>OX457044.1:1142500-1830000 GCA_949752735.1 Lumbricus terrestris
AATTCCTGTAAACTTAACTACGGTTATACCACAACAACAACATCGTGAAACCCCTATCACAATAACCTACAAAAACCAACTTCAATGGATTAAATATAAACACCTGGTTGCTGAAAACACATATTCTGTGCCTTAACCACTGTTCGCCAATGTCTACTACAAGCATCAACTGTACCTCTATATATGACCCTACCAATAGATAGTGCCGCATCTGTTATGTAGGTCACTGGAATGCTGTGCATAACGGCATCATAGATACCAGATGAATCAGAAAAAATATCTGGACAGTCATCTAACATGGTCAATAAATCACACTTCTGATCAGGGGATACATGTGCCAGCTTTATAGGATCAATCCGTCTGCTCGGCAATGTAAACAACTCCTTGTTTACATTTGGTCCCTGTGCCCCATCCCTGTCCACAGTCTCAATGTCACCAAAATCCTTGTCTTTGTCATAAATAATAGCACAAGTAGCCACAGTAAGTGTTCGCTTGTCTATCACACAAGGTCATGTCAAGGCCGTGGCGTCAAGATTAACCTGAATAGTCCTTACATTAAACTGTCGTAGCTGATTAGCATGAAGTCGATATTGTCGCTTATCTAACTCCACTACGTAGCTGTATGGCGACTTGACCTTGACCACAGTAGCTGGACCCTTCCATTGACTATGCATCCGACTCACTGTTGAGTCAGGTTGCAGAATCAATACCTGATCATTGACCACAAAATGTTTGTCCCGGCTTCTTAAATTGTAATGATTGGTAGAACGTGTTTGTTCTCTTTTGGTATGTGACTCAGCATAAAGTTTAGCAATTTCCATTCGCTCATGTAAATCCTTTAAGTATTCAAAAGGTGTTTTGCCCAGGTCTAGTGGAAACTCACGTTCGCCACACCATGTTTCTTTTAGCACTGCTAATGGTCCACGAGGCAATTGACCAAATGCAAGTAACCAAGGTGCGACCCCACTGGTTTCATTGGGAATTTCCCTCAAAGCCCACATGACATAACCCACATACTTATGCCATGACTTAGTATGGTCTGCCGCCATTTTGGATATAGATGATTTCACAGTACCCACCATGCGTTCGGCCAAACCGTTCCCGGATGGATGGTAACAAGAACTGAATCTAGGACTACATCCTAAACGACTCATAAACTCCTTGTTTAGTCGAGAAGTAAAATTAGTAGCATTATCACTGGAAATGACTGACGCCACACCAAAATACATAAACAAAGACATCAAACAATCGCACACAGCCTTTGCAGTAATAGATCTTAGAGGAAAAGCTACTGGATAACGGGTTGCACTATCAACCATAACCAAACAATAGTTAAATTCACACTTAACACTGCTAACTGGTCCAAAAATGTCCATGAACCAATGGTGAAATGCAAATTCTGCTCGAGGAATGGGCTGGATGGGAACCCGGTCCCTGAAAGTAATGCGAGCCTTCTTTTGACAGATCTCACATATCTGGCAATGATGCTTCACATCCTTTATCACCGTAGACCAAAAGAAACTTAGTCGTATTCGTTGTCCAGTTCTTTTAGGACCTAAATGACCACCTAATTCATGACCCAGCTTTAGAACTTGAAGTCTTCTGCAGGTGGGTAAACAAAGTTGTGTGAATTCCTGCCCCAGTAACTTCTCACGATGCATCAATAATCCATCTTTATAAAAGAAACCCCCTTTGCCTCTCAAAGCTTGGACCCGTGCACCCCGTAAAGAATCATCATCTTGCTGTTCCTTTCTCAGCTCATCTGCAGAAGCCCGTGTATTGCTATCAGCAGATGGAACACTAACTGTCACTTCTGGGTTAACATAATCAACTGGAATACTGTCAGTATCCATCGGATGCATAGGATTGACCGTGTCAGTATTCATACTATTCAGATCAACAGGATCAACCTCAACAATGTCAGTATCATTCGATCCAGTAAGATTACTCATAACAATGTTAGTATCATTCAGATCAACAGGATCAATCATAACAGTGTTAGTATCATTCAGATCAACAGGATCAATCATAACCGTGTTAGTTGTTAACTGTTCATTATCCTTGTTATCGTCAACAACTGTGTTGGCACATACTGTATCACTTCGATCATGATCAAGATCAAGTTTACCAGTTAGGCCTACATTTTGCATTACAGCATTACACTGATTAGAATATGACTGTAACTGTTCAACATTATTCGCAGTAAGCACCAATGAATCATTTGCTTCTTCACACACAGCACATACCACTGGTATACAGTGCTGACAAAGATCACAGTTCATTTCCCCATCACACTCATGATCCAGACTGATGTACAATCTGACCAGATCTGCACTTACAGGTGCACCAACGATGCCCCGCAATGTAGTCGAACCAATATGTTCCACATAACCAAGATTCTCTACAGTACTCAACTTAGCAACAGCCACCTCTGCACCACCATCATCTAATGCAGATACAACCTGAAAACAACCTCCAGGTTCTCCAGCAACACGAACCGTTACATAGTTGAGTCTGAAAAAATCGTACGATTTGTTTACATCAACTCCCAAAGGTAAACAATGAATTTCCCTTTTTGTTACCACCACTTGATTGACAGCTGACGTCATCCCACTCTGTGGAGGCACAATATTGGCAACAGAAACTGGGTCACAACAATTCACTGCCCCCAGGGTCTCACTGGTTTTTACTGGTTCGGAGGTTTTAGGCTCCTCATGAATGTTCACATTTATAAGCGAATTCACTGGGTGTCTCTGCCAGCCCCTGTCAGTGGTACAGGCATTTACACGGCGTACACTGTGTGACCCCTCCCTGCCCGTGTTTCTAAATTTATCACACGAATTCTGGAGGTGCGACGTACTACCGCATGTGAAACACCCCCTAGGTTTTCTACTAGCCATCCCCCTGGGTATATGTCCCGAATACCCACCCTGAAATTTGGAATTAGGCTGACGAGCAAATTGGCTACCTCCACCCCTTCCCTGAGTGCCCTCAAAACGCTGGACTGGTGGTCCAAAAGAAGCACCTTTGGGGCGGTCCCCAACATGGTTTGCCAAGTAACAGTCAATAGTGGACCCCAGTTTACCCGAGTCAACCCACCCAACCTCAGTAGCAGATTCCACTGATAACACATGTCTTAAACACGAGTCAGTCAGGCAAGTTTTAGCCCGGTCACACACCAACAAATCAATCAACTGAGGTAATGATGTAACACACCGACTTTCAACGTAATATGTTAACACAGCATGCAACCGAGAAAGAAACATGGCAAACGTTTCTCCCTCTCGCTTCGACAAAGTGTTAAACGAGTCTCTGTACATGGCAGGAGATAATTTGTACTCCTTGAGAATCAATGTCTTAATTTCCCCATAAATGGTAGACTTCAATGGATCCATGCGACCCACCAGTTCCTTCGAACGAGTATTCAAGTAAGGTCGGATAAGTGTGCCTCGTAAATCACTTGGCACAGCTAATGAATCAAAAAGGTGTTCAGCATTTCTAAAAAAAGCGATCGTCTCAAAAGGATCAGCCGATTGAATATTGATGCTATTTTTAATTGCATCACCAAAAGTCTTAATTTTGGCGGCCATAGTGTTGTGTCTCTCCATCTCTCTCTCTTTCACTTCCAAGTCCGCCCTAAACTTGGCTTCATTCTGCCTAAGTTCCCTTTCCCTCATCTCAGCAATTTGCTGTAATTCTCTTTCTTTGAACTCAGCCTCTCGTCTATTTTTATCTTCTTCCACCCGCACTCTTTCTGCCTCTTGAAAAATCTCTTGTTTATGTTTCTCGTCTTCCATCCGGACTCTTTCTGCCTCTTGAAAAACCTCCTGGGGCCTAAACTCAGCCTCTCGTTTATTTTTCTCTTCTTCCACCCGAACTCTTTCGGCCTCTTGGAAAACCTCTTGAGCCCTAAACTCAGCCTCCCGTTTATTTTTCTCTTCTTCCACCTTGAGTCTTTCTGCCTCTTGGAAAACCTCTTGTTTATGTTTCTCTGCTTCCACCCTGAGTCGTTCTGCCTCCTGCAAAACCTCCTGTGCCCTAAACTCAGCCTGCTGCTCAAGCTCCTGAGCCTTTAATTCAGCCTGCCTTTGAAACTCTTTTAGCTTCAGTTCGGTCTCATATTTCCTGAACTCCATATCCCTATCAACCTCCATCTTCCTCAACGCGAGCTCCTGCTCCTTCCGGTCATTTTCCCTTGCCCGTTCAACTCTCTCCACCTCGTATCGAGCCTTTTCGAATGCTAATTTCTCACGCTCAAAGTCTAAATCAAACCCACCGGACTTAACTTCCAACGCACCAACGGAAACAGGTTTATCTGTGCCAGACACTACCCGCTCCGCCCATTGACTCAAAAGTTCCGGACGGGCCATTTCCTCAACCAAATCCTCCTCACAACCAGCCGCAATCAATTTAACCCGTAATGCGTGAGAGGACATTTTCTTCACCGCCTCCAACTGCGTCTTCGACAATTTATCCATCAAAATGCAAAAAGACGGACACGCAAAAAACAAACAAACACGAAATATCGGAAGGACCCAAAACACAAACCCCGGCAATGTACTGAGACAACAATGGGGTACACCCGTCTGGAGCCAGACTAACCGGAAATAAATGGCTAGACGAAGCGACTCACCTCTAGAGGAAAACGTGACGATAGTAGAAATCGGCTGCGCCAAATGTGACAGGTTCTTGCTTGCTCAACAGCGAAACGAAACACAGCATTCGTAGTTTAAATGCTTGTATTAATAAAACACATGTCGTCTTGATTTCCACTTGAAACAAAGTTAAGTTTATCAATTAAATGAATTAAGTCTAGTTCTTTCGTGCTCTGTCCTTCTTTCGACCTTCACACATCACATCCGTTTCTCTCCCAAGGTAAAGTTGCGACTGGACTCGGCGGTGGCGGTCTTTCAACTGACTGGCCACTGGTGTCGCTCTAGCTACCATCAGTGAACACCAGAGGACACCAGTGGCCGAAGGATCGTCAGAAGGATCGACCGAAGGATGGTCGATGCGAACGTGACAAACATTATGATTGATTTTGATGGCTACCTTGTTACCTTGTGCTGTCAACTCGTAGAGTTCTAGCGATCGTCTTGACACACATTCTCCATTGTTCTCTGTTCGCAGACAAGTCCCTCAGTTCTTCCAAATTCATGCCAGTTATGTCGTGTATCTCGTCCATCCATTTCATCCTTGGTCTGCCGAGTCTTCTCCTTCCCTCACCACAAGCCAGCATCATTTCCTTCTCCAGACCATCAGATCGCATTACATGTCCGAAGAATCTTAGCTTCAATCTTGTCGCGAATTGTTTTAACGACTCCTCGTTTTCCAATCCAATTTCCATTCTTATAGATTCGTTCGTTCTTTTCTCTGTCCAAGATATTCGCAACATCTTCCTCCAGATCCACATTTCGCATGCGTTAATCTTTTTCTCCATACTCTTTGTCTTTGTCCATGTTTCGCAGCCATATAATATCGTAGGAAAGATTAGTGCTCTCACGAGCCTCTTCTTAGTATCTAAACTTACATGTTTGTCCTTCCATATCTTTTCCAGTCCAATCATTGCGGTTTTCCCTATTGCTATCCGTTTTATTTCTGGATCACATTTTCCCTCTTTTTCGATCAGTGATCCTAAGAATGTAAAGCTTTTTACCACCTCTATTTCCTCTCCATCTATCTCAAAACTAACCCAATTTGCTGTTGTCATGACCTTTGTCTTGCTCATGTTGAAGAATAAGCCGGCTTTTTCACTTTCTCTCCTCACCCTTCTTATCAGTTCTACCAGATCAACTTTCTTTTTTGCCATTAATGTTGTGTCGTCCGCATATCTAAGATTATTCAGTGTTTTCCCAGCAATTTTTACTCCCTCAGTTGCCCCTTCTAATTCCGCCTTTCTCATTATTCTTTCCGCATACAAATTAAAAAGGAATGGAGACAAGATGCATCCCTGCCTCACCCCTTTCTTGATTTTGAATTTGTCAGTGTCTCCATATTCAGTTCTTATCTCCGCCATCTGGTTTTCATACAGTCCCTTTAGCAACAGTATCAGGTGTTTTGGTATTCCCATCTCCAGCAGGGTTTTCCACATTAAATCATGATTAATGCAATCAAATGCTTTACTATAGTCTATGAAACAGATGTGAACTTCTTGTCCATACTCCCTTTGTCGTTCCATTATCCACCTCATGTTGGCAATATGGTCTCGGGTTCCCCTAGATTTCCTGAACCCTGCCTGGTTCACCGGTAGTTCCCTTTCAATTGTGCCTTCCATTCTTTTATGAATTATTTTGAGTAATATTTTGCTGGTGTGTGATATCAATGCTATTGTCCTATAATTTTCACATTCCCTTGCATCTCCTTTCTTGAATATAGGTATAAAAACAGATCTCTTCCAATCTTCCGGCCATTCTCCAGTTGTCCATATTTGGTTGCATAGTTTTGTTATTGTTTTTATCATTGTCTCATCCCCTGCTTTTATCAGTTCTATAGGTATCCCGTCCTGACCTGGCGCCTTGCTGTCCTTGAGTTGTTTGATTGCCCAAACTACCTCTGCTTCCATGACCTCCGGTTCCTTTTCATACACAGTTACATCGATTTGCTCTTTTTCGACTCGTTTATCTTCATTGTACAGTTCCTCAGTGTATTCTCTCCATCTATTCTTTATTCCTTCAACATCACAGATTATATTTCCGTCTCCTGATTTCATCGAGCCCATTCTAGGTGCAAACTTTCCCGTGATGGATCTTACTTTTGAGAACATTTCCTTGGTTCGTCCTTTCCTACCATCTTCTTCCATTTCTCTGCATACTTCATTCAAATGTTTTTCTTTATCTTTTCGTGCTTGTTTTTGGAAAGCACTGTGCAGTGCCCTTACTTTAACCTTTTCTCCTTTCTTCTTTGCTGTCTTCCGATCCGCTGCCAAGCTCAGGGCTTCTTTCGATAGCCATGGCGTTGTTGGGATTTTCTTCTTCTTTGGGATGTGCTTCTCTGCGGCTTCCACTATTGTTTTCTTCATCTTTTCCCATAACTTGTTCGGACCCTCCTCCAGCTCTTCTCGTTCTATCTCATCTCTCTCTAGTACTTCAAATCTATTCTTTATTTCCGTCCTGTATTCTGGCGTAATACCCTTGCAGTCGTATCTGGTCAATCTATCTCCTTTCTTTATCTTTTTTAATTTCGTTTTCAATGTTGCTACCAGTAGCTCGTGATCAGTTCCACAGTCCGCTCCCGGTTTTGTTTTGTTTGTTTTGTTTTTGATGGCTAAACGATCATAATCACCATCATGAACTTGAATTTTAATTTAGAAGAATTCATGAAGTAACGGACTAGAACAAATCATTTTTATTAAACAAGTTGACCACCTATGACAAGAGGCGATATTAAATCGACCTTCAGTTGCACGTGATGTTGCCAGAGTGTCAGATTCGACTCCTGTTACAACATGCATTCATTTGTTCACACTTCATAGGAATTATGACTTGCAATTTAGATTGTCGTGCGTCAGTTTCAATTAATAATAGGATCCAAACATGACATTGTATAGGCTACAGACAAACATGTAAACACTGGTATGAGGTCGTCTAGGAGATGATGCTATAGAATTCGCTGGCAACAAGACGAAAGTATGTCCTTTGTAAAACGAACAATACGCCAGAAAATACCATGAAAAACCGAAAAGAGCCGAGACTTGACGAACTTCACGGCTTCAATAAACCACTGCTTCACCACCAGAGAGACAGACACCTAAGTTGTGGAGGACTTGGCATCTACCACAGAGGGGTTTGCAAAATGAGGTTAAGTCTACAGAGACTCAAAGTTAATAGAGTTTCATTTTGCCCAATATTAATTCACTTAGCACTCTTGCATAACGCTCGACGAATCTAAAAGTTCTTCTATTTTGGCACGGGCCTATCGCGGGCTCTCAACCCCCTCCCACACAAACGCAAGCACACCATGCACATACACACTCAACACACAATTTGTCTGTTACCTGAGATGGAACAAATAAGGGGAGCAGGTGACCAACTGTACCCGGACTCTGATTGGTCAGCCATAGGACATGACGCTTCTGTGGAGGAAAAGTCGCAAAATCCATTCCAAGACACGTCGGTTGCAAAATCTGTTGTTAAAAATTGCTCTTATTACTAGATTACAAAATCAAGCAGCCATTATAAGTTGATATATTTTTCATTATATTCTTATTTCCTAATCTGCATCTTACACTTAATCTTTGCATCGATTTCACCTCCAACTCGACTTTTCATCCCTTTTCTTTTCTTCCTTCTTCTCTCCTTTCTCATCCCATCCTTTTCCATTTCGATCACTTCCATCTTCTCCATCTCTTCCCTCACGTCCTTCTTGTTCTCTTTGTCCTTCTCCTCCCCCACTGACCCTTACCCATCCCCTCTTTGCCTTCTTTTATTCGCTGTTATTTGCATTTCTTAGTTCTCGTCTTGCTTGAACCTGAAAAAGACACTTCCTTCACTTTGCACTTTCTTTGTTCTTTTTGGTTTTTCTGCCTAACCTTTCCTCTCACCCACGTTCTACTCCTACTGTTTCTTTCCTTTCTGTCTTTGTTGTTTTCTTCGCCCGTTTTGTTCTCTCTCCCTCCTTCTCCAACTCTATTCTTTCTCTCATTGTCGTTCTTCCTGCTCTCCACGTCTTACTTGTCTTCTGCCTCTGTACAAACTCAACTGCTTCAATAAGCTCTTCCTTCTACTTATAGTTTTCTTTGCTAGCGTCTCTAAATTGAAAGACGTTAGATGCAATTTCACGCACCTCTCAACTTTAGTTCTTCTCTCTCTTCCTCTCGTCATCCGGGTTATCAATAATTATTACCTGCAAAGCAGCGTGCCTCTCCGTTTGTTGGTCTATGTGACTCTGTGTTTTTGGCGTTAGATTTTAATCTAATGTGATAATACGGGTCAAGACACAAGGCTGTCTATGAAATTTTGCATGCACAAGGATGGAAGATTTTTCGTACAGTTACACTGGTTCTCCTGAAGTTGTATGTAGTTGATGATGAGCAAATCTCCGTTCAGTTGTTGACCTTTCGACTCAAAGATGAGGACGAACTGTTGTCCTTCGACCTTGAAACCACCAACGTCTCTTTGAAGAGTAAAGAACTCGACGGAAGACATTGGCTTCAGATTGCGATGGACCAATCTCTCCTCGTATCTACCGTCGCTCTTCACGTATCCGAGCATGACTCTGAGCTCAGACAGGGCTTTGAATTGAAGGACGAGACAAGACGTCTTCTCTTCGCTCAACTGAAATACAGGAGACATCCGTCTGGCCTTCTGTTCAGCGACGCCCATCTGTTCCCCGTCCTGGGATTTCACGCGCAAGATAAACACCATGGCTACAATGAGACAGACGTGACTGGCTTATGGACTTAGCGACAGGTAAGGGAAATTAGTCTGAAAATTATGAACAGATGTACCTCGGCAACCAAACTCTAAATCTGACAATGTTGGAACAACATTCTAGTACATCGTTGATACCTCGTTCACCATGCATTGCACCGGCGCCCGTTTGCTAAACTGAGGGATGCATACATTGCATAGACTTCCGCAGACCGCAGTCTATGCATGTTGCAATTAGCGTCGTGTTGGCCTATGCATAAAGGCCTATCATCGATAAAGGTAACAGTTGTTAGTGCAAAGCGCAACCTGTCCGAGATGAACATTCAAAGACTTCTAGATTAAATGCGCACACACATCAACGTATACAACTGAATAATTGCGTTCTGTGACCGTCAATTGCAATTGTAATTGTAATCATACATTTTTATAGCGCCACTTCAAGAGAACTCCTCAGAGGCGCTCCCGACCGGAGAGGATGGTTTTCAAACGCTGCGAAAAATGGGCAAAGAAAGACAAAGAAATTCATTACGGACACTAATAGGTAACTTATTCCAGAAATGGCAGATCATCCACAAAGACCTTGATGAGAAATGAAGGCAGCGGGTCGAGCTCACACGACTTCGATGGCGAGGACAGCAATAACTGGCGAAAGTCTTCTGTAGAAAACCTCTTCAGTTGAGACATCCTGCAGTCAGTTGGAGGGAAAGTCGGTGGTAGCGCGCCTTCAGTTGAACGTCGGACTGCATCGATTATGTTCCAGAAAAATTCCAAGTAAGCCGTAGCTGTAAATGATGATTCAATGAGGCTTTTTCCAGAAGTCGAGCGACCAAGGATACTGGAGATAGATGCCCAGAGTCGTCGAGGGTTGTTAGAGTCTTTCTCAATCAGCTTCTCCCAATAGTGCATCTCCTTTTCTCTATACACTGTATGCCTATGCCGCATGCATGGGCTTGATCCAGACCACACGGTCCTCAGCGCTTCGCGTTCGCCGAGAGCGTCGTTTGAGACGCTCACCTCCCGACGAAGATTACGACAATCTCCATCAAACCATGGAGTGAGACGTCTTTTGCGGGCCTTCGCTGTCATTTGAAGATTTTAAAAATAATATCCTATAAATAGAAAGAATCGATTCTTACCAAAGTCACACCAGTCCTTACCTGTGTTTGGAGGCATGGAGACTTTGTAAGAGAGGTTAAATTTGTATTCGTCAACGAGGTTATACTGATCTTCGAAATAGATTATCCTCAATCCAGTCGTCTTAACTGAATAAGTCGGAGGTCGACGTGAAGTGATTAGTGCTGTCCATAAAGTCCAATTGGCTTGCAATTCGTCATAACGTATCTAAAACCAGCAACAACTTTAAAAATTAGTATCGAACGATCAAACGAACGTCTTGTCGGTTTTTTGTTTTCTTGAGTCTTCACCTCATTTTATGATTATCCTCATAATAGCTAAGTAAGGTCCAACTCACGAAGTGTAATGACTCGTAATGATGAGCTACCGTACCTCTATATACTGGCCACGGGCGGAGTAGGCGAGATGCACGAAGTCGTATTTCAAAGAGATGACACTATCGTTGGGAGCACGTATCTCGCTCGTGGATTTGGAACATTCATTATAGGCCAAGGTAATGAAGGTGATAACTCCCACCTTGTCTCGATACACCTGTTTACAATCACTGGACTCCACAGCGTCGCCTAAGAAAAGAAGCGACATCCATGCTAGAATAATGATTTAGCATGCTACTCATGCGGTTAGCGTAAATACAATCTAGAACACAGCGAATACCAAAGATGGAGCTAGTTGACTAAATCATGTTGGCAGTTATTGGTAAAGCCTTAGTAGCTTGACCAACAACTGGTAACGAAACAATAGCGAATCCACTGAGGCGTTGCACTTAAAAGTAAGTTGGCTATACAAGATTTAACTCATAACTTGTATTTATTAAGGCGAAAATTAAAGTGACGGAAAGTGGCACATATTGTGTTTGGAGTTTCTAATGACGGCACTAATCCTAAACCTAAACTTAACCGACACCTATGACGCCAAACTTTACCCTGAGCGAAGGACACCTAGTTCCGCGATACTAGGTCATGCTGAAAGTTTAATAATAATAATAATAATAATAATAATAATAATTTTCCTTTATTCAACAATCGGGTTGACAGAACGCAACGATTAGGCCTACAGTGTACAATTATGCAGTTGAAGCAATTCACAAGAACGCAGATCATAGAATAGTCTACACAAATCTTAACTATTATACTAACTGGTCAGACAGCCTGCAATACGCGGTGCTAAAAGCAGCCTACAAAGCATGTCCGCACAAGCGGCCCAACGGTGTTCGAACTCGTTACCTCTCGCACTCTACTCCAGCGTGTAATAAAGAACGCTAAAGTGCGTTTTAAATATCTCCAAATTACATGTGCCGAACCAGAAACGTTTTAGATTCAAATTTTTGTAATGGTGGGGTCGGTGCCTTGGGGCCGTAGAGTTCCAGGTTCGAATCCACCTCAAGCCGCCGCGCAGAAAACCTGAGCAAATTCTTCACTCGAAATTGCTCGTGCGCTTCGGCGTGAAACTAAAATGCAGTGTCCGCGCTATAATCGGGAGCGCTTCTGAGGAGCAGCTTGAAGGGAAGGGACTACAACAAAATAAAAAAAAACAAAAACTGTGGTAAGACGATGACAAAAAGACTAAAATTAATCACATGTATGTGAATGTACGAATGTACATGAATTACACGAAATTAATCATTTCTTCATATTTATATACAAGGGTTTTGGAGAATGCAATACGCACATTGCACAAAAATGAGTTACGAAAAAAACGGGAACTCCTCACTAAATTATTCATGCCTTGATGCTTTTGTCATTACTATTGTGCGAATAAAAGAATGTACATGGATAGAGTGCCTAATTAAGCAATAATTTTACTATTTCACAGCTTCGAGGATTTTTTCTTTTAAGAAACAAGATTGATCGATATTATTTCCCAAGGGTAGAACAATTATTTGATGAATTGGGATCAATGGTGTTAAGATGGCGTCATAGGGTCAGGAGGACTACCTACGTTAAGTGGTACCTACTTGATAGTTCCTGGAAAGTGAAAGAGGTTTCTAAGTTGGATGTAGTTGAAACCATTGAGTAGCCGCAAGCGTCGCTTCTCACAAACGTGCAATTGACAGACGTCGTTGCTAAGCGTTAAAAACCAAAGATATATAAGCTAAATGCATTGCAGCATAGAAGACGAGCTCCAAATTCTGCACGAAATTAATCATTTCTTCATATTTATAAACAAGGGTTTTGGAGAATGCAATACCGACGTGTTGCACATTGTACTTTCGCCTTTAAAAAAGTCATTTATATTTCTGACATAATCGGTTATTCTGCTGATTTGAAGCAACACAACAGAAATCAGCTCATATCTTGAGCATCGCATTCCAAAAACAACTGTTAATTGCGTTATATTGCAATCATATCTTCAGTAAACTCTCACTGTCAAGAGTTTCCTGGTTTTTGCCTTATTATTCATTGCACTTGAAGTTCACGTGTTCCAATTTGAATTTAATAAATCATTTTATTTCAACGGGTCTATTCGTAGGCGAAAAAAGCAGCAGCCTAACAATTATTTTCCATCACAGTTGTAAAAAACTGTTTTTCCGTTTTTTTATTCTCTCGCAAAAAACGTGGTTTTTTATTTTTCGCATCGTTTTTCGTCATTTTTTATGTAGCTTTATTTATTTATTTACTGTCTATTATTATTTTTCTTAGTTCAATTTTTGGGTGATATTCTATACGCTTTCGTCGAACTCTCAACTAACTATAGTGTCATTATATAATTGTTTAAGTCATAATTTGATAGCTAGGCTACATGTATAGTAAGTCCCTACAAGAAATGAAATTTGAAAGAGTTATTTTGATATAAAATGTTTGGGCCTATAATTAATATTTATAAGTAACAATTTTAAGTGCAAATGTAAGCATACACTATATAATTTAGTACACATGTCATCTATAGTCTTTGCTTCTGATCAGATTTTAATTGCGTTATGCATGAACTTATGTGGACTTATGTTTACAATTTAAATTTGAAAAGATTTCAATAACTTTAATTTTTCTGAATTTCTTATTAAACCAAAGTTATAAGAAAAAATAACTGTGGTAAATTAATGTTACTCATACCAACTAATTTTGGCCTAATAATAAAGTTTTGTTATTTTTCAGATTAAGATAAACTTGCAAAAGCAAGGTTTGTAAGCTTAAAATGAAGTTTCAGATGTAAGTATAGGCAAATTATTTTCCGCTTCTGATTTTTGTAGTTCTTCATTTTTTCGAAAAAACCGACGTTTTTTCCCGTTTTTTTTCTTTTATTTTTTAAAATCGTTTTTTACATCTATGTTTTCCATCATGAACAACAGAAGATACCCCAATATTCCCGCTTGGTACGGCTACCTTAGTTATCATTAGCATCAAATTGAGTAACAGGCAAGGGAGAACTTAAGAGTGAATTCTCAATGGGCTGAATAGATAAAGAGAATTCTATTGCGAAATAGAGAAAGAATCTTAGTTAGAATAATGAACCACAACATGCGTAAAATTATGCTGCTTAGCAGAGCGTAGTTTACTAGGCCCACACATTTGGAAGTAAACGTCATTCACTATCATCTGAAATAAAACATATCCTAGGTAAATAGAAGGCTAGAAAGTCGAAGATAAACAAAAAAGATTAATAATGAAAGGACGACCAACCAATCCAAAAAAAGAATCAAACCATAAACTTAGTAGAATTTCGCATAATGACGTTTGAATGATAGTACAGGTTAGGAGTTAACGAATATTAAGAATTTTATTGTTAGATGCAGCCGCCATGATTGTATAATTTATTTAAAAGCAAGCTGGAATTAGTTCGAGAAAATCTCTACAGGCTCCACTATACCCTGAGCATGTAAGTCAGACATGTAATAGATATAATCTGTAAAGGCAGGTGGTAATAAATTTCTGGCAAAGTGGAAGATGAATTCACATGATTATAAGGCCCATCTGCGATTTCTCATCCAAACAAATCTTGTAAAACTTCTGAAAATTTTGCAAGTTTTTAAAAATGCTTTGCATGAATTCATTTACTATAAATTGTAACGCATAAACGCCTTGATTGAAAAGACATTTAATTAAGCATCTACATTCAATTACAATTACGGCGAGTTCTCGTGAGTTTCAAGCACAATAAAGAAAATTAATTACGAATTTACCGGTACCTTTCTTCTTGTTTGTCGTTGGCTTGGAGGCAACCGAGCACGAAGCCATTGGTGAAACCTGGATACTATCGATGGCCAAATGAGACACGAGCGGATTTCCTATAGTGGTCTGGAATGCTAGATGGTATGTTCCAAACGGAAGACAGATGATCGCCCGTTGCCAAGAACTGTCTACACTCATGCTGCTATCGAACAGCAACTGACCGGGAATTCCCAACTTGCAAACCTGGTACAGTTGAAGCAAGGACCCTCCATCGGATTGCTTACTCGTCATGTAGTACCAGAATCGAAGTTGGGTTGACTGAGAGATGGTGATGAGTGGAGATATCAGCTGCACTCTGTCACCCATCTGGCCAAAGTGGGAGTTGAAAATCAAGTAATATCCTACCGTTGAAGCAGAAAACATTCATTATTCAAAACAGTGTCAAGCCATTTTGCCTGGCAAGCATTGACTTCATAATTATACCAGTGAGTAATGAAACTTAAACATATGCTGAAACAAATTGTTCAAAGTTTCTAGGACTATTATTTTTATGCTGCTTGTATTTGAATAGTGTTCTAGTATGACTATTCAGTTGACTATGGTGGCAAACAACGAGATCTTCTTAACTTGAGACTTTGTTGCGTCTCGAGTCAGTTTAAGTCAACTTGTGGGCAAAACAGCTTCAAATCGGTTGTTTGCATAGATTCCGCTTGAGGCGCAGTTGCGCTGAGTAGAACGATTCGACTCGACTTGGGATGACCAAGTCAACCCGAGTCGACTTAATGGGGTCGACTCACAGGTCTACCCGTATCTCATAGCGCTTAAATTTCGAGATGAGAATTTCGTGGTTGAACGTAATTAAAGCCTATGATAATTATGTCGAGCAGTGTTTAATCTAGTCCCCCTCCTCTGGGCGGGAATTGAGGTTTCTGGGGGGGGACCAATTGAGCGTCCGAAGGAGGCAATGTGGAAATTCAATGTGGAAATTCAAAAAGTTTCTGATGGGGAGGGGTATGGGGAGGGAGATGTGCCCCTCCCCATCATAAACTTTTTGAATTTCCACATTGCAATGGCAGCATTTTAAGGTGTCATCTTAACAAATTAACTACTTTTTCAGTGCCCTATCAGAAACTTTTTAGAATTTCCACAATGCAATGGCAGCATTTTAAGGTGTCATCATAACAAAATTCCTGTACTTTTTCAGTGCCCCATCAGAAACTTTTTGAATTTCCACCTTGCAATGGCAGCAGTTTAAGGTGTCATCTTAACAAAATAGCTGTACTTTTCAGTGCCTCATCAAAAACTTTTTGAATTTTCACATTTCGATGGCAGCATTTTAAGGTGCCATCTTTAAAATGCTGCACTAAAATTTTCAGTGCTTATAAGAGTGGTCTGAGGCTTGAATAAATATACGCAATACTTTAAAAAATATTTTTGTGGCAGTTTCCACACTGTAATGGTACCTTTCATCAGGGCCGGATTAACAAATGTGGGGGCCCTGTTCGGTAAAACTGTGGGGCCCCAACCTTACAGACTCACTGAATAAGGACACACAATAATTATTGACACAAAACGTGTCAGGCCTATATTCAACAAATCAACACTCGTCTATTAGTAATTCGATCCTTCTTTTTTACAATATGAACATGTCTTTTTATATTCCAGTCTAGTGTTAAAGTAGGCTATTCATCTATTACCGTTTAAGAATAAAATTATTAGAATCAAACTTTTTAAACAGGGCATAGTCAGGGCACTCATACAAGTAAACGGTGCAGAAGCGTTTTATGCCCTAAATAAATTCTTGGCAGGGAAAATATTCTCGCAGTCTTGAGGCAGGACAACGACCAAGGTAAAGGATTTGTACCAGAGCATTTTGCCCAGATTTGTCCTTCTGTAGCTCCGCCACTGATCACACACTAATAGACTATAATAGCCTATTTTCGCGTTTACGCAAGTAGTAGACCTGACCTAATTCGTAGAAGCAAAGAGTGTATATACTATAGGGCCTATAAGCTAATGATGCCATTTCCTAAATGCGTTGCATAGCACTTGAATTCCGATCCGAAGAGGTGCTAAGTGTCTAAAATCATATAGATCTAAGACCCTAAGTAGTTAAAACTGATAGCCCTTGCTAGAATTTCTGGCCGACTTTAAGATAAGTCTGCGTGGCATTGGAAACTCCATTAAGGGCCCCACACATGCTCAAAAGTTGTAAGTCTATATTATGCTAAAATCAGTAGTATTCAAATAATTTGACACTTTGTTCCGAGATATTTTGCTCATTCTTACTATTATGATTAACAGTGGTGAAAAAATTTATATTGCATTTGTGGGGCCCCTTAATGTGTAGGGGCCCCTGTTCGGCCGAACATGTCGAACATGCCTTAAACCGGCCCTGCCTTTCATGATGCCATTTTAGCAAAATAACTCCATTATTTCAATACCGATAAAATGTGTTTCAGGATTTCAATATATATATATATTATATAATTATAATTACAATAAAAGTATATTTATGTATCGAGTTCAGCATCTCAGTTCTGTTGTTGTTCGGCTATTCTAATGCATAACTGCAGACGTGATTATATAAGCTGACTTTTAAGCACTATAATCAGCTTATCCCTGTTTCCCAATATGATCCTGAATTGCTGACCAAGATACACTTTCCGAAATCATATGGCACACAAATCAGCCAACAACTAATAAACTACTGGTACCAAAATATGGAAGCCACAATATTGTAATGATATTGTTTTACTAGGTGTTCAAATAATAGGACCAAAACATTTTTGAAATTTGACAGTTTAAAATTTGAAGGATAGCACTGGAGCGGTCATTCAGTTGTACAAAAATAGTATTTATACATAATACTAACAGTAAGTTATACTCATTTTAACCGGATCGTATCATATATTATAATAGTAAAAAATTACTTCAACTATATTAATAGACAATAATATTACGGTATATTATTATGAACTGGCCTAGTTAGCTACACCGGTAAGCGCGCGCTGCATTCGTCTGTTGGTTGCAACGGACTGCGGTTCAAGCCCCGGGCTGGGAGTTGACATTCAGAGATTTAGATATCTCGGGCTAGCACGTGTGGGACGCAGGGGCGCAAGCTCCTGCGGAGCGACCTTGGGCAAGTTGCTTACCCATCATTGTCTGTGGGGAAGGCAACGGGAAACCACCTCACTCATCTCATCCCCAGGGGCGTAAAGCCAATGAACCTGCCTTCGGGCAGAGCACCATCATCATCATATTATTATGACAGTTCATGTAATGCAATGATGTAGACAGCAACTAAAAACTATTATCATTTTGGTGGGGATGTCATCTCTGTTTTTAGCTAGAAAAAATAGCGTTTATACAAATATTTACAGTAAGTTATACTCATTGCAACATGATAGTATCATATATTATAGTAGTAAATAATGTCATTGTAATCATTTAATAGTAAATAATATCACGGTATATTATAACACTTTATGTAAAACAACGATGAAAACAGTAACTAAAAAACAACATCATTTTGTGAAATTTTTCTGGGGGTGAAATGGGGGGAAAGTCCCCCCCAGAGACGTCTAGATTAAACACTGTACGTCGAGCAAGATACCTATGGCAAAGTAGGTATTGCCTCTGTCTCTGGCCTCAGAGATTTTATCGTAAATTTCTATGTCTTGACTTGACTGCCATAAACTAAGGTATAGATTAGTTTTTCGGAACACATCACTGTCTAAGTTACTACTCACTATTATTACATGGGAGGGGTTAGCAAGCCTCCTTAAATGAAATCTGCGAACTCAGGGATT
Organism: Lumbricus terrestris; assembly: GCA_949752735.1. NCBI lineage: Eukaryota > Metazoa > Annelida > Clitellata > Crassiclitellata > Lumbricidae > Lumbricus > Lumbricus terrestris. The sequence goes on from OX457044.1 coordinate 1,160,921, forward strand.
CCAGGGAATCGGGAACTGCATAACTGAAAACAGAGTGGATTTCTGGTAGTGGTTTGCCATCCAGCAAATTATCAATTACCCTATCTTCAACGTCTTCGAGATCAAAATTAACGAGTATGAGAAACCCGGTGCGCTTTTGTTGCTTTCGTAGTTCAAAATAATATGACTGACTGCAAGAGGATGAGGTTTTGAAATTTTGGACGCGTCCAAAACCTCATCCTCTTACTGTAACATTTATCTTGGGTGACATTTTAATGGCGTAAATAATAATGGGCTCTCAGTAATGTTCCTACTTCCAAACATGCACATATTAGCACCATGGTAGTAAAAACATTTGCTCCTTAATCAAAAACGGGGGAAATGTTGATTACTAGAATTCCAATAAAAGCAACCCAGGTCCACCTAGTTTGCCGTGCCTCAAACGAATATAAGTCATCGTCATTTCAATTCAAAGTAGCAGAATCGACAGGTAAAAGTTAGCCTAAGTCCAAAGACCAATATTATCTGAATGCTCTGAATGTTGAAACTGAAGTTAAATATCGCAATTGAGTAGATAGATTAAGACTATTCTAGGCCATTGACCCATAACCATGGTTCAAAAAATATGTCACCCCATAACCATGGTTCAAAAAATATGTCACCCCATAACCAAGGTTCAAAAAATCAGTCACCCCATAACCATGGTTCAAAAAATATGTCACCCCATAACCATGGTTCAAAAAATATGTCACCCCATAACCATGGTTCAAAAAATCAGTCACCCCATAACCATGGTTCAAAAAATCAGTCACCCCATAACCATGGTTCAAAAATATGTCACCCCATAACCATGGTTCAAAAAATATATCACCTCATAACCATGATTCAAAAAAATTAGGGAATTTCCTCTAGTTTCGATCCGTCATGCACAAACCTAATCCCTGGTTCAAAAAATATCCACCCAGCCCACGCCTATGACTCATCATGCGGGGAATTCACAGTAGTTTCGATGATGAGTCATAGGGTGATTACGTCGGCTGGGAAATAACTATCATCACATGACCACTAAGTTTTCATTATCTACCCACGAGTTGAACGAGTCCGGATAACCAAGCCATTTAATAAACGATTTTTTACCGCGTTTTCTAATAATCTTTTCTATTCTAAATATTTCCTGAGCGGACTTCTGCAGCTCTTGCTCGTAAAATGAACCTTGTATTTCCTCACCATTACAATCAGTAATCTTATACGTTGGCGGAACCGTGTATTGAATCTGGGATACTGTAAAAATTTCTTCTGTCCATCTAGGTGTGTATCCCTTTTCAAAAATGTTCTTCTTCTTAGTTATTCTGACTTTATCACCAACCGAGAATTTAGGTATAATAGGTTCTGAAAGCTCTTTACCGTATAAATTCATAAATACAGTCTTTTCGTTCACTTTCATACTTGCTCTAGCGGGTGTCATTTTAATAGAAGAATGTCTTGTTTCATTATAATCGTCCACCATTTCATCTAATATATCGATATATCTTCTCGTTGAATTAGCTGTAAAGTACTTGAAAATTTTCTCCCGCATCGTTCGGTTCCATCTCTCAACGACGCAAGATTTTTCTTCATTTTCGGTAGAGTACAATTCAACCAAATTCTTTACATCCTTATTATAAAATTCCTTCCCTTTGTCAACCCATAACTTAATCGGCTTCCTCCCACCCTTGAGTATCTTCATGAAGCCATTAGCTGTAGATTTCCCACTCTTATCATTCAATGGCACGATTCAACCGTACTTAGAAAACACATCTATAACGGTTAACAGGTATTTCGTACCACCGTTATCTTTCGCGAAGGCCTGCATATCGACTAAATCGGCGGCCCATATCTCATCTATCCCACTAACATACACTTTTCTCTTTCGAAAATGTTTAACCGCAGGTCTGTGCAATTCATTCGCCAGTTCATCCGTCCACTTTAGCGTTTTTTCTTCCTTCCCACAACTTTGCCGTTTTTTGAAGGTAATCCCAAACCAAGGCTCGCTTTAGCTGACAAGATAGGTTTAACGAACGCCCTCTCTATACGTTCCCGCAAGCTAGGATTAGGAATGTTATTCAAATCATTAATCATCGCCCTGTCAGCTACATTTCTAGAAGCTGTATCGGTGTGTTGATCATATGCTAAATCGTGGTGATACGCGGCGTTATCTACCCTATCTACAGGTGTGCTCCACTCTTTAGGAGCCCCATCTGGATTCAGTCTCAAATCTAGCCTTGTACCTGGTCCGGTAAATTGATGGCCAGGTAAATGCATCTCGCCGGGAAACTTAGCCCAAGGAATTTTAATGTTACTAGTGGCCGCATTCAATGAACTAACTAGATCTCCACCCTTTGTAGTGGCGCCTTTTACGAATTGAGTTTTTGTTTTGCCACATACAACGCAAACGCCTCGAAGCATAGATCTTCCGTTATTCGTCACGACGTTTTGTACATCTCTCGTTTCAGTCTGTTTTTTACACTTTACACAATACATTTCGCTTTTTTAATAAATATATTTTAAAATGGATATCAAAGATCTGAGTTGGGGCACTGCGCTATCGAAAAGATTTAATAATCCTCTTTTACCTAGAAGTATACGGGGGCTGATAATAGGGAAATCAGCGTGTGGCAAAACAACGCTTCTTCTGAATCTATTGCTCAGGCCGGACTGGTTGGACTATAATAACCTCCAGGTATTCGGTACTTCTCTGTTTCAACCGGAATATCGCATTATTAAAAAAGCATTCGAAGAAAAATTACCGAAAGAAGAGATCGATAGATTATTCGAGCACCAGGAGGAAATCGCTAGACAAAATCTGTCACCAGACCTCGTTATGGAAGAAATGGCAAAAATCCTTGAAGCCGAATCCGATATCAATGCCAAGTTTTTTGAAAATGCCGAAGATGTACCGGACCCGAGAGACTTGAGTAGCGAAAAGAAGAATCTGATGATTTTTGACGATTTACAGTTGGAAAAACAAAACAAGTGCGAAACATATTATATTCGGGGAGACATAGTAATGTGGACTGTTTTTACCTCGCTCAGAATTATTTCAAACTACCGCGAGAAACGATCAGAGAGAATGCAAACTTTATTTGCCTGTTCAAGCAGGACCTGAAAAACCTTAACCATATTTACAACGATCATGTTAGTGTAGACATGCATATAGATGAATTTAGAAAACTATGCAAAACGGTGTGGAAACAACCGCACGGATTCCTTGTCATCGATCTAACTAGCGAAAAGTACAATGGCAAATACCGCTGCGGATTCGATCAATTTTATGTAATCGAGGATCCGCTGTAATAAAAAAAATTATACTTCTAATAAAAATGGAATCATCGCTTCTCAAACGGATAGCTGATAATACGGAAAAGACGGCTCGTAACACGGAACCAAAAACGTCGTTTTACATTTTGCTGAGCGAAAAGAGCACACGAATCAGAACAAAGTTTAATCCACTAATTGAACTGGATAAAAATAAAAACTACGAAATGGCTCTTGTAAATCTCGAAACGTACTATTCTTTTCCTAATATCGACGCGACAAACAACAACTTCAGATATTCGCCAAATGACGACACAGACTGGATTGACATAGTAGTCCCTGAAGGATGCTATGAAATAACTGATATCAACGAATACATACAGAGAATAATGAAGAAGAAAGGGCATTACGATGAGACAAATTCAGATTACTGTATCTCAATACAACCAAACACCAATACGCTGAAGTCTGTGTTAAATATGGCAGAGGGCTATCGGGTTGATTTTGAACCTGAGGATTCGATCGGATCAGTTCTAGGTTTTGAAAGATTAGCCTATCGAGGCAGATATAACGAATCGGAGAACTTGGTAAATATACTAAGTATTAACACTTTACGAGTGACTAACGACATTATCGGGTCTTCGTACTGCAACGGAACGACGGAAAACGTGATACAATCTTTTTTCCCAAACGTAGGGCCGGGTTACAAGATTTTCGAAGTGCCGCATAATTTAATATATCTCCCCATTACGCTATCTTCGATTTCAACGATGACGACGATGCTCACAGACCAGAATGGGAAACAGCTAAATCTCAGAGGAGAATACTTGACGATTCGTTTTCACATCAGAGAAGTTTGAAAGTTTTTTTGTAATTTATATTAAAATGAATCGTTACGCGAAGGTAAAAGTTAATATTTCGGAAGTGCAAAAAGACAAAATTCAAAAATCTCTCCAAGCGGGAACTGGTGTGAATATTAAACTGACGCACGATGATTTTAACGGCAACCACGTGCTAGCTCTGACGCAAGCACAAATCAATAAAATGATAAAGGCGCATGAAAAAGGAACTGGCGTGACCATCAAAATGAGTAAAACGCAATTGGAGAACAATAGAAAAGTCGAGGGAGGATTCATAGGCGCTATACTTTCGGGTCTAGCAACTATGGCTAAATTCCTTCTGCCTAGTTTAGCTACGGGGGCTATGGCCGGCTTAGGTTCCGCAGCCACGTCGAAGATTGTCGATAAAATCAGCGGATCTGGGGTAGTGTACGTGAAGAAAGGCGATATGGCGTGTAAGATAAGATCAGCCGGGTCTGGTTTGTACATGTCCCCTTGGCAAAAAGGCGCCTCGATAGCGGCATCTGGGTTGTACATGAAAACAGGGTCGGGGTATGAGCCAATAGGTGAAGGATATTTGCTGGGTCCTAATTCTCCGTTTGCAAAGATTCCAATTCTCGGTATGATATTATAAACTTTTCTTTATAGTAACTATAAACGCGGGAGATTCGTTATGCTATGTAAATTATCTGCTATAAAAAAAATATTGCGTAAATAAAACCGAATGGAATACGACGGCATTAAAATAACACACTCACTCTATCCGAAGCTACCATCAGCACCGGAAGGAGAAATACATATCGTCGCAGGGTCTGCGCAAATGTATCGACTTCAAAAGATTGGCGAAATTAAGAAGGAAATCGAACAAGAACGCGACAAAAGAGCAGCGTTGAGTAAAAAGTACCATAGAAGTGTAAGCGTAATCGGCGCAGTAGACATCGTCCTCGGGGCGGTCACGACGGTACTCGGCGCTGCAGGAATCGCAGTATTATCCACTATTGTCGCTTCACCCATTGCTATGGCTTTGGAAGGAGCGGCATTAGGTGTGGGGTTGCTAAGTATAATTGGTATCTACAACAGTAAAAAGCTGGCGATGAAGGCGGAGAAGCATGAAAAGATCAAAACGCTAGCCGACGCGAAACTCAACACGATCAGCGATCATATTTCAAAAGCTCTCATGGATGATAACATTTCGGACGAGGAATATTCCCTGATCCTAAGCGAGATTGAAAAATTCAACGGCATGAAAGAAGAAATTAGGACTAATATTAAAGTTGCGATAGACGCGATGGATGAGGTGACGAAACAATCACTCATCGATCGTGGAAAAAATGAAGCCCGGCAGTACTTTCAATCTATGTTTGAGAAAAATAACGAATCTATCAAAAAAAAACGACTAACGCGAACATACATGCAATCATGTAGACGTATGTCGTTACGTCTGGAAATACGTCTAACTTATGTTTTGAAACACGTTAAAAAATACGTCTGAAAACATTATATTTTTAATTACAAATGCCGTTTGTAAAAATCAGTGACCCCGCGAAAAGAGACGTTTTCATTGCAAAATATCTGAAAACCAGGGAGAATATTCGACTAAACTTTTTATCGGAGAGAGAGGGGGATTCAGGACTACAACAAGAATTAACCAAGTTATACAAGCCTATCGTTGATTCACAATCCACAATTTCCAAAGAGCAAAATGTCTTACTATCCGCTATCAATCAAAATTCGGTAGCTACTTCAAATGCGCTACAAGCACTTCCTTCGTTACAGGGTCTTCAATTTCCTCAGCATCCTTCGATAGAAGCGTATAGCTCCGATCCGACCGAGGATATCAGAACTTTGGAATTAGGGGATATGGCCGCCAAGTACCTACATCAATACGCTTCCGATAAACGAACTGTAGACACGACGTTTGGAATAAAATCCAAAAATTGGCAATTCTACATCGGTGACACTCCGATTTTGATTCAAGGAGACGACGTGACGGTTGTAAATAAGACTTACACAGGAACACCGGGACTTTGGGAGTTGTTGACGCTGAAACGGCCCGACGCGACGATATACGATGATAATGATAAAGCCGATTACGCCGAGATTCTGTACGCGACGAATGCTATAGCACAGCCGAAAAATCCTAACAAACCTAGGGCGTCTTCAGGTACCAAATACAATGACATTATCAAACCGATATGGAAAAATAGACCTAGTAGTACAGTGGGTAAAGGCGTCGGCGTAATCGTCATCTCCGAAGACCCAAATGTATTAGCGAAACGGCTAGAGTTATTAGTTAACAGCTTCAACGCGGGTAACACCGGGGTAAGAAACGAGCTCATATCGATATGCGACGCGCTACTACGGCAAGGAGTGATGAGTAGGGATGTTTACAAAAATATAATGTCGATATTATAAAATGCTGATCATTAATAGGAGTTACAGAAAGCGATACGTTATCGGTGGATCCGGCATAATTGATACCATTTCAGGATTTTTCAAAAGACTAGTCACATCGAACGCCGCCAAACAGCTAGCAACGAGAGCTCTTAGTGCAGGCAAAGACGTGGAGACAGAAATTGGGGAAAAGGCGATAGATGTTGGGAAAACCAGCGCAATCGACGCAGGTAAACGAGTAGTGGAAAAAGTGGCGGCAAAACTGTTGGCTGCTCCAAAGAATCAGGTTACGCAGGAAACTCGAGATATTCTTGCTCGATATAGTAGCATCGGGGCGAATCCGGAGAGCGTGAATATCAATAATCTGATGATGGGAAGTGGCTTGAAGAATGCCATATCGATCCAAGATTTAGTGCGTATGCAAAACGGTGCGGGAATGAAGGTCGCGTAATAAAAAAAAATTATTCTTCAATAAAATGAAGTCTGATATTCTAAGATTTACCGATCAACCTCTGATTGACGAGGGTATCGAGCGCTACGAATTTCACGAGTATGGGACGATAACGGGAGCGAATCTAAACACCGCGGGGCATATTATAATTAACATCGAAACTCAAAGTCTTTACTGCCATCCAGCGGAATCTTTTCTATTATTCGAGGGTAGATTGTTGAAGGCAAACAACACCGCGTACGCTAATGATGATGCTGTAGCCCTCACGAATAATGGACTCATGCATCTGTTCAGCCAAATATCGTATTTCATGTCGGGCCAAGAAATTGAATCGTTATTTCACCCAGGCCAGGCAACGACGATGATTGGATTACTCAAATACCCAAATGATTTTCAACTAGCACAAGGGTTAAATCAGCTGTGGTACAAGGACAGTGGCAGGACGGCTGTTATCGCGGATAATCAAGGTTTCGCCGTCAGACAGTTGTATCTAATTCAAAAACCGGGGGACAAAGGCACGTTTAGCTTCATCGTTCCGTTGAAACATATTTTTGGATTTTGCGATGATTACGACAAGGTTGTTTATGGCGTGAAACATACGCTAACTCTTGTTCGTAAAGCCGACGACGACGCAATTTTTCGACACGCTGATGCGGATGCTGGGAAAGTCAGAGTAGATAAAATCTCATGGTTTATGCCGCACGTTAAGCCATCTCTTATGGAGGACGACCAATTGAACAAAATTATCGCATTGAAAGCATCGTTGCCAGTTGGATACAGGGCTCGCCAATGCGATACTACATCCGTCCAACCGTCGGCTAATTTTTGCTGGAAACTTGGCGTCAAGTCATCTCCTGAGCAACCTAGGTACATCATAGTTGGATTTCAAACCGATCGAGGCGGCAACCAGGAACATAACCCATCGATTTTCGATCATTGCAATCTGAATAACATGTACATCATGATGAACGGTGATCAATACCCAGCCGTCGGCTACAACCTATCATTCCCGAATCAGCAATTCTCGCGAGCGTACCGAGAAGCGGCCACGTTTAGCGAAAAATTCTACGGAATGGACGAACAGATAACGCAAAGCAATATCACACCGGCAGACTTCAAAGATTTGTTCCCTATTATGGTGTTTGATGTAAGCAAGAGTAGATATCTTTTGCGGCCTTTGCGGCATTACCCCATAACTTAGGTTCAATTTTCGAACTTTACCCACAACATAGGGTCATCCCGACCTTTGACCCCAATTTGCCTCCATGTTTGACCTCTAACCCACAACTTAGGACCAATTTTTCGACACTTGACCACAACATAGGGTCATCCCGGAGCCCTTTACCCATACTTACCTTGCCATAAGACCCACGACCCTAAGTTATGGTAACACATACCTGAAACAACCATAACTTAGGCAGAACTTGTAGCCCCCTCCCGCATTGAACCATACCTTAGGGACCACTCACGTACTTAGCCAAAGCCAGGGTTGACTTACCCCATCTCTCCCACCAGTCCCCCACGTAGCTGCGATAGGACCAATGTACTGGTGTCTGCTGAAGTCAATCCTAGCTACGCCACTGCTACTGAGACCAACTAAGTCGAACACTAATTCAAGGACATCGCTTAAAAATCATAGCACAGCGTACACAAAGGCGACCCTTGATTGCCTGTTGGGAACTACGCAGCTAATTCAGTAACAGCCTCAACAGCCAAATCGCTTTCGTTATCGTTTTCAGCACAGCTACCACCATATAATAATAATCATAATCCCCCTAGAGACCCGTACATGATTTAAAATGACTTACCATAGATAGGCCTATGTTGCGTGATGTATAAACCAATCATAGTTCTCATTATTCTTTCCTTGTGTTTGAAACAATCGCAAACGCAGGGTAAAACAGACCAAAACAAACCATTAATAAATCGAGATGACAAAAATAACCGTTACTCAACATCACGCGACTCTGAAGGCTATGATGAACGCATAATGGAGGCGGTCCTTCCATAGCAAGCCGCGACCAATCATCTCACGAATAGCAGAAATCCAACACCTCACTTCCGTCACAGTTCCGGTTGTGTGACGAGCTCACCCAATTGTGACAAACTAACCCAGTTGTGACAAACTCGCCGAGATATTCACGCAGAGTCACCCAGATATTGACGGAGATGATCTAATTCTAGGCAGCATATGACGCGTAGTGGCGTAACCAGGATTGACATCGTAAGTAGTAGGAAAAAGGATGACCTAGCTCAAACACCCCATTATTATTAACAACGACCTAGGTCAACCTAGCAGTTTATTACCCACCCAGCCTCACATCGTTAAGCCTATAGACTTGTCATTGTTTCACTTTCAATCCAAGAATTAAAAGACTCTGGGTATCCTAACCACTTCACAAGCGATTTCTTTCCACGCTTCCTGATCACTTTTTCGATTCTAAATATTTCCTGAGTCGACTTCTGTAGCTCCTGTTCATAAAAACTCCCCTGTATTTCCTCACCATTATAATCAGTAATCTTATAAGTCGGAGGAACTGTATATTGAATCTGGGATACTGTAAAAACTTCTTCCGTCCACCGTGGTAAATACCCCTTCTCAAAAATATTCTTCTTCTTAGTTATTCTGACTTTATCGCCTATTGTAAACTTTGGTATACTAGGTTCAGAAATCTCTTTGCCGTACAAATTCATAAATACAGTCTTTTCATTCACTTTCATACTAGCCTTGGCGGGCGACATCTTAATAGAAGAATGTCTTGTTTCGTTATAATTACGAACCATCTCACCTAATATATCGATATATTTTTTTGTTGAATTAGCCGTAAAGTACTTATACATCCGGTCTTTCATAGTCCTATTCCATCTCTCAACAACGCAAGATTTTTCCTCATTCTCAGTAGAGTACAATTCAACCAAATTCTTTACATCCTTATTATAAAATTCTTTTCCTTTGTCAACCAATAACTTAATAGGCTTCCTCCCATCCTCGAGTATCTTCACGAAGCCGTCAGCTGTAGATTTCCCACTCTTATCTTTCAATGGTACAATCCAGCCGAATTTTGAAAACACATCTATAACGGTTAATAGGTATTTCACCCCATCGTTATCTTTGGTTAAGCTCTGCATGTCCACTAAATCGGCCGCCCATATCTCATCTATCCCATTAACAATCACCTTTCTCTTCCTAAAATGTCTAACTACCGGTCTGTGTAATTCATCGGCTAATTGATCAGTCCATTTCACTTCAGAGCTTTTTTTAAACCTAACCCAAGACTCGCTTTAGTAGATAATATAGGCTTGACAATGGCCCTCTCTACACGCTCCCGCAAGCTCGGGTTAGAAATATTGTCCAAATTATTAATCATGGCTCTATCTGCGATATTTCTAGAAGCTGTATCGGTGTGTTGATCGTAAGCTAGATCGTGGATATACGCCGCGTTATCTACTCGATTAATGGGTTTACTCCAATCTTTGGGAGTCCCGTCAGGATTCAGTCTCAAATCTAACCTAGTACCAGGACCGAGAAATTGATGCCCTGGTAAATGCATCTCACCGGGAAACTTGGCCCACGGTAGCTTAATGTTACTAGTGGCTGCATTCAATGAACTAACCAGATCTCCTCCTTTAGTGGTGGAAGCTTTTACGAATTGAGTTTTAGTTTTCCCGCATACAACGCAAACGCCTCGAAGCATAGGTCTTCCGTTATTCGCCACGACGTTTTGTACATCTCTCGTTTCAGTCTGTTTTTTACACTTTACGCAATACATCTCGCTTTTTTAATACATAAATAAAATGGAAATCAAAGATTTGAGTTGGGGATCTGCGCTATCGAAAAGATTTAATAATCCTTTGCTACCTAAAAGTATACGGGGGCTGATATTCGGAAAGTCAGGCTGTGGCAAAACGACGCTTCTTCTGAATCTATTACTCAGACCAGACTGGTTGGACTATAATAATCTCCAGGTATTCGGTAAATCTCTGTTTCAACCTGAATATCGCATTATTAAAAAGGCCTTCGAAGAAAAATTACCGAAAGAAGCAATCGTTGGATTATTCGAGCAGCAGGAGGAAATCGCTAGAGAAAATGTGTCACCAGCTCTCGTTATAGAAGCAATGGCAAAAAGATTAAAATCAAAAGCTAAATCCGATATAATTGCCAAGTTCTTTGAAGAAGCCGATGATGTGCCAGACCCTAGTGCCTTAAGTAGCGGAAAGAAGAATCTGATGATTTTTGACGATTTACAATTAGAAAAACAAAACAAGTGTGAAGCATATTATATTCGGGGGAGGCATAGTAATGTGGACTGTTTTTACCTAGCACAGAATTATTTCAAACTGCCTCGGCAAACGATCAGAGAGAATGCAAACTTTATTTGTCTGTTCAAGCAGGACTCGAAAAACCTCGATCATATCTATAACGACCATGTTAGTACAGACATGTCGAAAGATGAATTTAGAAAACTATGCAAAACGGTATGGGAACAACCGCACGGATTTCTCGTCATCGATCTAAGTAGCGAAAAGTACAATGGCAAATACCGTTGCGGATTCGACCTATTTTATGTAATCGAGGATCCATTGTCGTAAAATTATTGCATAATCAAAATGGAATCATCGCTTCTCAAACAGATAGCTGATAATACGGAAAAGACGGCACGTAACACGGAACCAAAAACGTCATTTTACATTTTGCTAAGCGAAAAGAGCACACGAATCAGAACAAAGTTTAATCCACCTATTGAACTAGACAAAAATAAAAAATACGAAATGGCCCTCGTAAATCTCGAAACGTACTATTCCTTTCCAAATATCGACGCTACAAACAACAACTTTAGGTATTCACCGACTGGTGTGAGCCCTTGGTTTAACATAGAAATACCGGAGGGATGCTATGAAATAACAGATATCAACGAATACATACAGAAAATCATGAAGGAGAATGGGCATTACGATAGGGAAAATTCTGAATACTGTGTCTCAATAGAACCAAACACCAATACGCTGAAGTCTGTGTTAAATATAGCAGAGGACTATGCGGTTGATTTTACGCCTCCGAATTCGATTGGAAAGGTTCTAGGTTTTTTAAGATTTATCTATCTTGAAGGATATAACGAATCGAAGAACTTGGTAAATATACTGAGTATCAGCAATTTACTAGTGACCAACGACATTATCGGGTCTTCGTACTCTAACGGAACGATGGTAAACGTAATACATTCTTTTTTCCCGAACACAGGCCCGGGGTACAAAATTATCGAAGTGCCGCATAATTTAATTTATCTCCCCATTACGCTATCTACCATTTCTACGATGACAACGGTGCTCACAGACCAAAATGGAACACAGGTAAATCTTAGAGGAGAAGACTTGACGATTCGTTTTCACATAAGAGAAGTTTGAAAGTTTTTTTTGTAAACTAAAATGAGTCGCTACATAGGATATAAAGTCAATATTTCAGAAGGACAACGAGACAAAATTCAAAAATCTCTTCAAGCGGGAACTGGTGTGAGTATCAAACTAGCGCACGATGATTTTAAAGGCGACGATATGTTCGCTTTCACGCAGGGGCAAATCAATAAAATGACAAAAGCGTGCCAAAAAGGAACAGGCGTAGTCATCAAAATGAGTAAAACGCAATTGGAGTACAATAAGAACGTCAAAGGAGGATTTATAGGAGCCATTCTTCCGTTTCTAGCAACGATAGCGAAAACCCTCATACCTAGTTTAGCGATGGGGGCTATGAGTGGCTTAGGTTCCGCGGCTACGTCGAAGATTGTGGATAAAATCAGCGGATCTGGAGTGCCAGTAATGTACGTGGCGAAAGACGGTATGAGGTGTAAGGTAAGATCAACCGGGGATGGTTTGTACTTATCCCCATGGCCAAAAGGCGGCTCAATAACGGCAAACGGGTTGTACATGAAAACAGGGTCGGGGTACGTGCGAGGTGAAGGACTTTTGCTAGGCCCAAATTCCCCGTTTCAAAATATTCCGATACTAGGCATGATATTATAATTTAGTGTTTATAAAATGTCGAGACCATTACACAAATTTGGAACTAAACCACCTAGGAAGGTCGAGGTTAGAATGCAACCCATGCAAGTCCATTGGAAGATTACGAGGGGCGTTACCCACAATCCAATTAGGCTACTAGAAGGCGTAAGATGGGAGATTTTTGCGCAAAATGTTATAACGATACAACCAAAGACGACAACTACGCTAACTCTTGGACTCGGGGTAGAAATGAGTGCAGGACTTTGTCTCATTTCCCTCAAACAGAGTATCAAAGAACAAAGATGCAGTCTACAAAACGAAGTGGTTTCCGATGATGTGGTTGATGATATCATAGTCTCTATTCAAAACAACTCCGATTCAGTGGTAACTATCAACGCGGGAGATTCGCTATGTCGTGTAAATTATCTAATCTAAAAAAAATATCGCGTAAATAAAACCGAATGGAATACGACGGCATTAAAACAACACAATCACTCTATCCGAAGCTACCGTCAGCACCGGAAGGAGAAATACATATCGTCACAGGGTCGGCGCAAACGTATCGACTTCAAAAGATTGGTGAAATTAAGAAGGAAATCGAGCAAGAACGCGACAAAAGAGCGGCGTTGAGTAAAAAGTATCATAGAAGTGTAAGCGTAATCAGCGAAGTAGGTGGCGCCCTCGCAGCGGTCGGGGTGGGACTCTCTGTTTCAGGAATCGCAGTATTATCCACTATAGTCGCAGCACCCGTTGTCCTTGCTATGGAAGTAGTGGCATCAGGTATGGGGATACTAGGTTTAATCGGTATCTACATCAGTAAAAAGCTGGCGTTGAAGGCTGAGAAGCATGAAAAGATCAAAACGCTAGCCGACGCGAAACTCAACACGATCAGCGACCATATTTCAAAAGCTCTCATGGACGATAACATTTCAAACGAGGAATATTCCCTGATTCTGAGCGAGATTGAAAAATTCAACGGTATGAAAGAAGAAATTAGGACTAATATTAAAGTTGCGATAGACGCGATGGACGAGGTGACGAAACAATCACTCATCGATCGTGGAAGAGAAGAAGTCAGGCAGCGCTTGCAATCCATGTTTGAGAAAAATACCGAATCTGTCAAAAAAACGACCAACGCGAACATACGTGAAAACATGTAGACGTATGTTGTTACGTTGGGAAATACGACCAACTTATGTTTTTCACACGTCTCAAAAAAAAAAAAATCTGAAAAAAAACACGTCTGAAAACATTATTTTTTTTCTTTTACTTAAAATGTCGTTTCAAAAAATCAGCGATCCGCAGACGTTTTCGTCGAAGAGTTTATGAAAACAAAGAAGAATATTCAACAAAACTTTAGATTGGGAGAACCGGAGATGTATAATATAATCGACAGCTATATGATTAATAAGCATTTGATAAAAGCTGGGATGAATGAAGAGATCAAAACGCTAGTTATCGCGAAACTCAACACGATCAGCAACCATATTTCAACAGTTCTCATGGATAATATCATTTCAGTTGAGGAATGTTCTCAGATGCTGAACGAGATTGAAGAATTCAATAACAGGATAGAAGAAATTAGGAAACGTGGGAAGAAATCCGCGATAGACGGGATGGTTGATAAAGAATCAACAGCACCAATTTTCGGAAGACCCATGTTCTAGAAACAATAACGACTAACGCGAACATACGTGAAATCATGTAGATCTATGTTGTCATGTCTGAAAATACGTCCAACTTATGTTTTCACACGTCAAAAAAACACGTCTGAAAACATTATATTTTTTTTCTTACTTAAAATGCCGTTACATAAAATAACCAACCCCCCGAAAAGAAAGTTTATCGTTGCGGAATTTCTGAAAACAAAGAAGAGTATTCATCAAAACTTTTTATCGGATTTATTTGGTGATTCGGGGCTGCAAAATATAATCGACAGCTATATCGGTAAAAGGCTGATGACGAAAGCTGAGATGCTTGAAACGATGAAATCGCTAGCCGACATGAAATTCGACGCGAACAACGATCATATTTCAAAAGGTCGAGTAGATGATATCATTTCAGCTGAGAGTGAGTTGATGCTGAGCGAGATTGAAGAATTCAATAACAAGAAAGTCGCGATGGACGAGTGAGAAGAAGTCGGGCAGCACCTTCAATCCATGTTTGAGAAAAATAACTAACATACGTATGTCGTTACGTCTGGAAATACGTCCAACTTATGTTTTTTTTCACACGTCCAAAAACACGTCTGAAAACATTATATTCCTAATTTTAAAATGTCGCTTCTAAAAATAACCGACCCCGCGAAAAGAGACTTTATCGTTGCAGAATATTTGAAAACAAAGAAGAATATCCAACAAAACTTTTTATCGGAGAGATTAGGAGATTCAGGACTACAACAAGATTTAACCAAGTTCTTCAAACCTATAGTTGATTCGCAATCCGCAATTTCTAAAGAGCAAAATGTCTTATTGTCCGCTATCAAAGAAAACTCGGTAGCTACTTCAAATGCGCTACAAGCACTTCCTTCGTTACAGGGTCTTCAATTTCCTCAGCGTCCGGCGATACAAGCGTATAGCTCCGATCCGACTGAGGATATCAGAACCCTGTATTTAGGAGATATGGCTACTAAGTACCTTCGTCAATACGTCTCCGATAAAAAAATCGCCGACACGACGTTTGGAATAAAAGAAAAAAATGATCAATTCTATATCGGCGACACTCCGATTTCGATACAAGGAGACGATGTGACGGTGGGAAATAAGACTTACAGAGGCACACCCGGTCTTTGGGAGTTGTTGACGATGAAACAGCCGGACGACGCGATATACGATGTTAATGACAAGACCGATTACGCCGAGATTCTCACCACAACGAATGCTATAAGACAGGAAAAAATCCAAACAAACCTAAATCATCTTCAAGCGTCAAATACAAACAAATTATCAAACCGATATGGGAAAAGATGACCCTAGGTACGGTAGGTAAAGGCGTCGGCGTAATCGTCATATCCGAAGACCCTAATGTATTGGTGGAACAGCTGGATTTAAGAATTCATAGCTTCAAGGCAGGCAATACCGGGGTAAGAAACGAGATCGTAGCGATGTGTGATGCGTTACTGAGACAGGGGGTGTTGAGCAAGGATGCTTATAAAAATATAATGTCGACATTATAAAAATGCCGATCGTGAATACAAGGAGTTACAGAAAGCAATACGTTATCGGTGGATCTGGAATATTTGATACTATTTCGGGATTTTTCAAAAGATTAGTTACATCGAACGCTGCCAATCAGTTAGCAACGAGAGCTCTTAGTGCTAGTAAAGACGTGGCGACAGAAATTGGGAAAAAGGTTATCGATGTTGGGAAAACAGCCGCAACCAACGCTGGTACAAGATTAGTAGAGAAAGCTGCGACAAAACTGTTTACTGCTCCAAAGAATCCACTTTCGCCAAAAAATAAAGACACTTTAGCTCGACTAAGTAGCATCGGGGCGAATCCGGCAGATACTAATATCAATTATCTGATGATGGGGGATGGCCTGATGTCGATCCAAGATTTAGTGCGTTCGCGAAACGGCGCGGGAATGAAGGTCGCGTAAAAATAATATTATTCTACAATAAAATGCAGTCTGATATTCTAAACTTTACCGATCAACCTCTGATTGATGAGGGTATCGAGCGCTATGAATGGCATGAGTATGAGCCGATATCGGGAGCGAATCTAAACACCGCTGGAGAGATTAGAATAAACATCGAACTTCAAGATAATTTCAACCATCCAGCGGAATCTTATCTATTATTCGAGGGTAGATTGTTGAAGGCGGACAACACCGCGTACGCTGATGGCGATGCTGTAGCCCTTACAAACAATGGACTCATGCATCTCTTCAGTCAGATTTCGTATTCCCTATCAAACCAAGAAATTGAATCGTTATTTCACCCAGGTCAGGCAACTACGATGCTCGGATTGCTCAAATACCCAAATGATTTTCAACTGGCTCAAGGGTTAAATCAGCTGTGGTACAAGGACAGTGCCGCTACAGCTGTTATCGCTAATAATATAGGTTTCGGCGTACGACAGTCGTATCTAATTCAAAAACCGGGTGTCAAAGGCACGTTTAGTTTTATCGTTCCATTGAGGCATATTTTTGGATTTTGTTACGATTACAACAAGGTTGTTTATGGTTTTAAACAAACGTGAACTCTTGTTCGTAAAGCCGACGACGACGCAATTTTTCGAGGCGCTGGTGCGGCTGCTGGGAAAGTCAAGCTAAACAAAATCTCATGGTTTATGCCTCATGTTAGGCCGGCTGATATGGAAAAGTTTGAACTGATGAAAACGATCGAATCGAAGGCTTCACTGCCAGTTGGGTACAGAGCACGCCAATGCGATACTATAACCGTTGACCAGGCGTCTACTTTTACCTGGAGACTTAGCGTCAAGTCATCACCTGAGAAACCTAGGTACGTAATTATAGGTTTTCAAACGGATCGTGAAGGCAATCAAGTAATGAATCCTTCCGTTTTCGATCATTGTAATCTGAAGAACATGTACGTGATGATGAACCAGGAACGCTACCCACAAGTCGACTATGACCTATCATTCCCGAATCAACAGTTCTCGCGAGCGTACCGAGAAGCGTCCACGTTTAGTGAAAAATTCTATGGAATGAGCGAACTGATAACGCAAAGTAATATCACTCCAGCAGACTTCAAAGATCTGTTCCCAATTATGGTGTTTGATGTGAGCAAGCAATCAGAGCGTCTGAAGTCCTCGACAGTCGATATCGTGATCAAAGCTACTTTTAATGATGTGGTACCAGCTCGAACGCAAGCTTATGCAGTGGTGATTTGTGACAAGTTACTCAAATTTCAGTCAGATGGTGGGAAAATGAGCATTGCGTACTAAAGAAATATCTTGTACTATAAAAATGAAATTGACAGAATTGAAAACGCTGGTGAAAGAGCACGGTATCAAAAGATGGACTCATCTCAACAAGCCTGAACTCATCGATCTATTGTTTGAAAAGGGTGTACTTTCGCGCGATATCGCTGAAAAAGAGAAACAACGGCGAGAACCGAAGGTGCCAAGCACGGATAAAAAATATGATAGATTGAAAAAAATCAGAAACCAACGGAGACGAGTAGATATATTAGACCGAGAAACGGGTGAAGTAAGCTCGTATTCATCGCTTTACAAAGCAGGTAAAGCACACGGGGAAAGCGCGCGGACAATCTTATTTTTCAATGGCCGAGTATGGAGAAACAGATACGAAATTACAGTCCATGAGAAAGAGGAGGATTTGGTAGAAATTTAAATTCAAAACTAAATGTGGTTTCGAATTTAGGGTCGTAAGTACGCCGCCGAAAAATCTCGAACCATAATATTTTCATTAACAGTCGAAGTAACAAACATCTCGAGATAATCGGTATTAGTTAATCGAACTAGGGTAGTACCCGTTACACCTCTACGCACTGCAGCCGTTCCTCCACCACCGGCAATCAACGTGTAAAGTCCCCCACTTTTGTACAAGCCAACATTACAGGAAATTCCAGCACTATTGTTACGAAATTCCACATACGCCGTAACCATATAACATCCGGCTTTCTGAGGAAAGAAACGATTCGAATTGACGAGACAATCATCCGGATCGAATTTTACTGCCGGAAATTTTACTTGCGTCGTAACGTTAGCTGGGATAGCCTGAGCAACGAGGGCGTAAACACTAAACGCCGGACCAAATGCGACCGGATCGGAAGAAGGCAATTTACCATCGACGTAATTCTTAGTGGCCACGTCTTGAAGATCGGTAGGATCCGCTACATTAATTAGCTTGTTGGAACCCAAGTCTATATTTCCCGTCGCAGCGTTCGCTCCATCTCGTCTTAGAAAAGTATTGTTGACTTGGGATAATGTGATACCCCCTGCTATTACTCGTGGCGTTGATCCACCATCCATTCGTCCAAAAATATCAACAGGCATTTTATTATCCTAATATTTTTAGTACAAAAAGAGGCCTGCCAGCATTATCGCCGTAGTTATGGGCGTAAGAATGCGAGGGAAAAGTCCTTAGCTACTATACCCAAAGCGACGTGTGAATAAACACCTATCTCGAGGTAGTCGTTTTCGGTTAGATAAAGTATAGTACTACCTGTTGCATTGATAGTACCACCTGACGCACCCTCTCCGCCCGCAATTTGCATATGCACCCCGGAATTTTTATACAGGTAAACGAAACCCGAAGTAGCAGCACCGTATATACGAAATTCTATATGCGTCGAAACGAGATAGCAACCGGCTTTACCGGGTTCGATTATAGTAGTCCCTATTCTACCGTTGAACTCTCTATCGAATCTGTCTGTGGCGAAAGAAACTTTTGTGTAAGTTTCGGCGCGTATGGCTTGCGTGGCTGAAGAGTACATGCTAATCACGGGTCCGATTGCTTTCGTGAGGTATTTTTCAGCCGTTGCATCGACGTATTTCTTGTTAGTCAAATGATTATCGTTCGTCGGTACATTATCGTGATTCGTTATTAAATCTATAGCCTGTCCTCGACTTAGAACCTCATCTTTTCCCGCTTCCGGAGTACTCGTTGTAGGCAGACCTTTTATCAGGTGGCCATTCATATCTAGATCTCCAGTAACAGGGTTTGCTCCATCTCGTCTTAGAAAAGTACTGTTTGCTTGAGTTAATGTGACGCCTCCTGATATTACTCGCTGCGCTGATTCGCTATCCATTTGTCCAAATATGTTTACAGGCATTTTATTACGCGATAATATTTTTAGTACAATTCATTTATGACTTCTTGAAATTTCATTCCATCGTTCATTGTCTTTTTCAAAACATACAAGCATAAATGGCCGCAAAAGACTTCGCCATCGGGTTGGATTCGTTCGCTGTTGTAGTATACAGGACTTTGTAAATACTTGACGAGCTCTACGGGCGGTGGGAGACCGTAGCTGTCAAAATATATTTTCTCCTTGCCGTTCTTTAAAAAAAGGACCCAGTGTGTGCCGGCCCCATTAGAATCGTCTAGGTTAAGGATTCCGCATTCGTTTCGCCTAGGTTTCTTTGGTAGTTCATCTCTGAGAAATACGCCTCGGAAGTTTTTGATATTTAGCTTCTTCGCTGCATCGATCAGCTGTATGTTCGATAGAGGGATATTTGGTAGTATGACGCCTTCAACATTTATCTCTTTGTTTGTCTTAAAGCTCATTTTTATTTGTTTCTTCTAAATATTTTATAAAAAAATACGCTTTTTCCCTCTGCTCTATTTTGTTCACTTTTTGCATATTTTTTTCCAATAGCACCGGGCGTATATTCAGCCAGTTCACAGCTTTATCAAGTTCTTTTTCATCGAACGATGATATTGGTAAAACAAAATCGAGATGCCAAACCGAGCCGAAATTTTGCATTGTCATTCCCTCTTCAAACTGATATTCAATCCATTTCGTAAATGTTTTAAGACCTATACCGATTTTACATTTGAGACACATTTGGATTTCCATTTTATATTAGAATTTTTTTTCTTTTGATCTAAATAGTTTTCAACAAATAGTGCCCGTATGCTAACGTGCTTATACCATCGCTCATTATTACTCTTTTATCGTCGTCGGCTGATAGCGCCACTTTGTTTACCTCTTCTGTATAGATTTCGTGATGATGGGATCGTATAACGTTCATCCTTCTCGACTGTTCTTTCCTCGTAAACAAGCAGTTCTTATAATCTTCATGGGTTATCGATTTCTTAACAACGTTTTTCTTAATGCCTTTGCATTTCTTATGGTCTACGCCCGCCATCTTGTACGAATACAGTTTCGATCTCAAACCGATGAACTCTTCGATCTGTTTACCGGCCGCTTCATCTTTGAACATGCCGATAACTTTCTTATTTACGCCCGTTTCTATACATGATGGGTGATCTTTTGCGTATTCGTTTGTGTCAAACATGCGGTGAACATCAGGGGCTATATCGGCATAGAAATCGTCGGTTCTAATTTCGTACGCCAAAGAATCCGTATCGGTGAATAACAGTTTAGCCCTATCTCCATACTTGTTCTTGATGTAATTATAATGAAACTGATACATGAGCGTTTTACTCAAGTCTAGGATGCACATTCCTAGATATATAGGCTTGTTGTAGAACAGCTTGGTCTTCTTCATGTGAACCGCGATTAGGTTTTCATCGAATATAGTTCGTCTGTCGTAATTAGTTTTCGCCGCGAGCGTAATAGCCTCCTTCTCGTTGCTCACCAATCGTATGTCTACACGATTTTCTATAGCTTCAATTGTTTTACCGAAGACGCTATTATTCATCAGCTTGAAAAAGTCTTTCTCGAAATCGTTAGTAGCTTTCGTTCTCAATTTCGTATTCAGGTCGATATACTTTTTCAGCCAAGCGCTTTCTTTGAATTTTAGCCCACGGTGAATTTTAACTATTTTCTGTCCGAGACTTTCGTACAACTTTAAATTTTCGTAGTGAGCAACATACTTCTTCTTATCGTTCAAATTTGGAATTAGTTTCGCTACATCTGAGCCTGGGGGTTTCACACTCTCAGGGGCTAATGGATAATCGTTATGTAGGTCGTGTAATTCTTCAGGATATTCTAAGTCGACTTCTAGTATACACCCCTCCCCGTCTCGTTCGGCAATGCTTTTCCAATCTTTCAGCTCAGTATCAGTCATCCATTTGAAGTCGTGAGTCGGTAGCGGTTTGCACATTGCCCATCCGTACAAGTTGTTCGCGTCTAAGTACGGAATGAATGTCGAAGGCTGGGTGGGATCAAAAGCTTCTCCCATGTACTTGTTGTTCGCTTTTCCGTATCGGTTCGAAATCGTGCTGACTCCGCCTCTTATTCCCTGCTTAATCATCAGTAACATATCATAGTCGCTCAATAACTCCAACTGTACACCCGTCAACTTTAGCGCCGCATCCCATGCTAGTCCAGGTGAAGTGTAATACCATGCGGGGTCGAGCTTATAATGTTCGTTACATACGTCCCTAAAGTTTTCGAAAACATCGGCTAATAACAGAACATCCGAAAGGTTGTATAAGTTGTGATAATCTCGCAATGTTTTACAACCAAATTTATCCCATACCGTTCTCGCATGTTCGTAATCTTCATCGCTGATCCCTGAATCGTTTAGTTTTGAATAGAAGTTATGCTTCGGTGGTAATTCGGTTTCGTTTAGTCTTTCAACACCGTCGACGTAATCGTATGGGTAAACACCTTTTCTAAGCAAAAGATCTAACTTGTCACCTTTAAAAAAATCGCCTAAATTTTTACACTGATCTTTGCGTAGATTCTTCGATAACGCGTCGAGACTCGAAGGCATGAATCTAAAACTATCGATGAAGCGGAGTTCGCGCTTGACCTCTTTCTCTTTCCCTTCTTTGTTAATAAACTTACCGACTACTATCTCTCGGCTAAACGATATATACTTCTCTTCGTTGCTGGGAATGCAATTAATCTTTTCATTATCACCGCCTCGTAATTTCTTCACGAAAAGATGAATATCGTAGCCGGTTAGATTATGGAATACTACAGGAAAAAACTTGGGGACTTTATATTTCAAATTGCAGCTGTTATGGGCGGCACCTCTGAATTTGCCGCTCAAATGACAATGATCTCTGACACGATCTCCGCCTAACTCTTCTCCACAGATATGACAGTTGGTAGCTTCATCGAAACATTTTTTCTCATTTTTGCCGAATATCATTTCCTTCGGGAACCTGAACTGATTATATATTCGTTTTATATTTTCTACAAGAGAATCTACGAATATCTGGGCAACATCGTCGTCTTCGTTTTCAGCTGTAAACACCACCGGATCTTGTGAATAAATGTCGTCGTCGAAACATTTTATGTGATAGCAAAACGAGCTAGGCGTGTGTTTCTGGTATTTATTGGTGTAAGACGTGCTGGGATCAGGCTGGCAAGTATCGATCGGTTTAATGAAGGACTCATAATCCGCATAGACAATAAACGGTACTCTCATTTTTCTGTAATAATGTTGGAAACTTAGCATAGTTCCTGGTGGGGGCAATTCTATTCGTTGGGCGTCCTGCTGCGAACAGTACTCGCTGTGTTTATGAAGCGATTCTATCGTTCTGTAACCGATTAAACATCTTCTGCAGTAGTGCATCGCCCTATGGTTTGTTTCGGTTCGACGCGCTAACAATTTATTAAGGTTCTTGATCCAACAATAATGCTTCTTTTCTTCCTCGGAAATGAGTAATAGATCTACGCGGGCATCGCTTTCATGCGTCGATATATATAATGGGTATACTGCCTCCTCATACCCGAATACACTAACGCTAATGTTATTACGACGCTCAAACTTTTGTATAATATTAGCATT
Organism: Lumbricus terrestris; assembly: GCA_949752735.1. Taxonomy (NCBI): domain Eukaryota; kingdom Metazoa; phylum Annelida; class Clitellata; order Crassiclitellata; family Lumbricidae; genus Lumbricus; species Lumbricus terrestris. Next base: position 1,184,236 of record OX457044.1, read on the forward strand.
GACAGCGACTGGGAATTCAATACCACTCCAATCGAGTTTCTTAGATTGTTCTTTTAGATATCGCGTGATTCTTTCAGGGTTGTCGCCGTCGCCTATTGGGTTCAAGGCTCTAGTGATGCACCATTTAAAACATTCATCGTCTTTGTTTTTCATATTAATAATGGCCTTTTTATTTGCCAAATAACTGGGAAGCTGAATATACGAACTGCCTTTCAATGGCTTATATACCACTGTATCGATATCCAACTTCACAACAGCACTGAATCGCCAATTACTACCCCGCATCTGAAAACTCGCCATACTCTCCTTAATTTTATCCACTGCGTTGGTATATATTTCCTTCACATCGGTTGCTTCTAAAATAATATCAGTCTTTGATTTGAAATTAGGCTCAGCCGTTGCTATTTCGCCGGATTTCATGTCTACCTTCTCCATTACACACATGAGATTTAGTTGAACTTTTACCCCTCGATTTTTCGCTAGCAGCCTAACTACCTGCGGTCTTACAGCCTTGAGAAAAGATGCAACATCGATCCTGTTGTTGCCGTCGATCGTGTATCTTTTTGTAAACCCTTTGATAGCCGTCGCAGTCTCTCGAAGTTTGAACCTGTGAACGGGTGGTTTTACTTGAGGGGGTAACTGACTAATCTCACTAGTCAGCCAATCCGGGAAAGATAGATTTTTCGACTTCAAAAATTTCCAAGTATTCTTTTCCAAGTATGCCGTAAGTTCCGCTTTTCCCAATCTTATGGATCCTTTTTGGCCTCTCCGCTTCACAATTTCTCGCAATTCTTGTAAAGTGCCTGGAGTGCGCGCCGGAGCTTTGATGACCTGAGCCTGTGCACCTAATCGATCTCCATGCTTTATGAATGCGATGAGTTCCGCTTTTCGTAGTTTCGAGTATCCTTTTTGTCCTCTTTGTTTTGGAATTTGTCGCAATTCTTTCAGATTATACGTATCGTAGTTCATTTTGTATACTACAAGATATCTTTATACTGATACAAGAAAATAATTTCAAATTGAACGAGATGGATTTTTCAATGAATATTGCCAGTGAAAAATTATTCCTTCGTAGGAAATAAACGCCTCTACCACTCTTCAGTTCTTTCCACCAATATAGCGTCCTCCACTCTTAGTTGGACTGATGGTTTTCCACTTCCAATGAATACACTGCATGTTAAATCTAGCACGGCCCGACATCTAGTAGGCTTTGATATTAGCGTTAGGGGATCGATCTGGTTATCGTCTGTATCATAAAATCCGGTTGTTATATCGGTTGATCGATAAGCAGTTTTCAATTTAAGGTACATCTTAGGCGGTATGTCTTCCTTTTGATGAAAGATGGCCATTTCTTCTACCGCGTGTTTCTTACTCAAACCCTCTGCAAGAATATAATCTTGAATGCGTTCCAAAATGCTTTCAAGCATACTGATAGTCTTCGATTCTTCCTCAGTCGGTCCTAATTGCCTTTCATACATCGTTACGATCATACTAAACCCAAATGAGTTGATTCGTAAAAACCTATTATAAATTAAGCTACAACTTTTCAATGCCGGAGTTTGGATATGAAAATCATCAATGCCGTCCGGATAATTATATTTAATTTGAATTCTTTGACCAAATTTCGTCTTCACGACTTTGAAGATCATATTTTCAGGATTGAAAGTTTCATGTGTGATAATCACGTTCATTTTATAGTAAGAAAATATTTTTCTTTTTCTAACTTCTCCAGTCTCCCCAGTACATTGGTTCTTTCGCAAGTACGAGGGGAACTAGGGGGCGATGGTCCCCTCAATAGGCAAATTGGAGTCAAAGGTCGGGAATTGACCTATGTACTGGTCAAGGTGTAATATTGGTCCTAAGTTGTGGGTCAGAGGTCAAACATGGAGGCAAATTGGGGTCAAAGGTCGGGATGACCCTATGTTGTGGGTAAAGTTCGGAAATTGAACCAATGTTATGGGGTAATGCCGCAAAGGCCGCAAAAGATATCTACTAGCAAGCAATGCGAGCGTCTGAAGTCCTCGACAGTCGATATCCAGATCAAAGGTACTTTTAATGTGGCGCCGCCGGCTAATACAGAAGCGTACGCGGTGGTGATTTGTGACAAGTTACTCAAGTTTCAATCGGATGGTAACAAAATAAACGTAATGTACTAAATTGTGTAAATTCAAAACTAAATGTGGTTTCGAATTTTAAGGACGTAAGTACGCTGCTGAAAAATCCCTGGCTAAAATGACTATAGGGGCGTTCGCTTCGGCAAATATCTCGAGGTAGTCGGCATTTGTTAAGTAAACTACGGTATTACCCGTTGCGTTAATATACAATCCAACAGCACCTCCGCCACCGGCAATCTGCATGTACGATGTTCCATTTTTGTATAGGTAAACATTACCGTAATTTCTTGTATCATTGTCTTGAAATTCCACAAAAACGGAAACGGTGTAATATCCAGCTTTCTGGGGGAAGAAACGTTTCGAATTGATGAAGCAATTATCCGGATCGAATCTTTTTGTATTAAATAATACTTTTGTGTAAATTATACCAGGGATACTCTGAGGATCGGAATTGTAAGCACTAAACGCTGGACCAAATGCAGTCGAATGTACGTAATTCTTTGTGGCAGCGTCTTGAAGATCGGAAGGATCTGCCACATTAATCAGCTTTTTTGAACCCAAGTCGATATTTCCCACCGCTGCGTTCGCTCCATCTCGTCTTAGAAAAGTATTATCGGCTTGAGAACGTGTGACACCACCCGCTGCTACCCGTGGAGCCGAACCACCCTCCATTTGTCCAAAAATGTTTACAGGCATTTTATTACGTAGTGATATTTTTACTAGTCAATACAAACTATCGATATTTCCCATCGATTTGGTAGAAGTGTGGGCGAGTGTTGTATCAATTCAAAACTTGATTCGGTTTTTTTTGAATTTAGGGCCGTAAGTACGCCGCCGAAAAGTCATGGGCCTTAATGTTTACGTCAGCGTCTGACATTGCAATTATCTCGAGGTAGTCGGTATTATTTAATCGAACTAGACAAGTACCCGATACATTATTATTCGCTCCAGCCGTACCTCCACCACCGTAATCACCTCCACCACCAGGCATCTTCATGTACAACCCCTCATTTTTGATTAAGGAAACATTACCGTAAGTTCTAGCACTATCGGCGCGAAATTCCACAAACACCGAAACCATATAACATCCAGCTTACTGAGGAAAGAATCGTTTCGAATTGATGAAGCAATTATCCGGATCGAATCTTTTTGTATTAAATAATACTTTTGTGGGGGTGCTAGTGGGGATAGCCTGGGAACCGAGGGTGTAAGCACTAAACGCCGGGCCAAAGAATCGGTTGGTAGTGGCTACTCTCGAAGCAATTTGTTCGTCGACATATTTTTGATTTGTCAAATGATTATCGTTGGATGGAATGCCCTCGTGATTCGTTATCAAATCTATGGTTTGTCCGTAACTTACAGCCTCATCCATTCCACAATCCGGATTATTCGTTATAGGTAGGCCTGTGATGCAGTAGCCATTCATATTTAGATCTCCAGTAGCCGGATTTGTTCCATCTCGTCTTAGAAAAGTATTGCCGGCTTGAGAAAATATGGCACCGCCCGCTGCTACACGCGGCGTCGATCCGCCGTCCATTTGTCCAAAAATGTTAACAGGCATTTTATTATGCGATAATATTTTTACAAAGTCAATACAAACTATCTATCACATTTTGAAATTTGCAACCATCAGTCATCGTCTTTTTCAAAACATACAAACATAGATGCCCACAAAAGACTTCACCGTCTGGTTGAATTCGTTCACTATTGTAATAGATGGGGCTATGTAAATACTTGACGAGCTCTACGGGTGGAGGTAGACCATAACTATCGAAATATATTTTATCCTTGCCGTTCTTTAAAAACGAGCACCAATGGGTTCCTGTTCCATTCGAGTCATCCAGGTTTAGTATTCCACACTCATTCCGCATAGGTTTCTTTGACAGTTCGTCTCGAAGAAACACGCCTTTGAAATTTTGGATTTTCAGTTTCTTAGCGGCATCAATCAGCTGTATGTTTGATAGAGGGATATTTGGTAGTACGATGCCTTCAACGTTTATGTTTTTCACAGTTGCTGAACTCATTTTATTTTCAAATAATACTCTTTCGAGCTTCTACGCAGGTGAGATAATATTTATGTTTACAATTTTTGCATTCATTCGCCCTTCCATCTTTTTGAAATCGATTTTTAACGTATTCCGATATGTTCTTGTCTATCTTGCATCGACTGCAAACTTTTTTATCTTTTGTTTCCTTATTTTCCTGGCTCGCGTACTTATGTGCTAGCTCCTTTACTTTGGTATTTTTACACAGTTTGCAGCTCGGATAACTTCCGTTCTTTTTTGTATTATCTTTATGAAATTCGTCCAAACTTTTTCCATTTTGCATTTGGTACACACTTTTGAAACTTCCATTTTATATTAGTGAAATTATTCTTTATATAGTTTAGTTTTTTCGCGGCATCGATCAGTTGTATGTTTGATAGAGGGATATTTGGTAGTATGACACCTTCGACATTTATCTCTTTGTGTGTCTCAAAACTCATTTTTTATATTTCGTCTAAATGTTTTATAAAAAAATACGCTTTTTCCCTCTGCTCTATTTTGTTCGCTTTTTGCATATTTTTTCCAATAGCACCGGGCGTATATTCATCCAATTTATAGCTTTATAAAGTTCTTTTTCATCTAACAAGTTGAACGATGATATTGGTAAAACAAAATCGAGATGCCAAACCGAACCGTAATTGTCCATGGTCATACCCTCTTCAAACTGATATTCAATCCATTTCGTAAATGTTTTAAGACCGATACCGATTTTACTTTTGAGATATAATGGGATTTCCATTTTATATTATTATAAAAAAAATTATATTTCATCTAAATGTTTGATAAAATAATCCGCTTTTAGTTCCTGCATTATATATAGCCAGCGATCTATTTTGTTCGATTTTTGCATATTTTTAAGCGGGAGTAAGGGACGCAGATTCTTCCAATTCATAGCTTTTTGGAGTTCTTCTTCATCTAGCAAGTTGAATGATGATATTGGCAACACATGGTCGATATGCCAAACCGAACCGTAATTTTGCATAATCATCCCTTCTTCCAATTGAAATTCAATCCATTTTATCAATATTTCAAAGTCAATACCGATTAGTTGCCGCGTCGTTTGTGATTTCGACTTGCCTTTTAATGCTTCACCAAGCCTACTCCTCATATTTATAAGTAGTTTAAACTCAGAATCATATAGCTTTCGAGTTTTAGAATACTTATATTTACATTCTTTACAAGCATTATCTCTCCCATCTTTACAGCATCTATTTTTAACATATTCTGAGATATTCTTTTCGTTCTTGCATCGACCGCAAACTTTTTTATCTTTTGTTTCCCTGGTCTCTAAAGCTGAGTATTTTTGTCTACGTTCCATCGCTCTGATATTTTTACACGTTATACAACTAGAATCATACCCGTTCTTGCCACGTTTGTTCTTATGAAATTCGTTGAAACTTTTTTCCATTTTGCATTTGGTACACACTTTAGAGAGTTCTTCCATTTTATATTATATTTAGTCTTTAGCCTAAGTTTTCAACAAATAGTGGCCGTAAGCCAACGTGCCTATACCATCCTTCATTATCACTCGTTTATCATCATCCGCTGAGAGGGCCACCTTGTTTACCTCTTCTGTGTAAATTTCATGAAGATGCGAACGAATCACGTTCATTTTTCTCGACTGTTCTTTCCTCGTAAACAAACATTCTTTGTAATCATCGTGGGTTATCGATTTCTTAACGACGCTCTTCTTAACACCTTTACATTTCTTATGATCTTTCCCAGCCATCTTGTAGGAATACAGTTTCGATCTTAAACCCACGAATTCTTCGATTTGTTTACCTGAAGCTTCGTCCTTAAACAAACCTATTACTTTCTTATTCACTCCGGTTTCAATACCGGACGGATGATCTTTTGGATAATCGCTCGTATCGAACATGCTTCGAACATCAGGTGCTAAATCGGCATAGAAATCTTCGGTTTTAATTTCATAGGCCAGCGAATCATTATCTGTAAAAAGCAACTTTACCCTATCACCGTACTTGGTCTTGATGTAATTGTAGTGAAAAGAATACATGAGCGTTTTACTCAAGTCTAGGATGCACATACCAAGATATATCGGTTTGTTATAGAGCAACGAAGTCTTTTTCATGTGAATGGCAATTAAATTTTCGTCAAAAATAGTCCGAGTGTCGTAACTCGTCCTCGCTGTTAGTTTTATAGCTTGCTTCTCGCTTGAAACCAGCTTAATATCTACGCGGGACTCTATATTTTCGCAAGTCTTGCCAAACACGCTATTATTCATAAGTTTGAAAAAGTCTTTCTCGAAATCGTTTGTGGCTTTGGTCCTCAGGTTAGTATTTAGGTCGATATATTTTTTCAACCAGGTGCTTTCTTCAAATTTAATTCCTCGATGAATTTTGGTAATCTTCAAACCTAGGCTTTCATACTGCTTCAAATTTTCATAATGGGTTATGTACTTTACTTTGTCATTCAGGTTTGGGATGAGTTTAGGAACCGTTGAAAATTCAGGCGTGATATTCTCAGGGGCAAGAGGGTAGTCGTTGTGAAGATCGTGTAAATCTTTCGAATATTCCAAGTCCACCTCCAATATACACGGTATAGATCTCCATGCGTTTAGCTCATCATTTCCCATCCATTCGAAACCGTGAGTTGGTAGTTTCTTACACATTGCCCACCCATACAAGTTGTTAGCGTCCAAATAGGTTATAAATGTTGAAGGTTTGCTATCGTCAAACGTTTGCAAGTACTTATTGTTTGCTTGCCCATAACGATGTGAAATTGTGCTAACACCACCTCTTATCCCATGCTTGACCATTAGTATCATATCGTAATCGCTCAATAATTCTAACTTTACTCCCGTCAACTTTAATGAGGCATCCCATGCTAGTCCAGGAGAAGTGTAATACCAGGCGGGATCTAGGTTGTAGTTCTTCATACAAACGTCTCTAAAATTCTCAAAGACATCAGCTAGTAGGAGAACATCGCTCACGTTATATAAATCATGATATTCTCTGAATGTTTTGAAACCGAATTCGTTCCATACCACCTGTGCGTGGTTGTAGTCTTCGTTACTGATGCCTGAGTCGTTTAGTTTCGAATAGAATGCTGACTTTGGCGGTAGTTCTGTTTCATTCAATTGATCGATGGAGCGAACGTGGTCGTAAGGCTACACCCCTTTTCTAAGCAAGAGATCGAGCTGATTGCCGGAATAGTACTTGCTTAAATTTTTACACTGGTCTTTGCTTAGGTTCTTCGATAAGGCGTCGAGGCTCGCTGGCATGAATCTAAAACTATCGATGAAACGTAATTCACGCTTGACCTCTTTCTCTTTCCCTTCTTTGTTAATAAACTTATCGACTACAACATCTCTGCTAAATGAGATATACTTTTCTTCATTGCAGGGGATGCATTTAATCTGTTCATTATCACCACCTCGTAATTTCTTCACGAATAGATGGCTATCGTAGCCGGTTAGATTATGGAATACTACTGGGAAAAACTTGGGGACTCTATACTTTAGATTACAAATCTTATGAGCTGCGCCTCTGAATTCCCCAGTAAGATGACAATGATCTCTTACTCGTATGTCATTATCATCATCACCATCAGAGAACTCACCCCCGCATATATGGCAAACAGTAGCCGAGTCGAATAGCTCCTTGTCATCCTTTCCAAATATCATTTTCTTTGGGAATTTAAATCGATTATAAATATCTTTTATATCCACTATAAGACTGTCAATAAATATCTGCGCTACATCATCGTCTTCGCTCTTCGCTGTGAACGTTACGGGGGCTTGTGAATACAGGTCGTCATCGAAACATTTTATGTGGTAACAAAACGAACTAGGAGTATGTTTCTGGTATTTATTGGTGTAAGAGGTGCTGGGATCGGGTTGGCATGTATCGATCGGTTTAATGAAGGATTCGAAATCCGCATAGATAATAAAAGGTACTCGCATTTTTCGATAATAATTTTTAAAACTCAACATAGTTCCTGAGCCTGGGAGTTCTATTCGTTGGGCGGTGTGTTGAGAACAGTACTCACTGTGTTTGTTAAGCGAGTCTATCGATCTGTAACCGATTAAACATCTTCTACAATAGTGCATCGATCGTGCCGCCATCAATCTATTAAAGTTCTTGATCCAACAGTAATGCTTCTTTTCATCGTCGGAAATAAGCAGTAGATCTACACAGGTATCACTTTCATGCTTCGATATATATAATGGGTATACGCTCTTTTCAAAGCCGAATACGTTAACGCTAATGTTATTATGACGCTCAAACTTATTTATAATATTAGCATCAGCAGCAACTGGGAACACGATACCGCGCCAATCGAGTTTCTTAGATTGCTCTACCAGATCTTTAGTGATTCTTTCAGGGTGGTCATTAGCTGGGTTCAACGCCCTTGTAATACACCATTTGAAACATTCTTCGTCTTCGTTTTTCATATTAATAATGGCCTTTTTATTTGCCAAATACTCAGGAAGCTGAATATATGAACTACCTTTCAATGGCTTGTATACCACTGTATCGATACCCAACTTCAAAACGGCCTTGAATCGCCAATTACTACCCCGCATCTGATAACTCGCCATACTCTCCTTAATTTTATCCACTGCGTTGGTATATATTTCCTTCACATCGGTTGCTTCTAAAATAATATCAGTCTTTGATTTGAAATTAGGCTCAGCCGTTGCTATTTCGCCGGATTTCATGTCTACTTTCTCCATTACACACATGAGATTAAGTTGAACTTTTACCCCTCGATTTTTCGCTAGCAGCCTAACTACCTGCGGTCTTACAGCCTTGAGAAAAGATGCAACATCGATCCTGTTGTTGTCCTCGATCGTGTATCTTTTTGTAAACCCTTTGATAGCCGTCGCAGTTTCTCGAAGTTTGAACCTATGAATGGGTGGTTTTATTTGAGGGGGTAACTGACTAATCTCACTAGTCAACCAATCCGAAAAAGTAGCTTTATTTTTCCCCACAAATTTCCAAATAGTAGACACGAATGCTGTAAGTTCCGCTTTTCCTAGACTTGAGTATCCTTGTGTACCTCTTCGCCTCGCAATTTCTCGTAATTCTCGTACAGTGCCGGGAGTACGCGTTGGAGCCTTGATGTCTGGTGCCCGAGCGCCTAGTAAATCTCCCTGCGTTATGAGTGCGATGAGTTCCGTTTTTCGTAGTCTCGAGTATCCTTTTTGGCCTCTCTGTTTTGGAATTTGTTGCAATTGTTTGACAGTTTTCGTTGAGTAGTCCATTTTATATTGGAATCTCTTGTCTTTAAGTCGAGTTGTATATTCCATTTTTCAGTTATTTTATATACACAAGAAAAAAATTGTTATGATTAAGCGACTCATCGAAACCATGAGTAATTCCTAGCCACCCTATGACTCATCATCGAAACTACTGTGAATTCCCCGCATGATGAGTCATAGGCGTGGGCTGGGTGGATATTTTTTGAACCAGGGATTAGGTTTGTGCATGACGGATCGAAACTAGAGGAAAATCCCTAATTTTTTTGAATCATGGTTATGAGGTGACATATTTTTTGAACCATGGTTATGGGGTGACATATTTTTGAACCATGGTTATGGGGTGACTGATTTTTTGAACCATGGTTATGGGGTGACTGATTTTTTGAACCATGGTTATGGGGTGACATATTTTTTGAACCATGGTTATGGGGTGACATATTTTTTGAACCATGGTTATGGGGTGACTGATTTTTTGAACCATGGTTATGGGGTGACATATTTTTTGAACCATGGTTATGGGGTGACATATTTTTTGAACCATGGTTATGGGTCAATGTCCTAGAATAGTCTTAATCTATCTCAATTGGAGTTGTGACAAGTACATGTACCAGGAACGGACGAACCATTTAGAGATCCACTGGCGTCTGTTATTGGTCCCTGTAAGCTGTCATCCGTGTCGCTGGCTTTTCTACGGCTCCACGACAGAGAACTTGGACCATTAGTTTCATAGCCGCATAAATAAGGGTCTTCAAAGTCACAGCTAACACTGCTTTTTGTCACTGAAATTGAATCAAATCTGACCTTTTATGTCCACGTATCATGTTCATATGCACATGCAATTCCAAAAGCTGTTACGTCACATTTAAGCGACAAAAAGATATGCTGCCATTTAAATATTAACAATAATAAACTTCAATAGTTCATCCTTGACAATAGCAAAGCAAAACAACAGGGCCCTCAGTTACTATATTTGCATCACCAATAATATAAAAAAAATTAGAGTAGATAGTGATATTATTCCAAACGGAACCTTCTTACTGCACACATTTCTTGCAGTTCGGACAATTTCCTCATCTGTAGAAATAAAAAAATTTAAGGTTATACCGCAAAGATCCGGGTCTTCGTCGCTTCCATCGCTGCATTCAGAAATTCCGTTGCATTTCAATTCCATCGGAAGACACATCCCAACGAAACATCGAAAGTGACTCTTCACTCGACACTCTGACAAGAACAACAGAAAGTCCATGACTAAGCACAGGGTATTTTCTCTAGTCATGTAGCAAATTATCAAAAACCTTTCTCTATCTTATTATTTATCAGAACTGCACACTTGAATACCACTATAAATCACCTCTAAGTTGCTATTCCATCCGGCTATTTTGGTTGGTGTGCCTGTAACTGGACTAGGCTTCCTAAAAACTAAATAGTCGACTGATGTTGATGTACCGGGGCAATGAATATTGGCTTACTATAATTCGCTAAATTACATGATTTTGCCATTATAATAAAAAAAAACGTTCAGAGAATGTACTTGTCGTGATAAGAACCATAAGAAATTGTCTAGGCGAACTGAAACATTGACTATCGAAACTCTGTCAGGGATGGTTAAACTAACCGCAGTATTCGATATCGCATGATGCCAATCGGATTTCTGTGACTGAAGATGCGACGGTGGTGGCGACGAGACATGAGGGCAGAGACCAGGCCGAGAGTCCGAGGATGTTCCTGCAATAGTTTCTACTCTCTTTGATGTTGAGCTCTGGCAAGTTATGTCCATAATCGCTTCCTACTTCCGCCCACATCAGACAAGACTCACCCGAATCAGATCGACTCATCGTCCCAAAGTACCCGCTACCCATCGGATTTACACGACATTCACGCTCAGCATCTAGCAACAACAGGTGACATAGTGAGTTAAGACGTGTCTTCCGTTGCATCATAATATGAAAATTAATATTTCAATAAAAAGGCGAAAATGCTACAATGAATTTTCCCACAGTCACTGAAAACCTTGGCTGGTTGCAAGTTTGAAAATGGTAGCGTCAGTCCCTAGCTTTAACTTTGCGCTCCAGTGTAATGTATTGCATTTTTATTAAAACGCTCATAAACCACCTCTAATAAAGTGAACCGTTCAGAGGCGCTCTCAGTGCGCAAGGTCGCGATAGAAGAAATAGGTTTTGAGGGGAAAATGAGGAGGGATTACCAACTAGAATTTGAGAGCGAGTACTTTAGATAGAACAGCGCATTCTAAAGAGATAGAGCAATCCAAGTCCAGGTCCTTTTTGGACCGGACTTAGATAATTCTTGCTGGTGATTTAGTCTAAATTGCTGAAAATGACTGAACATCGACCTACAGAAGATCTTTTAACATCGTGACATCCCATCAGCTTTTGCCATTTACACTGAATACAAATATAATTAATTTTATTGCTGCCACTCTCATCGATAACATATTCAGGAATTTTCTTACAGATAAACAAGAAACTTGTATATTGCTAAACAACATTATCAGATCAAATAACCGCTACACCTTGCTTAGATATTTATGTGAAATGGTCGCAGCCAACCTCCATTATTCAATCTGATGCTTCATGGAAGAGGTCGATTGGTTTGATGTTGCCAGATCATGTGTTATGGGCAACACCTTTTCTGCTTACACATGTTTCATAGATGCCTATGAAGATCTACATGTATATTATACAAACAGAACTTCCCAGTGGCAACTAATAACAAAATAGGTCATCTTAATGTGAGACAGCCTTGGATGACCGCTAAAATACTCAAATACAGCCCAAAAAGCCTTCACTCCAAATATTGGAAAAGGTTAGGATACAATAAGATAGGAATATTCTTCAGTTGGCCAATCGCTATCCACATTTTGGTGTACAGTCATGGCATAGGCTGATAAACGTACATCATCTATGGAATCAATCTATAGTCACATATTTTAAAACAACACACATAATCCTGAATCCAATATAAGTATGTTCTGGTAGTGATTAACTAGCTATTTATACTCTACTTTTTTACTACCAACTGACTCAAAAATTGTCAATAGAAAATCTAAGCAATTTTTTCAACGTTTGACCCGGTCTATGCTGAAATTAGTATGGCAAGAAATGTATTGCAAATTTAGATAAACTCATACCGAATTTCTCGCAGCGTTGTACGATGATGTCATCGACAGCCAATCCGGTGTAGCTGACGTCTCCCCTCCTTCCCTCAATGACAATCTGATAGACTCCGCTGGGCAACTGAGTGAACATGCGATTCCATCCGGCCACTGGTTGTCCGAAGGTTCTTGCGACCGTCTGTTCTTCCTTCTCTTCAGAGACGACGATGATTGAGAGGACAGACACATCAACGGACGCATCCATCCAGTAGAAGAGTTCAACGCACTGACCGGTTGTGTTGAAGTAAGGTGACTGAAGGCGACCAAAGTAACGGAGACGCTGGTCGGTCGTTAGCATCAGCTGAAAATGACCGCTTACTATAAGAAACAAATAAAAACTTGTCAAAATCATGCAGAATAAGTAAATCCCAATATGCAAGCTTTCCGGAGAAAAGACCTTACGCCTAAAATGAACCAGCGAAAAGAAACTCAGAGTCAACACTTATGACATCATGAAAAAATTACGCTTTTTAAAGATTTCCTCGCCAAAAAAAGTCTTAAAATTCATTTCATTAGTGACCAAGCACGACGAATCGAACTCTTGAAACACTGCCAATTACAAAAGAAGAACTGACGAGCACAAAAAATTATTTCGAAAAAGATGTGCAGCCTAGGTGCCTTGATCTGAATGAAAACACTATGAAAAGAATGTTCTGGTGTTCTATTTAATCGCAATTGCTATAATTCTTCGACATATTGAATGTACCTAAGTTGAGAGTGTTGTCGACGGCGATAGTTGTCAGCATCGAGGGTTGTGCGACAGTCCAGGTTTCAGTGGCTGTCGTATCGCTAACCAGAGGACAAAGGTCGTCCTCGAAATGGCAGAAGAATTCAGGTAACTCTAGAATTAACAAACGAGAAATGAGAAAACCGCTTCCATGATCTTCAACGTAGTGATTATTGTCTAATAAAGATGGATCTGATGTCGTCAGCGCCCAGTAAATAATAGTCATTCAAAATCATTCAATGCGATAGGCCCTATACCCATATCCTATAGCAAGCTTCATACTTCTAGACCAATTAATGACTGCCATTACATTTGGAACATCCTCTCCTGAGTAAACTACTTCCTCTGCATTACATACCATGCAAAATGCTCTATAAATTTCTTCTCTAATTTAATAGGCTACTGTAACACGAAATGGACTTAGATGACTCGACGAAATAAATGCCCTTAAAATATTGACAAAAACTTCCATACTGAGGAATCGTTTCCTTCTGTAGAATTCAATTTTGCTATCGCCAGCTGAACAGTTGAAAATAGTTTCGGTTGAGTCTGATGCAGTGGAGCGTGGCAGCCATTCTCCTGTATAGACGCTGATGACACAAGTGCGATCGATTCGGTTGAATAGGAACGAGCTGCATTGTGTATCAAACATGTCCGAACACAGACTCCGACAGACAGATCGCGTCGCTTCTCCCACGAGAATGTTCCTCACAGCGAATGCATCCGGAATGACGCAGATCCCAGAATAGAGAAAGTATTCGTCGCAGTTAACTATTGGCAGAAGGAAACAAGTAATACAAAGGTGACAAATTAGAATAAATGTTTTAATAAATCTGATGCAGGTCATTTCATTGAATTTTTTATTTATCCTCTGATGTAATCTATCGTTTTAACGGAATTAATTTTTTTCTCATTTCGGAGATCAGAATAGCGGAAATAATTTTCTAAACCTAAAAAATACAAAGTTGTAATGTGTGGTTGATCAAAAATCTCCTCATCCACGCGACTGATTTTTTCAAATAATTACAGAACAACTTCTAACCACCCCATGACAACACTATCGGGATTCGCGATCCAAAAATCTTACCTTTTCCCGAGTTTGAAACATTTAATTTAATTTTTCTATCCGAATCCTAAGTTCCTAACAGTGTGTTTAAGACGCCATTTTCTTTCAACCATCAATTTCAGCAAACATTGAAACCATCGATGATATATTGGTGATTGAAACCAGTACATTAATGACGTCATGGCCGATTTTAAAATTATAGCGCGTTATACCATTTATTAATATCTGTACCGTGTCGTTTGTATCAGTAGCCTATTTAGGACGCAATAATTTTTGCCGATCGATTTTCAACGAACCAATAGATTTTTTACCTCACTTTTCGCCGAGGGCAGATCTCTTGGCTCAAGGTTTCGCAAAAATGCTGACTATAGCGTAAACATAGGCCTAGACGGGTGGGAGCTGGGTTGGACCGAAAACCTAAATTTCACCGGCAACGTCGGGCACCAAAAGTGGTTGGACTGGGTTGGGGCCGATGGAAGAAGAGTGAGGGAGGTGAGAAGGGCGGCGTGGGAGCGAGGTCAGGCGTGGCGGGGGCGGAAAACAGAAATTTCCCGGGCGTGGGAGCGGCGTGACTGGGAAGTGGGAACTAAAAACCGAAATTTCCCGGGCAACGCCGGGTAATTCAGCTAGTTGAATATATCTTTCACTATCACTCTAGCTAAATAAATAGATTGGAATGCGGAAATACATAAATAATGACAGTAATGTAGTTAAATGAAATAGAAGATGAGTAATTTAAATGAATTTTTTTTAAAGCAACAAACAACATTTATTTGAAGAAGACAACGAGGGGAAAAAGCATCATCGACCATTGCTTTAATTAATCCAACTTCTATTTAAATAGCAATTATTTTCATCAATCAAGCACCAATTTCAACAATAGTCTTTTGATAGGTCCCACTTCTATTTAAGTAAAATTTATTTTCATCAATCCGACTTATAATTCCGAGATTTCTTTTAGTCAATCCAACTTGTATGCGACCAGCTCTTAAACCCATGAAAACGACGAATATCACGTGTTCGTTTGATTCGCTTTTCCCAACAGGCAATTTAACACGCTAAAATACCATCTTACCGAATAAGAATTGAATGCCAACAGAAATATTTATTTTGTTATAGAAAACATTTCCAATAGCCAATAAAATACGAGCGTTTTTCGCACAAACCTGAAGATCCGCTTTGTTTCGTTACGACTTATGTATGGCGATTGATTAGCAGAACAAAACGGCGAGAAAACACCCTCGGGCTTGTATACAAACGCAACCATTGGGGAACTTCCTATTCATAAACTTCCGTGATTTGCTTGCACAATAACTAACTAAATTGAATTAATTCCGCTATTCCAATAACGGAGGGGTACGAAATAATTAATTCCGCTATAACGATATATTACCGCCTCCGATTTTGGAATAATAGAATTATGCATAACATAGACCTCCATGATCATCTAAAAAAAAAACTATTTATAATTATTTAAAATTAAAATTACAATTGCATGTAAGTGCGTGAAATATTTTAAATAAAATCGAAAATAATTTTCAAACAAGCACAGTATCCATACTTACACGAGTGAAGGATCAACAGTAAAGAGCCACATAGTCAATTTAAATATAATGAGGACACCAGGAGTCATAAAGTTACCAAGTTCACTTAACCACAGTGCACATTCTTTTCAACTTCATTGACAAATGATGTTCTATTCGTTCTTTAGGCCCCTACAACTCGATAGGTTTTTAAATATTTATTTTAAACTTTGTAAAATGTGACTTGATAATGGCGGAAATTATATCAAGTATTTATTTTCTAGAGTACATCATATGTGACGTCACAACCTACCAAAACTCAAAATTAAAAACGAATTACATTTTAAATTGAAACCGTCTGAACATTCTTATGAAGTTCATTTCATTATCAATAGTAAACAGTACGTCGAATCGCATTGTATTGTATTTAAACATTTATAAAGCGCCTCTAGTAGGGTGAACCGTTCAGAGGCGCTCCCAGTGCGCAAGGGCCCGCGAGAAGAAGCAGGTTTTGAAAAGAGACAGAGCGGAGGAGAGACTGACAGACAGAAGTGTAGAGCGAACAGAAGGAGAAAGAGCATTCCAGAGAGAAGGACCAATTGCTGCATTGCTGCCTGTTGACTAGATTTTTATGGTAAGCAGCATATTGAAAGAGTGAATTCACAGGTTGTCTAAGTGAGCAGGCATACAATTATGAACTCAACTTACACAATCATAAATCTTTGTAAAATTAATTACATATGTACACATGTAGCTGCTGCGTTCTGTCAGCCTGAAGTCTTGATTAAACGCAAAGTGAATTGACTTGAGTAATAATGACTCTTTACAGAGCTGCTATAGGCAACATGCATTCCAACATTGAAATCACTCATCCTGAAGACTATGTCAGTCACACATTTTGACTGCAGCAGAGGCCGGGAATCGACGTACTGTTTATTTTATAACGTGAGTTTATTGACAAGTGATATGCATACTGGAGCATCATTATGAAAATTTCAGTTCGGTTTCGTTAAAGATGAACAGCTGCTTGAAATATACGCACACTGAAAATATGATTAGCCAGAATCAAGTTTGAAAATTATTTAGGGCTTAACAAACCTGCAGTTATAATCGGAAAAAATTGAACACACGTGCATTTGCTTACAATTTAAAGTAACCATCTTACCAGCTTCATTTGCTTGCCAAGATTTTCCATCGATGTGAGACACGATCAAGTCATACAGACCATTTTCATGCAATGCAGTCAACCTAGATCAAATGAATGAGACTATGTTACTACATTTCCTGAAGACCTTGTAGCTGTTCCTGGCCGTCTTTCCGTCCACTTTCACTACTTATAGTTCTACAATCCTCTTTCGTTCTCCTTAGAAAAAGTGCTAGACGCGGAATAGAGAAGAGGCAGAAAGATAGCCTAAGTTAAAAAAGACGGTGTCACGAAATAGAGTATCTTCCGTATTAATCGTATCCCCCAAATGAAGAAAAGTCGAAAAAGCACTTCCGCGTGTATTTATTTTTGCAAATTAATTTTCATCTGCTTTGTTTTGAACAATGACAGTAACAGGTATCTTTATTCCTACTAGATAATTTGTTTTGCTTTGGTTTTAGAGCACTTAAAACATTTAAAGCACCTAAGAACACTCAGAGTCACTACATGAATTCGAGTTGCCTTTCTCTGTACATTGCCTAGGACACTTAGAACAATAATTATTAGAGTCACTTTAAATTTTGATTAGAGCATAAAATTTTAAATTATACACATTTTAAAAAAAAAGGATACAATGGTTTATCCCCCGGATAGTCTCGACCGGTTAATTCCATCCGGGGGATAGATTAAATTCACCCCCCGGATAGCTCTCAGGGGATACTCCGTTTCGTGTTACCGGCACAGGAGAATACAGACTACAGAAAGGGGCTAAAATAATTAAGAGAGGTATGAAAGGAAAAGCATGAGGTTAGGAAATGGAAAATGGAATACAGTATATAGCTCCTAGATGAAGGGCTACTATAATATGCTGCATGCGGAAGAATTTAATCGAATATTATTACCGGACTGGATTTTGATTGCAGATGGTAATTGTTGGAAACCGAAGTTCGTCATTGTAGAGAACATCAATGTTGACGTTCTTCTGATGAGAGGTCACCAGTTCAACTTTGGTTATGATCATGTAAATGAAGAGACCCAGCGAAATGAGAAGCAGAGCGATCCAAATCAACCTAAAGAAATCACAATTGGCATGACGAGTTAACGTTGTCCATTCTAAGGTTACTTAATCACTAGTCTTTCTTACCCTACACCATAGGCGCAACCACCCTATGGGACCCACGGGACGCGTCCCCCAACTTTTGAGTGGTCCCTTAACTTTATTATTATGGTCCCCCCATCTTTTAGGACGTGATTCATTATGGTCCTCCCCAACTTTTAGGGCGTGATTGCACCTATGCCCTACACCAGTGGTTCTCAAACTTATGAGGGCCACAGACCGCCAAGAATTTGTTGTTGAAGCTCGCGAACCGGTACGGTAACTTATATGGAGTGTGCAAACAAA
Source organism: Lumbricus terrestris (assembly GCA_949752735.1). NCBI lineage: Eukaryota > Metazoa > Annelida > Clitellata > Crassiclitellata > Lumbricidae > Lumbricus > Lumbricus terrestris. Next base: position 1,202,656 of record OX457044.1, read on the forward strand.
TGCGATCTAGCCTAGGTCCATGGGTCTATAATAAAATATTATTGGGTTTTTGATAGTTAGAGATTTGTTTAAAGAACATATCCGGAAAAGGATATAAATTTATTTCTCAATTTAGTTCTCATTTAATTGCATTTAAAAATTTCAAATTATAACAATTCATTTTGTTAGGCTAATGTAGGGCTAAGTCGACCTGCAAAATGTAGCTAAGCCAAATGAGCGGCACATTGCATAGCCTACTAAGATTGTGTGTTAACGAGAAAACATCTGTTCAAAATTAAACACAGAAAACAGTGAAAACAGGAAAAATATAGATTATAAAGATTACAATTTATTTTTAGATCTTCTCCACAGACCGGTGATCAGCACTCCGCGGACCGGAAAAGTTATGCAGTAATCTTAATTAACATAAAATTTAACTAACTGAACAGACAACCTGCAATGCACGGCGCAAGTCTATAGCAACCTACAAACCATGTCCGCCCAACGGGGGTCGAACTCGCTACTTCTCGCCCTCTGCATATTTATCCATTACTCTACCTGGACCTCTCGCGCAATCATTTAGAAAATTAAATGTGGAATAAAACCTATTTTAATATTCCCCATGCTGCTCACTAAAACTTTGATGTCGTCAATTGTACCCGATCTAAACAACGAAAAACAAAACAGATATTGAAAATAAGTAAACTGATATCGACATTAAAAATAACAACATTTGAAAACATACCACTTGAAATTGCCTGTAGGCCTGTAGTGGCAGCTAAAGATGACTTACTTCCTGCAGAGAAACTGTGATTAGACCTGGGAGTGACTTTGGTCAGCTAATCTGACCCCACTTGACCCAAAAGTGACTTGAGGTCGACTTGAAGTCGACGTCTCGGCGCCAAAACGACTTGACCCGACTTGGCAGAAAAACAACCGACTTCCGACTTGAAGTCGACTTCTGACATGGTAGCCTACTAGACATTAGCCTAGGTCTACGTACGGCTACTAATGCAAGAAGTCAAGTCAATTTTTCTACAAGCATTAATTTCATTTAGGCCTACAAATGAGTAATGATGCCTCAACACTTAATTGATGCATGAATTTGTTTGTTAAAGTGCTATTAAGCCCATTTCAAGTTGTTTGTGTTTCAGTTTAAATAGTTTTGTGATGCTTTGAGCCATCTAGGGCCTATATAGTAACCTAGACAATGCGACGGCAAGTTATTAGGCCTATGAATTTTAGCTTGTCTATTATCTGTGATTATTCAGATTAGGCCTACACCAATTATTTTTTAATATTAATATTAAATAAATTTGTAAAAAGCGCAAGGTTTAAGGCAAAGTAGCGGACCGCGGACTGCATGGTTGCACTGAATGGCGTGTTATGATAAACCTAATTTGTAATTCTGTTTTCATAATTATTTGGCCACTAACATCATTTCGCAACTTAGCATATAGCATTGCAAGCGCATCATCCTACAGTAGGCTACAACAGCTACGAGGCCTAGGCCCTATACTCACTGACAGTAGTCTTTCATTGTCCAATTGGCCCTACAATAGTTTTCCGTCTGCAGACAACTCCAGATGCAGCGCACCAAAGTAGCGCCAAACTATCGATTTATCATAGGGCTTTTAGATCCAGCTTTTTTTACGCCGAATTCACTGACCTCTGGAAGTTCACTGATTGCATGATAAGCACACGCGCTAATATTTTAGTAAACTTTTGTTTCAACATTTTAATCAAGCGCACGCCTAAGCGTGACGTTCAAGCATAAAATTAAAAAAATAGATCGGCAGACGGCAGCCTGCACGATAGTCTACCGGCAAAATAATAAGTAGCCTAGCCTAAGTCTCTGTTTAGCAAAGACCTCATTAATTCTTGTAAACACACTAGGCAACAAAAGCTGCTTAAATGTTGTCACAATCATTGGTTTGAAGTGACATATTTAACAATATATATATGTTTGTGTCTCAAGTCGGTTTAAGTCGACTTGAGGTAAAAACAACTTCAAGTGACTTCTATCTACAAAATTCGACTTGGGGTCAGTTGCGGTGAGCAGAAACGACCCGACCCGACTTGGGATGACCAAGTCGACTGGGGTCGACTTATTGGGGTCGACTCCCAGGTCTAACTGTGATGGTTCAACAAGGAATTTGAGTCCGTGAACCGTTGTACCGATGGCGAATTCCGACAACAGGATCAGCCACGGACGACCGTATTCCGCCTCTGCCCTTCCATTCTCGAAAGCTACGGAAAAAGAAACAATCAGTGATCTTCTCTGACCATTACGATCGTATCGTAAGAATATTACTACATATATAATTATAGTCACATTTTAATGTAGTCTAAAGGTTGAGTTTTTACTCCACGACGACAAACGGAAAAACTTATAAGAATCACCTAAACTGAATTTTACCTAGACTCTATTTTAATCTTTCTGTCGAAGCGAGTCATAATTTCCTGTAAAAATAATGAATCCAAATCGAAATGAACGGAAATAGAGACGAATATAGAAATGTTGTCTATACCATTCTGCTTCTCAACTCTCTGATCTTCGAAGACGCCTTCTTTACGCAAGACCCCTGCGCTCATCGTTCGTATTTTCTTTTCTCTACGATGAATTCGACAGATTATTCCGAACGAACTGATTATGGGTTTCAACAGGCATCGGCTATGACCAAAACGAGAGGATTTGAGGAGTCAGAAATATATGCTCTGGCCTCCATAGCCCAGCACCTTTATTTCAATAATCTGGCCATCAATCAATAGTCACTCCATGTCACTTAAAACGCAATGAATCACAGTTAGGTAGCAGATGGAAAGCGACAAAAACAAAGAGGAGCTTTAGATGTGGAATATGCGCTTGTGCCATACAATAGTATTTTCGCAACGACGCTTTAATGTAGGCTACAAATCAAAGCCAGAAGAGTGGTGCGGTTATTCCAGTAAATTACTGCTGTCGGCAACAATACAGAACTTAAGGTGAGAGGTTCTAGTCCTTTGTTTAGGCCAAATCACATAAAAAATCTGCCGATTCACAATGAATCGTCAAGGCCATTATCCACGGTGAAGAATCGCATTGAATCGGGGGTATTGCGGCCGCTTAATGCGTGTTTTTCTGTAGCCAGTCAATCGACTGAATTGCGGTCTAGTCATCCACGCATATCCATTGTATCGAGCACTAAATGTTTTACATTATGTTATGGGAGATTCAGCAAAATCACTGTTCCCGTTATTGTTGTTTCCTCTTTAACCAAATTAGCCTAGTTATGTATGACAACCACTGCATAGCAACCAGTGTCGCTCAAAACTCTTGCTTGAAACCTCACTTAAAACCTTCCACACCCTGCATTCGGCGAGCATGTGCTGTACACGCCAAAAGCTGTTGTTTACAGTCACACACTAACTCAACATCATTATCCACCAATGCCTAACCATTATACTAAAGGCGTCGCGAAAACTCCGACCCCCGACCTCGAAACGTTTGCCTATGCTCCTTTTGTCTATGAAAGGATCCATGCGATGACCCACTATTATTACTAAACTTGACTTTCAATTACTCACTGAGAAATTCCCTGCCTGCCCACACATTTGCTTCACGTGTCCGGAACCTGGGAGTAACACTTGACTCCTCACTCACGTTTAAGGCGCATATATCTAACTTGATCCATCCCTGCTTCTTTCAACTGATGCGGCTCAGAGCCATCAGACGATCAGTCTCTTCATCTTAACTACCATAGCTCATGAATTTGTCTGTTTCCGCCTAGAGCCCTAGACTACTGCAACTCACTTCTCATGGGTCTCCCAAAACAACGTCTTTCTCCCCTTCAATCTGTCTTAAATGCTTCGGCTAGACTCATAATTCGACTCCCTCGCTTTGCGCATATTTCTACATAATGCTCGAAGTACTACACTGCACTTCACGCATTCAATCCAAAATCCTCTGCCTTGTTGGTCTCCAAAGCACAGCTGAAAATTTGGGAAATGCCCACAAACACCTCTCAAGCTATATTCAAAAGCCCTCATTTGCATCGTCATCCTGCTCAATGCGTTCTGCAGATTGTCTTGATCTTTTTGTTCCGAGGTCTAGGACCTCTCTTGCCCAACATCCGGCGTTTGCTGTGGTTGGTCCATCCACATGGAATGATCTACCACACGGACAACGAACTAAACTATTGACTAGTTTTTCCTAACCAGTCTCTCGTTCTTTAAAAACATTTCTTTTCCCCGGAGTTTTTCGTGCAGAGAGTGCCTCTGGATGGTCATTCAGTTTTTAAGGAATTTTTAGAACGGCACAACTCCTTCTTTCCTTTCCCATCATCCATGGTAAATTAGTGTAAAGGACCAGCCTTTCCGTAACATTTTACATTCTAGCGGGTCCAAATAAATTGCCCTTAGCGACCTAGGATATTAAGTATCGACTCTTGAGATAAATAGTCGTTGTCTTGTTGGTTGGTTTTCGGACTTCTTTAATGGCGGACGCCTCGTGGTGCGTTAATTAAGTTGTGGTTTCTTCTCGTTGAGTTGGTTACTTCCTGTAAGATCGGACGCTGCGAGTGGCGTGAATTAAGTTGTTGTTTCGTTGTATGGTAATTATAATTAAAGAATGGCAACAAAGTACAATTAACGGAGGAAGTAATTCCCAATAATAGCCCCGCGTCCGAGACCGACGATGACCAGGCTTACGACTTAATGACGGAAGTGAGAAACCAGACCGAGATAACCACAGAAACTGTCGCGTCGCCTGACGATAGAGCTCATTAATTTTGAGGGCTAGGGGTGATGCAGCTGCTTAACGCCTCATTGATGACCGCCCAACAAGAACCTGGTAGAAACTATGAGGAGCGAACGGACCCAACCCGACATGCCTTATCACCCGCTTCCAAACCGGAAGCAGCGAATTTTATGTGCTAGCCTTCACTCGACTGGCATCCTGATAGAGAATATGCATCCCTGCCACGATCCGGCATCTCGTCGTTCAACCGTCACTGTCTAGCTACGCCATCCGCTTATTTCATGCTCTCTCCCGGGTTCCCCCTTTAGTGAGACTGGCGCTGCGGGTTGGAAAGAGCACGAGGGGGGACGCAACATTACTTCCAATCGGAGGACAAAGACCTTTTGCCAGTTTTAACTGTACAGAAGTGCTTCTACAACTGCACATTTTGTGCATAACTGCACGTTAAAAAGCCCTGGACGGCCATTTAACCGCTGTGCAATTATTGCATCGCCATTGCGCTCTTTTTATTTGCATGTGCACTAATTATAGCGCCACCAAGCTATCTCCCCAGAGGTGCTCCCGACTGCAGCATGGACACTGCATCGGAGTTTCACGCCGAAGCGCTGAGCAATTGCGAGTGAAGGACTTGCGCAAGGTCCCTATGCGGTGCCTTGAGGTGTATTTGAACATGCAACCCTCCGACTGCAAGGCTACGAACAAGGCCGTAGCCAGGATTTGATTTCGAGGGTGTTTCTTTCCCGCACGAAAAACTGATGAACCTTTTTTAGTCATTCGGCCGAAAAATCGTCAGAAAATGTCACCATTTAATTCAATTTTCCATTTCGGGGGTGTTTTCATGGTTTTATTTCATGGTTTTTACATCATGTGCTCGCAAATGCATTCAATTATTTTTTACATTTTCCATTTCGGGGGGTGTTCAAACACCCAAAACACCCCCCTATCTACGGCCTTGGAGCCTACGAACATACCCACTACACAACCGCGCTCCACACTCATTTCTCTGAAAGTCATTTCTCGCCGAAGGTGGGCTAAAGACGCAATTCAAGCGGTTCACAATGATAGCATTAACGGCTGATATTAAGGCAAGATAAAATAATAAATAACTAATATCGCATTCGGACATTTATAAAGCGCCTCTTGAAGTGTGAACTATTAAGTGCAGAAACCCAGCGGATTCACAATAATAATAAAAGCAAGTAGAGTTCGAACGGTGATCGTACGTTAAGAAACCTTGCAACTAGATAATAATAGTGCCACCAGGTTCACACCGCCCCACTCAGCCCACACCCTGCCCCGTAAGGGCGGGTGAGGCGATGCTGGGACGAGGTGAACAACCTCAGCGAGTCATGGCTGGGTGTGGCCCGGGTGGGATGGGTCGGGATTAGTGGGGTTGGGCGGGGTTCCATTGTGCGTTTGCAAATGGAGTGACAGAGGCTATTCCTATTTACTTAATTAAATTCTAAGTATTCAATCAACTGCAAAAACTTCCACATTCAGAACTTCATCGTATAATAACATTTAAGCATCAGGCCCATCCAACACACAGCATATCTACAACATTTAAATTACAATCACACATGCATGTGAGAAAATGTTCGAGTGCAGCATGGTAAATATTACAATTTTAAACAATTTAACAATTATAACGATAGAAACTCAGAAAAGTTCAAGGTCAATGTTCAGCCACTAAGCAATGAATTAGAAAATATTTATCTTTCAAAATATCCACACAATTGTTATAATTATTAAGTGCAACAACAGCTAAGAAAAGTTCAAATGCAATTAATAATCAATCAATTCATAGAGATAAAATTATGATGCGCTTCACACAGAATTTTCATTTGATTATAACTGTTTCCAAACGTAGAGGTTCAGTAGCCGGGAAATGATGAACTTTGACACCGGACTTTGGGCGAGGACCTTGGACGTCTGACGTTGGTCGAACGTTGACCCTTTTTGTCGTCAAACCAATTTTTCTGCTCGAAAGCTTAACTATAAGGTTGTAGATGAGAAGATCCAGAAATTCGAAGAAGGAAAGAATGCTTCCTCCGAGGAACAACCCGAAACATCCGCCGAAATCACCTGAACAAATTCATCAGAACACCCATTGATGCTTGTCGGTTCAAATATACATAACACCTGGATATCTCTATTCAGTCTGTCTCTTTGTATCTTTGTATCTTAGAGTGAAAATGGTTCAGTTTTTAAAATATAGGTTAAAAATAAAGCGGTAGTGCTATTTACACTGACCTATCAAAATGTTGCTGATGAAAGTTAATAACTGTAATGCTTTTACTTTAGAGAAAAGCTTAATAAGAACGTTGGTTGCACATAGGTTTTGAACATACTTAGGAACTGGACTAAATCGTATCCAGTCGTCTGTTCAAAGGTTCGATATTTCAGTTCTCCGTAGAAAATGTCGACTTGCAGGAAATTGTTTCTAAAGAAACGCATCAAAAAACAAAGACAGATATCACTTGCAAAGAGTAGCTATGATACTGCATTCATATTTTTTAGACCAGATTCCATCAGCTGAAAAGAGAAGGAAAGAGAAAACTGCAAGAATTCTGGCCTGAAGGACCTTTAGCAGCAGAATTTTTCGCCATTTCTTAGAAATTTCTAAACTATGAAGGGAAGTTGAATGCACCTTTGTATTCCATGACATAATCCATGGCCGTAAATTATGTTACAAGATGTGAAAAAATAAACTGTCGATTCGGAAGTGTGCTTCATTCTCTACTCAGTTCAGTTACACATCAGGTTAAATCTAAGTTAAATGGTCTCAGTAGACGAACCTGTGAAGCATCAGAACAGCAAAAGGAGAGACAACACTTATGATCAGAGAATATATGTACGATATTGAAGGTAAGAAATTCCTTAATTCGTGACTAGCTATTCGAAACAGCCTACCAATCGCAATTGGTATTTGACAGTAATATAAGAGTACAGCCTATTCATGAATTCCATCGTAGCTCTAGATTGACCATAATTATGTCGCTGCTGACAGAAATGACGGAAAATGAAAAGGTCAGACAAATTTGTGGTTAGGGGAGTCCATCATATTCCCTCCTCAAGCTCAAAAGGTGGGATGTAATGCCACCCTTCCCTCAACATGATTCAGGGTACTGTTCAAAAATATATATTAGTGTGGTCCTTATTTTAAAATTTCTGGTTTTTCAAAGTCGAACCCTATAAACCTGTTCCAATAGACAAAGTAATAACTCGTGCAAAAATTTAGTCTATTTGGTTAACATTTAGAGGTAGCTCAAGAAGGTTGAATTTATTGGTATATTCCATAGTTGGTTAACAATGAATAAATCAATAAAAAATTCAGGAAACTTTATTATTGTGATACTTATTTTCATGCTTACGTCCAATCCTCCATAGTTTGACATTGCGCAGATGAATGCTTTTAGCTTAATTAAAATCCAAGAAGATAACGACTTGTTGATTGCCCAGAGAGAGAAAGTTCGTCGTGGCTGCATGATTTCTGTAGACAGTGTGCTTACAGCAAAGGAACAGCGAGTAGTGAAACGAAACCGGGCAGCAATGAACAGAAAGCTGCTAGCTGATAAACAGAAGGAAACGGATGATAGGCCTAAGCTTATTAGAATCAAGTCAGCCTCTAATATTGATGAAAGCAATGACAATTCCAGCACTTCAGGAGAAGACCAAGAAGAGGTTTGTGGACTCACAGCACCTGCAAGCCGCAAAAAGACTGAACATCATGACACTAAGTTTAGATGCAGTCCTGGATAGAACGAAACTGAGCGACAGAAAGGCAACATTAATTATTTTGTATTAGCAACAATTGCTCAAAGCCTTGGCCATGATGTCCTGGAGTTAAATGTCAATCGTTCGTCAATCCATAGAGCTAGAGAGCACTATCGAGCGGAAATTGCTTCACAGCTGAAAGAGCAGTTTCAAGGAAATGTCTCACTCGAGGTTCACTGGGATGGCAAACTCCTGAGAGATCTTACTGGGAAGGAACTTGTTGATCGATTGCAGTAATAGTTGCGGGAGCTGGAGTGAATCAGTTACTTGGTGTTCCCAAATTGACTTCCGGTGCAAGTGAAGCTCAGGCCTCCGCTGTAGCCCATTTGATAGAAAACTGGGGCCTTGTTGATCGCATAGCTTCAATGTGTTTTAATACCATTTCCAGTAGCACAGGAAAAGTAAATGGCGCTTGTGTTCTGCTGGAACATAAACTTGGTAAGAAGCTTTTGCATCTGGCATGTCGGCACCATATAATGGAGTTAGTTCTAGCTGCTGCCTTTCGCGACAGTTTTGGAGTAACCTCAGGGCCAGATGTCGCCATGTTCAAACGTTTCCATATGAACTGGAGCAATATCGATCAGGCCAAATATGAAACTGGACCAGATCATGAAGAGATAGCAAATCTGCTGAAGGATGACAAGGACAACCTGCTGGCATTTTATGAAAACCAGCTTCACCAATGTCAGCCAAGAGATGACTATCGGGAATACATAGAGCTTGTGATAATTTTCCTTGGAGGTGTACCACCACGCGAAATATCATTTAGGGCTCCTGGAGCCACACACCATGCTAGGCGGATGGCAAAAGCACTGTACTCCTTAAAGATATGGATGTTCCGTGGTCAATTTAAACTTGTCGCTAGAGAAGAGAAGGGACTCAAGAATATGTGCATCTTCATAATTCGCATCTATTTCAGAGCCTGGTTCATGGCTTCAAATCCTATTGCATCTTCAAATCATGATCTTAACTTCCTTCAGCTCTTGTACCAGTACGAAACAGTGAACAGATCTATAGCCAATGCCACGCAAAAGAAATTTGCTGATCACCTATGGTACCAGAGTGAAGAACTCGTCGGCTTTGCCTTTTTTGATGCATCAGTGTCTGTTGAATCCAAATGAGCAATGGTAAAGGCAATTAATGGAAAGAAAGGTACAGAAGAACCTGCTAAACGTGCCAAAAATGAAATGAGGAAATGTCAAAGCATGCGAATTGAAGACTTCGTGACAACAAATACAATGAATTTCTTCTGCCGGTTTGGCATTTCGGCTGGATTTCTGAATTGCGATACAGACTTATGGCCACAGCAAGCTGATTATAAGGATGCCATCAAGGCTGTTGAACACCTGAGGGTTGTCAATGACAATGCTGAAAGAGGTGCTGCCCTCTTTGAGGAGTACAACAGCATTATCACGAAAAAAGAAAATCAAAAACAGTATTTGCTTCAAGTCGTCCAGGAACATCGTCGACTGTTTCCAACTTGCAGAAAAGACTTCTGTACTTCAAGAACGTTACCATGCAATTCATAGACAATTGCATGATAGGAACTCTGCTGAAGGACTGTAATCAAGCTTCCCATAGACTCTCTACAAATAAGATGGCTAATTTTTTTTACCTGGCTGAAATTTGCTAAGATGTATATCTAATTTGTAATTTTGTATGTATAATTCATGGTTTCGCAGAAATCAAGGAAAATTAAGGTCTCGTGAGCTACCTCTAAATGTTACAATATTCACCTACAATTTGACTGGAGATGATTCTGTACTAATTGGAACCTATCTGAAAGGTTTTACCAAAAGAAATCAAACATTTATTTTTTCCTGTACTGCTAAGGACCACACTAATATATATACTTGACAAAATTGTCTCCGATGAAAGTAGAATCTTTGAAACTGGTCAGCTGCTGGTTGAGAGTATTGACGTTCTTAATGACCACTTGTTGTGCTGCACGGAGCTCCAATTGCACATTGGTCAGCGTCTGCTTGAGACTCGAGTCGTAAGCACGAACAATCATCGGAACAATCGTTGCGGAACTGTTGACTAGCCCATCGAGAGTCATGTCTACTCCTATAACCTGTTCAATCTGATTGGAAGTCAATTGAAACCCAGCAATCTGCACGCAAACACAAATGCATTCGATAATCATAGCAGATGGAATTGCTCATCAGGTTAAAAAAATTGAAGTTCATTGATCCCAGTAGACAAACTTGTGAAGTATCAGAAACGCAACAGAGAATATAATTTATGTACGATATTGTATACGTTAGAAATTCCTTAATTCGCTTCGAGTAAGAGGTTGGTAGTAAAACTAAGGCTTACGAATAAAAATTAAGAACAGAAAATATCAATAATAAATGAGTCAACTTAAATTATTATTATTCAATCAAATGTTGAAGTTTAGAATGCTAAAATATAAAGTCAGGTTCATTGAGATATAATCTCTGTGAAGATTCCTTTACTCACAGAAAATCTTCCCAAACGTTTTATTGTAATTTTAGATGTCGAAGATCATAGAAACGATTACCAATATTATGGGTTTCGATTCCACATTGATAAAATCAGAAGGCCTATAACTTACTATAATGTCTTGTAGCATCGGAATCGGACTTCTCCACAAAAGCATTTCTCTTGCGAAACCATTGACAGTTGTCTCATTGTATGCCATATATGTATACACTTTATTCAAGTTTGCGATCAGCTGTGTGTAGACGGAAATTGTTCTCGTTTCAATGGCATTTATGATGGACGTCACATCCGATAGAACCGAAGACTCGAGAACAGACAACGCACTGTCGACATGAAGCAACAATCTGCTGTTAGACTCTTGCAAGAATTCATCGGAAAGCTGAAGTTTCGTTTGGCTACCGTTTTGATATGCAACCATGAGATCACTCAACCAGCTTGCATCCACCGACAGTGTATTCGCGGAACGCGTTGCACTTGCCATGTCGACCGTCGACACGGTCCGATCCACAGAATCGAGGAAGGACTGAAACGTTTTCAACAAGTCTGAGTAATCTGTCATGCAGCTTAGGACTTCAGACAATTTCAGCCGCATGTCCGACAACGAATTTTTAATTAAGAAGAATCGACCTTCTTCGCTTAATTCATCGCATGCATTTGCGGCGCTTGGAAACAATGAGGACACTGTTCTGGGTGGAGAAGTTGCTGAAGTTGAAGTAGTACTAGAATTTCTGGCAGTTGCAGTACTAGAGCCGTTGACAATAGTAGCGCCACTGGTAGTTGGCGAAGTTGTAGGACATTGTTTGGTCGACATCTGAATAAGCAAGACGTCTATCATATCGTTTAAGTAGTCCATAAGCATCGGGCATTTTTTAACAGTGAAGTTCGCTGGACAGAACTTGCTTAGGGAGCCACTTACTGACGATATCGCTTTCTTTAGAGATTCAAGTACATTCCTCACAGACTCATACTCTTCAGTTGTCATGGAAAGCTCTTCAGAGTTCGTCAAATTTGAGAGCTGCTCATTCAAGGAATTCATCTGATCGGAAATACTCTGAACTAAGAATGTAACATTATTGCCGTAGCATTCTTGGAACTGATCTAAAAGTCGCTGACTGGAGTCGATATCATTTCCTGTGAAGGCCATTAATTTTCCGACAGCCTTTAAGACGAGACTCGTCACAGAAGTAGCAGGATTTAGAAAATTCTTGAAGACTAGACTCTTCACTTGTCCATGACTGAGAATCACTGAGCCCAGGCCAGTGATTGTTTGCATCAATTCTACGTCGTTTACTCTATGTGCGATTTCCAGGCTGTGCCAGTAGCTCTCTCGAATGCTGTCTGTGTTCCATAAGGTATTTGCCAAACCGACTCCTGACAGTTGAGATACTGACAATGCAGTTGCATATGAAAAGACGGAACATTCCTCCGGACAATTGCAAATCCACTTATCTGTGAAAATCATCTCATTGTTTAAATGATTTGTAGGTTTATTGGACCAACATAAAATACATTTGCAAAACCTGAACAATGATGTTAGTCGTCTAAAAAAATGCGGTACACCTTATGAAAAATTTGTAAAAGACTTCTATTAAAATAGAAGTTTATAGTACTAACGACAATCCTTATGGATGAAACAACTCACTATGAAGTTCATAGTGATGCGTTTCATCCATAAGGATTGTCGTTGGTCAGCATAATTATCTCGTTGGTTCTGCGATGAGGTCAACAATACGGAGGAGTTATCAAGGATGTGCATTGCGCACTTTCGCTTTCTCTATGATTCAAATTTGTTAAAACTAACAATTACATGCAAAGAAATTCGCTAAACCCAGCTGAAAACAATGTGCAAGGCAAAAATAAGAAGTGTAAAACAACACTCGGTAAAGCGAAACTTTACACTTCCCTCTTGTGCCCAATAATGGACACATGATATAATTGCAAAAAGTCCAGACTAAGGTTCATGACACAGAATGATAAAAGCTATCATGAAAATAATATGATTGGTATAAGAGTACCAAAACCCAGAAAGTTCAAAACAGATATGTGTTTAAATGATGTCGAAATTTCATTTAATTGGAAATGCTCATGACAAACCTTAGGCTACCTAAAACTTATTAAATACCGGTACTCAGGATATATATTTTTTCGATAGGAATATCTTAGAAAAATTGCTTATAACGACAGTAAATGATTCATATTCATTGTATAGTGGTACACTGCAAATAAGTAAGTTATTTTCAAAATGTTCGAATAATGGAACAATGGGCAAAAACGAGTTAAACTGAACGCGTTGAAATTGATTCTAGGAAGCTCATGCGGGTAGCTTGAACACAATAATTATTGTATCCTACCCTACACGAGTTCATAATCAGATACCCCTCAAAACAATTATTTTGTGCATCAATCTAGGTACCTTTACGGTTCAGGTATGGGCATAGGTATAGTAAAAGAGTCACATGTTTAAGGTATCTAATATGTCATGCACTTAATCTAGTGAGTGGTTTCATACAAGTGGAGTTTTTTAAATCATAGATACTAGCTCTCAATCTAATATGTTTGACGTGTTTTATTCAATAAACGTATATAATTTGTAAGCATAAGAATAGATGATTTTGGTTGAAAAGCAGTGGTAATTTACACCGATCACGAGTAGACCTACACTGAAACCAGATTCAGGCTTAGTGGCCCATCTACAACTTTCATTTTCAAGCTCCAACCTTGAGAATTGTGAGTTCTGTAATGCACGAGACCTCACAATTCTCAAGGTCTCAGTCCCAAGTGAAAAGCCAGAAACGCCACTGAGCCCGATGAGCTTAAGCAATAAGCATATTTTAGGATCGTCAGCCTCGTCTAGTTAAACCTAAGCCCCAAAACCAAACGCCAGTGACTTCCCCTTTCAACCTGCCTCGGGGGTAATACGAACTTTATTTAAGAAGATCGAGAAAGCAACGCGGCTTATCCAACGCTTTTGCAGAAAATCCGACAACGAACCTGAAGTCGACAATATTTTGATAGAGACATCTTACCTTTCGACGATTCAATGCAAGATAGGTAAGACTGCAGAGAACAAATTTCACTGGCACCTAAAATATTCAAAAATATCTCATATTAAAATAAAATATCTTATATATACCAAGAAATGAACGCAAAAATTTCTTCAGCTCATTTCTAATGGGAACGGATATGAGGTTTCAGTCAACAAAATTAATCATTGTCTATTGATCTTGTGACGTAGGACTACACACAATCAGGCCTACAGTACTATGCGTGAATGCCAGTTTAAAGAATCTTCCTGTAGGCCTATGTTAAGTGCCAGCATTAATCTCTTGCAAATATTAACTGACTACTTAGTTTGGGTACCGGTATAGAATTCGAGGAACTTATTTGGGCAGAGAAATTGATTAGGTCAACTGGTTGGAGAAAGAGTTTAAACGGTGCGCTTGAAGCGACCTGGCATATAGACGTCTCTACAGCCACATTCGGACAAAACAGATCTCGTTTTGCATTCCAGATGACACTTGGCCGCTGTGTATCGGTCGGTTGAATTGAAGTATTCGTAGTCCTGCGAAGAACATTGCCCCCAAGGAGGACTCAGATTCTCAGCCTTAACGACAACAAAGACAACAATAGTACAATCGGTTCAATGAAATTGGAGAACCTATCATCTTTGTATATAGTATTACGAGCCGCGCCTCCTATGTTAAGGTCCCTACTAAGTTCAGCTCGATTTAATAACACTCGTGTCTAGTTTAAAGGTATAATTCAACATAGAAAGCGAACTGATTCAGTTACCACACTGTAGTCCAGTGGAAAGTCGTCGACGGCATTGTCATTCAGCGACGAACGTACGAACAACATCTTGACACAGCAACAGGCTGGCGAAGAACGAACTTAACGAAAGACACCAAGGCGAGGTGTAACTAACGAAAGCTTAACTAAACTTATTCTAACGAGACCTGACAAGAAGACTGCCATGCAGTCAACCGCAGTCGAGAACATCAGCGCCTCACCATAGCTTAACTAACATCTGCTCAAGCTCAAGAGAGAGCTACCACCACAAAGAGCAAGCTCCTGAGAGAGAGACGCCCCCTGAAGTCAGACCTTATATAGAACACGTCTGTCACCAGGTGTCACCCTCCAGGCTACCAAAGTCAACCGTCCGTGGCAAAAGCCCATCCTAGGACAAGAACCAGTCGTAGAGAGAGAGTCGTGGGACCTAACAATAGGAATCAAACGTGAAAACATTGCGTGCACCATGCAAACTGGCTAGTAGTTTCTATTCGAAGTGGAACAATTCGGAATGCATAGCGTACACGTCTCAAATTGTGATGCCAAAGAAATTAAATTCACACACCATTTGTTCAGCAATGTACGAATCATACTCATGCACAACATCTGACCATTATAAGCTGAACAATTAATGTTATTGTTCGAACTACCAAACAAACGGGTTAACATGGAAAGAAATTCCACAGCTGACGGAGAAGATGCGCGTCTGTAAGTTGAGACTCTCGTTAAACGTTTATTCGAAGCCAAAATGGTGTTGTGACCTAAGGTAGTTGTTTGTGACAGGACAAGTAGGTCTATGGAAATATTGAAGAGCAAAACAAGTTAAGAAGGGGTCTTGTTAATACGCGGCATATATAGCAGGCTACGATAGATAATGTCGTAATTATTGAATTTTTTTATGGATATGACAAAAACATGTTTCTTAAAAGAAAGGCGTAGACCTATCGAAAATCGAACCTTGAGGCACGCCACAATAAACAATGGTATGGAAGTGATTGATAGACATATGGGACATTATGAGGGTAAACGTATTTCTATAACAGAGATAATCTGACAGTCATACAAGACCTGCAAACGGTAATAATCGACTGTGTCGTACAATTTACTTAGACAAAACAACCAATGGAAAATTTATACATGAAAATGCGCGTTTCGAATAGTGATATGAAAGCATTTTTCGTCATTTTCTTGAATTTGATGCGTGAAACCCAGTCTAAACTGGAAGCTTTGGTGGCGCGCTAACTGTTCACCTGTATACATTGGACACAAGTAGAATAATGAGGTATGCGAAAACGTGTCATATTGGAAGCCAAGAAGTCTTTTTACCGTCTCGTAGTCAAGCGGCGCCAACGTCTGGTATCCAGGTGCAGCCGTGAAACCGGAATCCACCACTTGAGGAACGTCGTCATAGGTATGCATGTGAATCTGAAATCATTCACACTCTACAATTGAAATCAACTGAATCGAAATTAAGGCAATCATCTAAATCTTATGTATCGAAATTCTGTTTATTATATATGATTGACATGTAATGCAAAAAGTTGCTGATGCAGAACCTTAATTCCAGTGTTCTGGTTGTAAACGGGAATATTTTCGTATTGTTCCACGTTCAGCAACAGACGAAGACCAAAGTTCGCTCCTGTAAAACATGAAAAATATACACATAATTTTACCATACTTAAAATTAATTTCTTCCCAAATTTTCTCAATTAGAAATTCAGAAACTTGCATTTTATTTAACTAAATAGAACATCTGGCCATCAACGTAAGGCAGTGTTTCACGCACATTTGAATCCAAAGTCGCATGGAATATCGAAGGATGATACATGTAACTGATTTGACGTGTGGTGGCACTAAGATTGGTATGATCCGGCATTGTTCTCTCCGAGCCCAGGTAGAGCATAATATTTCAACAGGGTTGAAATGTCGTCTCACCCGGAGACTTTTAGGTGAGACTGTCGAGGAAAACCAGAAGTATATTTTCATGATTCGTGACGGTGTAGATGATGATGATGATAATGGCGTTGATAATGACGATGATGATGATAACGACGACAATGTTTCTTGCCCGTTTTATCCGATGACAGTCTGCGGCTTTCGTCTCCGTTGAAAGTGTAGCAAAGACCGAGATCGGTGAGTTGACTGCGAATGTCAGTTTTGTTACACGCAACACCATTCCACTCGCAACTGAAATAAACACGCATCAAGTTAAGGAAATCTTAGCTTTATGAAACGCAATGCAAGAGCGCAACTTGTTCATATAATAGCCATTAAGTTTCTTAACCCTGTTGAATTTTGAAAGGTAATGGGTTGGGATTATATTAGCAGCACTCCTTTCCCTTAGGTCAATGGAGGTCTTCTACACACTGAGCATTGAGCAAGTCCTTTACACGCAATTGCCCATGCTTTTCTACGTGAAACTCCGATCCAGAGTCCGCGCTGTAGTCGGGAGCGCAACTAAGTAGCAATCTTGAATGGGTGCTACAGCAAGTGATCACACATACATACAAACTAAACTTCAACATTCACATAATATTGTCGCTATAAGCTTATGGGATCGTGCAGGTAAGACAATTGCTATGCAAAGCAGTGTGCAGCCAAATGATGTATCAAAATGAAATAGATGTGCTAGAAGTTGAAAAATTTACGTATAGATGAGACGTTCCTGCAGGTGACCGTTCATTGTTGTCAAGTTTCCCATGTTATAGTCTGCAAACCAGAAAAGGTTCATCTCTACATTGGCAGTTCAATCAGAAACTGCATTGTCCAAGAAACTTGTCTGGCACAGCATTCGCTATGAATATATAAAGATACAGGGAAAGAGATCAAGACAGTGATAGAGAGACAAAGGATGGGAAAGAGAGTCGTAGATATACTAAAAATGTTTGAAATCTCTTCATCATAATCATTAATATCATTGTCGTAAGTCATGGTGCATAAGTTATGTCACGTTTTTTCCAATATCCAGAGCATGTATTGGACCCTGCTCATTTGAATGTAAACGAAGTCAGTAGGCTAGAATAGATGAAATCATCTTTCAGCTCCACAGGTCCTTTCGAAACGACATTCGAAAACACTAGCGTATTATTGAAGACAGAAAAATATGATGGAAACGTAATGTACATTTGCACATGCATTACATGCATGCATGCAGGCATGTACGCATTTATTACATGCAGGCATAATTGTATACACCCATATGCTCTACATAAACAAGTTCATGGATCCTTGTGTGCATGATAATACTTATCGTTATCGCAGTCTGAGCGCAAAACAATAATAATCATCTTCGCGCATGCCTTCCATTTTTTTCTTTTCCTCTCTCTGCCTCCTACTCCTTAATTTATTCCATCGTGATTAATTGATGTTGTGATCAGCAAGTGTAACGATCGACGTTAATATTGTGAACACGCGAGACAACGTTTGCCCCAGTGACACTAGCGTCAACCCTCTTTACACCTTAACGTCCTGGATGCTAGCTCCTAAGGTGACATGAACTGCCAGGATAGTAAAGACTTCGTGCACTTTGCGACCGAAGTCATCTATTGAGATTTATTAGTGGTCTAAAATAAAAACTCCAACCATTCTTGTCGTCGGTCGTATTTCAAAGCAGTGACACTTGTATAGAATCCTAAACTCGATTTAGCTCAAGCGTAAACTTCCTCATGAATCAATCAATCAATCAGAATTCATATAGCGCCCCTTCAAGGTACCTACTCGGAGGCGCTCCCGGCCTAAAACAAGTCTTCCTCAGTTTGCGAAATTGAGAACAGCATGGGAGGTGTCGCATAGTCAAGGAAAGCCCATTCCAGGTTGTTGGACTAACCACAGAGAACGAACGTCTCTGCATTCAGATGCTTGAGAACATAAAATATGAGAATCACAGCAAACAACACTAAAAATAAAACCTCAACTCCAATGTCTTGTAAATGCATTAATAAACGCCGAAAAAACCGAATGAAAGCAACTTGAAGACAACTGTGTAACTCACGAGCAGTGTCATTTAGGACGAGTTGAATGAAGGCGCCGCTTGGTAGACTGTCTCCAGTGTATTGCTCTCTCATTTCCTGCTTACCATTATTCGTACCTGTCAAAGAGTTATTCAGATCAATATGCTGTCTTTGCCATTCGAGTTCCGGAGGCCGACTAAATTATACAAGTCATAGGTAACTTCTCTGTGATGTCCAATTGTCCATTGAGTTAGATTTGTGGCAATTTAATATCTATTGCTCGAAATTCTAAATTCTGTGAATCTATGCATCAATAAAAAATACAATAATTCTGAATTGGTGGGTAAACGTTATCTTCCAACTCTTCTCCTTTCTTTCTAAGACACTTGAAAGTCTTGTCTCTCTGCAGTTTCTACCTTACCTTGAGCAATCTGGTCTCCTTCCTGCAAATCAGTCTGGTTTTAGGGCCCACCATTCCACCGAGACTGCTCTCCTTTCTCTTCTATCTGAAATCTATTCTGCCGTTGATAGGTCTGAGCTCACCCTTTTGGCTCTCTATGATGTCTCTTCAGCCTTTGATATGGTTGATCACGATATCCTTCTCAAGCGTCTTGAAACCTCCTATGGCGTTAAGGGCCTCCCCTTATCTTGGTTTCAATCGAACCTTTCTGAAAGAACCCAAATGATTATATCTGGTGACTCTCGAACCAAATGGGTTCATGTTAATCTGGGTGTCCCTCAGGGTTCAGTTCTTGGGCCTCTCCTATTTATTCTTTACACGGCTGACATCTCTTCTCTTTTTCCGATCTGTAGTGCTGCTGGACATCTTTTTGCTGATGATGTCCAGGCATTTGTCCATGGTCCCCCCTCTTCCCAGCTGCTTCTAGTTGGGCTTATTGAATCTCTCACTAATCATCTCCACTCATGGATGTCTTCTAATCGCCTCATGGATGTCTTCTAATCCAGTGGTTCTCAAAGTGGTGGTCCGCGGACCGGCGCCGGTCCGCGGAGACCTGATCACCGGTCCGTGAAGAAGTCTGAGAGTGAAAATAAATTATAAATATTAATTTATATATGTTTCAAACTGTGAAATTCTTTGAATTGTCATTCAAAATTTATTCAAACTTTTTCCTCGATTTAAAAAAATACATTACCAGTGTCTTATTTTCACTTGCCAACTGGCTTTTTAAAAAACTTGTATTTTTTAAAATTAATTTTCTACGTCTATTACTGCAGTCAGTTTCGTTTTATTTCTGTTGATTCTTTGGTGTGCGATAGTCAAGCAAGCGCTGATCAATCATTAAAGTTTTTCTTACTGGATGTAGGTCTTTTAATTTTGTAATCTGATATAAAATTATATATATATAAACAAATGTGTTTGTGGGATTTAAAAAATTTGCAAAATGTAAACAAGCTTGTCTGAGCGCATAGCCTAAATGATAATTCTGAACTTGTTTCCTATGTGAACATCCAAGCTAAGAAATCGACCATTCACACAAAAATATGATCCACCATATTTAAAATGTATTGATATTCTGATTTATGTGTTTTATTTCGAGCAAATGTTTCCACCATTAGCGCAAAATTTTAGTAATGTGGTTATTTCTATTTTTGCAGATCCTCTTATAGGCCAACATTTACAAACTTCTAATCTTGTGTGAAACTTTGGGTTCAAATTTTAGAAATGCAATTAAATAACAATTAAAGTGAGAAATAACTGAAATGCTATTAGGAATATGTCCCAATTAATGAAACAAAGCCTTAATTACGAATAACCCTGTAATAGTATAAAATTTTTAAAATATAGTTTGTTTTTGTTTGCGCATGCCATTTAAGTTAGTGGTCCGCGAGCTTCCAACAAAATTATCGCCGGTCCGTGGCCTGCGGAAGTTTGAGAACCACTGCCTTAGTTCATGCTTTTATATGTTCTCGAATCGACTATTGCAATTCTCTTCTCATTGGTCTTCCTAAAGTTCGTCTTTCACCGATTCAGTCAGTTCTCAACTCAGCTGCTAGATTGATTGCCCGCCTTTCCAAGTACTCTCACATCTCTACCTTTATGTTTGATGAACTTCATTGGCTTCCTCTATGTGCTCGCGTACAGTTCAAGATCCTCACTCTGATCCTAAAGTCTCAACGGGGTCTTGCCCCAAAATATCTGACTAATGTTTTACTTCGTCCTCACTCAGCTTCCTCCCATCGTCCGCTTCGCTCATCCAACAGACTTGACCTATTGGTTCCTCGGTCTAGAACTGCTATGGCTCAGTCTCGATCTTTTGTCTCAATTGGTCCTTCTCTCTAGAATGCTCTTTCTCCTTCTGTTCGCTCTACACTTCTGTCTGTCAGTCTCTCCTCTGCTCTGTCTCTTCTCAAAACCTGCTTCTTCTCGCGGGGCCTTGCGCACTGGGAGCGCCTCTGAACGGTTCACCCTACTAGAGGCGCTTTATAAATGTTTAAATACAATACAACAATACAATACAATATGGCAAAGCAGAACATGACCGGAAACGATTAGAACGATGCGATTACCTGGACATGGCGAATTGGTCATTGTTACGCTAAGAATGGATGCGTGTTCAATCTCCAAGGTGAATCCAATTTTCTCGGCCACAAATGACACCTGTTGCACTTGGCCATAGGTGCTGCTTAGTGTGACACTCGCAGGGTTCCAGCTGGTGGAGCTCGTCTGAGGTCCATAACTCAGTTCCATTAGCTTCCAAGTGGACGAGTTGGAGAGACTGGTAGTTTGTATGCTAAGAATGATCTTCGGATGACTCAGTTGATACTCAAATGTCAGACAGACTGATTCGTTGATCCGAATCGGTGGAGCCATCAGCACAGCTGTGTCCAGCAACTCTCCAAATAGAGCCTTCATGAAGTAGTCTGCGAGACAAACCAAACCGTAGGTACTTATACACTATCAGGTTATCTGCTTTCTAAAAACGAGACTTTGGCCGTTGTCCGACCCATTCTGAAGAATAGAAGTGTCACTGTGCTTTCAAGTAACGTCAGCAACAAGGCCCGAAGAAGCGCACGCCTTTCCAGAAAGCACGAATGTATTACGCGAAAGAAATCTGCGGCCCAAGTTGGGGATTCGACTCGATCGTAACCGACGCCGTCAGTTCCAACACCATGAAACCTTTCCTGTCCTCACATCCCCTTCAGCAGCTCCGTTGCTTGCCAGAAAGCGGCAAATTTGCACACGTGACTCAATTATTGCTTTTACTGTGGATCTTTCACGTTTCTACGGTAATGATTTGCTCACATTTCGGCTCTGCCTACTTGACTGCATTAAACCGCAGTGTAAGCAGTAGCGGCGCTAGGGAGGAGGGCTAGGGGGCCAAGCCCTCTAAATAAGGTCATCCATTTTTTCCCATGTAAAAATGACAATTTTGCATGATTAGCCCCCTTAACTCCAAAAAATTTATGCACGCGGTTTCCCAGACAGTTTGGCGGATATGAAAAAGGACCATTTTCCAAGATTTCGACCAGATGACTTAAAAAGGAATAAAGGTCGTCAGAAATTTTTACGGCCGAAATGGAATTTTTTTTGAGATTTTGTACAAATGACTAAAAAATGGTCGTCAGAAATATTGGCGACTGAAAACTTAAAATTTTTCCCTGCAGATTCAGCCCCCCAAAACTGAAATCCTGGCGCCGCCACTAAGTGCAAGATATAACCACGATAATAGAAGTCGATGAAAAACTAAATTAATGAATTCATTAAACTCAGTGAAAAGAAGACGATACCTTGACAGTACGGTATAGGGCAGTATTCCTTTGAATAGAATGCACCGTTGACATAGCACCAAGGCCAGATGTCGTAAGTGTTAAGAAACGAAGCGGATCACTTAGTAAACGATAAGATTTTAATAAGATTAATCGCCATGATCCATAACTGAAACTAGCTGTCATTCTGCTGTTACCGGAAAAGGAAAGAACTAAACGCGAGAAAGAAGAACTGACGACTACATAATGTTAGGATAATCATAGTCGTTATATAGCGCTAGATCTATAAAGTCCAACACCCCTCCTTAACGACTACTTTACCATAGCATCATAACAAAAATAAACTGTTCTCTCAATTTAGCCCAATTTCACTAGTAAACTTCCTAGTTTTAACTGCTTCCAAAGGCTTAGTTAAGAGATCAGCTATCATGTGTTCACTAGAACAATACTTAATGTCTAGTTCCTTCTTTCTGTACATTTCCCGTACGAAATGATATTTAGTTCCGATATGCTTTGTTCTGTGACTGGCTCTCTCATTCTGTAGCAGTTTTATACAGCTTTGATTATCCTCAAACAACACAGTAGGTTCAACTATGTTTTGATTTAAATCATCCAATAGTCTTCTTAACCAGATTGATTCTTGAGCAGCTTCAGTCAAAGCAATATATTCAGCCTCAGTTGATGACAACGTTACCATAGCTTGTTTTCTGCTTGACCAAGATATTGGTGCTCCAAGATATTTGAATACATACCCTGTATTCGATTTCCTGTCCTTGGCATCTCCACCCCAATCTGCGTCAACATAACCAATCAACTGTACCTTGGTTTCGTCAACATTTCCCAACTTGAGTTTCATATCTTTAGTGTGATTCAAGTAGCGATAAATTCTCTTTACCTCAACCCAATCACTTTCTTTTGGATTGTTCACAGATCTTGAGAGTATTGATGTACCAACTGCAATATCTGGTCTGGTATTAGTTGCTAGGTAGTTTAGTGCTCCAATTGCACTTCTGTACATTTCCTTATCATCTTTATCAATTTCGACTTCTTGTCTCTTTTGATAGCCTGGATCAACTGGAATATTAGATGGTCTGGAATTTTCCAAGTTGTATTTCTTCAGCTTGTTTTCTATATAACTTGTTTGATGTAACGAGAAAATTCCTTGCTCGTCCCTCTCGAAATGAATTCCAAGATAATATTTCAAATCACCCAGATCCTTCATGACCATAGTTTTATTCATAAGTTCTTCAAACTTCTTTAACATTGTAGATTTTGTCGATGCTACAATCAAGTCATCCACATGAATTGAGATGTAAATCCATCCATCATCGTACTGTTTTGAATATAAACATAGATCATTGTCACTTCTCTTGTATCCATCAGTGACAAGTACTTCATTGAGCTTTTTGTTCCATTCATTTGCTCCTTGTTTAAGTCCATATAAATTCTTTTTCAATTTACAGACTTCTGTAGTGCCTTTCTGATATCCATCAGGTTGTTTCATGTAGACTTCATGAGATAGGTCACCATTCAGGTAAGCTGTTTCCACATCATAGTGTTTTACTATCATGCCTTTAGAACCTGCTATAGTCAAGGTAGTTCTCAGAGTTGATGGTTTTGCTACTGGAGCAAATACTTCATCATAGTCTTCTCCAAATTTCTGAGAATATCCTTGTGCTACTAAACGAGCTTTATATCTTGTTATATTTCCCTTTTCATCTTTCTTGATTTTGTAAACCCATTTGCTACCAATGGCTGTTTTGTTTTCAGGTAATTCTGTTAAGATCCATGTTCCATTTTCATTCAATGATTTCATTTCATCATCCATTGCTTTACGCCAGGATTCTTGTTGTTGACAAGATATTGCTTCCTTGTAACTTCTTGGTTCTGGCTCAACTGTTGTTATTTTATTAATGGTTTCAATTAGTCTTTCGGGCGGTTTCGCCTTGTTGACTCTTTCTGATCTTCTTAAATTTACCTGAGTGTCTGTAGTTTCTGTAATTTCCTTATCAGGCTGTGTAATTTCTTCCTCGGGTAATTGATGTGTCGGAAAAAGAATAGTTTCATCATCAAAATCTGAATTTGATGACAGTTCTTCAATGTCCAAATCAAAATCACCCTCTGTTGACAAATGTGGATCTGTCTCGAGAAAAATTACATCTCTACTAATGTATACTTTGTTAGTATTCACATCTAGTAGTCTGTAACCTTTTGTGCCTCTTTCATAACCAACGAAGGTCAATTTCTTGGCTTTATCGTCCAATTTCTGTCTTTTCTCGGCAGGAATTGCTACGTACGCTTTAGATCCAAATCTCTTTATGTAGCTTAAATTTGGTTTTCTTTTGTTCCATCTTTCATAAGGAGTAACTTCAATCCCTTCAACTGGTAATCTGTTCTGTAAATGGTTTGCTGTCATTATGGTTTCACCCCAAAATTGTAGCGGTAGATCTGCATCCTTTAACATGCATCTTGTCATCTCGGTGAGATAACGATTCTTTCTTTCTGCACAACCATTCTGTTGAGGAGTATAAGGGTTTGTGAATTCTGCTTGAATTCCTTCACTTTTCATGAAATTCTGTAATCTTTGAGCTGTGTATTCCCCTCCTCTATCTGATCGAATTCTTTTCGGTGTTTTACCAAACCTTGTCTGTACATACTTGACGTACTCTTGAATCTTTTCAGGTACTTCAGATTTATTTGCCAATAAATACACTTCTGTATATTTACTGTGATCATCAATCATCGTCATGAAATATCTTTTCCCACCAGGTGTTGTTGTCTGCATTGGTCCACAAACATCTGTATGTATTAAGTCTAGAATCTCATCTGACTTGGAATCTGACTTCTTTGGAATTGACTTTCTTGTCATCTTTGTTTGAATGCAACATTCACACACACTTGAGAATTTACACGGCTTGATGATGATCCCGGATACTTTATTCTGATTCACCATGTTTTGTATGGCTTTTGGATCTCTGTGTCCCATTCTGTTATGCCAAACGTGTATGCAACCTGTGCAACTTTGTGCAACCTGTGCGATATGTGTTTCCTTTACTTTATTCGTTTGGTCAGAGATTCTCAATTCAAACAAATCATTTTTGTCATCTGCAATTGCTATTGCTTCTCCATCCTTTATGATAGTGCATTTGTTTGCCTTGAATCTCACTTCACAACCTTTACTGACAAGTTTCTTTACTGAAATTAAATTTCCTCTCAATTGTGGGACGTACAAGACTCCACACAATTTTGCAACATGTATCTCTCCGTTTTCCTTTATGAAATTTATCATCACATCACCACTTCCAGCTGTTTTAATCTTTCGACCATCAGCGAGAAAAACTTCACTGTTGTACTGTCTGTTAATGTTCAAGAAGAAATTTCTGTTACTGCACATATGTGTTGTTGCACCGGAATCAACGTGCCAAACACTACTTATGTCTTTTTCGTTTGCTTTAAGACATGTATGTGCTACACTTTCTGTTGGTTTTTCTTCATTGAAATTTTCTCTCAACGTTTTAACCGCATGGTCTAGATTTCTTTTCTTCCACTGGATGCACTTTCTGCAATCTCTTTTTAAGTGGTTAGGTTTCCTACAGAAGTAACATGTGCGATGTTCCTTAGGATTTGTTTCTGGTTCTGTTGCCTTTAAAACTTTCAATTCCTGTCCTTTATGTGCTGAGGAATTACTTGTCCTTCTTGTAAACTCTTCAAGGAGTTTGTTTTTGACTAATTCAACAGTCAAATCACCTTCAGGTCTACTTTCTAATGCCGTAATCAGTGTCCCGTAACTTTCTGGAAGACTACTGAGGAAGAAAGCAACTGTTAAATGCTCTGCCAACGTTTCTCCCAACGCTGTGAGCTGGTCAATTAAATTTTCCATTTCGGCAAGATGGTTTTGCATATCACCATGTTCTGTTAACTTTAATGCACACAGTTTTCTCAATAAATTGACTTTACTGGACAGTGTTGCCTTTTGATGATACTTCTTTAATTGTTCCCATGAACCTTTTGCCGTGGTTTCTTTCCTTATTAGATGAAGTTGGTTGTCTTCAACTAACAAACCTATCGTGGCTCTTGCTTTTCCATCTTTACTTTGCCACGATTTCCGTAATAGGATCGGGGGTTTCTTTAGTGACAGTGTCCCACAAGTCCTCTTTAATTAGCAGAAGTTCAACTTTAAACTTCCAAATCTGGTAGTTGCTATTATTCAGTTTTGCGATTTTACCTGAGCTTTTATCCGTCATCTTTATTCTTTCGGTGAAAAGAAATAAACAACTGTTTCTCGCATTTCTGTCGCGATGTAAGAAAACAGTCACGCTATACTGCGCAGTTGACCGGATTATCCTTATTTGTCTTATTAAAGTTCTATTTCATAAACTTTTGTGATCATTACGTGCTCTAGGCTTGCTGGGGCCATAACCTGTTAAGAAACGAAGCGGATCACTTAGTAAACGATAAGATTTTAATAAGATTAATCGCCATGATCCATAACTGAAACTAGCTGTCATTCTGCTGTTACCGGAAAAGGAAAGAACTAAACGCGAGAAAGAAGAACTGACGACTACATAATGTTAGGATAATCATAGTCGTTATATAGCGCTAGATCTATAAAGTCCAACAGTAAGTTCCATCGAAAGATGGATTGCGACAGTAGTTGCTGACATCTTCAAGAACAACCTCTCTTCCCGTCTGATCAACATCAAGGAATGAATCTGCGAAGTAATTGACGTCGTCGTAGGGGTGACCGATGGGTTCCTGTTTGCTCCAAGCCTGACAACGTCTTCCACTGTATGTCACGTTCTGTGTCCCAACGTATTTCCTGCCATCCGCGTATGACACACACTCACGCCGAACTACAACACCTAAAACAACACACACACCGAACTAAGTCTACAATTCTACGAAGTGTTATGACTCTACGATAATAATTTATTTCTTTGGCGTAACAATCAATTGGATTTTTGCTCCTGGATTTCTTTTGATAGTACTTAAGACGTCCGAGGTTCAACACACTTTGTGAGGGCAATGCGGAGCATGCAGTCGTCAATGGCGGCGCCAGAGGTAGTAGGGGGGCTAAGTCCCCCCATAAATGAGGTTTAGCCCTCAAAACAAAAAGCGGAAAATGTCTATTACGGCTTACTTAGTAAT
The DNA here is from genome assembly GCA_949752735.1 of Lumbricus terrestris. Classification (NCBI taxonomy): domain Eukaryota; kingdom Metazoa; phylum Annelida; class Clitellata; order Crassiclitellata; family Lumbricidae; genus Lumbricus; species Lumbricus terrestris. The sequence continues at coordinate 1,230,232 of OX457044.1, forward strand.
AAGGAAACTAGACAATCATCAACGGCAACTAAATCAAATTTATTATAATAGTGTAGATGCTTATGCTAGCGGCGGCGCCAGGGGGGGCAGAGGGTTAAGCCCTAAGTGTTCCTCAGCCCGCCAAGCAAAAAGTGGGAAATGTCTATAAGGGCTTACTTCGTAATAAGGAAACTAGACAATGACCAACGGCAACAAAATCAACGATATCATCATAGCGCATATGCTTATGCCAGTGGCTGCGCCAGAGGGATAGGTGCAAAGCTCCAAATGTGGCCCGCCCCCACCCCAAGCAAAAAGCGAAAAATGCCTGTAAACGCTTATTTCTTAACAAGGGAGCTAGACAAAGACCAACGGCAACGAAATCAGTTATGATTTTATCATAGCGTAAATGCTTATGCCAATGAATACACCGCAGATATGTCAAACATGCTGCCGAGCCATGATGAGGTTATGTACACCATAACCTCACTGTGCGGCGCGCCGGCTTCCTGAGGGGCTACGCCGGTAGTCCTGTACAACTACATTAGGAAATCGGGTGTTCAGTTAGCAGTAGGGCTGCCAACTTTTGATTTTGCCATTCCGGGACGCCTTCAGCCACTCGATGTGTCATTACCAATTTACACACTCCACAGAAGCGCATAATGTAACAAAAGTTGTGTCAGCCCAATATAAAATCTACATCTAGGTCTACAATCTACTAAAAAGTCCTTGATTATTTCAGACAAATCATCAAAAGACATAATTTTATAGTCTAAATTTAAGACAAGAATCAACCTCAAGAAGTAACGTTTCAAGCTCCAGTCATCTAGGCTCATCAGAGTAAGACTTATGAGCCCAAATTAAGGGAAGTTCGTAGGTATCGTAGGCTCACGCTCATAGGTCTGCGACCGGAGAGCAGAATATATTAAACTTAGGACCTATACTTAATATATTATATGGCCTACTTATATGCGTTAAGCAGTTCCAGAACAATGGGCACAAAGTCGCAGAAATCAGCACATGTTATGCTAACAGTTGTTCTTTAATAAGGTCGGTGAACTCTCGGTGCTCAGGTAATTGCGATTGTCAGACAGCAGATAATGCTGAACGCTCCCTCGCAACAAAGGATTAAAACTGGACACAATATTATGCTAAACCGAACACCGAGTGTCAGTGATTTGTAAAGTTTTGAAAACTTTAACTCCCGATGTTCAGCCAACAATGTAATGTAGACCTATAGGTCTGATAGAGAGCAGGACGAAAAAATCATCGTAAAAATGACTGAGTCTAGTAAGAAAAAATTAATTAGAACAATATATGTGCTAAGTGGATCTGGATCAAATTCCGGGACAATTTGAGATCAATCCGGGACACGGGACGCACAGGGTCGATTCCTGGACTGTCCCGGCGAATCCGGGACGGTTGGCAGCCCTAGTTAGCAGCAGCATTCATAGGCGGAGACTTATGGGTCAGGGACGGACCCCGAAGTTTGTGGTTGGCGACGGAGATGCTGATATCCCCAATATTTTAGAAATATTTCAGATATATCGTTATAAATTTCTAGAGTGTTATCCACTGCTTATCCATAATTAGCAATTTTGTTACGACGACAGCGAAAAATGCTACTTCTACAGTGTGGAAATTCAAAAATTTATACGACGTGGTGGAGACATTCATTGAACTCTTAAACCATTAAATTTTCTTTCAGGAATGAAATAATTATGAGAAATTTGTTGAGATAGCAGCTTGAAATCTCACCATTGCAGTGTGGATATTGAACTAATTCAAACAATACAAAGGCTCACTTTTGAAGTCATAAACCGCGACTTTCAGCACTGAAATGATGAGCCGTTTCGTTAAAATGATAGCCTTCAATGCTACTACTGCAATGTGAAAATTCATCAAATTTGAACAATGAGGTGAGGGGATATTTGTTGAACTCTTAAACCATGTCTTTCAGCAATGAAATTATGAGAGATTTTGCTGAGATGACATCCTAAAATAATACCATTACAGTTAGGAAACTCGACAGATTTAAAGAATAGGCGAAGACACTTTTGAAGTCGTAAGCCTCGAATATCATCACTGAAATGATGAGCATTTTCGCTATAGGCCTAATGACAGTCTAAAATGCTACCATTGCCGCGTGTAAATTCAAAAACAGTTTGATAGTGGAGATGGGCATATCTCCTCCACCAAAACCCTCCCTCTGATAGTAACCGTAATCGATCGTAACCGTAATTTCCAAACTTCTAAAGCGCTACTCGAAAGCCAAGCGCGTGGCACCAGCTTATTCACGAGCGCTGCGTTGAGTCAAAAGGGTTGTCCGTAAGAGTAGTCCGAATGTGATCCGGGTTGAGTTACCAAAGGATCTGATGGGGCGGGTAAGCTATTAAGACTAGTGTTGTCTCGGCCGGGAATTTGAAGGTTGAGGATCAGATGAGACATAGCAAGAGTTTTTGAAAAGGTGTGACTTTATTTTCGAATGAAAAGTCCGAGGTGTGATTGATAGAGGAACCTGAGAAAGGTGATGGTGCGTTTTCAGTAATGATGGTGGAAGCGCTGAAAAAGATCGGAATTCAGGAGGCAGATCATTCCAAAGGCGTGGTGCTGTGTTGGATATGGCTCGGTTGGAGAACTTGAGATGACTTGGATGCGGCGCTCAAGAGAGAGTAAGACAGGCGGATGATCGGGTAGAGCTGGTTGGCCGGATGGTGAACAGTTCGCGAAGATATCTGGGCTGGGAGTGGTAGATTAAGGAGAGAACTTTGTGTATTTTTGCAACCATTGCTTAGTGTTGAGCCACTAGCAATAGCCTCAAGTCACTTCACCATGGATGAAAATCCAGCAGAGAATCCACATCAAAGTTCTCTCCTTAACCTACCACTCCTTAGTCGGGAGCGCCTCTGAGTAGGGATAGCTTTAAGGCAGGGGTGTCAAACCTTTTTTAGTGGCGGGCCAGTGTGAACATCTTCCAACAAGTGGCGGGCCAGTGTAAATGCCATCGGATTTTTATATAGCGGCTGTCTTATGGCCTCGACCCTGAGGGTGAAATCCTTCACCACCGCTTGCCCGTTTGAATGGACGCCACCAGGGCTGTTTTAAAGGAATTTTAGAACTGCACAACCCCTTTCTTTTCTTTCCAATCCTCCATGGTAAATTACTTCCAATCGGAGGACAATGACCTTTTTACTAGTTTTTAACTGTACATAGGCTAAGTGCTTCTAGAACTGCATAAATTCGTTTAGAACTGCACATTTTGTGTACAACTGCACGTTAAAAAAGTCCTGAACGCCACGCCATTTAGGTCCCCGTGAGCGGACCGTGCTAGCCCAAGATTTTTAGTCTCTGAAATAGCCACCTTCGGGAATCGAACCGCGACCCTCACGTTCTCTTCCACAGACGCGCGGCCGCCAGCTCTCTTACCGATGTAGCTAACGTGTGAACATCTTCCAACAAATGAGCAAAATTGAGTATACTGTTCTGATCCAAATATTGCAAAAACATCTTGATTCAATGTCCACTTTTCGCTTCTTATTAAATTTTGACAACATTTTAAATATTGTAAGACTAATATAAGTTTTTCGTAACTTTTATAATTTTGTCAACAGACAACCAAAGGACTTTCTATACATAGGACTGGTTTCTTCTTCTTTAACCGCTTAGTAGGCCTACAAGTTTTCGGGCGATAATCGGAGTTCCAGAAAATTTCACATCTTGTTTACAGAACAAAAGCATTCAATTAATTGCATCTATGAAAGCAGATTGACGAATGATTGTTTGCAAAATAAAATAATATCTTTGGAGATTCAAAGCATGGTTCTTAGCGTTGGAAACGGAATTTAAAATGGAGCCCCATCTATCGTTGAGAGTGAAATCATGTCCACAAAATATATCCTCTTACTAGGACAGAATTCTTGAGAGACAACCAACCGCAAACCATAGATACACAGTCTACACAGAGCTGTGCGTCTGGCAAAAGTGACGTCAGTAAGAAAAAAACCGCCATGTAGGCCTATTTGGCGCTGACTGTAAAATATAAAAATTTTGAACTTTTATCCTCTAATTTTGTAATCTTTAGGGAAGGCTCCGCGGGCCAGAAAAAAATCGTCGGCGGGCCAGAAATGGCCCGCGGGCCAACTCTTTGACACCCCTGCTTTAAGGGCACTATAACAAGTGCACATACAAACAAATAAATATCTAGTCCTCGTCATCATAACCGTTATCGTCGTCATCATAATAATCATGACATCCTGATAGCATAAGTCACCTGTAGGTTTCGGCCAATAAGCTGTTGCAACCCAACGCGACTCCTTGTCCGATGCGTCGTGGTATCCGCAGCTGTCTAAGTCCGTGAAGTCACACGACAGATTTCTGATTGGCGCAGGTGCTGTAGAAACAAAACATTTACAAAGTCAACATGTAGCCTTCTGCGCTGAATACTGAGTGATATCTGTTCTAGCCCGGAAAGTCCCTGAGGTTTCTTCGGGTTAATTCGCTATTTTATTTACCATTACCATGCATTGAAGTAAACATTTTTAAATACTAACCTACACGTATATTTATTTATTCGGACCACTATTGAAGCGCCCCTACCAGATTATCTGCGCTCTCCACCCAACCTCAGCTAAATAGGCGGGTGGTAAGCAGGGCTGGAGTGGCAAAATTAGTCGTATAGCGAGTTCACGTTGCAGTTGCCAATAGGCCGGTCTGTAGGTTGTTTCCCCGTATTCTAAATACACATAATATTTTTGAGGTGAGTACACTTTGTGTGCCCGTGTATACACTCAACTACAGCCCTGATGTTAAAGTCAGAAATGAACATGGTGGAATTAGCCCTGGGCACTAGACGAAGGTGGCAATACCATGGACCTTGTGCAAAACGGAGCAATACATTTTATAGCGCGTTTTGAAGACTCTCACAACTTCTAGCGACTTTCATTAAGTGATCACCGTTCTCGTGACAGGGTCCTAGTTCCAAGCTGATGTTATTAATCGTAACATTTTCGTTGAAGTAAACAACGAGCTGAATTTGGTAAGCGTGTCTGTCGAGTTGCAATTGGAATTCCCCGCGAATTCGGTCCTCCGTAGCGCTGCCACTTGTGAACACAGTTTGGTTCCACACTGTGCCGTTCTGCGATTCTTGGAAGATTTTCGCCTGAACGCTAGATGGCAGATCGAAGTCAATTGCTAGACAGACAAGCCCAGCAGATACACTGAAGACCTCTGACGTCCACTGAGCTGTCAGATTATCAGATTCTTTGAGCTCGCTTTTCAAGCTCCTCGCCAACTGCATTGAGTACCCTGGACAATAAAGTTACACAGAGATGGAGAAAGTTGGCTAGAACTGCATCAGTCAGATGAGCCCTTAAGTATAAGTTTTGATTAAGCGCTTGTGAATAAGCTGGTTCCCGCGACTTGGCTTTTGTGGGCGCTGTAGAAGTCTCGAGATTACGATTATAACAGGATGTGATTTGTTTCGGCATGATCAAGCCGACCGAAGGGATTAGGACTAACCATTTAAATATTGACCTGTCAGACTATTGATGTGTAGCCTAATAAATTATGTATTGTACTTAAAATTGTCACATATATGGGACTACGAAGTTTACATAAAAATAAATCTTATAAATTTCATTTCTTGCATGAACCTACTACATGTAATTCTAAAATGATGACGCTAAACAATCAAATAATGACTCTTAGTTAGCTGAATCTTTGAGAGTATGGTGAAAACATAAGAAATATAAAGGAAAATATTAGGGGCAATTATAGCAGACAGTAAATAAATGTGACCGTGCATGAGAAAACCCTCCCAAAGTCGGAATTCCATAAAATGAGTTTAAGTTTGTTTTAAATAGTACAGATATAGTTGATCAATTTGGTGAAAACCGTATATTTGCATCTTTTGAAATGAAATTTTTATGATTTTTAGCATCTTGAGAAATCGTTTTAGGGAGAAATCGCCAGTTGAAAATTACATCCATTACATGAACCACACAAAAGTCAATAGATTTTTCATCAGAATTTAGTAATATGTTCTAAACGTAAAATGTTCTGCTCTTTCCAATGGTGTCAACGGCTTTTCTTGGAAAATTAAATTGAAGGAATGGCACAGATTTAAATAGGCGTCTCCGCACAGTAGCGTGCATTTCGTTGAGAACTGGGTGTAGACCTTTCCGCTCGATTTACTCGGTTTCAATATTTTCACCTTTGGCCGGGTTTTCTCATGCACGGTCACAAATAACTAAAGTTACATAAAACAGAATAAAACGACACTAAAAATACAAACGAAAAACGACGATTTTAGGGGAAAAAATAAAAAAATTTAAACAACTATGATTTCTACCTTCCGGAGGATCACGCCCATCGATGGCATACGTTATATTATTCATGCAGTATCCCAAGATCGACTGTAGATAAACATAGAGCACATCGTTTGAGGCCCAAGTGTTGGATGACTTGAAGTTGATTGGTTCCTCTTGAACAGTCATTTGTCCATTCGCCTTTCTGCTAACCTGTGGGATTGCGTCAATTTCAATTGCAATAAAAAATCGTCACGTTAAGCTCCAACGTAATAGCAAATAGCCGCATAGTAGCTTTGAGAAAGTCCGTCACTCGCAGTTGTTCATACGCTTCGGACACTGAATCGGAGTTTCAAGCCGAAGAGCCCGAGCAATTGCGAGTGACGGACTTGCTCCTACGCGGCGGCTTGAGGTGGATTCGAACATGCAACCCTCCGGCTCCAAGGCACCAACGCCACCACAGTGCCCCATATATATGCATGCATGATTGCATGTGTTCTTTCAAAGTATCCAATCTGGACTTGAATTTTAAAGGGATTGAACCTGAACACCGCAGTTCATTAACCCAGCTGTGCTTGGTGCTAGGCATTCTCGTTGTTTCATGGAAGATCTCAATGTGACATATCAAAGCCCTGTTCGGGACATACGTCGTCGCCGTATATGCCCCGCAAAATCTTTCAGTTTGGATAACTGTCCAGCCACATAATACTAGAGGCACTTCCAGAGAGGTCGAGGATGTCGAAGAAGAGAACCATGACCCAACGGTTCAGTTTTATTCTTGTGGTGTGCGCTGCGAGGAGATGACCAATATTTTCAACACCACTTGTGGTTTCATTGTAGTGGAGGATTACTATTGGCTTGTTCTTCATAATGAGCATCCGTTGTGTGGCGTGGATATAGCCATGACAGTTTCGTCTTGCTTAGAAGCCTACGATACAAGAGTCATCTAATCGAGGCAAAGAGCTCCAGTGCCTTGCTTTCATCGCCTCACGAACATGAAGTTTTATGCTACGAATTTTACCAACATTATGTCATTTGATTAAGAAGTATAGCTGCTCGGCAAGATCTACAGATGAAACCACATTGCTGTCGTGCTCCTATGGTTATAAGAGATGTATTACTCCTCTTGGGCTTTGTCCTGTTTCCCTCTGAATTTCCTCGAATCTACCCAGACATACGACCGAAATAAATGGATATAAAGTGACAGCATTGCAACAGCATCAAATCTTGATATCACTATTTTGCAGGTTTTGGCGGTACGCAGGTCCTACTGCCTGTCAGGCGATAAGCCGCAATCGGTTACTCAGCCGCAATCGGTTACTCAACGCACAGATCTCTGGACCAGGAACATAATAATTCTGCTAAAAAATTCGTAGTACTTCTCCTGCATTGTATTACATTGGAACAATTTCTTTGCTAAAACATTTTATTCCTAAAGAAGAGTGTTGCTCTTTTACAAGCAGTGCTGAAGACATCACTGGATATTTTGTATTTAAAACATAAATTTAAAAGTATAATCATTTTTCAATAGAGGTAAACAGTGAATGATAGAGACGACAAAACAATTCATCATATAGCGCGAAACTGGACTAACTCTTAAAATGCATATTTTCTCCACATTTCGCATAGATAATTGCAAAAAACTTCATATAGCTTGAGTCACTTGCTGGATGCCTCCCATAGGCATATACGCTAACAATGTAGGCCTATAGACCGAGAACTACGTATTTGTGTATCGAACGTCATAAAATCGTTTGCTTTGGTATCAGGATTTCGATTTGAAACAGGATGTTTCTGAAGACGTAATTCAGTTTTAAATTGAAAGTAAGGTAACGCATAAAGACAATATACCTGTGCGACATAGTCTTGGCCATCAGGACAATCAGGCTTTTCCTCTGCACTTGCAATCCTGAGCTGCAGAGTTGCTCTGAAACTTCCAGCCGCATACAGGTGAATGGCTATGCCACGCTCAAGTCCCGTTACATCGAGCGTTCCGTAAAGATCATAAATGACAATCAAGACGACTAGAAAACCAAAATCAAGACAGATGATAACAATTCAAACAGCGCTCCCACTTGGCAAGACTGCTCTTAAATTCAATACCAAGATATGACCGTCACTTATTTAGGAATCTATAGCAAAGGAATCGTTTAGCAAGAGCAGCATATCCTATAAATGACTTATTATAGATAATCATTATAATCCTCAATTCACTGGAGCTACTTGCACATAACTGTTGAAAAGTGCGTTGGGAAGCTGCAATACGTGACTATGAGGAACAGTGTAGGAACCAGTGGCGGACACGGAAATCTTAGAAGGGGGGGGGGTGGAGAAAAATTTTCCGTCAAAGTATCTGATGACCTTTTTTTAGTCGTCTGGTCGCAATCTCTTCGGAATATTCTATGACCTCGCTAGTCATGCATTGATTTAAAGGTTCTTGAAAACAAATTGGGGGCACGTCCGATGCAATTTTGAAATGGGGGCCGTGGCTGGATTGGCCTCCCCCCTAGATCCTCCCCTGGAAGGAACTGTGCTTCTGAACAGACGTCATGAAGTCGATTTCCAAGAGACAGTAGGACACAGTAGGACACAGCTGGAGACTGGGTCATCTGCACGTATAATCCATCCTGATACTTAAACACCCGGCACCAGCGTCAGGGAACTAGACTAAAATTTTACACACTATCAACAAGACTCGCAAAAATGCAAAATAATCATAAGTAAAGAATGATCTTTTGAGTTAATAGCAAGACTTACTACTAATTGAAAGTGAAAGAATAGACATTGAAGGGCATTAGTAATCGAGCGAATGAGTTCTTTCCGATACAATGCGTTGTTTATAACTGGTATCAACTGCTGATATAGAGATATTTTCGTTTCGGATGATCCAGAGAGATTCTTACCATCGCCTTTTCTTTGAACGAATTTACCCTTTGAATATTTCCAAATGAACTGTGGAGACGGACTCATCACCCGAGACAGACAAACGTTGTCGTCTGCACATACTGAAACGGTTAAAACAAGTTCGACGAAATCATAACCATAGTATCACCAAAAACAGTTTCTCAGAGGTTTTCTAAAAAATTTCGAAGGTGTAATTTTCCTATAGAAGTTTGAACTGGAGTCACTCAAATAGTCATTAAATTTTGTATGCGCACATTTGCTGCAAACGCCGCAATCTCCTCTTTCCTAGAGAATCCCAATATAATTAATTATACCGATTTCACTCACAAGAAAATTAAACATAAAACACTTACACTTTGTATCAGGATAGAAAGAACCGGATTTGCACGGAATAAAGTGGCATTCGTGTTTTTACTTTTTAACTGACACTTGGAAAATTAGGTTTAAGAGTAGCGCTAAAGGCAGCTACTTACAGCGGCTGATTCCTGTCGGTGGATCACACTTTGTTTCTGTCAACTGAAAATCAGACAATTTAATTAGAGAGGAAAAGAAATAATCGTTGCTGTATGCCAGAAACGCCAACTGGAATCGTCCAGCTGGAAGACACAGTTCAACGGTTGCATTCTCAACGCCAGAGTATCTTGCAAGTTTTGACGTAAGGAGACCAAGTGATGATTTTACATATACCTCCAAACTGAGTTTAGTCTTGAATCGAGTAGCAGGGTCTTCTGTGAAATTTAGAGTAAATCTTAGTAAAGCAGGTCGGTTGGTGTTGATATAAGGTGTTAGTGCCTCATTTTCCATGTACTTATAGGTCGTTAGACTGCTTCCCGCTGAAAGACCCCATGACATATCTACAAATAAAGGCAGAAGTTAGTCACTTCAATTTCTTAAAATAGCTGTCGGGTGTTAATGACCACCCAAAATTAATGCATGTATCAGGTCCCTTAAAGCAACGCAATTCAAGTAGGCCTACCTCACAAAAGTCCTGAATAATCATAATAAATTATTGCTCCTCATATTGCATTTTGGCCTAAGCGGAGGACGATTTACGCTGATTACATCCCAAACAGAAACAGTGAACATAAGATATCATTCCATCTGTAGGAATCCGGACACATTGACAGTAAAAAAAGATATGACAAATAATCGTCTCAACTGAGACCACGTTTCGATATTTAATCAATAGCATTCAGTCGGTTTATTTAGAACAGGACTTAAATTACAATCTTAGATTGACCGTCCATCGAACTGTTCAAGTCGGTGGCAGCACAGACTGTGAGGACCACGAGAACTAGAATGCTACAAAAATGATGATGATGACGACGAAGATTATAATAATAACGATAATAAGTTAAAACAATAATAATATTAATAACAACAACAATAATCATAAATGCCGTAACATTCGGAGGCACTTTCGAGCACTACGTTGGAGACGAGAACCTATTACCTTTTAAAAAATCTCTTTGACCCTTATGGATCTTTTCCACCTAGGACGAAAATAATAATAATAATAATAATAATTAATAATAATACAATTACAATTCCGGACTAGTTAAAAAAATAATAAGACAGGATGGTTGTGAAACCTGGTTTTCCGTTTTTAATTTTTTAAAGATGTTTTATTCCGTTTTTATTCCGTTTTTAGCATATACAATAATAATAATAATAATAATCACTACCTCGGGTAAAAAAAAATAATGCTAAAAAAAATAATAACAACAACAAGCAACCTGTAATTGGGCTTATTGACACACTCTTTGTACTTGCCATACCAAGATTGAGAATTAATACACTGTATATACCAGAGAAGTTGAAATTTAAGTAATTTTGGAGTGTGCTCGGCTACGATCACTAGTCTGCGAGTTTATAAACAGATCAATGTGACAGCAACGGTAGACAAAAGTAACGATAGGGACTGTGAGCAAAGGTAGTAAGGCAAAGAGAAGTTATTGATTAATAATGCTTTGATAGTAATTGTCTAACAAAGTAGTCTGTAAGGATAAACGTCTAAACTCTATTAAAATTCGTGTCTGCCCTCAATTCCACACCGATAGGCCCACAAATCAGTAGATTGAACTACCATAGTGCTATGATTTGACGCAATTTAACAGCACAGTTTGATAAGTATATTTAATTTGAAGACGCAGAGTCAGTCTTACAGTGTTTGTTATCAACGGTCGAATGATAATCTGTCCAGTCCGTTTCAAGTCGGTAGCCACACGAACTGAACGACTTTGTGCAGTTGATTGAATCCGTTGTCACACTCACTGAAATAAATTCCACACACGTATTTTTCAGATTTCAGCTTCATTATTGCATCAATTGAAGCTGGATTCGTGAAAATTAATTGCTTTTTAAATAGAAGTTGGATCGATCAGTAAAGAGGCAATTATTGCTCAAATAGAAGCTGAATTGATTAAACGTATTCAATTTATTCATGCCATGGTAGAAGAGGGATTCATGAAAATAGGCCTAATAATGAAGTTAAAACCTGTCTTTTGGCTGATGCTTGAAAAGTTCTTTGTCAAATGTTGACCTTACGTGGTGGAACGTTGCACGAATTTGGTTCAATGCGTCGAAGGAAGACAGCCGAATATTGCATCGATCCGGTGTAGAACTGAGACGCTGTGATCTCCAGCATAACTGGAACTCCAACCGGTAGATGGATGTAGTACAGCTGGATATTGGATCCATTCGGGGAAGCTGTCTGGACGACCTCTGGCGGAGGCAGAGGATCCGTGTTGTCTGTTGATAGTAGAGAGAAACTAAGACGGATATTGGTGGAGTTGAATGTGGCTGAGAGCAGAAGACATGGCGCCTGTGAGGTTGAAGTGTATGGAGGAGAAAGTAATCTGGACACTTCTCCTATTGTGTAGCCGTCGAATTCACTGCGAAGGACTGTCGTCGATTCTGCTCAATTTGCAAAAAAAACATTATGATTGATTTTTATGGCTAAAAGAGCATAATAACCATCATGAACTTGAATTTTAATTTAGAAGAATTCATGAAGTCATCTGGAACGCACTACAACAAATCATTTTTATTATACAAGGTGAGCGCCTATGGCCAGAGGTGATATTAAATCGACCTTCAGTTCAACGTGATGGGCACCTAACTGGCTGCCAGAGTCAGATTCGACTCCTGTTACAACATGCATTCATTTGTTCACACTTATAAGAATTATGACTTGCAATTTTTACTGCCGTGCGTCAGTTTCAATTAATAATAAGATCTAGACATGAAATTTTATACAGACAAACATGTAAATACTTGTAGAGAATTCATGAAGCCATCTGGAACGCACTACAACAAATCATTTTTATTAAACAAGTTGACCGCCTATGACAAGAGGCGATATTAAATCGACCTTCAGTTGGACGTGATGTTGCCAGAGTGTCAGATTCGACTCCTGTTACAACATGCATTTGTTCACAATTCAAACGAATTATGACTTGCAATTTATACTGCCGTGCGTCAGTTTCAATTGATAATAGAACCTAAACAATAAACATGTATATAGACAAACATATAAATATTTGTATGAGGTCGTCTAGGAGATGATGCTAATTCGCTGGCAACAAGACGAAAGTATTAGTATGTCCTTTGCAAAATCGAACAATACACCAGAAAATACGATGAAACACCGGAAAGAGACGAAACTTGACGAACTTTACGGCTTCAATAAACCACAGCTTCAACACCGCAAAAGAAGCGGATTTCGTGGAAAGTTGCGAGAGACAACAGACATCCAAGTTGTAGACACCTGGCATAAAAGGGGAGTCTCTGTAGACTGAACCTCATTTTGCAAAATCCTTCAGAGCTAAAATATAGTTTCATTTCGCCGGATGTTAACACACTTAGCACTCCTTCTGCATAACACCGAACCTAACAGTTCTTCTATTTTGGGACGGATCTATCACGAGCTCTCAACCCCCCTCCATACTCACGCTTACGCAAGCACGCACGCGCACGCACACCATGCACATGCGCATACACACACAATTTGACTGTTACCTGAGTTGGAATAATAAAGAGGAGCAGGTGACCAGCTGTACCCGGACTGCGATTGGTGAGCTATAGGACATGAAGCTTCTGTGGAGGAAAAGTCGCAAAATCCGTTCCAAGCCACGTCGGTCGCAAAATCTGTTGTCAATATTTCACTTTAATTACTAAATTACAAAAACTAAATAGACTTTATATAGATCCTCTATCATTCAATTATTATTCGCTGCTTCTCCCGCATCCTCCTCCTCCTTCTCCTCTTCCTCCTCCTCCTTCCCCTCCTCTTTCCTTTCCTCCTCTTGCTCCTCCTCTTCTTTGCATCCACTTCACGTCCACCATTGACTTTTAAACTATCTTCTTCTCTTCCATCTTCTTTCCTTTTTCATTCAATCTCTTCCATCTTCTCCATCTCTTCCTTCACGTCCTTCTTTCCTCTTTTCCTCTTCTCTTCCCCTTCTGACCTTCACCCATCCCGCTCCTCGTACTCTTTGCCTCTTTAATCCGCTATTTTGCATTCCTTCTTTCTCGTCTTGCTTGAAACTGACAAAAAAGACACTTCGTTCACTTTTCACTTTCTTTTACCTTTTTGTCCTTTTTCTGCCTAACTTTCCTCTCCCCCACTTTCTACTCCTACTTCTTTCCTTCTTGCCTTTGCTGTCTTCTTCCTCCGTTTTGTTCTCACTCCCCTCCTTCTCCAACTCTATTCTTTCTCTCATTGTCGTTCTTCCTGCTCTCCACGTCTTACTTGTCTTCTGCCTCTGTACAAACTCTGCGGCTTCAATAAACTCTTCCTTCTACTTATAGTTTTCTTTGCTAGCGTCTCTAAATTGAAAGACGTTAGATGCAATCTCATCCACCACTAAACATTAGTTCCTCTCTCTCTTCCTCTCGTCATCCAGATTTTCAATTACCTGCAAAGCAGCGTGTCTGTCTGTATGTCAGTCTATGTGACTCTGTATTTTTGCCATTAGATTTGAATCTGATGCAAAGTACAGGCCATTCGAACCTGTCACGAGCTGTCTAAAAAATTTTGCATTCATAAGGATTAAAGATTTTTCGTACAGTTGCACTGGTTATCCTGGACTTGTATTTCGTTGATGATGAGTAAATCTCCGTTCAGTTGTTGACCTTTCGACTCAAAGACGAGGACGAACTGTTGTCCTTCGACCGTAAAACCACCAACGACTCTTTGAAGAGTAAAGAAATTGACGGAAGACATTGGCTTCAGATTGCGATGGACCAATCTCTCCTCGTATCTACCATCGCTCTTTACGTATCCGAGCATGACTCTGAGCTCAGACAGGGCTTTGAATTGAAGGACGAGACAAGACGTCTTCTCTCTGCTCAACTGGAATACAGGAGATATCAGTCTGGCCTTCTGTTCAGTAACGCCCATCTGTCCCCTGTTCTGGGATTTCACGCGCAAGATAAACACCATGGCTACAATGACACAAAGGACATTGTTGACAGCACTGTTTGGTGATTGGCTTATGAACTTTAGCGACAGGTCAGGGAAACTAGTATGTAAATTATGACCAGATGCAACTCGGCAACCAAACTCTAAATCTGACAATGTTGGAACAACGTTTTGGTAGTGCCTATATTGTTGACATCTCGTTCACCATGCACTGCACCGGCGCCCGTTTGCTAAACTGAGAGATGCATAGACTTCCGCAGACCGCAGCCTATGCATGTTGCAATTAGCGTCGTGTAGGCCTATGCATAAAGGCCCATCATCGATAAAGGTAAAAGTTGTTAGTGCAAAGCGCAACCTGTCCGAGATGAACCTTCACTGACTTCTAGATTGAATGCGCACACCCATCACCGTTTAACCTGAATAATTGCGTACTGTCATTTGGAGATATTTAAAATAAGATCCAATAAATAAGTCAGAATCGATTCTTACCAAAGTCACACCTTACCTGTGTTCGGAGGCATGGAAACTTTGTAAGAGAGGTTGAATTTGTATTCGTCAACGAGGTTGTACTGATCTTCGAAATAGATTATCCGCAATCCAGTCGTCTTAACTGAATAAGTCGGCGGTCGACGTGAAGTCGTCAGTGCTGTCCATAAAGTCCAATTGGCTTGCAATTCGTCATAATAACGTATCTAAAACCAGCATCTTCTTAAAAAATAGCATCGAACGATTAAACGAACGGTTTTTTGTTTGGTGAGTTTTCACATCGTTTTTATGCTTATCCTCATAATAGCTAAGTAAGGTTCAACATCAAAGTACAATGAATCGTAATGATAAGCTACCGTACCTCTATAAACTGGCCACGGTCGAGATGCACGAAGTCGTATTTCAGAGAGATGACACTATCGTTGGGAGCGCGTATCTCGCTCGTGGATTTGGAACATTCATTATAGGCTAAGGTCATGAAGGTGACAACTCCCACCTTGTCTCGATACACCTGTTTACAATCACTAGCCTCCAACACGTCGCCTAAGAAAACAACCAACATCCATGCTAGAATAATGATTTAGCATGTTACTCATGCGGTTAGCGTAAATACAATCTGGAACACAGCGAATACCAGAGTTGGAGCTGACTAGATCATGTTGGCAGTTATTGGTAAATAAGCTGTATTAGCTTGACCAACAACTGGTAACGAAACAACATCGAATTCACTGAGGCGTTGCATTCCAAACAAAGTTGTACTTAAAAGTAAGTACACAAGATTTAACTCATAACTTGTATTTATTAAGGCAAAAACTATAGTATAGGAAAGTGGCTCATACTGTGTTTAGAGTTTCTATAATGACGGTGACACGAAACGGAGTATCCCCCCTGAAAGCTATCCGGGGGGATGAATTAATCTATCCCCCCGGATGGAATTAACCGGTCTATACTATCCGGGGGATAAACCATTCTATCCCCTTTTTTGAAAAATGAGCATAATAAAAAAAATTATGCTGTAATCAAAATTTAAAGTGACTCTAATTGTTTTAAGTGTCCTAAGCAATGCTCAGATAAAGGCAACTCGAATTTATTTTGTGACTCTGGGTGTTCTTAAGTGTTTTAAATGTTTTAAGTGCTCTAAAAACAAGGAAAAACAAATTATCTAGTAGGAATAAACATACCTGTTAGTGTCATTGTTCAAAACAAAGGAGATGAAAATTAATTTGCAAAATCAAATTCATGCGGAAGCGGTTTTTCGACTTTTTCAAATTTGGGGGGATACAATTAATACGGGGGATACTCTATTTCGTGACAACGGCACTAATCCTAAACCTAAACCTAACCGACAATCATGACGCAAACTTTACCCTGAGCGAAGGACACCTAGGTCCGCGATACTATAGGTCATGCTGAAAATGTAATAATAATAATTTTCCTACCTTCAACAATCGGTTTGACAGAACGCAACCGATTAGGTCTACAGTGTACAATTAGGCCTATGCAGTTGAAACAATTAACAAGAGCGCAGATAACAGAATAGCCTACACAACTATTAACGATTATACTAACTGGACAGACAGCCTGCAATACGCGGCGCTAATAGCAGCCTACAAAGTATGTTCAAAGTAAAGGACAGATCTTGCTGGAGTACGTTGGTCCGCTCATGCAGCCAACCGTCGCGAAGCGACGTCGGCGTAATGACATGACATGACAAGCATGTCCACCTCTGCGCCAGCGTGTAATAAAGAACGCTAAAGTAAGATATTAGGCTACATGTGCCGAACCAGAAACGTTTTAGATTCAAATCCATCCAATATCTTTACTTCCTACCGATACGCACGTGTTGACAGCGTACAAAGGGATGGTCAGAAAGTGGCGATTGCAACGTGGCAGTGGATTAACGATTGTTTCATTAGCCATCATTGGCCAAACTGTATTGAACATTATAATGCTCCACCTCTGGTCTTGGGCAGCTGGCATATACCCGAATCCCAAGCCGTATAGCATCGTAAAATTATTTAAAACATGTTTTAGTCATTTTTTCATCGCTCATCCAGCTTCTAATTCTACTATATCACAGTTCCGTTATTCATCCAACTTCTGCTTCAACTAAAAATATTTTGTCGTTCATCCAGCCTCTAGTTTTACAGTTACAATTTATCATAAACCCATGATTTCGTCGCTCACCCAACTTCTACTTCTGTTAATTAATATGCTCATCCAACTTCTAATGATACTGCAATACGTCAGCAGTAATATCATGTTTTCATCGTTCATCCAACTTCCAGTGTACGGAAATAAAATATCTCTGAAGTGCTATAAGGCTTGGGATTCGGGTATATGCGGGCAGCTGCGCCTCTGGTCTTCGCCGTGTTCCGGATTGTATTTACCCATACGGTTAAAAGACGGCCACATTCACATCAATGGACCTATAATTATTTGGTTAGCCCGCATTATGCTATTGGCAATAAACCGTGAGCCCTATAAGCGTGACAGTTAGGCAGAAAGAGATTTTTAAACAATGTCATAAATAACGATCAGAGTCCGAATTGTCTTAAGCTAGAAATGCAGTCGATCATCAAGAATTCATAATCACGCAGAGCGAATCTTATATCGATTTAATTAGCGCTTTTCGAACAAGGACCATTAGGCTTAGAACTGAAACTCCTGGTGAAACACACGCCTGACGTACAAAACGAATAAATTTTAGTTTAGTCTTTAGTTAGGTAACATTCCAATTAAGAAAACAACCACAGCAAAATAATGCTTGATGGTGAACCAGAGCAGTCTTAGTCCAGGAAAAAAGGATGAAGACTAAATACAGAAAACAATGCCCAAACAGGGATAAAGACTTTGCTTACCTGTAGGATGTGTACAAATTAAGAAGCCAATCGTCACTGTCCTCTCCAACAAATCATAAGTGACACTTCCCTAATCTTTAGCAACGCTCAATATTTTGTACAACAATATCATATATTTAAACAGGCATTCGATAATCGATAGTGCATGGCAACAAGGACTATTTCGGGTACTAAGGAACTATGGAGTGCCACAGGAGTAAATCATAAAAATCAATTCAGCAAGCCAGTTGAGTGAGGTCAGAGTGGATAGTAGGGTATAGCATCTGGAGAATTAAAGTAGTCGGTCAAGATGTCAGCAGGCAGGGATGCGGGATGTGGATTAGCACCAGATTTTGTTTAGCCTGCTGCTGGAGGTCATAATGAGCGGGGCAATGAATTCCGTCAAAGCTGGAGTGACAACAAATGAACATATTCTTACATTTCTGCGTTTTGCTTTTAAATGCTGTTGACCTGGCAGCAATTAAAAGTCACCGTGACGACTGCAGGAAGAGATAGTATAGTGACAGGTTGCTACCGAGAATGTAAAAATGTAAAAAAACACCACCGGAAAATACCATAAAGAGATGACAGTGAAATTGAATTGAGAGGAGTGCAGCAAGTCAAAGAGTTACATTGGTTCTAGGGCAATTACCCCTGGACAATTACCCCGGACAATTACCCCCGATAATTACCCCTTGGACAATTACCCCAGGACAATTACCCCCGTACCATTTACCCCGGACAATTAACCCCCCCCGTACCAATAAAGAAGTTTGTCGTGTTAAACGCAAGTTAGTGTTAAACGTTCAAAAAAAATAAATAAAATGCAATCTAACAACGGTTCTAAGCTAGTTGTAACGCCTGCCTAATAAAATATTTAAATGTTATCGATAGAGGCCTGGATTCAGTTAGTTTAAAAAGCAAGGTTATGAGCAACTCCACGAAGATAGTAAATGGCTTTGTTTGCGTCGTATTTGCCAACGATTGCAGGACCCTTGCGTTTGTGTCCGCATATTTTTTCCTTGTAGGTTGTGGTGGGTGATAAGCTTAGGCAGCGCTGAAGGTCTGACAATTACGAAGACCATGACCATGACGCGTATAAGAAGATACACGTGAGGGAACAAGCTCACTGTGCCACGGGGGGTAGTTGTCCGGGGTAATTGATACGGGAGTAATTGGTAAGCGGGGCTTTTTGTCCGGAGGTAATTGTCCGGAGGTAATTGTCCAGGGGGTAATTGTCCTGTCACCGTTCCATTACGTAGACAGGTGGACTAATCTTCCCAGGTTCATTTATTAAAGAATGATCATGGGAGGATTAATAAAGGAAGAGAGTCAATGAACCGAGAACATAAAACAAAGGATTGGCCTAGCATCACCGCCGTTGTGTAATGGTGGGGTCGGCGCCTTGGAGCCGTAGAGTTCCAGGTTCGAATCCACCTCAAGTCGCCGCGTAGAAACCCTGAGCAACTCCTTCACACGTAGGCCTAATTGCTCGTGCGTTTCGGCGTGAAACTAAAATGCAGTGTCCGCGCAATAATCGGGAGCGCTTCTGAGTAGCAACTTGAAGGGAAGGGCTACAGCAAAATAAAAAATAAGCAAAAACGGTGGTAAGACGATGACAAAAAGACTAATGGCAAAAATGAGTTACGAAAAAACGGGAAGGACCAGGCTAACAGAACTCCTCAATAAATTATTCATAACTCGATGCTGTTGTCATTATATACTATTGTGCGAATAAACGAATGTACATGGACAGAGTGCCCAATTAAGCAATAATATTACTATTTCACAGTTTCGAGTATTTTCTCTTTTAAGAAACAAGATTGATCGATATTATTTCCCACGGGTTAACATTTATTTCAAAAATTTGGATTAATGGTGTTCAGATGGCGTCATAGGGTCAGGAGGACTACTTACGTTAAGTGGAACCTACTTGATAGTTCATGGAAAGTGAAAGAGGTTTCTAAGTTGGATGTAGTTGAAACCATTGAGTAACCGCAAGCGTCGCTTCTCACAAACGTGCAATTGACAGACGTCGTTGCTAAGCGTTAAAAACCAAAGATATATACATTGTAAGCTAAATGCATTGCAGCCTAGAAGACGAGCTCTAAATTCAGCACGAAATTAATCATTTACTCATATTTATATACAATGGTTTTGGACATTGCAATACGGACGTGTTGCACATTGTACTTTCTCATTTAAAAAAGTCATTTATATTTCTGACATAATCAGTTTTTCTGCTGACTTGAAGCAACACAACAGAATTCAGCTCATATCTTGAGCATCGCATTCCGAAAACAACCGTTAATTGCGTTATATTGCAATCATATCTTCAGTAAACTCTCACTGTCAAACGTTTCCTGGTTTTTGCCTTATGATTCATTGCACCTGAAGTTCACGTGTTCCAATTTGAATTTAATCAATCATTTTATTTCAACGGGTCTATTCGTAGGCGAAAAAAGCAGCAGCCTAACAATTATTTTCCATCACAGCTGTAAACAACTTTTTTCGTTTTTTATTCTCTCGCAAAAACGTGGTTTTTTATTTTTCGCATCGTTTTCATCATTTTTTATATGTTTATGTAACTTTATTTATTTATTGTCTATTATAATTTTTCTTAGTTTAATTTTTGTGTAATATTCTATACGCTTTCGCCGAACTCTCAAGGATTCAGCTAACTATAGTGTCATTATGTAATTGTTTAAGTCATAATTTGAGAGCTAGGCTACAAGTAGTAAGTCCCTACAAGAAATGAAATCTGTAAGAGCTATTTTGATACAATTTTTTAGCCTATAATTAATATTTATAAGTAACAATTTTAAGTGCAAATGTAAGCTTACACTATATAATTTAGTACGCATGTCATCTATAGTCTTTGCTTCGGATTAGATTTTAATTGCGTTATGTCGATCAGCATGAACTTATGTGTACTTATGTTTACAATTTAAATTTGAAAAGATTTCAACACTTTTAATTTTTCTGAATTTCTTACTAAACCAAAGTTATAAGAAAAAATAACTGTGGTAAATTAATGTTACTTATACCAACTAATTTTGGACTAAGAATAAAGTTTTGTTATTTTCAGATTAAGATAAACTTGCATATTAAGCAAGGTTTTAAAGCTTAAAATGAAGTTTCAGATGCAACAATCAAAGGCAAATTATTTTCCGCTTCCGTTTTTTGTAGTATTTTATTTTATCGAAAAAACCGACGTTTTTTATTTTATTTCTATCGTTTTTCACATTTATGTTTTCCATCATGAACAACAAAAGAGACCCCAATAGTCATGCTTGGTACGGTCACTTTAGTTATCATTAGCATCAAATTGAATAACAGGCAAGGGAGAACTTAGAGTGAATTCTCAACGAGCTGAATAGGTAAAGAGAATTCTATTGCGAAATAGAGAAAGAATCTTAGTTAAAATCACACTGATGAACCACAACATGCGTAAAATTATGCTGCTTAGCAGAGCTTAGTCTACTAGGCCCACACATTTGGAAGTAAACGTCATTCACTATCATCTGAAATAAAACATATCATAGGTAAATGGAAAGCTAGAAAGTCGAATATAAACAAAAAAGATTAATAATGAAAGGACGACCAACCAATCAAAAAGGAATCAAACTGTAACCTTAGTAGAATTTCGCGTAATGACGTTTGAATAATAGTACAGGTTAGGAGTTAACGAATATCAAGAATTTTATTGTTCCATGCAGCACCATGATTGTGTCATTTATTTAAAAGCAAGTTGGAATTAGTTCGAGAAAACCTGTACAGGCTCTACTATACCCTGAGCATGTAAGTCAGACTTGCAATAGATATAATCTGTAAAATTAAGGCAGGTGGTAATAAATTTTGGCAAAGCGGAAGATGAATTCACATAGTTATTAGGCTTATCTGCGATTTCTTCATCCAAACATATCTTGTAAAATTTCTGAAAATTTTCCAAGTCTTTAAAAATGCTTTGCATGAATTCATTTACTACAAATTATAACGCAAAAATGCCTTGATTGAAAAGACATTTAATTAGGCATCTACATTCAATTACAATTACAGCAAGTTCTCGTGAGTTTCAAGCGCAATAAAGAAATTATGAATTAGTTATCATGTTTACCGTTCTTGTTGTTTGTCGTTGGTTTGGCGGCGACCAAGCACGGGTCCATGGGCGAAACCTGGATACTATCGATGGCCAGATGAGACACAAGGGGGTCTCCTATAGTGGTCTGGAATGCTAGATGGTATGATCCGAGCGAAAGACAGATGATCGCCCGTTGCCAAGAACTGTCTACACTCATGCTGTTATCGAACAGCAACTGACCACGAATTCCTAACTTTGAAACCTGGTACAGTTGAAGCAAGGACCCTCCATCGGATTGCTTACTCGTCATGTAGTACCAGAATTGAAGTTGGGTTGACTGAGAGATGGTGATGAGTAGAGATATCAGCTGCACCCTGTCACCCATCTGGCCAAAGTGGGAGTTGAAAATCATGTAATATCCTAGCGTTGAAGCAGAAAAATAATAATTCTATATTCAAAACAGCGTCAAGCCATTTTGCCTGGCAAGCATTGACTTCATACTTATACCATTGAGTAATGAAACTTCAACATATGCTGAAACAAATTGTTCAAAGTTTCTAGGACTATTATTTTTATGCTGTTTGTGTTTGAATAGTTTCTGCAAGTGATTTGGCTATCTAGTGTTCTAATATGACTATTCAGTTGACTATGATGGCAAATAACGAGATCTTCTTAACTTGTCAATTGCCAGGTTTTATAATGCACAGATTACAATTCGTATCAGGCTAAGTCTACGTGGTAGACCTTAGAAGTGGCAGGCGTAGGCCTCGTTCATTTTACACAATACTACAAAACTGGGTAAAATACTGTCTTACGATCATTAGCGTGACGTGAAAAAATTGAGACCTGGTTGCGTCTCGAGTCAGTTTAAGCCGACTTGTGGGCAACGCAGCTTCAAATCCGTTTTCTGTACAAATTCCACTTTAGGCTCAGTTGCGCTCAGCAGAAACGATTCGACTCGACTTGGGATGACCACGTTGACCCCAGTCGACTTATTGGGGTCGACTTACAGGTCTACCCGTATTCCATAACGCTTAAGTTTCGAGATGAGAATTTCGTGGTTCACCGTAATTAAAGCCTATGATATGTCGAGCAAGATACCTATGGCAAAGTATGTAATGCCTCTGTCTCTGGTCTCAGAGATTTTATCGTAAATTTCTATGTCTTGACTTGACTGCCATAAAGGTATAGATTAGTTTCTCGGAACACATCACTGTCCTTTACTACTCACTATTATAACATGGGTGAGGTTAGCAAGCCTCTTTCAATGAAATCTGCGAACTCAGGGATTCCAGGGAATCAGGAACTACATAACTGAAAACAGAGTGGATTTCTGGTAGTGGTTTGCCATTCAGCAAATTATCAAATACCGGTACCCTATCTTTTACGTCTTCGAGATCAAAATTAACGAGTATGAGAATCCCGATGCGCTTTTGTTGCTTTCGTAGTTCTAGGTATCATGACTGACTGCAAGAGGATGAGGTTTGCCATTTTGGACGCGTCCAAAACCTCATCCTCTTGCTGTAACATTTTCTTGGGTGACATTTTAATGGCGTAAACAATGGGCTCTCAGTAATGTTCCTACTTCCAAACATGCACACATTAACACCATGGTAGTGAAAATATTAGCTCCTTAACCAAAAACGGAAGAAATGTTGATTACTAGAACTCCAATAAAAGCAACCCAGGACCACCTATAGTTTGCCGTGCCTCAAACGAATAGAAGTCATCATCGTTTCAATTCAAAGTAAAGACTAGCACAATCTGCAGGTAAAATTTACTCCAAAGACCAATATTATCTGAATGTTGAAACTTAAGCTAAATATCGCAAGTTGTGACAAGTACATGTACGATTGTACGAGGAACGGACGAACCATTGAGAGATCCACTGGCGTCTGTTATTGGTCCCTGGAAGCTGACGTCATCCGTGTCGCTGGCTTTTTTACGGCTCCACGACAGAGAACTTGGACCCTCTGTTTCATAGCCGCATAAATAAGGGTCTTCAAAGCCACAGCTAACACTTCTTTTCTCCGCTGAAATTGGATGAAATCTGACCTTTTATGTCCACGTACCGTATCATGTTCATATGCGCATGCAATTCCAAAAGCTGTTACGTTACATTTAAGCGATAAAAAGATATGCTGCCATCTATATGTTAACAATAATAAACAACTTCAATAGTTCATCCTTGACAATAACAAAGTAAAAAACAACAGGGCCCTCAGTTACTATATTTGCATCACGTATAATAAAATTCAAAAATTTTGAGTCGAGTAGATAGTGACATTATTCCAAACGGAACCTTATTATTGCACACATTTCTTGCAGTTCGGACAATTTTCGTTATCTGTATAAATAAAATTTTTAGGGTTATACCGCAAAGATCCTGCTCTTCGTCGCTTCCATCGCTGCATTCAGAAATTCCATTACACGTCAGTTCCATCGGAAGACACATCCCAACCAAACATCGAAAATGACTCTTCACTCGGCACTCTGACGACAGCAACAGAAAGACCATGACTAAGCACAGGATATTTTCTCTAGACATGTAGAAAACTGTCAAAAACCTTTCTATAGCTTACTATTTATCAGAACGGCACACTTGAAAACCACTATTCACCTCTAAGTTGCTATTCCATCCGGTTATTTTGGTTGGTGTGCCTGTTACTGGACAAGGTTTCCTAAAACCTAAACAGACGACTGCTATTGATGCACCGGGGCAATGATGGCCACCCATCTAGCTTAATAGGGCGTCTTGATCGGGTCATGCGCTCTGCTGCTCGGCTTATTGGACACATCCCAAAATTTGCCCCAATTTCTGCCTACATGCGTGATGTTCTGCACTGGCTTCCAGTCTCGCAGCGCATCTCGTACAGGATGGCAGCACTTGTTTGGCGGTCCTTTATTAGTATTGGTCCTTCCTACTTATCTGATCTCTGTCGCCCTGTCTCTGTTGTAGCCTCCCGTAGAACTTTGCGCTCTTCGGCCAATGGGGAGCTGCTGGTCCCTCGAACCTGCTCTGCTACCAGACAGCGTCGAGCCTTCTCGGTTGTTGGCCCGTCCACGTGGAATGGGCTCCCACTTGCTCTACGCTTACTACCTCCGAATAATTTACCTGCTTTCTACGAGTTGCTCAAGACCTATTTTTTTAGCCGTGGCTGGACTGGGAGCGCCTCTGAGTAGGCTTCTTGAAGGGGCGCTATATAAATTTTTGGAATGAATGAATGAATGAATATTGGATTAATATTGGATTAATATAATTCGCTAAATTACATGATTTTGCCTTTTTAATAAAGAAAAAGTTCAGAGAATGTACTTGTCGTGATAATGAACCATAAGAAATTGTCTAGGCGAACTGAAACATTGACTATCGAAACTCTGTCATGGATGGTTAAACTAACCGCAGTATTCGATATCACAGGGTGCCAGATGTATCTCTGTGGCTGATGATGCGACGGTGGTAGCGACGAGACATGCAGGCTGCGACCAGGCCGACAGTCCGAGGATGTTCCTGCAGTAGTTTAGACTCCCTTTGATGTTGAGCTCTGGTAAGTTAGGTCCATAATCACTTCCTACTTCCGCCCACATCAGACAAGACTCACCCGAAGCAGATCGACTCATCGTCCCAAAGTAACCGATACCCATCGGATTTACACTACATTCACTCTCAGCATCTAGCAACAGCAGGTGACATAATGAGTTAAGACGTGTCTTTCGTTGCATCATAATATGAAAATTAATGTTTCAACAAAAAGGCGAAAATGCTACAATGAATTTTCCCACAGTCACTGGAAACCTTCGCTGGTTGCAAGTTTCAAAATGGTAGCGTCAGTCCCTAGCTATAACTTTGCGCTCCAGTGTAATGTATTGCATTTTATTAAAACGCTTATAAACCACCTCTAATAAAGTGAACCGTTCAGAGGCGCTCCCAGTGCGCAAGGTCACGATAGAAGAAATAGGTTTTGAGGAATAAATGAGGAGGGATTACCAACTAGAATTTGAGAGCGAGTACTTTAGATAGAACAGCGCATTCCAAATAGATAGAGCAATCCAAGTCCAGGTCCTTTTTGGACCGGACTTAGATAATTCTTGCTGGTGATTTTAGTCTAAATTGCTGAAAATGACTGAACATCGACCTATAGAAGATCTTTTAACATCGTGACATCCCATCAGCTTTTGCCATTTACACTGAATACAACTATAATTACTTTTATTGCTGCCACTCTTATCGAAAACATATTCAGGAATTTACTTACAGATATACAAGAATCTTGTATACTGCTAAGCAACATTATCAGATCACCTAACTGCTAAGCCTTGCTTAAATTTTATGTGAAATGGTCACAGCCAACCTCCATTATTCAATTTGGTGCTTCACTGGCAGAGGTCGATTGATTTGATGTTGCCAGATTATGTGTTTTGGGTAACCCCTTCTCTGCTTAAACATGTTTTATAGATGCCTACGAAGATCTATATTATTCGAACAGAACTTCCCAGTGACAACTAATAACAAAATAGGTCATCTTAAGGTGAGGCAGACTTGGATGACTGCTAAAATACTCAAATAAGCCAAAAAGCCTTCACTCCAAATATTGGAAAAGTAAAGATACAATAAGATAGGAATATTCCTCAATTGGCCAACTGCTATCCGCATTTTGGTGTACAATCATGGCATAGGCTGATAAACATACACCATCTATCGATCCAATCTATAGTCATATATTTTAAAAAACACACACAATCCTGAATCCAATATAAGTATGTTCTGGTAGCGATTAACTATTTATACTCTACACTTTTACTACCAACTGACTCATAAATTGTCAATAGAAAATCTAAGCAATTTTTTCAACGTTTGACCCGTTATGTGCTGAATTTATTATAGCAAGAAATGTATTGGTTTGACAAACTTAGCCTATTTCATACCGAATTTCTGGCATTGTTGCACGATGATGTCATCGACAGCCAATCCGGTGTAGCTGACGTTTCCCCTCCTTCCCTCAATGACAATCTGATAGACTCCGCTGGGCAACTGAGTGAACATGCGATTCCATCCGGCCACTGGTTGTCCGAAGGTTCTTGCGACCGTCTGTTCGTCCTTCTCTTCAGAGACGACGATGATTGAGAGGACAGACACATCAACGGACGAGGCATCCATCCAGTAGAAGAGTTCAGCGCACTGACCGGTTGTGTTCATGTAAGGCGACTGAAGGCGACCAAAGTAACCGAGACGCTGGTCGGTCGTTATCATCAGCTGAAAATGACCGCTTACTATAAGAAAAAAATTAAACTTGTCAGAATCATGCACAATAAGTAAATCCCAATACGCAAGCCTTCAGAGAAAAGACCTTACGCCTAAAATGAACGAGAGAAAAGAAGCTCAGAGTCAACACTTGTGACATCGCGAAACAATTACGGATTTTAAAGATATCCCAACCAAAACAGTATGCGTCTTCAAATTCATTTCATTCGTGATCAAGCATGCCTAATCGAAGTCTTGAAACACTGCCAACTACAAAGAAGAACTGATGAGCAAAAAAATTATTTCGAATAAGATGTGCAGTCTAGGTGCCTTGATCTGAATGATAAAACTATTAAAAGAATGTTCTGGTGTTCTATTTAATCGCAATTGCTATAATTTTTCGACATATTGAATGTACCTAAGTTGAGAGTGCTGTCGACGGCGATAGTTGTCAGCATCGAGGGTTGTGCGGTAGTCCAGGTTTCAGTGGCTGTCATATCGTTAACCAGAGGACAAAGGTCGTCCTCGAAATTTCAGAAGAATTCAGGTAGCTCTAGAAATAACAATTAGAATTAACTGGTCCTGGGCACGACGTTAAACTGCATCCATCCTCCGCCACAGGGAACCAACAACGTCCCTGTGCCGGTCCTAAGCCCGGACAAAGGAGGAAGGTTTGCCAGATGGGTGGTGATACGTTGGCAGTAAAAGACCAAGACGACTGAAATCCGCAAAAACCAAGACACCAGTGACAGAGCAACCCAGATGCTTCAAGGTGTTATGATGTGGAGCAGACATGCACACTGCACAGGCCGGTCAGGACAGACCGGTGGAGAGAGTCGGGGGAGAGCGTGGGACACACCGGGCATTGACCCCGGTTGTCTTTCATGCCTCTCTCCCAATATTCTCTTCATTTAGACAAGGTGATCTAGCTGCTCCAGGATGTTAATGGTATGGGGCAGACCTGCTGACTGGACCGGTTGAATCCGGGCAGCATGACGCGAGACAGACTCAGACAGAGAGTGGCATCGGACTCTTAGGGGCATTGGGCCCAATGTTATTGATGATAGAATTAACAAACGAGAAATGAGAAAACCGCTTGCATGATCTTCAACGTAGTGATTATTGTCTAATAAAGATGGATCTGATGTTGTCAGGGCCCAGTAAATAATAGTCATTCAAAACAATTCAGTGCGATAGACCCTACCCATATTCTAGCAAGCTTCATACTTCTAGACCAATTAATGACTGCCATTACATTTGGAACATACTGTTCTGCGTAAACTACTTCCTCTGCATTACATACCATACAAAATGCTCTATAAATTGCTCTAATTTAATAGGCTACTGTAACACGAAATGGACTTAGATGACTCGACGAAATAAATGCCTCTAAAATATTGACAAAAAACTTCCATACTGAGGAATCGTTTCCTTCTGTAGAATTCAATTTTGTTATCGCCAGCTGAACAGTTGTAAATAGCTTCAGTTGAATCTGATGCAGTGGAGCGTGGCAGCCATTCGCCTGTATAGACGCTGATGATACAAGTGTGATCGATTCGGTTGAATAGGAACGAGCTGCATTGTGCATCAAACATGTTCGAACACAGATTCCGACAGACAGATCGCGTCGCTGCTCCCACAAGAATGTTCTTCACGGTGAAAGTATCCGGAATGACGCAGATCCCAGAATAGAGAAAGTATTCGTCGCAGTTAACTATTGGCAGAAAGAAACAAGTAATATAAAGGTGACAAATTAGAGTAAAATAATGTTATAATAAATCTGATGCTGGTCATTTCATTCAAACTTTTATTTATCTTCTGTGGTAATCTATCGTTTTCACGGAATTAATTATTTTTTCATTTCGGAGATCAGAATAGCGGAAATAATTATTGAATATATCTGTCACTATCACTTTAGCTAAATAAATAGATTGGAATGCGGAAATACATAACTAATGACAGTAATGTAGTTAAATGAAATAGAATATGAGTAATTTAAATGAAAATTTGTGTAAAAGCAACAAACAACATTTATTTGAAGAAGACAACGAAGAGAAAAAAGCATCAACAACCATTTTTTAATCAATCCAACTTCTATTTTAATAGCAATTATTTTCATCAATCAAGCACCAATTTCAACAATAGTCTTTTGATCGGTCCCACTTCTATTTAAGTAAAATTTATTTTCATTAATCCGACTTATAATTCCGGAATTTCTTTTAGTCAATCCAACTTGTATGCGACAAGCTCTAAAACCCATATAAATGACGAATATCACGTGTTCGTTTGATTCGCTATTTTCCATCACAGGCAATTTAATAGGCCTACGCTAAAACACCATCTTACCGAATAAGAATTGAATGCCAATAGAAATATTTATTTTGTTATAGAAAACATTTCTAAACGTCAATAAAATACGAACGTCTTTCGCACACACCGGAAGATCCGCTTTTTTTCGTTACGACTTATGTATGGCCTGGGACTAATATCGAATATGGCGATTGATTAGCAGAACAAAACGGCGAGAAAACATCCTCGGGTTTGCATACAAACGCAACCATCGGAGTACTTTCTATTCATGAACTTCCGTGATTTGCTTGCACAATAAATAACTAAATTGAATTAATTTCGCGAATGATGCATAACATAGAACTCCATGATCATTAAAAAAATTATTTATAATTATTTAAAATTACAATTGCATGTAAGTACGTGAAATATTTTAAATAGAATCAAAAATAATTTTCAAACAAGCACAGTATCCATACTTGCACGATTGAAGGATCAACAGTAAAGAACCACATAGACAGTTTAAATATAACCAGGACACAAGCGTTTGATGTGTAGGCTATAATAAAGATAGCAAGTTCAATTAACCACAGTGCACATTCTTTTCAAGTCCATTGACAAAATTAATGATGCTCTATTCGTTCTTTAGGCCCCTACAACTCGATAGGTTTTTAAACATTTATTTTAAACTTTGTAAAATGTGACTTGATAATGGCGGAAATTATATCAAGTACTTATTTTCTAGAGTATATCATATATGACGTCACAACCTACCAAAACCCAAAACTGAACATTTTCAAAATTAAAAACGAAAAAATTGAAACCGTCATTATAAATAGCAAACAGTACGTCGAATCGCATTGCTGCTTATTGACTAGATTTTTATGGTAAGCGCCATATTGAAAGAGTGAATTCACACGTAGCCTAAGATAACAGGCCTATATAACCTCAACTTACACAATAATAAACCTTTGTAAAATTAACTATATGTACACATGTAGCCAGGGTCTACTACGCAATGGGGGGGATGGAAGCAGACTGCTTCCAATTTGGGCCAGGGGTGAAAGCCCCCCCCCTAATGATAAAGCTGAGTATAGAAGATTTCTCCGTGAACATTTCCCCCGGTATTCTCCAGCATCTGTCATGGACTTCCTCCTGATAAATCCGCCGAACAATCCCCTCCCCGTCATAACACAGGATAAATCTTCATTTAAAATTATTTAACTTTTGTTTTGCTTAACACTCACAAAAATTTGTCCCTGCGCTTCCATCAAATTCGCACCCATCAGGGCTTGTCACGTGGGGGGGGTAAGGAGCCTGACCCAACCTGTGCCAGAGGGAAATTCCTCCCGCAAATGATAGATGGGCATAAGAGATTTCCTTCTGGACATATCCCCCCGCATCTCCCTCTGTATCACTCCTTTCCCCCCACCCCATACCCACGGTAAATTCCCTTGAACGTTCATCCCGCCATCTCAAGGGTACCAGATACCAGATAGATATTCATTTAGTATATCCTTTGCTTTACAGTCACTTAATTAATTATGTCCCTCCTTGTATATGGTGCTCACTCTCACAGCTTATAATTAATTACATTAATTATTTTAAAAAATAGAGTATATTTTATATCTGCTGACACTGCATTTGTTTTATAATATAGGTCTCAAATAAAATGAACGATATTTTAAGAATGAATTTTAGTGACATGAGGCCAAGAAGCAACAGAATATTAGTTCTTTTGTATACAGTTAAGGTTTTTAGTCTGTTTAAGTAAACATTAATCAAGCGATAAAATATTGGTTGTTCAACAATTGAAGTTCAAAATCAAGTAAAGCAAATAGCTTATAAATTACACCCACAAACATTAAAGCACTATTGAAGACTGTACAAATGCAAATTGCTTACACGTTTGTAGCCTACATTTGAGGGAAATGTTCGAGGGAACTGTCCTATTGAAACGCTCTGGTGGAATCCAGAGAGGAAATTACGGGGAGTGGTCCTGGGAAATGTCCATTGGATTTGTCTGGATCCCAAAATGGCTGTTGCTGAGTATTGTACAACTGACAGTAGGCCTAGACAACACAATTTGATATAATCAATATCATTGGATATGCACTCTTTAATTGCACCTGGGGTCCTGGGCACGACGTTAAACTGCATCCAACCTCCGCCACAGGGAACCAACAACTTCTTTGTGCCGGTCCTAAGCCCGGACAAAGGAGGAAGGTTTGCCAGATGGGTGGCGATACGCTGGTAGTAAAAGACCAAGACGATTGAAACCCGCTAAAACCACGACACTAGTGACAGAGCGGCCCAGATGCTTCAAGGTGTCATGATGTGGAGCAGACAGACATGCACAGGCCGGTCAGGACAGACCAGTGGAGAGAGTCGGGGGAGAGCGTGGGACACATACGGGCATTGACCCAAGCTGTCCTTCATGCCTCTCTCCCAATATTCTCTTCATTTAGACAAGGCGGTCGAACTGCTCCTAGATGTTAATGGTATGGAGCAGACCTGCTGACCGGACCTGTTGAAGCTGGGCAGCATAACGCGAGACAGACTCAGACAGAGAGTGGCGTCGGACTCTTAATAGCCTACCAAGAGAAGTTGATATTTTTACTGAATGCTGAACCTTTCCAAACTTTACAGGACTACTACAGTGTTTAACGCGCTGCTAACCCATAATGAGAAACTTTAGAATGTCACCATTATATTGTGCAAATGAAAAATTAAATAATGGGAGGCGACATTTTATGATATCGTAAGCCACGTTTCTGAGCATTGAATTGAAGAGCAATTTTGTGAAGATGACAGCTTTAAAAGGTGCAATTACAGAGTGCATATCCAAAAAAGTGAAATTTTCACGACTTTATCGTTCGCAAACAGCTAGCAAACAAGAGCCTAAAACATGCCCTCTAGTCGATGCCAACAGCTGAAAATGCAGACCCCGCTGGGGGAGCTTACGACGCTCCCCCAGACCCCCTAATCGCTATGGGCTTCGTGTCCTCGGCACTCGCAGCTTCCGCCTTCGGCGCTTGCAATATAGGCAACAAGTTTCTGTTAGGGGGGATTGCTTCCAGCGTACAAGGGGGATAGTAGGCCCTGCATGTAGCTGCTGCGTTCTGCCAGCCTGAAGTCTTGATTAAAGGCAAATTGAATTGACTGGAGTAATAATGACCTTACAGAGCTGCTATAGGCAACATGCATTGCAACATTGCAGATCACTCACACTGAAGACAATGTTAAAGTCAGTCACACATTTTGACTGCAGCAGAGGTCGGGAATCGACTTACTGTTTGTTATTTTAAAACGTGAGCTCATTGACAAGTGATATGCATACATGAGCATCATTATGAAAATTTGAGTTCTGTTTCGTTAAATTCGTTAAAGTTGAACAGCTGTTTGAAACATACTCAGACTGTATATAAAAATTATGATTAGCCAGAATCAAGTTTGAAAATTATTTCGGGCCTAGTATTATGCTGTGACATTATTACGTGCACACAGTACACAACAAACCTGCAGTTATAATCGGAAAAAATTGAACACACCTGCATTTGCTTACAATTTAAAGTAACCACCTTACCAGGTTCATTTGCTTGCGAAGATTTTCCATCGTAGTGAGACACGATCAAGTCATACAGACCATTTTCATGCAATGCAGTCAACCTAGATCAAATGAATGAGACTATGTGGTACTTGTCGGTTAATTCACCGCCACACACAGAAACAGCGTTAGGAGCTCAGGTTATGCGTCGTGAGGGTCGGTTAGGGCTCAGGTTATGCGCCGTGAGGGTCGGTTAGGGTTAGGGATAGGGTTGGTGCAGTCATTCTTGCTGAAATTGAAGCTGGATTGATGAACAATAATGTTCAATTAAATAGAAGTTATATTGATGAAAAATATTTTCTGACGAAATAGAAGCGGGATTTATCAAACAAATTCTTGCCTAAACAGAAGCTGTATCGATGGAAACGATTCTCGTCAAACTAGAAGTTGGATAGTTGGATTGATTAAAAATAACAACGCTGTGTTTCTGTGTGTGGCGGTGAATTAACCGACAAGTACCGACTATGTTACTACATTTCATGAAGACCTAGTAGCTGTTCCTGGCCGTCTTTCCGACCACTTTTACTACTTATAGCTCTTCAATCCTCTTTCGTTCTCCTTAGAAAAAGTGACCGACGCGGAATAGAGAAGAGGTAGAAGATAGCCTAAGTTAGAAAAGACGGCACAGACTACAGAAAGGGGCTAACATGATTAAGAGAGGTATGATAGAAAAAGCATGAGGTTAGAAAATGGAAAATGGAATACAGTAGCTCCTAGATGAAGATCTTCTATAATATGCTGCATGCGGAAGAGTTTAATCAAATATATTACCTCAATGGATTTTGATTGCATATGGTAACTGTTGGAAACTGAAGTTCGTCATTGTAGAGAACATCAATGTTGACGTTCTTCTGATGAGAGGTCACCAGTTCAACTTTGGTAATGATCATGTAAATGAAGAGACCCAGCGAAATGAGAATCAAAGCGATCCATGTCAGTCTAGCAAATCACAATTTGCATGACGAGTTAATGTTGTCCATTCTAAGGTTACTTAATCATTTTCTTACCCTACACCAGTGGTTCTCAAATTTATGAGGGCCACAGACCGCCAATAATTTGTTGTTGAAGCTCGCGAACCGGTAACTTATATGGTGTGCGCAAACAAATGCGATCTAGCCTAAGTTCATAGGATTATTTAAAAAAATATTATTGGTTAGGCTATTGATAGTTAGAGGTTTGTTTTAAGTACATATCCCGAAAAGCATATAAAGTATTTCTCAATTTAGTTCTCATTTAATTACATTTAAAAACGTACACTCCAAGTTTCAAATTATAATCTAATTCAATTTGTTAGGCTAATGCAGGCGTAAGTCGACTTGCAAAATGTAGCTAAGCCAAATGAGCGACACATTGCATGGCCTACTAAGATTGTGTGTTAATGTGGAAACACCTGCTCAAAATTAAACACAGAAAACAGGAAAAACAGGGAAAATATAGATTAGAAAGATTACAATTTATTTTTGGATCTTCTCCACAGACCGGTGATAAGCACTCCGCGGACCGGAAACGTTATGTAGTGATCTTAATTAACATCAAACTTAACTAACTAAACAGACAACCTGCAATGCACAGCGCAAGTCTATAGCAACCTACAAAGCATGTCCGCCCAACGGGGGATCGAACTCGCTATTCTCGCCCTCTGCGCCAGCATAATATCCATTACTCTACCTGGACCTCTCGCGAAATCATTTAGAAAATTAAATGTGGAATTAAAACCTATTTTAATTTTCCCCATACTGCTCACTATAACTTTGATGTCGTCAATTGTACCCGATCTAAACAACAAAAAACAAAACAGATATTGAAAATAAGTAAACTGATATCGACATTAAAAATAACAACATTTGAAAACATACCACCTGGTATATTACCATTGAAATTGCCTGTAGGCCTGTAGTGGCAGCTAAAGATGACTTACTTCCTGCAGAGAAACTGTGATGGTTCAACAAGGAATTTGAGTCCGTGGACCGTTGTACCGATGGCGAATTCCGACAACAGGATCAGCCACGGACGACCGTATTCCGCCTCTGCCCTTTCATTCTCGAAAGCTACTGAAAAAGAAACAATCAATGATCTTCTCTGACCATTACGTTCGTATCGTAAGAATAATACTACATAGTCATATTTTAATGTAGTCTAAAGGTTCAGTTTTCACTCTACGACGACAAACAGATAATCTTATAA
The DNA here is from genome assembly GCA_949752735.1 of Lumbricus terrestris. NCBI lineage: Eukaryota > Metazoa > Annelida > Clitellata > Crassiclitellata > Lumbricidae > Lumbricus > Lumbricus terrestris. The sequence continues at coordinate 1,265,574 of OX457044.1, forward strand.
CAATCACCTAAACTGAATTTGACCTAGACTCTACTTTAATCTTTCTGTCAAAGCGAGTCGTAATTTCCTGTAAAAATGAGTCCAAATCGAAATGAACGAAAATGGAGACGAATCTAGAAATGTTGTCTATACCATTCTGCTTCTCAACCCTCTGCTCTTCGAAGGCGCCTTCTTTACGCTAGACTCCGGCGCTCATCATTCGTTTCGTCTTTTCTCTACGACGAATTCGAAAGATTATTCCGAACGAACTGATTATGGGTTTCAACAGGCATCGGATATGACCAAAACGAGAGAAGGATTTGAGGAGTCAGAAATATATGCTCTGGCCTCCACAGCCCAGCACCTTTATTTCAATAATCTGGTCATCAATCAATAGTCACTTCGTGTCACTTAGAACGCAATGAATCACAGTTATGTAGCCGATGGAAAGCGACAAAAACAAAGAGAGGTTTTAGATGTGGAAATATGCGCTTGTGCCTTACAATAGTATTTTCGCAACGACGCTTTAATGTACAAATCAAAGCCAGAAGAGTGGTGCTACTCGGCTATTACAGTAAATTACTGCTGTCGGCAACAATACAGAACTCAAGGTGAGAGGCTCTAGTCCTTTGTTTAGGTCAAATAACATAAAAAATCTACCGATTCACAATGAATCGTCAAAGCCATTATCCACGGTAAAGAATCGCATTGAATCTGGGGTATTGCGGCCGCTTAATGTGACTCTTCTGACGTGTTTTCTGTAGCCAAACAAACAGTCAGCCGACTGAATTGCGCTCTAGTCATCCACGCATATCCATTGTATCGATCACTAAATGTTTTACATTATGTTATGGGAGCTTCAGCAAAATCACTGTTCCCGTTATTGTTGTTTTACTCTGTAACCATAGGCCTATTAGTTATGTATGACCACCACTGCGCAGCAACCCATGTCGCTCAAAACTCTTGCTTGAAACCTCACTTAAAACCTTCCACACTCTGCATTCGGCGAGCATGTGCTGTACACGCCAAAAGCTGTTTTTTACAGTCACACACTAACGCAACATCATTATCCACCAATGACTAACCACGATGTTAAAGACAAAGCGAAAACTCCGACCCCCGACCTCGAAACGTTTGTCTATGCTCCTTTCGTCTATGAAAGGATTCATGCGATGACCCACTATTATTACTAAACTTGACTTTCAATTACTGACTGAGAAATTCCCAGCCTACACATTTGCTTCGCGTGTCCGGAACCTGGGAGTAACACTTGACTCCTCACTCACGTTTAAGGAGCACATATCTAACTTGACTCGTCCCTGCTTCTTTCAACTGAGACGGCTCAGAGTCATCAGACGATCAGTCTCTCCTTCTGTCTTCACTACCATAGTTAAAGCGTTTGTTCTACTGCAACTCGCTTCTCATGGGCCTCCTCAAACAACGTCTTTCACCCTTCTATCAGTCTTCGGCTAGACTGATAGCTTGACTCCCTCGCTTTGCGCATATTTCTACATAATATGTAGAAATATGAACTGCACAACTCCTTCTTTTCTTTGCAGTGTATTACTCCAAGCATATATTATATGCTTGAAGTACTACACTGCACTTCACGCATTCAATCCGAAATCCCCTGCCTGGCTGTTCTCCAAAGCACAGCTGGGAAATTGTAACGTAAAGTGTGTAGCAGACGCGTAATGTAGCCTACTGTTACTGTTACGTTTATTACTAAACTATAAGATAAGCTATGGCACAAGAAACGTGTAAGCTAGAAGATCTAACATAGTAACGTTGGCCTATTCTCCGAGTCGCCTGAATACCGAATGCCTAGTGTTCGTGTCCACTTCGCATAGGACGGGTGACTATGGGCGTGGCCTAATGCCAATGTCCAATAGCAATCTAGATAGACACGTCACATCCCCATTTCCTTATTTTAAAGTTAATAAACTAATAGTGACTCTATTTCGGAGAGGAAATAGAGCAGGTGGAGAAATTCTGCTACCTAGGAAGTATGGTCACAGAGGATGCAAGATGCCATGTGGAAATAAAAAGAAGAATAGCCATGGGAAAAGACGCATTTAACAAAAGAGGGGAACTTCTCAGAGGAAAGCTGAATTTGAATCTAAAAAAGAGAATGGTCAAGACGCTGGTATGGAGTGTAGTTCTGTATGGGTCAGAAACATGGACAATGAGAAAGGATGACATAAGAAGATTGGAAGCTTTCGAAATGTGGATTTGGGAAGAATGGAGCATGTCAGCTGGACGGAGCACAAGACGAACGAAGAAATACTGCGAATGGTCGGAGAGAGAAGGTCAATGATGGAGACAATACGGAGGCGGCAGAGAAACTGGATTGGCCACGTCCTGAGGAGCGACTCCATAGTAAGGGACATTATAGAAGGAAGAATGGAGGGGAAAAAGACAAGATGAAGACCAATAACAATGCTACTGGACTGGATGATGGCAAAGGATGGTTACAGAAGACTAAAGGAGGATGCACAGAACAGATACGCGTGGCGTCATTGGACATATGAACCTGCCTGACGGCAGAGAACTAAAGAAGAAAACTAATAGCGATTTAGGTGAACCCGCCACATCCCCGTTTTCTTAGTTAAAGTTATTCCACACTATTTTTATAATGATCCCCACTGTCACTCTAAACCCACTAGCCTAAACCTACCCCTACATTAGGGTGCCACTCAAAAAAATTTATTTTTATTTTTATCTTCCCACCCTCCAAATATGTTTCCATTGTTGAAATAATAAGGTTCACAAAATTTGGAAGCATTCTAAAAATATTTGCTGGTAGCTCCACGTGGTTAAAGTTTTTAGCATAGGACAATGTTAATTTCCATGATGTTTCAATGGTTAAGATACATTACTATGAAGGGTATTCATTATTGCTAAGTTAGTGATGAGCAATTGAGCACAGCACTACTGGTGAGCAACAGTAGACTCCTTAGTAATTAGAAATGTCTGTGGTTTGCCTCTCAGCAACTTATAACACAAATTTATTCTGTTTTTCATAGTGATGAAGGACACCATTGAATGAATCAGCGGCATTGTTGACCACCATCAGACTCTCTGCTCATATTGGAGCACTAGCATACTCGGAAATGCTCTCTCAAGTGCTAGGGTGAAGGTCTTAAGGACAAGAAGTCATGTGATATTCCAATTGCCACAAGAAGCTGCTAAGTATGTTGTGACAACCATCGCTGCATTGGTATAGCAACAGTGCCATGCAGCACAACATGTCAAGGAGTTCGTCCATGAGTTTCTTAACTTAGGTCTGTGACCATTGCTTCCTTCCAGAGGAACCATTGTATCAAAGAAAGTAGGACCATTTAGGATTTCACCTAGATGCTACAAATGACTACAGAGGGACTTGATTGCTGAATCGGCAACAGTTTGGTTGTTTGTCGGTATGCATCAAACTCATGCGGAAGATTCAAGTCGTTGCGAGGATCATGCATGTGCGTACAGACACTTAATGTACAAATTCACAACTGCTTTGAACTCTTGGAGAGCTGACAACTCACGTTTGGTAACGTTTATTGAGAGTGAAATAAGTAGCTTTTAAAACTGTATGTGACTTTGCCATCCATCTATAGGCAAACTAGCTCAGTGCCAGGTGAAAGAGCTCATAGTGGTCCTAACAGTCTTGGCTGAATATCATTGAGCTGGATGAGCTCAATAAACTCACTTTGCATCAGATTCAAACCAGTGCAGTCGTTATCACCTTTATACCGTTTTCATACCGGATCTGCTTCAAATATGTATACCTGAGTCTCTAAATCTGTTAAATTATATCTTGATGTTATGCCACTGGAGTTCCCATCTGGTGTTGAACGCTTTGGCATCGACTAATCCCATGATTTTGGTCTACAAACCAAGCTCATACGCTTTTGTACAGACAAAACACAGGCACCAGCATGAAGGCGTGTAGTGCTAGTTGTATGAAATGACATAGACAGTACTGAGTCTTTATTTAGCCTTTTTTTGGTTTATTCCTGTTATTATAACAACAACCAAGAATTGGGACAGATTAAAAATTACAAAAAACATTATTATTCTTAGTCAGTATGAACAATGAGTCGCAGCACAGTCTGTTCTCTGTAGATATAAGTTATTTCCATACGCGATTTCGAAGAAATGATGTGATACGCTATTATAAACTACTAACGCGCGGAGCTACCTCTAAATATTCATCAACCTGAATAAAATTTGTTACACATGAGTTTCATGTCATAGAAAACATTTTTAGGGGGTGGGAAACTGGATTAGGCAAAATTATTTTTTGACCATGCATTTCGTTGGCACCCTACCCTACATCCTCCCTTTTTTAAACGTCAATGAAATCTAGGCCTACTCCATGTATTTATTTAATCTACAAAAGTCCGTTGAAGTCTCTAGTGAAAGTCTCTTGTGAAACTCTCGAATGGGTTTCTTTGCTTTTCGCCATAGGACTGTGATATCAGATGAACAGATGATGAACAGATTGGACTAATGACTGTCGGACATCGACTCTTCGGAGTTCGGACGCCAGTTTTACGAGCGGGGTGGTGGAGTAGGGTGATTGAAGGAGAGTGTATTTCGCTTTCAGCGCAGACGAGCGGGAAGTAGACGATGGTTACCCCGACGGGCGATCGGTGATTTTGGCTGACCGGGCTCAACGGTCTTCGCAGCTGCTGGAGGTGTTTACGAGTGGCGGCGGAGAAGGGTGTTTTGGTTGCAGGTGGGGCCCAACGGTCGGTCGGCTGACTGAGTTCAACGAGGGTGTCGCATCGGTTAAAGGGTTTACGAGTGGTGGAGGAGTAGGGTGTTGGTCATCGTCCTTTGAAGCCAGATAACTTTATCTCCTGGGCCTCGGCAAGGATGTCTGGATGAATAAAGGAGTCCATGGCCTTTCCTTTGAAGACCGACGACTTTACCTCTCGGCCCGTCTCGGGCATCGGCTGGCCAAGCGTGGCGATCCATGGTGCGACGGTGGTGGGTAGTCGCATGGAATTAATGGCTTTCGCAGAATCTCCAGTCTAATGGGCGCAGAGCCCCTGATTCACATTCACAATACTGTATATGCTGTACACTGTGTACAGCATTCCACTTGCTTATAGAGCAACTTCACTGTCTTCCGAATTTCATGTAACTGCCATGGTGCTGTGGATAGGCTCACAATTCTGTAGCTGGTTAACAGCAATCTCTAGGCCTACTCGTCAACAAGCAGTCCACTTTATTACAGCAATTTTACTGGCTTCTGACCATAGCCTTCCATCGGTTTACACCCGAAATTCTTACAATTACCTCAGCTGGCATTCAGCCTTCAAAAGGTTTACACCCTATACATTCTCATTTTCTTTCTTCAGCCTTTCGCTGGTTTATACCCTACAATAATCTCTCTACAGCCTTCGCTGGATACTATAATAATCTCTCTTCAGCCTTCAGCTGGTTAACAATAATCTCCGTAGGTTTACACCCTACAATAATCTCTCTACAGCCTTCGCTGGATACTATAATAATCTCTCTTCAGCTGGTTAACAATAATCTCCGTAGGTTTACACCCTACAATAATCTCTCTACAGCCTTCGCTGGATACTATAATAATCTCTCTTCAGCCTTCAGCTGGTTAACAATAATCTCCGTAGGTTTACACCCTACAATAATCTCTCTACAGCCTTCGCTGGATACTATAATAATCTCTCTTCAACCTTCAGCTGGTTAACAATAATCTCCGTAGGTCTACACCCTACAATAATCTCTCTACAGCCTTCGCTGGATACTATAATAATCTCTCTTCAGCCTTCAGCTGGTTAACAATGATCTCCGTAGGTTTACACCCTACAATAATCTCTCTACAGCCTTCGCTGGATACTACAATAATAATTCTTCAGCCTTCAGCTGGTTAACAATAATCTCCGTAGGTTTACACCCTACAATAATCTCTCTACAGCCTTCGCTGGATACTATAATAATCTCTCTTCAGCCTTCAGCTGGTTAACAATAATCTCCGTAGGTTTACACTCTACAATAATCTCTCTACAGCTTTCGCTGGATACTATAATAATCTCTCTTCAGCCTTCAGCTGGTTAACAATAATCTCCGTAGGTTTACACCCTACAATAATCTCTCTACAGCCTTCGCTGGATACTATAATAATCTCTCTTCAGCCTTCCGCTGGATAAAATAGTCTCTCTTCTTATGGCATCTACATGCACATAAGGCCTACCTCAAAGTTTCTGGGATTCCTCGAATTCCAGGTCTCGATACGCTGCGAAGTTCATGATCGTGAAAGGAATGTCCGCTGCTGGCTAAGATAGAGCGTTGATTTTCCGTAGCCTACGTTTGCGTTTCCGATCGGTCGACCACACGAAGAGTACAATACCGCTGCTGGGCGTATCTCTTGGCGTCGACTGAGCTGGAGTAGGCCGCTGCTGGCTAAGATATAGAGCGTTGATTTCCCGTACCGGTACGTTTGCAGTACCGATCGGTCGACCACACGAAGAGTACAATAACGCTGCTGGGCGTATCTCTTGGCGTCGACTGAGCTGGTTATCCGGTAGATCGTTGACTGGCCACAGCACTTACAGCGACTGGCTTGGCTGCTGGCCGCAGTCTCCTCATTCGGCAGTTGGGATATGCATCCTCTGAAACTGCGCCAGACTGAGTTGGCCATTCGTTATCTTGTCGAGTGTTCGAATTCTGATGTAGTCCTAGGCTATTCTCGCCTTCTCGTTGAATCAGAATTTTCAGCGTTGCTTTTAGCTTGTCTGATCGTTATAGAGCGTAGATCCAGTCTCTGACACCATGTAACGTAAAGTGTGTAGCAGACGCGTAATGTACTGTTACTGTTACGTTTATTACTAAACTATAAGATAAGCTATGGCACAAGAAACGTGTAAGCTAGAAGATCTAACATAGTAACGTTGGCCTATTCTCCGAGTCGCCTGAATACCGAATGCCTAGTGTTCGTGTCCACTTCGCATAGGACGGGTGACTATGGGCATGGCCTAATGCCAATGTCCAATAGCAATCTATATAGACACGTCACAGAAATGCCAATGAATATACCTTTAAACTATATGCAAAAGCCCTCATCTGCATCTGCATTCCGTTCAATGCGTTCTGCAGATAGCCTTGATCTTTTTATTCCCAGGACTATGACTGCTCTTGCCCAACATCCGGCGTTTGCTGTGGTTGGTCCATCCACTTGGAATGATTGTAATTGTAATTGTAATTGTACATTTATATAGCGCCACTTTAAGAGAACTCCTCAGAGGCGCTCCCGACCTGACACCTAACCACAATCAAAGAGAATGGTTTTCAAACGCTTGCGGAAAAGAGGCAAAGAAATACAAAGAAGTTCATTGCGGAGACTAATAGGTAACTTATTCCAGAAAGACGGACCAACCATAGCAAAGCTTCTATGTAGCACTGTGGAAGATCGAGCCCTTGGAACAACCAGGTCACCATGCGTAGCAGAGCGAAGGAATCTACGGCCTGGGATGGACAGCACAGGTACACAGAGTTCCATAAGATAGATCGGAGCTTGGCCTACTAGGCAATTGCGCATGAACATTAAAATCTTAAACTCAATACGTTTTTGCATTGGCAACCAGTGCAGTTCTTCCCGTATAAAACTTGATATATGCCCAAACTTTGGTATGCCGCCAATCAGGCGGGCCGCAGCATTAAGGACAGATTGCAACTTATTAATGCGTGAAAGTGTTAAGCCCGCATAGATGGCACTACCATAGTCAACTCTCGTGCATATAAATGCATGCATCAGAGTAGTGGCAGCTTTGGTTGTAAGTGAGCGACGTACCGAGCGAATTTGACGAAGATGGTAGAAGCAAGTGCGACAAACATTCCTCACGTTGGTCCATCCACTTGGAATGATCTTCCACACGCACTACGGACTAAACTATTGACTAGTTTTTCCTAACCAGTCTCTCGTTCTTTAAAAACATTTCTTTTCCCTAGAGTTTTTCGCGCAAAGAGTGCCTCTGGATGGTCATTCAGTTTTTTAGGAATTTTTAGAACTGCACAACTCCTTTCCTTTCCCATCATCCATGGTAAATTAGTGTAACATTTCCATTCTAGCTGGTCCAAATAAATTGCCCTTAGCGACCTTAGATATTAAGTATCGACTCTTGAGATAAGTAGTCGTTGTCTTGCTGGTTGATTTTCGGACTTCTTTAATGGCGGACGCCTCGTGGTGCGTTAATTAAGTTGTGGTTTCTTCTCGTTGAGTTGGTTACTTCCTGTAAGATCGGACGCTGCGAGTGGCGTGAATTAAGTTGTTGTTTCGTTGTATGGTAATTATAAATAAAGAATGGCAACAAAGTACATATAACGGAGGAAGTAGGCCTAATTCACAATAATAGCCCCGCGTCCCAGACCGACGATGACCATGCTTTGTTGCTGAGTTTCCTGTAGTCGTTGGTCGTTGGCAAAATGGCCGACGATTTGGCCGCTGAGTCGTTACAGCAGATTATGGTGTCTGTAGTGAAAGTCGCCGAGAAATTTGCGTATATTTGTTAGTCTTTTGAAGTCGTGATTGCTTCTCTGACTTTGTCGTCTGCATTTTCATAATGTTTGGACGGGATTTTGTATCGCAAGTTTGTGTGGACCTAAGCAACCGGCGTTCGCCATTGGACGGGTCTACTTCGTCTTCCGCAGGGGATGCCAGGTTGGTCAGAATACCATCATATCCACCAGCAATTTCTTGGTGTGCGGACCTAAGGAAACAGCGTTCACCAGTGGACGGATCTATTTCGTCCTCCGCAAGGGATGCCAGTTTTGATCACAATACCATCATATCCGCCAGCCTGCGATTCAATAATTACCGGACTTGCATACTACACGAATGAGACGATGAAACGAGAGAAGGATTTTATGCTTCATTTACTGTCTTTCAGCGAGGATTGTAACGTTGCGGTGCTACGTGTTTGCGATAGTTCTGCTCGTTGCTGTTCTTTGCTTCAACCACCAAGCAGAGACTCAAATATTCCGATCCTAAACTCAACTTAACATCGTACGAGAAACTTTTCGTCTGTACTCTTATGTCTTCATCGGAGTTCATTCGCTTGTGACTCGTGTTGTTTGTTTTTTGGCTGCGTTATTACTCTCAGATGACTTTGTTTGCTGTAGCGACTGTTAACATCATAGGCCGCGCGCTTTTGTGCAAGACGTGTCTTGTTAAAGCGCGTTACAGATAATAAATTGTATTGTATTGTATATGCTTACGACTTAATGACGGAAGTGAGAAACCAGACCGAGATAACCACAGAAACTGTCGCCCCGCCTGACGATAGAGCTCATTAATTTTGATGGCGCCGCTAGGGGTGATGCAGCTGCTTAACACCTCATTGATGGCCGCCCAACAAGAACCTGGTAGAAACTATGGGGAGCGAACGGACCCAACCCGACATGCCTTGTCGGACGCTTCCAAACCGGAAGCAGCGAATTTTATGTGCCAGCTTTCACTCGACTGGCCTCCTGATAGAGAATATGCAACCCTGCCTCGACCCGGCATCTCGTCATTCAACCGTCACTGTCTAGCTACGCCATCCGCTCATTTCATGCTCTCTCCCCGGGTTCCCCCTTTAGTGAGACTGGCGCTGCGGGTTGGAAAGAGCACGAGGGGGGACGCAACATCACTTCCAATCGGAGGACAAATACCTTTTGGTACTATAATTTTAATTCACCCTTTTTTTTCGATTTAATTTCGCCAACTTCTAGTTTGTCCAGAACCCTTTTAATCGATCCAGCTTCTGCTTAGACAAGAATTTGTTCGATAAATCCCGTTTCTATTTTGTCAGTATATATTTTTCATCAATTTTACATTTAAAATTATTCTTCATCAATCCAGCTTCAATTTCAGCAGAATGACTGCACTAACCCTAAAACTAACCCTAACCGACCCTCACGACGCCTAACCTGAGCCCTAACCGACCCTCAAGTGCTAAATCCCGCTTCTACTTCGTGAGGAAATATTTTTCATCGAATTTCTATTTCTGTGGGGTCGTACACGAAACCTACATCGACACGCTGAAATAAATAAAAAGGGTGAATTAAAATTATAGTACCTACCTTTTTGCCAGGTTTAACTGTACAGAAGTACTTCTACAACTGCACATTTTGTGCTTAACTGCACGTTAAAAAAGCCCCGGACGGCCATTTAACCGCGGGGCAATTATTGCATCGCCATTGCGTTCTTTTTATTTGCATGTGCACTTATTATAGCGCCACCAAGCTATCTACCCAGAGGCGCTCCCGACTGCAGCATGGACACTGCATCGGAGTTAGAAGCACGGAAGCCCTGAGTAATTGCGAGCGAAAGACTTACGCAAGGTCCCTTTGCGACGACTTGGTGTATTCGAACCAGCAACCCTCCGACTACAAGGCAACGAACATACTAACTACACAACCGCGCTTCAGAGTCATTTCTTTGGACGTCATTTCTCGCCGAAGGTGGGATAAAGACGCAATTCAAGCGGGTTCACAATGATAGCATTAGGGGCTGATAGTAAGGCAACTTAGGCAAGATAAAATAATAAATAACTAATATCGCATCGCCTCGCATCTGGACATTTTATAAAGCGCCTCTTGAAGTGTGAACTATTCAGTGCAGAAACCCCAGCAGATTCGCAATAATAATAAAAGCAAGTAGAGTTCAAACGGTGATCGTACGTTAAGAAACCTTGCAGCTAGATAATAATAGTGCCACCAGGTCCACACCGCCCCACTCAGCCCACACCCCGCTATTCCTACTTACTTAGTTAAATTCTAATTATTCAATCAACTGCAAAAACTTCCACATTCAGAAATTAATCGTATAATAATATTTAAGCATCGGGTCCATCCAACACACAGCATATCTACAACATTTAAATTACAATCACACATGCATGTGAGAAAATGTTCGAGTGCAACATGGTAAATATTACAATTTTAAACAATTTAACAATTATAACGATAGAAACTCAGAAAAGTGCAAGGTCAATGTTCAGCCACTAAGCAATGAATTAGAAAATATTTATCTTTCAAAATATCCACACAATTGTTATAATTATTAAGTGCAACAACAGCTAAGAAAAGTTCAAATGCAATTAATAATCAATCAATTCATAGAGATAAAATTATGATGCGCTTCACACAGAATTTTCATTTGATTATAACTGTTTCCAAACGTAGAGGTTCAGTAGCCGGGAAATGATGAACTTTGACACCGGACTTTGGGCGAGGACCTTGGACGTCTGACGTTTGTCGAACGTTGACCCTTTTTGTCGTCAAACCAATTTTTCTGCTCGAAAGCTTAACTATAAGGTTGTAGATGAGAAGATCCAGAAATTCGAAGAAGGAAAGAATGCTTCCTCCGAGGAACAACCCGAAACATCCGCCGAAATCACCTGAACAAATTCATCAGAACACCCATTGATGCTTGTCGGTTCAAATATACATAACACCTGGATATCTCTATTCAGTCTGTCTCTTTGTATCTTTGTATCTTAGAGTGAAAATGGTTCAGTTTTTAAAATATAGGTTAAAAATAAAGCGGTAGTGCTATTTACACTGACCTATCAAAATATTGCTGATGAAAGTCAATAACTGTAATGCTTTTACTTTAGAGAAAAGCTTAGTAAGAACGTTGGTTGCACATAGGTTTTGAACATACTTAGGAACTGGACTAAATCGTATCCAGTCGTCTGTTCAAAGGTTCGATATTTCAGTTCTCCGTAGAAAATGTCGACTTGCAGGAAATTGTTTCTAAAGAAACGCATAAAAAAACAAAGACAGATATCACTTGCAAAGAGTAGCTATGATATTGCATTCATATTTTTAGACCAGATTCCATCAGCTGAAAAGAGAAGGAAAGAGAAAACTGCAGGAATTCTGGCCTGAAAAACCTTTAGCAGCAGAATTTTTCGCCATTTCTTAGAAATTTCTAAACTATGAAGGGAAGTTGAATGCACCTTTGTATTCCATGACATAATCCATGGCCGTAAATTATGTTACAAGATGTGAAAAAATAAACTGTCGATTCGGAAGTGTGCTTCATTCTCTACTCAGTTCAGTTACACATCAGGTTAAATCTAAGTTAAATGGTCTCAGTAGACGAACCTGTGAAGCATCAGAACAGCAAAAGGAGAGACAACACTTATGATCAGAGAATATATGTACGATATTGAAGGTAAGAAATTCCTTAATTCGTGACTAGCTATTCGAAATAGCCTACCAATCGCAATTGGTATTTGACAGTAATATAAGAGTACAGCCTATTCATGAATTCCATCGTAGCTCTAGATTGACCATAATTATGTCGCTGCTGACAGAAATGACGAAAAATGAAAAGGTCAGACAAATTTGTGGTTAGGGGAGTCCATCATATTCCCTCCTCAAGCTCAAAAGGTGGGATGTAATGCCACCCTTCCCTCAACATGATTCAGGGTACTGTTCAAAAATATATATACTTGACAAAATTGTCTCCGATGAAAGTAGAATCGTTGAAACTGGTCAGCTGCTGGTTGAGAGTATTGACGTTCTTGATGACCACTTGTTGTGCTGCACGGAGCTCCAATTGCACATTGGTCAGCGTCTGCTTTAGACTCGAGTCGTAAGCACGAACAATCATCGGAACAATCGTTGCGGAACTGTTGACTAGCCCATCGAGAGTCATGTCTACTCCTATAACCTGTTCAATCTGATTGGAAGTCAATTGAAACCCAGCAATCTGCACGCAAACACAAATGCATTCGATAATCATAGCAGATGGAATTGCTCATCAGGTTAAAAAAATTGAAGTTCATTGATCCCAGTAGACAAACTTGTGAAGTATCAGAAACGCAACAGAGAATATAATTTATGTACGATATTGTATACGTTAGAAATTCCTTAATTCGCTTCGAGTAAAAGGTTGGTAGTAAAACTAAGGCTTACGAATAAAAATTAAGAACAGAAAATATCAATAATAAATGAGTCAACTTAAATTATTATTATTCCATCAAATGTTGAAGTTTAGAATGCTAAAATTTAAAGTCAGGTTCATTGAGATAGGCCTATAATCTCTGTGAAGATTCCTTTACTCACAGAAAATCTTCCCAAACGTTTTATTGTAGTTTTAGATGTCGAAGATCATAGAAACGATTACCAATATTATGGGTTTCGATTCCACATTGATAAAATCAGAAGGCCTATAACTTACTATAATGTCTTGTAGCATCGGAATCGGACTTCTCCACAAAAGCATTTCTCTTGCGAAACCATTGACAGTTGTCTCATTGTATGCCATATATGTATACACTTTATTCAAGTTTGCGATCAGCTGTGTGTAGACGGAAATTGTTCTCGTCTCAATGACATTTATGATGGATGTCACATCCGATAGAGCTGAAGACTCGATAACAGACAACGCACTGTCGACATGAAGTAACAATCTGCTGTTCGACTCTTGCAAGAATTCATCGGAAAGCTGAAGTTTCGTTTGGCTACCGTTTTGATATGCAACCATGAGATCACTCAACCAGCTTGCATCCACCGACAGCGTATTCGCGGAACGCGTTGCACTTGCCATGTCGACCGTCGACACGGTCCGTTCCACAGAATCAAGGAAGGACTGAAACGTTTTCAACAAGTCTGAGTAATCTGTCATGCAGCTTAGGACTTCAGACAATTTCAGCCGCATATTCGACAACGAATACTTAATGACGATGAATCGATCTTCTTCGCTTAATTCATCGCATGCATTTGCGGAGTTTGGAAACAATGAGGACACTGTTCTGGGTGGGGAAGTTGCTGAAGTTGAAGTAGTACTAGAATTTCTGGCAGTTGCAGTACTAGAGCCGTTGACAATAGTAGCGCCACTGGTAGTTGGCGAAGTTGTAGGACATTGTTTGGTGGACATAAGAATAAGTAATTCATCTATCATATCGTCTAAGTAGTCCATAAGCATCGGGCATTTTTTAACAGTGAAGTTCGCTGAACAGAACTTGCTTAGGGAGCCACTTACTGACGATATCGCTTTCTTTAGAGATTCAAGTACATTCCTCACAGACTCATACTCTTCAGTTGTCATGGAAAGCTCTTCAGAGTTCGTCAAATTTGAGAGCTGCTCATTCAGGGAATTCATCTGATCGGAAATACTCTGAACTAAGAATGTAACATTATTGCCGTAGCATTCTTGGAACTGATCTAAAAGTCGCTGACTGGAGTCGATATCATTTCCTGTGAAGGCCATTAATTTTCCGACAGCCTTTAAGACGAGACTCGTCACAGAAGTAGCAGGATTTAGAAAGTTCTTGAAGACTAGAGTCTTCACTTGTCCATGACTGAGAATCACTGAGCCCAGGCCAGAGATGGTTTGCATCAATTCTACGTCGTTTACTCTATGTGCGATTTCCAAGCTGTGCCAGTAGCTCTCTCGAATGCTGTCTGTGTTCCATAAGGTATTTGCCAAACCGACTCCTGACAGTTGAGATACTGACAATGCCGTTGCATATGAAAAGACGGAACATTCCTCCGGACAATTGCAAATCCACTGATCTGTGAAAATCATCTCATTGTTTAAATGATTTGTAGGTTTATTGGACCAACATAAAATACATTTGCAAAACCTGAACAATGATGTTAGTCGTCTAAAAAAATGCGGTACACCTTATGAAAAATTTATAAAAGACTTCTATTATAATAGAAGTTCATAGTAATGACAATCCTTATGGATAAAACGAATCACTATGAAGTTCATAGTGAGGCGTTTCATCCATAAGGATTGTCGTTGGTCAGCATAATTATCTCGTTGGTTCTGCGATGAGGTCAACAATACGGAGGAGTTTTCAAGGATGTGCATTGCGCACTTTCGCTTTCTCTATGATTCAAAGTTGTTAAAACTAACAGTTACATGCAAAGAAATTCGCTAAACCCAGCTGAAAACAATGTGCAAGGCAAAAAATAAGAAGTATAGAACAACACTCGGTAAAGCGAAACTTTACACTTCCCTCTTGTGCCCAATAATGGAACACATGATATAATTGCAAAAAGTCCAGACTAAGGTTCATGACACAGAATGATAAAAGCTATCATGAAAATAATATGATTGGTATAAGAGTACCAAAACCCAGAAAGTTCAAAACAGATATGTGTTTAAATGATGTCGAAATATCATTTAATTGGAAATGCTCATGAAAAACCTTAGGCTACCTAAAACTTATTAAATACCGGTACTCAAGATATCTATTTTTTCGATAGGAATATCTTAGAAAAATTGCTTATAACGACAGTAAATGATTCATATTCATTGTATAGTGGTACACTGCAAATAAGTAAGGTATTTTCAAAATGTTCGAATAATGGAACAATGGGCAAAACGAGTTAAACTGAACGCGTTGAAATTGATTCTAGGAAGCTCATGCGGGTAGCTTGAACACAATTGTATCCTACCCTGCACGAGTTCATAATCAGATTACCCCTGAAAACAATTATTTTGTGCATCAATCTAGGTACCTTTACGGTTCAGGTATGGGCATAGGTATAGTAAAAAAGTCACATGTTTAAGGTATCTAACATGTCATGCACTTAATCTAGTGAGTGGTTTCATACAAGTGGAGTTTTTAAAAAATTATATATATACTAGCTCTCAATCTAATATGTTTGACGTGTTTTATTCAATAAACGTATATAATTTGTAAGCATAAGAAGTGGTAATTTACACCGATCACGAGTAGACTTACATTGAAACCAGATTCAGGCTCAGTGGCCCATCTACAACTTTCATTTTCAAGCTTCAAACTTGAGAATTGTGTGTTCTGTAACACGAGACCTCACAATTCTCAAGGTCTCAGTCCCAAGTGAAAAGCTAGAAACGCCACTGAGCCCGATGAGCTTAAGCAATAAGCATATTTTAGGATCGTTAGCCTCGTCTAGTTAAACCTAAGCCCCAAAACCAAACGCCAGTGACTTCCCCTTTCAGCCTGCCTCGGGGGTAATACGAACTTTATTTAAGAAGATCGAGAAAGCAACGCGGCTTATCCAACGCTTTTGCAGAAAATCCGACAACGAACCTGAAGTCGACAATATTTTGATAGAGACATCTTACCTTTCGACGATTCAATGCAAGATAGGTAAGACTGCAGCGAACAAATTTCACTGGCACCTAAAATATTCAAAAATATCTCATATTAAAATAAAATATCTTATATATACCAAGAAATGAACGCAAAAATTTCTTCAGCTCATTTCTAATGGGAACGGATATAAGGTTTCAGTCAACAAAATTAATTATTGTCTATTGATCTTGTGACGTAGGACTACACACAATCAGGCCTACAGTACTATGCGTGAATGCCAGTTTAAAGAATCTTCCTGTAGGCCTATGTTAAGTGCCAGCATTAATCTCTTGCAAATATTAACTGACTACTTAGTTTGGGTACCGGTATAGAATTCGAGGAACTTATTTGGGCAGAGAAATTGATTAGGTCAACTGGTTGGAGAAAGAGTTTAAACGGTGCGCTTGAAGCGACCTGGCATATAGACGTCTCTACAGCCACATTCGGACAAAACAGATCTCGTTTTGCATTCCAGATGACACTTGGCCGCTGTGTATCGGTCGGTTGAATTGAAGTATTCGTAGTCCTGCGAAGAACATTGTCCCCAAGGAGGACTCAGATTCTCAGCCTTAACGACAACAAAGACAACAATAGTACAATCGGTTCAATGAAATTGGAGAACCTATCATCTTTGTATATAGGAATCAAACGCGAAAACACTGCGTGCACCAGGCAAACTGGCTAGTAGTTTCTATTCGAAGTGGAACAATTCGGAATGCATAGCGTACAAGTCTCAAATTGTGATGTCAAAGAAATTAAATTCACACACCATTTGTTCAGCAATGTACGAATCATACTCATGCACAACATCAGACCATTATAAGCTGAACAATTAATGTTATTGTTCGAACTGCCAAACAAACGGGTTAACATGGAAAGAAATTCCACAGCTGACGGAGAAGATGCGCGTCTGTAAGTTGAGACTCTCGTTAAACGTTTATTCGAAGCCAAAGTGGTGTTGTGACCTAAGGTAGTTGTTTGTGACAGGACAAGTAGGTCTATGGAAATATTGAAGAGCAAAACAAGTTAAGAAGGGGTCTTGTTAATACGCGGCATATATAGCAGGCTACGAGAGATAATGTCGTAATTATTGAATTTTTTATGGATATGACAAAAACATGTTTCTTAAAAGAAAGGCGTAGACCTATCGAAAATCGAACCTTGAGGCACGCCACAATAAACAATGGTATGGAAGTGATTGATAGACATATGGGACATTATGAGGGTAAACGTATTTCTATAACAGAGATAATCTGACAGTCATACAAGACCTGCAAACGGTAATAATCGACTGTGTCGTACAATTTACTTAGACAAAACAACCAATGGAAAATTTATACATGAAAATGTGCGTTTTGAATAGTGATATGAAAGCATTTTTCGTCATTTTCTTGAATTTGATGCGTGAAACCCAGTCTAATCTGGATGCTTTGGTGGCGCGCTAACTGTTCACCTGTATACATTGGACACAAGTAGAATAATGAGATATGCTATGCGAAAACGTGTCATATTGGAAGCCAAGAAGTCTTTTTACCGTCTCGTAGTCAAGCGGTGCCAACGTCTGGTATCCAGGTGCAGCCGTGAAACCGGAATCCACCACTTGAGGAACGTCGTCATAGGTATGCATGTGAATCTGAAATCATTCACACTCTACAATTGAAATCAACTGAATCGAAATTAAGGCAATCATCTAAATCTTATGTATCGAAATTCTGTTTATTATATATGATTGACATGTAATGCAAAAAGTTGCTGATGCAGAACCTTAATTCCAGTGTTCTGGTTGTAAACGGGAATATTTTCGTATTGTTCCACGTTCAGCAACAGACGAAGACCAAAGTTCGCTCCTGTAAAAACATGAAAAATATACACATAATTTTACCATGTACTTAAAATTAATTTCTTCCCAAATTTTCTCAATTAGAAATTCAGAAACTTGCATTTTATTTAACTAAATAGAACATCTGGCCATCAACGTAAGGCAGTGTTTCACGCACATTTGAACCCAAAGTCGCATGTAATATCGAAGGATGATACATGTAACTGATTTGATGTGCGGTAGCACTAAGGTTAGTAAGATGCGGCACTGCTCTGTCGGAGCGAGGGAGAGCATAATATTTCAACAGGGTTGAAATGTTGTCTCACCCGGAGACTTTTAGGTGAGACTGTCGTGGAACACCAGAAGTATATTTTCATGATTCGTGACGGTGAAGATGATGATGATAATGGCGATGATAATGACGATGATAATGACGATGATGATGATAACAACGACAATGTTTCTTGCCCGTTTTATCCGAAGACAGTCTGCGGCTTTCGTCTCCGTTGAAAGTGTAGCAAAGACCGAGATCTGTGAGTTGACTGCGAATGTCAGTTTCGTTACACGCAACACCATTCCACTCGCAACTGAAATAAACACGCATCAAGTTAAGGAAATCTTAGCTTTATGAAACGCAATGCAAGAGCGTAACTTGTTCATATAATAGCCATTAAATTTCTTAACCCTGTTGAATTTTGAAAGGTAATGGGTTGGGATTATATTAGCAGCACTCCTTTCCCTTAGGTCAATGGAGGTCTTCTACACACTGAGCATTGAGCAAGTCCTTTACACGCAATTGCCCATGCTTTTCTACGTGAAACTCCGATCCAGAGTCCGCGCTGTAGTCGGGAGCGCAACTAAGTAGCAATCTTGAATGGGTGCTACAGCAAGTGAACACACATACATACAAACTAAACTTCAACATTCACATAATATTGTCGCTATAAGCCTATGGGATCGTGCAGGTAAGACAATTGCTATGCAAAGCAGTGTGCAGCCAAATGATGTATCAAAATGAAATATATGTGCTAGAAGTTGAAAAATTTACGTATAGATGAGACGTTCCTGCAGGTGACCGTTCATTGTTGTCAAGTTTCCCATGTTATAGTCTGCAAACCAGAAAAGGTTCATCTCTACATTGGCAGTTCAATCAGAAACTGCATTGTCCAAGAAACTTGTCTGGCACAGCATTCGCTATGAATATATAAAGATACAGGGAAAGAGATCAAGACAGTGATAGAGAGACAAAGGATGGGAAAGAGAGTCGTAGATATACTAAAAATGTTTGAAATCTCTTCATCATAATCATTAATATCATTGTCGTAAGTCATGGTGCATAAGTTATGTCACCTTTTACCAATAGCGAGAGCATGACATTTGTATTGGACCCTGCTCATTTGAATGTAAAGCGAAGTTAGTACGTTAGTATAGATGTCATCTTTCAGCTCGGCTGGTCCTTTCGAAACGACATTAGAAAACACTAGCGTATTATCGCAGACAGAAAAATATGATGGAAGCATAATGTATTTGCACTTGCATTTACATGCATGCATGTAGGCATATCTATATCTATAAGAAAGGACTTGGGTATGTGGGTATGTGCGTGACTTTGTCCAGAATGCACGCTTACAGTTTTTGAGCTTTTCACTCCAAACCTTCACTACTGTGTAGGTCTCGGCACGAGACGCAAAGTCGAGGGGTTGGCGATTCTCTACCACCATGGGGGCCAGGTTGGGGGGCGAAACCCCCCTAATTTTTTTCAAAAAAATCGCATATTTATATGATTTTTTTTCATAGATAGAGGGCCTTCAGAACCCCCCCAGATCAGTGGTTGTCAAATCTATACCACCATGGGGGCCAGGGTGCGGGAGGGGTAGAAAACACTAATTTTCGCTATAAATTTTCAATCGCTTGCAACGTATAAAAGCAGTAATCTTAACCGTTTTAAAGGTGTCTAACGTTAGCTCTTTTGCAAATACGGATTTCACGGTTCGCTTACCGGAAGAGGCGGGGATGAGAGAGGGTGGGATGGTACGGAGGGTGGAGGGGTTGGGATGGAGTTGGGGGTTGGCGGGGTGGGCTTCGAGGGGTGGGGTGGAGGTTGAGGGGTGGGATGGGATGAGGGGTGGGGTGAGATGGCCTGGGGGTCGAGTGGTGGGGTTTGGGGTGGGGGTTGGAGGATTGGGATGGAGGGAGGATGGAGTGGGGGTGGGGGTGGGAGGGCTCGGGGTGGGTGGGTGGGGTGGGATGGGGGGTGGAGGGCTGGGTGGGTGAGGTGGGATGGGGGTGGGAGGGGTTGGGGTGGAGGGGTGGGGTGGGGTGGATGGCGTGAGGGTGGGGTGGGATGGGGTGCGAGGGGTTGGGGTGGAGGAGTGGGGTGGATGTGGAAATTTTCGTCAAACCCAAATTTATCGGGTTGCGTACCGGTAGGGGTCGGAGTGTGGTAGGGTGGGGTTGTGGCCGTAGCGGATGGAATCCTAAATTTCCCGGGCAACGCCGGGTACCCCAGCTAGTTATATATATACGAATTTATTACATGCAGGCATGATTGCATATAGACTCATATGTTCTATAGAAACCAGTTTCATGGATCCTTGTGTGCATGATAACATCAGCATATCTATAATTATGCCAGAAGACGTGCATACGTAATTATACTACACTTAATAATTATATACAATATATTTATGATTTTTAAATTTTTTGCAAGCCATGCAACACAAATGCACAGCAGTCTGAGCGCAAAACAATATATCCTCTTCGCGCATCCCTTTCCATTTTCTCTTTCTTTTCTTCTCCCTTCCTCCTTCTCCTTAATTTATTTCACGTGATTAATTGATGTTGTGATAAGCAAGTGTAACGGTCAACGTTAATATTGTGAAGACAGCTAGACAACGTTTGAACCAGTGACACTAGCCGTCAACCCTCTTTATACGTTAACGCCCAGAATGCTAGCTAGGGTCCTAAGGTGGCTTGAATTGCCAGGGTAGTAAAGACTTAGTGCAGTTTGCGACCGAAGTCTTCTTTTGAGACTTATCAGTCGTCTAAAATAACAAATTCCAACTATTCTTGTCATCGGTCGTATTTCAAAGCAGTGAAACGTGTGTTGAATCCTAAACTCGATTTAGCTGTAGCATAAATTTCCTAGCATAAAACATGAGAATCACAGCAAACAACACTAAAAATAAAACCTCAACTCCAATGTCTTGTAAATGCATTAATAAACGTTTAAAAAACGAATGAAAGCAAATTGAAGACGACTATGTAACTCACGAGCAGTGTCATTTAGGACGAGTTGAATGAATGCGCCGCTTGGTAGAGTGTCTCCAGTGTATTGCTCTCTCATTTCCTGCTTACCATTATTCGTACCTGTCAAAGAGGTATTCAGATCAATCTGCTGTCTTTGCCATTCGAGTTTAGGAGGCCGACTAAATAATACAAGTCATAGGTAGGCCTAACTTCTCTGTGATGTCCAATTGTCCATTGAGTTAGATTTGTGGCAATTTAATATCTATTGCTCGAAATTCTTAATTATGTGAATCTATGCATTAATAAAAAAATACAATAATTCTGAATTGGTGGGTAAACGTCATCTTCGAACTCTTCTCATGTCAACACGACATGGCAAAGCAGAACATGACTAGAACGATGCGATTACCTGGACATGGCGAATTGGTCATTGTTATGATAAGAATGGATGCGTGTTCAATCTGCAAGGTGAATCCAATTTTCTCGGCCACAAATGACACCTGTTGCACTTGGCCATAGGTGCTGCTTAGTGTAACACTCGCAGTGTTCCAGCTGGTGGCGCTCGTCTGAGGCCCATAACTCAGTTCCATCAGCTTCCAAGTGGACGAGTTGGAGAGACTGGTAGTTTGTATGCTAAGAATGATCTTCGGATGACTCAGTTGATACTCAAAGGTCAGACAGACTGATTCGTTTATCTGAATCGGTGGAGCCATCAGCACAGCTGTGTCCAACCACTCTCCAAATAGAGCCTTCATAAAGTAGTCTGCGAGACAAACAAAACCGTAGCTACTTATGCACTTATCAGGTTATCTGCTTTCTAAAAACAGACTTTGGCCGTCGTCCGACCCATTCTGAAGAATAAAAGTGTCACTGCGCTTTCAAGTAACGTCAGCAACAAGACCCGAAGAAGCACACGCCTTTCCAGAAAGCACGAATGGATGACACTAAAGAGATCTATGGCCCAAGTTGGGGATTCGACTCGATCGTAACCGACGCCGTCAGTTCTAACACCCTGAAACCTTTCCTATCCTCACAGCCCCTTCAGCAGCTCCGATGCTTGCCAGAAAGCGGAAAGGTCACGACAGTTTATTGTGGCCAAATTTGCACACGTGACTCAATTATTGCTTTTACTGTGGATCTTTCACGTTTCTACGGTAATGATCTGCTCACATTTTCACATTGCATTAAACGGCAGTGTAAGCAGTAGCGGCGCTAGGGGAGGGGCTAGAAGCCAAGCTCCGTAAAAAGGTCATCCATTTTTTCCCCATGTAAAAATGAAAATTTTGCATGATTAACCCCCCCTTAACTCCCAAAGAAGTATGCACGCGGTTTCCGAGACAGTTTGGCGGATATGAAAAAGGATCATTTTGCAAGATTTCGACCAGATGACTAAAAAAAGAAAAAGGTCGTCACAAATGTTGACGGCCAAAATGGAAATTTTTCTTGAGATTTTGTACAAATGACTAAAAAAGGTAGTCAGAAATTTTGGCGACTTTAAACGAAAATTGTTTCCCCTGCAGATTCAGCCCCCCAAACTGAAATCCTGGCGCCGCCACTCAGTGCAATAACCAAGAAAATAGAAGTCAATGAAAAACTGAATTAATGAATAATATTCATTAAACTCAGTGAAAAGAAGGTGATACCTTGACAGTACGGTATAGGACAGTATTCCTTTGAATAGAATGCACCGTTGACATAGCACCAA
Organism: Lumbricus terrestris; assembly: GCA_949752735.1. Lineage (NCBI taxonomy): Eukaryota > Metazoa > Annelida > Clitellata > Crassiclitellata > Lumbricidae > Lumbricus > Lumbricus terrestris. Next base: position 1,288,420 of record OX457044.1, read on the forward strand.
GGCCAGATGTCGTAAGTTCCATCGAAAGAAGGATTGCGACAGTAGTTGCTGACATCTTCCAGAAGAACCTCTCTTCCCGTCTGATCAACACCAAGGAATGAATCTGCAAAGTAATTGACGTCGTCGTAGGGGTGACCGATGGGTTCCTGTGAGCTCCAAGCCTGACAACGTCTTCCACTGAATGTCGCATTCTGTGTCCCAACGTATTTCCTGCCATCCGCGTATGAGACACACTCACGCCGACTTACAAAGCCTAAAGCAACACACAACCCGATCTGAATCCACGATTCTACGAAGTTTTATGACTCCACCATAATAATTTATTTCTTTGGCCTAACAGATAGTACTTAAGACTTCCGAGGTCGACGGGTTTTGTGAGAGCAATGCGGTGCATAGAGTCGCGTAGCAACTTAGAGGTCCCTGGACACTTTAAGCGTAGCGTTTTGTGCTTTAGTCGGGAGCGCATCTGAGTAGAGAAATTTAAAGGGGCGCTATAACTAGTGGACTTACATCATCATCGTCGTCGTCATCGTCACCATCGTCATCATCATCACCACCATCACTACCATCACCACCATCATCATCATCACCATCACCACCACCACCACCACCAACACCACCACCAACACCACCACCACCACCACCACAAACACAAACACCACCACAAACACCACTACCACCACCACCACCACAAACACCGCTACGGTACCACCACCACCACCACCACCACCACCACCACCATCACCATCATCATCATCATAATCATCATCATCATCGTCATCATAAATTACATTATTATTTCTGTTGGAGAGCTTGAAAGGGCGCTATAACAGGTGCACATACAAACAAATAAATATCTAGTCCTCGTCTTCATAACCGTTATCGTCGTCATCCTAATAATCATGTCATCCTGATAGCATATCACCTGTAGGTTTCGGCCAATAAGCTGTAGTCACCCAACGCGACTCCTTGTCCGATGCGTCGTGGTATCCGCAGCTGTCTAAGTTCGTGAAGTCACACGACAGATTTCTGATTGGCGCAGGTGCTGTAGAAACAAAACATTTACAAAGTCAACACGCAGCCTTTTGCGCTTAATACTGAGTGACATCAGTTCTAGTCGGGAAAGTCCCTGAGGTTTCTTCGGGTTAATTCGCAATTTTATTTACCATTTTCATGTATAGAAGTAAACATTTTTAAATACCAATCTACACGTATATTTATTTATCGGGAGCACTATTGAAGCGACCCTACCAGATTATCTGCGCTCCACACCCAACCTCAGATAAATAGGCGGGTGTTAAGCAAGGTTGTAGTGGCAAAATTAGTCCTATAAGGAGTTCACATTGCAGCTGCAAAGGCCGGTGTGTAGGTTATTTTCCCATATTCTAGATACAATTAATATTTTTAAGGTGAGTACACTTTGTAATTGTAATTGTAATTGTAACCGTACATTTATATAGCGCCACTTCAAGAGAACGTCTCAGAGGCGCTCCCAACCTGACACAAAACCACAATGAAAGAAAATGGTTTTCAAACGCTTGCGGAAAAGAGGCAAAGAAAGACAAAGAAGTTCATTGCGGAAACTAATAGGAAACTTATTCCAGAAAGACGGACCAACCATAGCAAAGCTTCTATGTAGCACTGTGGAAGATCAAGCCCTAGGGACAACCAGGTCACCATGCGTAGCAGAGCGAAGGAATCTACGGTCCGGGATGGACAGCACAGGTACACAGAGGTTCATAAGATAGATCGGAGCTTGGCCTGCTAGGCAATTACGCATGAACATTAGTCTTAAAAAACTCAATACGTTTTTGCATTGGCACCAGTGCAGTTCTTCCCGTATAAAACTTGATATAATAATTATTATGCCCAAAGTTTGGTGTGCCGCCAATCAGGCGGGCCGCAGCATTAAGGACATATTGCAACCTATTAATGCGTGAAAGGGTTAAGCCCGCATAGATGGCACTACTCTCAACTCTCGTGCATATAAATGCATGCATCAGAGTAGTGGCAGCTTTGGTTGTAAGTGAGCGACGTACTGAGCGAATTTGACGAAGATGGTAGAAGCAAGTGCGACATACATTCCTCACGTGATCAGAAAGGGTCAATTCCTGGTCCAAGGTCACACCCAAATCACGCACAGTGGTAGAAAAAGTCATGCCAGGAGAGCAATGTTGCAGATTTTGCATATCAATTTTAGAAACTTGCACGCGACTTCCAACACAAATAAATTGTGTTTTACCAGAATTTAACCTGAGGCGATTGGATGACATCCAGGCACCAATCGTTTCCGACGCCATAAGTATTTTTTGTGTATTTTCTTTTGTATTTTTTCTTTGTGTGCCCGTGTATACCCTCAACTACAGCCCTGATGCTAAAGCCATAAAGGAACATGGTGGAATTAGCCCTGGGCACTAGGTGAAGTGCCACAGGAAGACCATTCAGGTGGCAGGACCATGGATCTTGTGCATAATGGAGCAATACTTTTTATAGCGCATTTTGAAGACTCTCACAACGTCTAGCGACTTTCACTAAGTGATCACCGTTTTCGTGACAGGGTCCTAGTTCCAAGCTGATGTTGTTAATCGTAGCATTTTCGTTGAAGTAAACAACGAGCTGAATTTGATAAACGTCTCTGTCGATAGTCAATTGGAATTCCCCGCGAATTCGGTCCTCCGTAGCGCTGCCACTTGTGAACACAGTTTGGTTCCACACTGTGCCGTTCTGCGATTCTTGGAAGAGTTTCGCCTGAACACTAGATGGCAGAACGAAGTCAATTGCTAGACAGACAATCCCAGCAGATACACTGAAGACCTCTGACGTCCACTGAGCCGTCAGATTATCAGAATCTTTGAGATCGCTTTTCAAGTTGTTTGTCAACTGCAGCGAGTACCCTGGACAACAAAAAATACACAGAGATGGAGAAAGTTGGTTAGAACTGTATCAATCAGATGAGTCCTTAAGTATATCAGGATGTGATTTGTTTAGGCGTGATCAGGCTGACCGAAGGGAGCAGGAATGACCATTTAAATATTAGCCTTTCAGACTATCGATGTGTAGCCTACTAAATTATGTATTTGTACTTAAAATTTCACATATATGCATGGAACAACGAAGTTTATATCAAAACAAATCTTACAAATTTCATTTCTTGCATGAACCTACTACATGTATTTCTAAAGTGATGACGTTAAACAATTAAATAATGACTTTTACACTGTGTCCGGATGACCATATTTATATGCGAGGTCCTAGAACCGATTAGAAATATTCGTGAGTTTTTCAAATTTAAAACCTGAAAGGAAGTGAAATTCAGCTATATAATATTATGGTGCTCAAAATGTCCTTGTTCACGGACACGCGACCGTAGATGTAGTAGATTAATAGATGTCCCGGGAGACACTCGGCTTCATATCCCGCAGCTGTGGCCGTCCAGCAGTCGAGACCTTGAACCGGAGCACAGGTACTGGAGGAGCGCGTTTTTCGTTCACGCGTTTTCGTGACATCGATAACCGTAGGGCGGGTCTGTTTGAAGATTGACAGCTGTTTGACCGGGTGATCATCGACTGGACAATCAAACAGTATACCGTCTACGTCTACGGTCGTATGTCCGTGAACAAGGAGGACATTTTGACTACCATATAAGAGCTGAATTGCACTTCTTTTCAGGTTTTCCATTTTGGAAAATTCAATTTTTGGTGCTGCATTTTAAACGCTCATAAATTTGACAAACTCACAAATATTTCTAATCGGTTTTAGGATCTCGTGTAAATATGGTCACTGTTGCTGTTTTTAAAATTTCAGACGAATCCTAACAGTTTTGACCGAGTTATGACACTTTTTGTGTGTTCTACTTTTTATCCTGATACATTGTAGTTAGCTGAATCCTTGAGAGTATGGTGAAAACATAAGAAATATCAGGGGACAAATTAAGGGCAATAATAGCAGACAGTAAATAAATTAATTAATTTACATAAAAAAACCCAGAATGAAACGAAACATAAAATAAAAAAATAAAAACGACGATTTTAGGAAAACAATAAAAAACGAAAAAGCCCTTTTAAACAGCTGTGATTCCTACCTTCCGGAGCATCACGCCCTTCGATGGCATACGTTATATTATTCATGCAGTATCCCAAGATCGACTGCAGATAAACATAGAGCACATCGTTTGAGGCCCAAGTGTTGGATGACTTGAAGTTGATTGGTTCCGCTTGAACAGTCATTTGTCCATTCGCCTTTCTGCTAACCTGCGGGATTTCGACAATTTCAATCGCAATAAAAAGAAAATCGTCACGTTAAGCTCCAACGTAATAGCAAATAGCCGCATAGTAGCTTTGAGAAAGTCCATCACTTGCAGTTGCTCATGCGTTTCGGACAAAGAATCGGAGTTTCAAGCCGAAGAGCCCGAGCAATTGCGAGTGACGGACTTGCTCAAGGTTATACGCGGCGGCTTGAGGTGGATTCGAACCTGGAGTCCTCCGGCTCCAAGGCACCGACGCCCCTACTACACCACAGCGCCCCACATGTATGCATGCATGATTGTATGCATGATTGCATGCGTTCTTTCAAAGTATCCAATCTGGACTCGAATTTTAACGGGATTGAACCTAAACACCGCAGTTCATTAACCCAGCTGTGATTGGTGCTCTGCATGAAGGTCCTACGCATTCTCGTTATTTCATGGAGGATGTCAATGCAACATAATTATCAATGTCCTTTTCGGGGCATACGTCGCCGCCGTATATGCCCCGCGAAATCTTTCAGTTTGAATAAGTGTCCAGCCACATAATACTAGAGGCACTTCCAGAGAGGTTGAGGATGTTGAAGAAGAGAACCATGAGCCAACGGTTCATTCTTATTCTTGTGGTGTGCGCTGCGGGGAGATGACCAATATTTTCAACACCACTTTTGGTTCCATTGTAGTGGAGGATTACTACTGGCTTGTAGTTCATAATGAGCATAATTATACGCTAACAAAGTAGGCATATAGATGGAGAAATATGTATTTGTGTATCGAACACCATAAAATCGTGTGCTTTCGTATCAGGGTATCGATTTAAAACCGGATGTTTCTGAAGACGTAATTCAGTTTTAAATTGAAAGTAAGGCAACGCACAAAGACTAACTCACCTGTGCGACATAGTCCTGGCCATCAGGACAATCAGGCTTTTCCTTTGCACTTGCAATCCTCAGCTGCAGAGTTGCTTTGAAACTTCCCGCCGCATACACGTGAAGGGCTATGCCACGTTCAAGTCCCGTTACGTTGATCGTTCCGTAAAGATCATAAATGACAATCAAGACGACTAGAAAACATGACATCAAGACAGTTAATGTGATTAATTGAACCAGCGTCCACGCTTCGCAAGACTGTTCTTAAATTCAACAGCTAGATAATTATGACCGTCACTTATTTAAGAATCTACACCGTGGTTCAAAAAAGTAAGCCAAATTGTTTTGCATATATCTCTAATACCTGATGACATATCACGCTAAAATTTTCCAAATATTTAGAGAATTGGACCAAAAATATGATTCCAAAATTTCATGAGATAAAGTAAGCAATTTGGCTTACTTTTTTTAACCACGGTGTATAGCAAAAAAACCGTTTAACAAGAGCAGCATATCCTATAAATGACTTATTTAAGATAATCATCATAATCCTCAATTCATTGGGGCTACTTGTCCTCTTAGCTCCTTTTGCTCGTGCTACTACCATGAAGAATCGAGCCTTTCCTGTGCTTGGTCTAGTGGTCTGGAATGGCCTTCCTTTTGAGCTACGTCAACACCCTGGGACTTAACCAGGATTCTTCCTTAGTAAACTTAAAACTGTTCTTTTGGGGCTCGCTGAAGTCGGGAGCGCCTCTGAGTAGTTTTTTACTTGAAGGAGCGCTAAATAAATGTCCGAATAAATGAATGAATATCTGTTAAAAAGTGCGTTGGGAAGCTGCAATATACGACTATGAGGAACAGTGTAGGAACTGTGCTTCTAAACATTCGTTATGAACTCGGTTTCTAAGAGACAGTGGGACACAGCTGGAGACTGGATCATCTGCATGTATAATCCATCCTGATACTTAAGCATCCGGCACCAGCGTCTGGGAACTATTAACACCAAAAGGTCACACACTACAAAAAAATACAATAATCATAAGAAATGAACGTTCGTTTGAGTGAATAGTAAGACTTACTAATTGAAAGTGAGAGAATAGACATTCAAGGGCATTAGTAGTCGAGTGCTTTACGTTTTATGATTATTATTTATGTTAACAGCAAACACATTGACGGAGCAATTGAGTTCTTTCCGATGCAATGCGTTGTTTAGAACTGTTATCAACTGCTGATAGAGATATTTTCGTTTCTGATAATCCAGACAGTTTCTTACCATCGCCTTTTCTTTGAACGAATTTACCCTTTGAATATTTCCAGATGAACTGTGGAGACGGACTCATCACCCGAGACAGACAAAGGTTGTCGTCTGCACATACTGAAACGGTCAAAACAAGTCCGACGATATCATAACCATAGTATCACCAAAGAAGAGTTTTTCAGAGGATGTCTACAAATCTCGAAGGCGTAATTTTGCTGTAGAAGTTTGAGCAGTGTATGGGGTCTAGGAGTCACTCAAGTAGACATTTTTATGCACACATTTGCTGCAAACGCCGCAATCTCCTCTTTCCTAGAGAATCTCAATATAACTAATTAACCCAATTCCGATCACAAGAAAATGAAACATAAAAAACTTACACTTCGTGTCAGGATAGAAAGGATTGGATTTGCACGTAATAAAGTGGTATTCGTGTTTTTACTTTTTAACTGACACTGGGAAATTAGGTTTAAGGGTAGCGTTGAAGGCAGTTGCTTACAGACGCTGATTTGTGTTGGCGGACCACACTTTGTTTGTGTCAACTGAAAATCAGACAATCGAATTAGCGAGGAAACGGAATAATCGTTGGTGTATGCCAGAAACGCCAACCGGAATCGTCCAGCTGGAAGACACAGTTCAACGGTTGCATTCTGAACGCCAGAATAGCTAGCCAGTTTTGACGTAAGGAGACCAAGTGACGATGTCTTATATACCACCAGACTGAGATTAGTCTTGCGCCGAGTCGCTGGCGCCTCTGTGAAATTTAGTGAAAATGTTAGTAAAACGGAGCTGTCGGTATTGATGTAAGGTGTTAGCGCCACATTTTCCATGTACTTATAGGTCGCCAGAATGCTTCCCGTTGAAAGACCCCATGATATATCTACAAATAAAGGCAGCAGATAGTCAATTCAATTTCTTAAAATAGCTATGGGGTATTAAACCAAAAGCATGCATCAGGTCCCCTAAAGCAATGCAATTCAAGTACCTCACAAAAGTCCTGAATAATCATAACTGCTGCTCAAGCGGAGCACGATTTACCCTGATTACCTCACGAACAAAAACAGTGGACATAAGATATCAATCTATCTGTAGGATGTCCCAACACATAGTTAGCCAAAAAAATATATGACAAATAATCGTCTGAACTGAGACGATATTTAATCATTAGTATTCTGTCGGTCAATTTAGAATATAGGACTTAAACTAAAACAACAATGTTAGTTGACACTCCATCGAACTGATCAAGTCCGTGGCAGCACAGACTGTGAGGACTGCGAGAACTAGAATGCTATAAAAATGATGATGATGATGACGACGATGGTGATGACGATTATAATAATAATGATAATAATAATAATAATAATAATAACAATAGCAACAACAACAATGATAAATACCGTAGCATTCGGAGGCAATTTCGAGCACTACGTTGGAGACGAGAACCTATTACCTTTTTAAAAATCTCTTTGACCCTTATGGATCTTTTCCACGTCGGGCGCAAAAATAATAATAATACTACGACAAATAATAATAATAATTTGAATCTTAGGTTAGCTTTTAAAAACCTGAGGGATCATATGGACCTCGGGTATATAAAAAATAATAATAATAATGACAATAATAATAATAATAATAATAATAATAATAATAATAATAATAATAATAATAATAATAATAATAATAATGTTACTTTAGATTTAGTATGCAATTGTGGGAAAACTATTAACACACTATGCTAGTGTTTTGCTAGGCGTTCACTGTTCATCAGGCACAGCCAGTTGGCGTTTCACAGTTTGCATTGGAAATAAATGATGGTTTTCATAATAATAATAATAATAATAGTAATAATAATAATAAAACCCTGAAAACCAGGCATGACAATTCCGGACTAGTTTTTAAACAATAGTTAGCAATGAAGTCCCTGAAGGATCCTAGATACCTCGGGGCAAAAATAGTATAAATAATAATAATAATAATAATAATAATAATAATAATAATAATAATAATAATAATAATAATAATATCCTAATAATAATAATCAGAGTTGCAAAAAATTTCTTTGTTTTTTTATTCGTTTAAGAAAATTTCCAGTTTGTTTACCTTTATATTTTTCGTATCTTTTTCTGCTTTTAATTTTTCTGTTTGGCCACATTATTTATTTAGTGAATGTAATTTTTTCAATAATTTTTCGCCTGATAGGCTGTGATAGCCCTAATATCTCCGCATTTTCAAAAATTACTCTGCGAACTCATGCCATTATTTAAAGACCTTTTATTCCGTTTTTATTCACTTTTTAGCATATAGGCCTACAACAACAACAATAAAAATAACAACAATCATATTGTGATTGGTTTTAATGACGGACTCTTTGTACTTGTCGTATACCCATAGGTGCAATCACGTCCTAAAAGTTGGGGGGGACCAAATGAATCACGTCCTAAAAGTTGGGGGACCATAATGATAAAGTCAATGGGACCACTCAAAAGTTGGGGAGCACGTCCCGTGGGTCCCATAGGGTGGTTGCGCCTATGGTCATACCAAAGATTGAGAATTAATAGACTGTATGTCAAATAAGTTGAATTGTAAGTAAATTCGGAGTGCGTTCGGTTGCGATCACTAGTCCGCGAGTTTATGAACAGAGCAATGAGACAGTAACAGTACTTAGACAAAAATAAAGATAGGAACTGTGAGCAATGGTAGTAAGGTAAAGAAAAGTTATTGATTAATAATGTCTTGATAGTAATTGTCTAACAAAGTAGTCTTTAAGGATAAACGTCTAAGCTCTATTGAAATTCTTGTCTGCCCTCAATTCCACACCGATAGTCTTTATTCATAGATCCACAACCACAAATCAGTAGGTCGAACTTTCGTAGTGCCACGATTCGATGCAATTTAACAGCACAGTTTGATAAGCATATTTAATTTGGAGACGCAAAGTCAATCTTACAGTGTTTGTTATCAACGGTCGAATGATAATTTGTCCAGTCCGCTTCAAGTCGGTAGCCACACGAACTGAACGACTCTGTGCAGTTGATTGAATCCGTTTTCACAATCACTGAAATAAATTCCACGTATCTTTCAGATTCTAACTTCATTATTAGGCCTATTTTCATGAACTCCTATTCTACCTTGACATGAATAAATTAAATACGTTTAATCAATCCAGTTTCTATTTGAGCAACAATTGCATTTTTTATAGATCGATCCAACTTCTATTTTAAAAAAACAATTATTTTTCATGAATCCAGCTTCAATTGATGCAAGAATCTATTCATCGTTCCCACTCCTATTTAAGTAATAACACTTTTACCAATCCAATTTCTATATTTAGCAGGAATTATTTTCTTCAATCCATGCAGTGGTGAATAATTTAGTGCGTTAAAGTGAAATACTACCAAGAATTCTTGCTTAAATGTTTATAATGGATTGATGGATTGATGGAGATAATTCTTGCTTAAGTTGAGGTTTGATTGATGAAAATAGTCTTTTCTTAAATGGAAACTCCATGACGAGAAAATTTAATTTTAATCATCATAATCATCATCATCATCATCAGCATCAGCATCAGCATCAGCATCATCATCATCATCATCATCACCGCTATCACCACGACCATCACCACGACCATCATCATCATAATTATCACCACGACCACGACCACCACCACCACCATTATTATTATTATTATTATTATTATTATTATTATTATTATTATTATTATTATTATTTTAATTTTTTTAATTTTTTTTGCCCCGAGGTATACAGGATCCCTCAGGGACTTCGCTACCGCCTAATATAAAATCAGTCTGGAACGGCCCTATTCATATTCCGTGTTCTGATCGGCGAAAGTGCCCCTATTATTTTTATTATTATTATTATTATTATTATTATTATTAAGATTATTATTATTATTATTATTATTATTATTATTAAGATTATTATTATTGTTATTATTATTATTATTATTATTATTATTATTATTATTATTATTATTATTATTATTATTATAACCTTTTAATGTCTTCTACAAACAACATCAGTAACAGGAAGTACAAAACTAGGGAAGTAGTGGCTATTGTTATATCTTCTCTGGAACCAGATCAGCTAAAGTGCCTCAAAAGGCCACCGAGTTGAAACGCTGAACGGTTATAGAGAGGCTTTGCAGCATTATTATTATATATATATATATATATATATATATATATATATATATATATTATATATATATACCGGTATGTATTATTATTATTATAATCCTCTAAAAATAGAGTTCTACGGTCTCATCGTGCCAGGCATGCGATGGCGTTGAAACACTGTTCTATGACAGATAATTATCTTCTGGAAAAGGAACAAGTTTCTTCTGTAAAACCGAAATCCGTAATGAAGGCCAGGTTCTCCTGGTGATATGCGGACTACTGATCAAGGGCCAACTCATCAAGGTACTATTCATCACAAATTATACAACGCACATCGCATATCGAACATTGAGCGAATCATCGAACGACTTTACACTTTCCTTGTTGGGGTCTGATTTGTCTGTGAAGAAGTGTTTATTTAAACTCCACACGCCCCTACAAAAATTCCCATAATCAAGTTTTTCAAGTTATACACTGGACTTCAATGTAGGTTACTATGTGTTAAAATAGTCGTAAATTTAGTGCTTGTACTGAAATCGTCTGCTATTAAGTAATTTTAGTTAGTATTAACAATGAGTAAACCAATTCCGGTATTGAGTTTAGATAAATCAAAATTTTCTCTGATTTAATTGATTATGTTCGTTATTAGATAAAACAGACTGTGATGAGTTGTACCTTGATGAGTAGTCCTTTGATCAGTAGTCCTTTGATGAGTAGTCCCTAGATCAATTGACCTATGATCAGTAGTCCTAGAACCCTCCTGGTCCACGAGCCCAACGTTTCTAGCGCATTTGGAGTGTAGTCATCATCATCATCATCATCATCATCATCATCATCATCATCATCACCATCATCATCGTCGTCGTCGTCATCGTCATCGTCATCATCATCATCATCAGCTTCATTATCATCAGCATCAACATCATCATCATTATTATTATAATGACCAGAAGATCAAGTCTGTTTGAAGAGCGAAGTGGAGGTTCTTCGATCACCTATTAGATTCGACACCAGAAAGTTTATGGTAGTTAATTAGTGATAAATCATAGCAACAGTTTTGATTCAAGTGGAGCTTTCGCTGAACATATATAACAGGCCATGCAGCGAATGATGAACTTAATTTACTACCAGTATAGCCTGCATGCCGTCTTTCCTTAATCTATTTTTAGCGACTTCCAAGGAACCTGTCTATTGTCTGATGCTTGAAAAGTTCTTTGTCAAATGTTGTGATCTTACTTGGTGGAACGTTGCACGAATTCGGTTCAATGCGATGAAGAAAGACAGCCGAATATTCCATCGATCCAGAGTAGAACTGAGACGCTTTGATTTCCAGCATAACTGGAACTCCAACCGGTAGATGGATGTAGTACAGCTGGATATTGGATCCATTCGGGGAAGCTGTCTGGACGACCTCTGGCGGAGGCAGAGGATCCGTGTTGTCTGTTGATTGTAGAGAGAAACTAAGACGGATATTGGTGGAGTTGAATGTGACTGACAGCAGAAGACATGGCTCCTGTGTGGTCGAAGTGTAAGAAGGAGAAAGTAATTTGGACACTTCTCCTACGGTGTAGCCGTCGAATTCACTGCGAATGACTGTCGTCGATTCTGCTCAATTTGCATAAAACATTATGATTGATTTTGATGGCTAAAAGAGGATAATAACCATCATCAACTTGAATATTAGTTTAGAAGAATTCATGAAGTCATCTGGAACGCACTACAACAAATCATTTTTATTAAACAAGTTGACCGCCTATGACAAGAGGCGATATTAAATCGACCTTCAGTTGGACGTGATGTTGCCAGAGTGTCAGATTCGACTCCTGTTTCAACTTGCAGTCATTAATTTTGTTCACACTTCATACGAATTATGACTTGCAATTTAGACTGCCGTGCGTCAGTTCAATTAATAATAGAACCTAAACAATAAACAGTTATAGACAAACATGTAATATTTGTAAGTGGTCGTCTAGGAGATGATGCTAATTCCCGTGTAACAAGACGAAAGTATGTCCTTTTAAAACGAACAATACACCAGAAAATACGATGAAAAACCGAAAAGAGCCAAAACTTGACGAACTTTACGGCTTCAATAAACCACAGCGTCACCACCGCAAAAAGAAGCAGATTTCTTGGAAAGTTGCGAGAGACAACAGACACCTAAGTTGTGGAGACTTGGCATCTAGGGGGTCTCTGTAGACTGAACCTCATTTTGCAAAATCCTTCAAAGCTAAAATAGAGTTTCATATCGCCGGATGTTAATTCACTTAGCACTCCTTCTAGGCCTACATAACACCGAACCTAACAGTTGGTATTTTGGTACGGACCTAACACGAACTTTCAACCCCCACCCCACCGACACGCACATTTACGCACGCACGCACGCACGCACATACACACACAATTTGACTGTTACCTGAGTTGGAATAATAAAGACGAGCAGGTGACCAGCTGTACCCCGACTGCGATTGGTGAGCTATAGGACATGAAGCTTCTGTGGAGGAAAAGTCGCAGAATCCGTTCCAAGCCACGTCGGTCGCAAAATCTGTTGTTAACATTTCACTTTAATTACTAAATTACAAAAACTAAATAGACTTTATATTGATCCTCTATCATTCAATTATTATTCGCTGCACCTTCCGCTTCCTCCTGCTCCTCCTCTTCTTCTTTTTTGCATCCACTTCACGTCCACCATTGAATTTTCAACCTTCTTCTTCTCTTCCATCTTCTTTCCTTTTTCATTCGATCTCTTCCATCTTCTCCATCTCTTCCATCGCGTCCTTCTTCCCCTCTTTGTCCTTATCCTCCCCTTCTGACCACCCATCCACCTCCTCGTCCTCTTTGCCTTCTTTTATCCGCTTTTTTGCATTCCTTCTTTCTCGTCTTGCTTGAAACTGACAACAAGACACTTCGTTCACTTTTCACTTTCTTTGTTCTTTTTTCTGCCTATAGCTTTCCTCTCCCCCACGCTCTACTCCTACTTCTTCTTTCCTTCTTGCCTTTGTTGTCTTCTTCTTTCGTTTTGTTCTCTCTCCCCTCCTTCTCCAACTCTATTCTTTCTTTCCTTGCCGCTCCTCGTGTTCTCCACGTCTCAATTGTCTTCTGCCTCTATACAAACTCTACGGCTTCAATACAGTTTTCTTTATAGCTCTTCTATATTGAAAGACGTTAGATGCAATCTCATCCACCCCTCAACTTTAGTTCTTCTCTCTCTTCCTCTCGTCATCCGCATTTTTAATTACCCGCAAAGCAGCGTGTCTCTCTGTATGTTGGTCTATGTGACTCTGTATTTTTGGCATTAGATTTGAATCTGATGCAATGTATGGGCCATCCGACCCTAAAGTCACGAGGCTGTCTAAAAAATTAGCATTCATAAGGATTAAAGATTTTTCGTACAGTTACACTGGTTCTCCTGGAGTTGTATTTCGCCGATGATGAGCAAATCTCCGTTGAGTTGTTGACCTTTTGACTCAAAGATAAGAACGAACTGTTGTCCTTCGACCGCAAAACCACCAACGACTCTTTGAAGAGTAAAGAAATTGACGGAAGACATTGGCTTCAGATTGCGATGGGTCAATCTCTCCTCGTATCTACCGTCGCTCTTCACGTATCCGAGCATGACTCTGAGCTCAGACAAGGCTTTGAATTGAAGGACCAGACAAGACGTCTTGTCTTCGCTCAACTGGAATACAGGGGATATCAGTCTGGCCTTCTGTTCAGCGACGCCCATCTGTTCCCTGTTCTGGTATTTCACGTGCAAGATAAACACCATGGCTACAATGAGACAGACGTGATTGGCTTATGGACTTAGCGACAGGTCAGGGAAACTAGTACCGTATGAAAATTATGAACAGATGCGACTCGGCAACCAAACTCTAAATCTGACAATGTTGGAACAACATTCTAGTACATCGTTGACACCTCGTTCACCATGCACTGCACAGGCGCCCGTTTGCTAAACTGATATATGCATACATTGCATAGACTTCAGCAGACCGCAGCCTATGCGTGTTGTTATTATCGTCTTGTTGGCCAATTTATAAAGGCCCATCATCGATAAACGTAAAGATTGTTAGTGCAAAGCGCAACCTGTCCGAGATGAACCTTCACTGAGATTGAATGCGCACACACATCAACGTTTACACCTGAATAATTGCGTACTGTCATTTGGAGATATTTAAAAGAAGATCCTATAAATAGCCAGAATCGATTCTTACCAAAGTCACACCTTACCTGTGTTCGGAGGCATGGAGACTTTGTAAGAGAGGTTGAATTTGTATTCGTCAACGAGGTTATACTGATCTTCGAAATAGATTATCCGCAATCCAGTCGTCTTAACTGAATAAGTCGGCGGTCGACGTGAAGTCGTTAGTGTTGTCCATATAGTCCAATTGGCTTGCAATTCGTCATAATAACGTATCTAAAACCAGCAATAACGATTAAACGAACGTCTTTTCGTGTTTTTTGTTCGGTGAGTCTTCACATCTTTTTTATTCATTGATTCATTCTGAGAATATATATATAGCGCCTCTTCAAGATTTCTATGTTTATCATCATAAAAGATAAGTAAGGTTCAACACACGAAATGCAATGAATCGTAACGATGAGCTACCGTACCTCTATAAACTGGCCACGGTCGAGATGCACGAAGTCGTATTTCAGAGAGATGACACTATCGTTGGGAGCACGTATCTCGCTCGTGGACTTGGAACAATCATTATATGCTAAGGTCATGAAGGTGATAACTCCCACCTTGTCTCGATACACCTGTTTACAATCACTGGACTCCATAGCGTCGCCTAAGAAAACAAGCGACATCTATGATAGAATAATGATATAGCATGCAACTCATGCGGCAAGCGGCGTAAATACAATCTGGAACACAGCGAGTACCAGAGGCGGATGTTATAAGTTATTACGACCACCGGAAAATTACATAAAGAACTGACAGTGAGCTTGAATTGAGAGGAGTGGAGCAAGTCATAGAGTTCCATTACGTAGACAGGTGGAGTAATCTCCCCAGGTTCATTTAGTATAAAAGAATGAAAGGATGAAAATGGGAGGAATAATAACGGAAGAGAGTCAATGAACCGAGAACATAAAACAAAGGATTGGCCTAGCATCACCGCGGTGTTGTAATGGTGGGATCGGTGCCTTGGAGCCGTAGAGTTCCAGGTTCGAATCAACCTGAAGCCGCCGCGTAGGGACCTTGAGGGAAGTGGCTATAGCAAATGCGATAAATAAAAAAGACAAAAAAAATGGTGCTTAGACGATGATAGAAAGACTAGTAGCAAAAATGAGTTAAGAAAAAACGGAGAAGAACCAGGTTAACAAAACTACTCACTAAATTATTCATAACTTGATGCTCTTGTAATTACTAAAATGCGAATAAACGAATGGACATGGATAGAGTGCCCAATTAAGCAATAATATTCGTTTCTTTCGTTAAGACAGTTTCGCGGATTTTTTCTTTAAAGCAACAAGATCGGTCGATATTATTTCCCACGGGAATAACAATGGCGTTAAGATGCGCGTTAAGAGGACTAATGACGTTAGTAGTACCTACTTGTTAGTTCCTGGAAAGTGAAAGAGGTTTCCAAGTTGGATGTAGATGAAACCATTGAGTAACCGCAAGCGTCGCTTCCCACAAACGTGCAATTCACAGACGCCGTTGCTAAGCGTTAAAAACCGCAAATATATAAAGCTAGATTCATTGCAATCTCGAAGACCAGCTCTAAATTGTGCACGAAATAAATCATCTCAGTGAAATGTCATCTTGATAATTATAGTGAAGAGTTTTGGAGAATTTTATACGGACGTGTTGCACATTGTACTTTCTCTTCTAAAGAAGTCATTTGTAGTTGAACCAACACAACAGAAATCAGCTCAAATCCTGAGCATCGCATTACAAAACAACAACTGTTAATTGCATTTTATTACAATCATATCCTCAGTAAACTATTATTGTCGCAAATTTCCTGGTTTGTAGGTCCACAAATTCATTGCACCTGAAGTTCACGTGTTCTAATTTATAAATTTAATCAATCAATTCATTTCAACGGGTCCATTCGTAAGCAAAAAAGCAGTAACATAAGGTTATTTTATTTTCCATCATGAACAACAAAAGAGACGCCAATGGTCCCACTTGGTAGGGCCAGCTTAGTTATCATTAGCATCAAAGTGAATAACAGGCAAGGGAGAACTTAGCATGGATTCTCAATGAGTTGCACGGATGAAGAGAATTCTATCGCGAAATATGGAACGAGTCTTAGCTAGAATCACACTGATGAACCACAGCATGCGTACAATTATGCTGCACTTAGCACAGCCTAGTAGCCCACACATTTGGAAGTAATGTCATTCACTATCATCTGAAATAAAACGCATAATAGATAAATAAAAGTAAATGCTAGAAAGTCGAGGTTTAAACAAAAAGATCAATATAATGAAAGGATGATCAACCAATCCAAAAAAGAATCAAAACATAAACTTAGTAGAATTTCGCGTAATGACCTTTGAATTATAGTACAGGTTAAGAGTTAACGAATATTAAGAATTTTATTGTTCGGTGCAGCTGCCATTATTGTGCCATTTATTTGAAAGCAAGTTGGAATTTGTTCGACAAAAACTTCTACAGGCTCTACAGTACAATACCCTGAGCATGTAAGTCAGGCATGCAACAGATATAATCTGTAAAATTAAGGCAGGTGGTAATAAATTTCTGACAAAGCGGAAGATGAATTCTAATAATTATTAGGCGTATCTGCGTATCTTCATCCAAAAAAGTTAACAAAATTTTACCAAATTGGTCGAGATTTGAAAAATGCTTTGCTTGAATTCACTTATTATATAACGAATAAATGCCTTGATTGAAAAGACATTTAATTAAGCATCTACAGGGTGCGCTAAAAAAAGTAATCCCCTACGGTTTTCAGCCCATATCTTGGCCAAACATGCGAATTTTTAAATGAAACTTTACAGTCTTGAAGGCAATTCATATTTACGTACAATGGTCAAATTAAAAAAAATATTTCAAACAGAACAAAAGTTACGCCACTTTTAGTGAAGCCACCCCCCCCCGTTTTTTGACGATTCAAAAACGCGACGCAAAAAAAGTCACAAAAAAACAATTTAATTATGCTGGCCAATATCTTGGCCGGAAGTAAGAATTTCGGAATGAAATTTTACCGGCTTAAAGACAATTCCTATCTGCACATGATGGCCAGATTTCAGCAAAATATTTCAAAGAGAATAAAAGTTATGGCACTTTCAAAGAGGCCACCTACCGTTTTTTGACGATCCAAGGACGTAACGCAACAAAAAAAGTAGTAAAAACACGATTTTATTTAGTCTCATCTCAAATAATTGTTATCAGGTAGCCTTGATATTGCCAGATGATCATTATTATTACCATTTAAAAAAGGAACAGAGTGCCAGCCTAGCTGCAAGTCACTGAGAAGTCACTTAGCAAGACGACAATCAAATTGGTAAATAAGAAATCTGTCAGATTAATCAACAGGTCCATCAAAAACTTTGCAAAGAGACTCAAAAGAAGTTTTGGCACTGGTGGTGGGCACATTGAACACAAGTTATGAAGCACTACCAAGTTCATTTGACAACAGTTATTTGAGATGAGACTTAATAAAATCGTTTTTTGTTACTTTTTGTTGCGTTTCGTTTTTGAATCGTCAAAAACGGTGGGTGGCCTCACTAAAAGTGGTATAACTTTTGTCCTGTTTGAAATATTTTGATGAAATCTGGCTATTATGTGTAAATATGAATTGTCTTTGAGCCTGTAAAATTTCATTTCGAAATTCTTACTTCTGGCCACGATATAGGCAAAAAACCTACTTTTTGTTGCGCTTCGTCTTTGAATCGTCAAAAAACGGGGGGTGGCCTCACTAAAAGTGGTGTAACTTTTGTTGTGCTTGAAATATTTTGATGAAATCTGGCCATCATGTGTAAATATGAATTGTCTTTAAGACCGTAAAGTTTCACTTAGAAATTCATATGTTTGGCCAAGATATGAGCAAAAAACCGTAGGGGATTACTTTTTTTGGCGCACCCTGTACATTCAATTACAGTTACAGCAAGTTCTCGTGAGTTTCAAGCGCAATAAAGAAATTATGAATTAACTATCATGTTTACCGTTCTTGTTGCTTGTCGTTGGTTTGGTGGCGACCAAGCACGGCTCCATGGGCGAAACCTGGATGCTATCGATGGCCAGATGAGACACGAGGGGATTTCCTATAGTGGTCTGGAATGTTAGATAGTATGTTCCGAGCGGAAGACAGATGATCGCCCGTTGCCAAGAACTGTCTACACTCATGCTGTTATCGAACAGCAACTGACCGGGAATTCCTAACTTTGAAACTTGGTACAGCTGAAGCAGGGATCCTCCGTCTGATAGCTTATTCATCGTGTAGTAAGAGAACTGCAGTTGGGTTGATTGAGAGATGGTCATAACAGGAGACATCAGTTGCACTCGGTCACCCATCTGGCCGAGGCGAGAGTTGAACACCATGTAGTATCCTACCGTTGAAACAGTAGCCAAACATCAATTCTGTTTAATTTAAGTTCGGAGTAATTGCATTTATTTAGAAACCGAAGCGCCTTGACTACAAACGGGAAAAATCGTTGTTCGTAATTAGAGCTACAATGAAAGCAATCCAGTTCAACCTGCCTCAAAGGAATAGTTCACTTCAATCTAGAGCATAGCTTAATCTATAGGTAAAATTGACTCCCAATCAAATAAAGATCCAATATATTCTCCTGTTCTGAATTTTATGGGCGGAGTTTATCAAGGGCGAGAAGGGGTTAATTCCCCTAAGAAGGCCCCGGTAAAAAATATTTGCGGGGAAATTTTTTATATTATTTTCTATATATTTTCGTGATATTTCGAATCGAACACTATAAAAAAAGGTCATCAGCTTTTTGACCGGAAAAAATGTTATTTGAAAATATTGTCGGCGTCGCTTTTTTGGATTTGGACCAAGTCTCCGTGTCCCGAAACCAAAGTTATTTTTAGCCCCTCCAAGAACTGAAACCAAACTCCGCCCATGCTGAATGTTGAAACTGACCCTAAGCATCGCAATTCACAAGTAATTTGAACCAAGTAAGAGTAGGGGACGAACCGTTCAAGGATCCACTTGCATCTGTTAGTGGTCCATGGAAGCTGGTGTCATCCGTGTCGCTGGCTTTTCTTCGACTCCACGACAGAGAAATTAGTGCCTGAATTTTATAGCCGCACAAGTAAGAGTCCTCAAAGTCGCAGCTAACACTTCTCTTCATCGCTGAAATCACGTCAAATATGACAATTTCTGACCACCAATTATGTGCATATGTAGGCTTAATGCAAGTACAAAAGCGGTTAAATTTTAAGCGTCAAATGAATTGCTGGCATTTTAATGCTAATAATAATACTAAAGAAGCTCGATCGTACTTGACGATAGTATCGGAGAAACTATATGGGTCCCGGTTACTATATTTGCACCAAGGTTAATCTTAAATATATTTCTCAAAGTTTGTCCCTCCGTTTGTATGTCCGGATGGATGTCCGGATGTATTTTGACTCTTCGACCCAGAAAACGCTAAGAAATTACAGAGCGTCGGTCTACCAACATTTTTGCAATTGATTCTTCATCATCATCATCAGCAACCGTGGGCTCAGCGCCCGTAGGTGTCCGATGCCTTCTTCACCAGGTCCTTCCACTTTCTCCTATCCAGCGCCGTTCCGCTCAGCTCCTGAAGCGGGGCCTTGCCCCAATCGGATATGTCGTCGAGCCATTCCCTATGAGGCCTTCCTCTCTTGTTTGTCCCATCCATTCTTACCCAAACTTTAAGGTCATGATGACTATTTTCAGTTCTCAAGTCACTTTAGAACCCGAGAAATTAGCGTTTTAATCAGATTTAATCACCATTAATTTTGCGCATTGCGGCATTCGTAAAGAGTCGACAGCCGCATGACGTCATACTAGCCCAATAATAATTTCCGTTTATCAAGAAATCGGTTTCTCAGGTGGGGTGGTGGATAGTGGGAGGGGAATTTGGGGAAAACTTTTTCCCCCGAAAACCCTAATTTCGCGGATGGCGTACCGGTGGAGGTCAGAGTTAGTGGTGGCGTGTTGTGTGGAGGGGCTAGGGGTGGGGTGGGGCGGGGATGGTGGAGAGAATTTTTGTGGAAAAATTTTCCCCCGAAAACCAAAATTTCACGGGTGGCGTACAGGTGGAAGTCAGAGTTAGTGGTGGTGTGTTGTGGAGGGGGTGGGGTAGGGAGGTGGGGAGAATTTAGGGAGAAAATTTTTCCCTCCCCGAAAACCAAAATTTTGCGTGTGTCGTACTGGTGGAGCTCGGAATTAGTGGTGGCGTGTTGTGGAGGGGTGGAGGAGAAGTGGGAAATTTGGGGCGGACATTTTCCCCGAAACCCTTAATTTCACGTGTGGTGTACCGGTGGAGGTCGGAGTTAGTGGTGGCGTGTTGTGGAGGGGTGGGGAGGGTGGTTGCAGGGAAATTTGGGGAATTTTCCCCCGAAAACCAAACTTTCACGGGTGGCGTACCGGTGGAGGTCGGGTTAGTGGTGGCGTGTTGTGGAGGGGTGAGAGAGGAGTGGGGAAAATTTGGGGGAAAAAATTGACGGAACCCGGGCGAAGCCGGGTATAAAGCTAGTAAAATATAAAAATTAGAGTCGATTATATAGTGATATCTTTCTAGACGGAACCTCCTTATTGCACAAATTTCGAGCGTATCGGACAATTTTATCATTTATATATATATGATGTATAAATAAAAATTTTAAGATACCGCAAAGATCCGGGTCCTCGTCGCTTCCATCGCTGCATTCAGGAACCCCATTACACGTCAGACCCGGTGGAAGACACATCCCATCGAAACAATGAAAGTGACTCTTTATTCGGCACTCTGACGAGAACAACAGAAAGAGTCTGAAAGACCATTACTAAGCACAGGATATTTCTCTAGTCATGTAGCAAATTATCATAATTTCATAAATCGTTCTCTAACAGTCTAACTCACCATTTAGAGTCTAATAGTGAGTAGGACAATATCCAAAATGCAGTGCATTGAACATCTTGTCGCTTCTTGTGGAGAAAAGCAAGAAACTTTTCTAATTTAAAAAATTGCAGTGGGAACGATGAAAAGATTCTTGCTGAAATTGAAGCTGGATTGATGAACAATAATTGTTATTTGAATATAGATTGATAAGAAATAGTTATTGCTGCTCAAATAGACACCGAATTGAGGAAACGAATCTTTGCCTTAATGGAACTTACGGAAGCTGTATTAATGAAATAGGATTCATGGCAAAGCAGAAGTCGGATTGATGGAAAAATAATTATGCTGCGATAGGCGAAGATAAAGATAAAGATAAGACAAAATAATTGGGTGGTACACTTGCTACGAGGTAACTCACTGCAGAGAAAAATAATTGATTGAAGATTAGAGGGGAAGAGGTGCAGAGGAAGACCTAGACAAGAACTGCTGAACGGGATGATGGAGGAGGGCTACAGAGAACTTAAGGACATGGCACAACAGCGTGAAATGTGGAGATATTGGACGTTTGGACCTGCCACTTGACAGAGAACCTAAAGAAGAGGAATAAGAGGAAGAGCTTAGAATGCTAAACCGATAGATTACCCAAGCACTGCGCCCATTTAACTGGCCAATAGGCTACTGGGGAGAGACGAGTCGATGAAAAACACTAAAAAGCAAAATCGCTGTTATTTTAATTCTAACCTTCCAAACAGATATATTCAAATGCGTGCAAATTTGCAAAATCCTTATTCACGAATGTTAATTTTGCACAAAATACTACCGAAAAATAACTTTAACGACTTTTTAGTCCCAATCAGTGACCCTGTTAAGGTCTGAATTCTTGGAGTCATGGACGCATGACATCAAAAAATTGGAGTCCAGGCAAATAGATAAGAGTCATGGACTCCACACCCATTCATTTTTCGAGTCCCATCGGGCCATAATAGTGGGCTCAATGTAAAAAATTACGAACTTCTCATATTATATATAGGTGACAACCATTATAATTACGTAGCCTACGCCATGCAAATAGTATTGATTGTAGCCTACTTGATTGAAATATCGCTGTAATACAGCATAGCTTTCACAGCAGCCTGCACAAATTGTCAATATTATTACATTAATGTAAACTTTTGAACTTTCTCTACAACAAACTGAAATTGCATCAGTGTGACCTGCTTATTTTCCTATGTGTAAAATCAAGTCCCCTAAATAGGCAAGCTTTTGTCCATTTTGCTGCATACTAGTAGAGATTCTACGGAGGTCAAGACGTAGACAAACTTTTATAAGGTACTTCTTTTATCACTCCTCGGGAGTGTATCCAAAACTGACACCTGGCCTGTTCAAAATAATTAACACCCCTACTCATCTTATCCTCCAACTTCCAATCCTAAATGGCACACCTCAACAGCTACTCTGCCCCTCTGGCAACCGGACTCGGACATCCCATGCACTGACATCCTTCTGACTACGCTTTCAACGGTCCTCAGACTCGTTGCGCAGCGCTCGTGAATAAGCTGGTGCCTGCTATTGACTTTCGAGTGGTGCCTTAGAAGTTTAGAAATTACGATTACATGTATTAGTGATTAGAGGGAGCACTTATCCTTGGAGAATTGACACACATTTGACATTAATTTATTAATTCATTCATTCTAGGGACTTATTGCGCCCCTTCAGGAACGTATACTTATTAACTATATACTACCTTTTGATTTTCAGCAAATTTATCACACTAAAGATACTATTCATACTAAAAATTGTAAAACAGTGAAACTGAGAAATTTACAATAACAAGACTCGATGTAAAATACCATGCATGTTCCTAATCTTTTGCTTTCTTTTACAACCTCTTGTTACAAAGGATTTAACCGCGACTATCATGTTTTGCCCCTCCTGCAAAAATTTCTGCGGGCGCCCATGCTAGGCTATAGGTGTTTTTTCTGCTAATTACTTTATGTAACTCTTAAATGTGAGGTATGGAAAATCGAACAATCCGATCGGGATAATAATATTTGCTTTTGAAAAAAACGTACTGCTATAGAAGAATATTACATCTGAATTGGATAATGAAGGTCACAACTAAAGAAGTCCGTATAGAAAGCTAAATATAAAGGAAGACTTAATGCAGAGGGTTATGAGGAGGAAACTCAGTCTATTCGGACATAATGAAGAATGAACAACAACAGAAAAATAAAAAGTGTGATGCTTGGAATTATGGACGGCAAGAGAAGAATAGGAAGACCAAACAGGGGTGGATAGATGACATCAAGGACTGGTGCAATTGAGACCTTTCAGTTCAGCTATATCTGCACAGGATAGGGGACTGTGGAAAGTGGTGATGAAGTGTGCATTGGACACCTACGGGCTTCCAGCCCATGGATCAATATGATAATGACGAAGTTTGAAAATGACTACCTTTTGACACAATGTATTGCGCCTATTGATTATTTAGTTATGTAAATACATAATTACATATCCATTGTTTTTCATAACTAACCGATGTTCCGGCAGCGCGTTTGCAGGCGGCTCATTGAGGCATATACTTAAGCACTTACTTACTTGCCAGCTCACTTACTTACATACAATGACGGTGGGCGGTGGCAATTTCAGTTTGTTGTAGAGAAAGTTCAAAAGTTTACATTAACGTAATAATATTGACAATTTGTGCAGTCTGCTGTGAAAGCTAATCTGTATTACAGCGAGATTTCAATCAAGTAGGCTACAATCAATACTATTTGCATGGCATAGGCTACGTAATAATAATGGTTGGGCCCTTTTAGGAAACGATTGGAGACAGCGCACCATAGGTGGCTAAGAAACCGAGACATTGAGCATCTGAGTCAATCGTTGATGGTTTTACTAACTGCAGTATTCTATCTCGCAGAGTGCCAGACGGATCTGTGTGGCTGAAAATGCGACGGTGGTGGCGACGAGACAGGAAGGCCGAGACCAGGCCGAGAGCCCGAGGATGTTCCTGCAGTAGTTTCGACTCTCTTTGATGTTGAGCTGGGGCAACCGGGGTCCATAATCGCTTCCGTATTCCGCCCACATCAGACAAGACTCACCCGAAGCAGATCGACTCATCGTCCCAAAGTAACCGGTGCCCATCGGATTTACACGACATTCGCTCATAGTATTAGGCAATAACACGCCAGATAATGTGTTGACACCTACATCATAATTACGATAATTATTATGAAAAATATAAAAAACGAAAAAATGGCAAATTCATCTTTTTCTAGATCACAAGACAGGCCTAGCTATAATCATGCGCAATTTCACCTTGACTGCTGCTACGGCAACAGACTTACTCTCCATCTTTGGATTTACAGACAGTAATTATACCAACGGAGGATCAAGAGAAAATAGAAGCATTTAAATTTTTCAACGTTTGACACGGTCAATGTTGCAATTATTTCGGGCAGAAAAATTACTTAACTAAAATAGAGTTCACATAGTCGCTACCTAATTTCGGGCACAGTTGAACGATGATGTCATCGACAGCCAATCCGGTGTAGCTGACGCCTCCCCTCCTTCCCTCAATGACAATCTGATAGACTCCGCTGGGCAACTGAGCGAGCATGCGATTCCATCCGGCCACTGGTTGTCCGAAGGTTCTTGCAACCGTCTGTTCGTCCTTCTCTTCAGAGACGACGATGATTGAGAGGACAGACACATCAACGGACGAGACATCCATCCAGTAGTAAAGTTCAACGCACTGACCGGTTGTGTTGATGTAAGGCGACTGAATGCGACCAAAGTAACCGAGACGCTGGTCGGTCGTTAGCATCAGCTGAAAATGACCGCTTCCTACAATAAAAAAACATACATTCGTTCATTCATTTCAAGAATTTACATAGCTCCCCTTCAAGAAACCACCCTTCCCTTGGTAACCCGAGGGTTAAATAACATCAAAACGTCCTAGTGGCGTTTGCTTATAGCAAAAATCCGCGATTGCTTGCTTTCAAATCTAAGCATAAACTCTTCATTATATCAAAAAACAGTAATTAAATCTGTAAGCTTATCATAACACACACGAAGTAGGCCTAGAGTGTGTTTTTCGCCTGTTTCAATAACTCTGTACAACAGTCATTTTTAGAAATTATATTGCTGCTTAAAACGCCGTCCGTTTGGGAACGATAGGCACGAGGGGTGGTTGTTTTGTATGACGCAGATTCAGGCTTCCAAAATTACCCATGAATTTCTTAGTCATAATAAATTATGTTTCCATATTCTCAATTTAAGTTGCCTTTAACTGCTCGCATGTCGTGCTGGGTTATAAATAACTTTTCGATTTTCAAAATTTGCAAAATATTGACAGATTAGCCTGTAAAGCCCCATATTTTTCCGGGCTGTGGAGTTTGCCTAGCGAACCATTAAATCTGGGCGTTCGCTTTGATTTCAAAATACATAAATGTAGGTTACTTGATTTTCTGTGTGGCTATTTGTACCATGCCGAGACATGATTTTCTGTCGAACAAGAGTGTTAGCAATGCTTATAGAGCTCTGCCAATCTGACGCGCACAGATAAGTTATATTCATCCCTGCAATGATGAGGATACCGAGAGCAAGGGTGAAGTCACATGTCGTAGTCTGACTCACCGACAACTGGGAGAAGAATTGCTTTACAACAAGTTTCAAATCGCAGTTTCGATAGCCTACATCTAGCTACCTAAGTTGATAGTGTTTTCGACGTCGATCGCTGCCATCACGTAGGGTTGTGCAAAGGTCCACGTCTCAGTGGCAACTGTCGTATCGTTGAACAGAGGACAAAGGCCGTCTTCGAAATTGCAGATGAATTCAGGAGGCACTAGAATTAACAAACAAGAAAGAGAATATTGCTTGCTCGGTCTTCATCGCAGTAGTTATAAACTAATAAAAAGTTATCTGGATGTTGACAGTGCACCGTTAAATAAAAATCAATCAACATAATTCGGTCCGATACCCATATCCTAGCAAGCCTCTTAACCTACACAGTACATTTATATCTGTCATTGCTTTTTGAACATACACTTCTGCGCCTCTTCCTTTGCATTAGGCCTACATACCATTTGAAATGCTTGCTCTAATAATAATTATACTGCAACACGGAAGGGACTTGGAGGACTAATAATTATGTACACATTGTACAGGTTTTAAAAATAATGACAACACCATTGCTGATACAAAACACATACTGAGGTATCGTTTCCTTCTGTAGAATTCAATTTTGTTATCGCTAGCTGAACAGTTGGAAATAGCTTCAGCCAATTCAGATGCAGTGGAGCGTGGCAGCCATTCGCCCGTGTAGGAGCTGATGATACAAGTGCGATCGATTCGGTTGAAAAGGAACGAGCTGCATTGTGTATCAAACATGTCTGAACACAAATTCCGACAGACAGATCGCGTCGCTTCTCCTACGAGAATGTTTCTCACAGCGAATGCATCCGGAATGACGCAGATCCCAGAGTAGAGAAAATATTCGTCGCGATTAACTAAATAGACAGAATGAGACAAAAAATAGTAGGAAGGCCGCAGGCGACACATTAGAATAAATGTAATAAATTATGCATTTAACCCTCGAGTACCCAAGGGGGGTCCGACCGGACCCCAGGCCCGTTTTTTCCGGATAACTTTTTAACGGCTATATATATGCAAAAATGCTTTTAGGTATTCCTAGAGCAACCATTTGGGCATCGAATGGTATATTTTGCGTGAGTATTGTCCAACCCTGTACCCCACAACCACATCGTATACTAAGGGTACCGCAAGATTTGCTGCTATTCCTTCGGTAAATGACGCAAGCAAGCATTATACTGTGTATCATGAGATTTTTACACTATTATTTTGCACCAGGTGGTGCTATTGTGATATAAGATACATCAGTCGACTGAAAATTCATTTTGGATTACATAGAACTAAATTCTTTTATGATATTCCAATCCCTTCTCAAGATTTTAGCATGAAAACGATAGACTTCCTTCGGTAAATGACGCAAGCAAGCATAAAATGTGTATCAAGAGATTTTACACTATTATTTTACACCAGGTGGTGTTATTGTGGTATAAGATACATCAATCGATTGCAAATTCATCTGGGAATACATAGAACTAAATTCTGTAACGATATTCCAATCCCTTCTCAAGATATTACCATGTAAACGCTGGGGTCCGCGCGGACCCCCCTTGGGCCTTCGTGTACCAAAAAATACATTGGGCACTCGAGTGTTAATGTAGCTGCTCTCCATTCAATCTTTTATTTAGCCGATGATTTGTGAGTCATAAAATTACGCATAATATACATGTAGTCACATAAAACTCCATAATCATTTACAAATCATTTTAAATTATAGAATCACATACAACTACATGATCAGTTTAAGAAATAAATTGAAATTTATCGAAAATAATTTTCAAAAAGCAGAGAGGCCAAATTTGCACTTGTGCAAGATCAACAGTAGCCTACCAACCAATGCAGATAATTTAAATATGCGAGGAGAGTAACTGTAGCCAACGCTTGATTTGCATCTTAAAAAGAACAATTTCGTACATTCCACTACACATTCTTCTCATGTTCATTGACAAGAGATGTGGCATCATTTGAGGTCATTATGAAAATCTGAGTCCTGTTTCGTTAAAGTTGAAACAGCTGGTTGAAATTATACTCAAACTGCCTATGATTCGCCAGTTTGAAAAGCATTTAATATTATGCTTTGACATAATTTTGTGCTCATAATGCGCAACACACCCTGAAGGGGCTTTATAGCACGTGCGAGAAATAAATAAATAATTAAGTTTATAGTCGACAGAAAGTGGACAGGCGTGCATTTGTTTAAAATATAAAATAATCATCCTACCAGTTTCATTAGTTTGCGACGGTTTTCGATCGTAGTGAGACACGATCAAGTCATACAGACCGTTTTCATGCAATGCAGTCAACCTAGATATATGAATAAGACTATTTTACTGCATTTCCTGAATATCTATTAGCTGAAGACTCAAATTACTGATGAAAACTGCTTAAGTTGTAAAAGAGCATATTCACTGGGCACGTGCAAATTAGCTTGTAGGGTGGAGTGCCTATGAAGTTGTAGAGCCAGCAGTAGTCTTAAAATAAATTCGGTAGTAAGTTTGGATGGAAGCGGTGCATAAAGAGATATAGGCCTACCCGAAATTTATTAATAATTTATGAAGTTTTTAGCATATGGTTTAAGTAAAGAGGAACAGCAAATAAGCAACAAATAAGTACCACAAAGTATTCTTATGACACTTTTCTGAGAGTTATCGGTGGTTTGAGACGAGGGAGATAAATAGAAGCCAGGAAATATTGCACTAAGACAGATACGGAAAAGTGTATAATAAACTGAGATAATAGAAGAACGGACTTAGGAGCATTGCTTGATCCTGTGTAAGATCCCAAGTTTTCAGCGTTTTAAAGCTATGGTTAGTACTATGTTCCCTCTAAATACAATGGCTGCAAGAACTTAGATGTATTAGTTTGGTTGAGTGGGCCATTATTGAATAGGATTGACTTATTCTCATAATTTCATTTTTTATTTTCTTTTTGGTGTGAAATAAATGTAATAGGTTTTATGAAGATAACAATATAATCTATTAGTTTTAAACCGATCAGCTATTATTTGCAAGACGGTCAACGGAGCGATGCGAAAGGAATACATTACAATATCATGGGTAAAAAGTGTAAATTTTAATATGAATGAGGTCATGGATAAATCATTTGAGTATAAGACAAATAAATGTGGTGCATGTGTTTATCCTTGGGAACCCCACAACAGACTTTTATTGCCATAAATTTATGTCCCTTGAAATAGACATGAATTCAATTTTAAGTATAGTCTGCAGACCAAGAATTTGATTCATTTTAATGATGAAAAATGAAGTGGCCTGAGGACTTCCTACACACAATAATGCTCCTCATAAAAATAAAAATAATGCAACGGCTTGTAAGGACCGCAGAACAAATAGGCTGCTCTCACACGCAGCAAAGATCATGCTGAAGATAATCACAAAGACAATTCATGCAAGGATAGAAGCGGGCAGAGGACTAGGAGAAGACCGATTCGGATTCAGAAAGGGTATAAGCGCAAGGGACGCCATAGGAGCAACGAGGGTGCTAACGGCAAAAACATAGAGTACGGACAAGAGGTCTATGTCTATTTCGTGGATTATGAGAAGGCGTTCGACAGAGTAGACTAAAAAAAACTGATGAATGTGCTTAGATGGACTGGAGGCACAAGAGGAACCCATATATGAATCAAATAGTAAAGATAAGAATAGAAGAAGAGTGCTCAGAGGAAGGAGTAATTGGTAGGGGGTGAGGCAAGGATGCTTACTATCACTACTTCTCTTAAACATATACATGTACATAGAAGAACAAGAAGCAATGGAACAGACAGGAGAGTATATAAAAGTGGGTGGAATACTCGCAAGAGTCCTAAGATTTGCTGACGACCAAGCAATGCTGGCAGCCACACAGGAGGTGCTGCAGAAATTGATGGATCAACTAAACAGGACTTTAAAAAAAATACAACATGAAGATAAATATCGGAGGACAAAGATTTTGATGATAAGTGGAGTAAAGGAGAAATAGCAATGAAAATAATAATAAAGGTAGAGGAAGTGGAACAAGTCAGGAGCTTCTGCAACTCGGGAAGTATGATAATAACAGATGCAAAACGCCAAAGTGATATAAAACGAAAAGTAGTATTGGGAAAAGGTGCGTTCACGAAAAGAGGAGAGTTGACGAGAGGAGGGTTGAGCAAAGTGGTAAAGATACTTGTCAAAGTACTAGTGTGGAGTATGGTATTGTATTGGTAGAGACGTAGACCATGAGGAAAGAGGATATCAGGAGATTGGATGCTTTTGAGATGTGGATATGGAAAGGATGGAAAAGGTGAGCTGGACGGAGCATATGACGAACGAAGAGGTGATGCAAGAAAAAGAAAAAGATCACTGATGACAACATTAAGAGAAAGACAAAAGAACTGGATTGGACACATATTTCGAGAACACTCCCTCTTGAGAGAAATCATGGAAGGGAGATTGGAGGGAAAGAGAGGCAGATCGATACAGATGATGGATGATGACTGACGGATACAACGAACTGACGAGAAAAGCACAGTGAAGAGAAGATTCAAGATTTAAGATTTTTTATTGCAACCAATTGTAACAGTCAGTAAAAAACAATACACGTATTAAACAAGTGATATTAATAGAATATTGCCTGCAGTGGGAAGGCCTAACTGTGCCCCAACAGGGACCAATATCCCGCTAAGTAGGGTCATACAAGTAACTATTTTAACAGACTATGGTTAGACGGTCGATTTCGATAGAAATAATCCATTGTAACAAAACGAGCGACAATCATCCTAATATGACACGGTTATTATCTAAACCTATAAAACACAAGGTAATCACGCAGTTTAGCGTCGTTAATTTCTTTTCTTCTAAGGACGCCGGGTATTGTAGCTTAATTTACTAAGGTATTTTATATGTGAAGTGGAAGCTGGATTAATTTTTAAAAAACGTTTGAAAAATGCAAGCTGGATGAAGATTCCTTAAAGGTGATATAGAAGCTGGATTGACGAATATAACGCTTGCTAAATGGAAACGGGATTGTTGATTTTAATTCGTGTATTTCAACATGCATCCAGCTTCCATTTCAGCTGGAAAGCCGTTTATCCAGCTTTCTTTTATCAAGCGTCTATCAATCAAGCATTTTTCATCGATCCATCTTCTATTTCAGATATAGATATACCTTCATCCAGCTTCCATTTCTCAAGCTAAACTTGTAAAAGAAATTAGCGACGCTATACTGCGGGATTACCAAACACAAATTGTAACAGTGTGCTTGATAAAAAAAATCTCCTCATCCACGGGACCGATTTTCCGAATAATTACAAAGCAACTTCTTAGCACCCCCGGAAAACACTATCGGGGTTCGCGATCCAAAAATCTTACCTTTTCCCGAGTTTGAAACATTTAATTTTCTATCCGAAAGTTAACGCAATATTTAAGATTGGTCGCCGGAAGTTTCGGAACCCTTTTTAAAGAATCCATAGATTTATGACGTCATCACTTCTTCACCTCACTTTAGAGTCTTTAGACGACCGATTTTATAGCGCGCGCTTTCGCAAAATTATACTAAAAACACTGATAATAATTATGAACGGTTGATCGCAAGACAATGACAATTTTTACCGGTAATTAATATTATACCGTGTCGTCGTATGTAGGCCATCTGGACATTTTTTAGGGCGGACGGGTTTAGACTAGGGTGGACATACGTCCCGGTTTTCCGGGACATGTCCCGGTTTTTCGTGGTGCGTCCCGGTGTCCCGAAGAGTTATGGAAAAAGGCCAAATTGTCCCGGTTTTTGGCAAGAAGGAAATTTGAATATTGAAAACGTCAATTTTATGTAAACCACAGAATAAAGTGTAGTTTATAACCTTTAAAAAGCCTTAACAAAAGAGAAGTTGTCAATTTATGGATAATTTATTATCATACATCTTTAGTAGGCTAGTGAGTTCAGTTGATAAATTCAAGGAACTATCAAGGAGAAACAAGAAAGGTTTTATAATAGGCCTAAAAGCCTAAGATTTAAATAGCGGCTCAAGAACTATATCGACCGGCAGGTCGCGCTACGGGCCTAATGATCGTTCGACCGCTCATGCTATAATGTGCAGTAAAAACTAGTGAAAAAGGTCATTGTTCTGCGAGTGTGAGTAATTTAACATGGAGGATGGGAAGGCAAAGAAAGGTTTTGTGCAGTTCTAAATATTCCTTAGAAACAGCCCTGCATGCTAGCACAGAAATAGACCAATTTCCTTCGACAACTTAAATTGCTGTCAGTGTAATGTGGAAATTCAAACAGAAATTTGGATGATCAGGGACACATTCCCTACACAAACCCCGTTTCACTGCTCGGCGCTGAACGCCTCGATCGGCGATCGTCCACCGGACGCTCATGTGTGCCCCAGAAACATTAAATCTTCGTCTGGACTAGATTATAGGCCTACACACTGGGCACCAACTGA
This sequence comes from Lumbricus terrestris, assembly GCA_949752735.1. Taxonomy (NCBI): domain Eukaryota; kingdom Metazoa; phylum Annelida; class Clitellata; order Crassiclitellata; family Lumbricidae; genus Lumbricus; species Lumbricus terrestris. The sequence goes on from OX457044.1 coordinate 1,321,007, forward strand.
GAGATGGTTCTCTATTACAAATGAGCAGGGGCAGATCCAGAGGGGCAAATCCGGCCATGGCCCCCATTTGACCAGCTATTCTGGCTCGGAAAGTTGACGTGCCCCCCATGAGTGGTTTCGCAGGCACCACGAGGTCCGTACAGGGGTTTAAGAACACTGTACGACTAAAAAAACAAAGGTCATCAGTTATTTTTGCGGGAAAATTGTATCTTTTTCTTGGAAATTCGACAAATGACTCAAAAAAGTCATCAGATTTTTGTTCGGTGACCAACACGAAATTTTTCCCCTGTCCAAGACCAAATATTTAGCCCCCCCTCTTCGAAAATTTATTTCTCCGCCCCTGTAAAAGAGTACTGCACTAAGTGCACGGACGACAGGAGCATGTTGTAGATTTCTACACTGAAATCTATGTTCAGCATTAAATTTAATTGAGCATATAGGACTAGGCCTTCGATCGTAAGCCTGTGGCCCTGTAGTTAAGGAATTAGGCCTACAATTGATATTTTTCAAAAAGTGTCCCGGTTTTTGATGGCCAGAAAATGGTCACCCTAGTTTAGGCAAAAGAACCAAGATTCACCGGCAAATGCCGAGCGAACCCGCCCCGCAGGGGCGGCTGGGAGATGGGTTGGGGCGAAACAATACATTTCACGGAGAACGCCAGGCACCCCAGACTGGGGTCGGGTTGTGGCTGATGGAAGAAGGCGGGGTGAGAAAGGCGGAGTGGGAGCGGGGTCAGCGTGGCTGGGGACTAAAAATCGAAATTTTCCGGGCAACGCCGGGTAATTCAGCTAGCAATTACTATAATTATAAACTTCATTAAATGAAGCTTGCACAAATAAATTTTGTATAGATACATTTTTTCTATAATCAGCTCGATCGAAGACTTAACTAATTAAACTTAACTATACAAGCGGTCATATGCAAAAAATTAATAAGAATGGCGTCATTGGAAGTTTAAACCTGCCGAGGGGAAGAGAACTTAAAGAAGAAAATAAAAAATTACTAATTCCATGAGAGCCATAATATGCATATTCAAATCTCTAACCAGAATTTTATGATCGACCGTGTCGAATACTTTCGAGGGATCAAAAAATATACAAAGAGAACTTATTTTATCACCGACTGAATTACGTCTTCCTTAAAGAAAGCGTTAGCAGAGGACTTGAGAAGAGCAGATAAGGTAAAGAATTTAGAGCAGGTGACAGAAAAGAGCCAGATGAGTTAAGAGAGGCAAAAAAGGAACAACACGAGAATAGGTATTTGGAAATGGAGGACAGCACATACTTAGCTGATGTTGAAGGCTCCTATATTACGCTGCGTTTGGAAGAGTTTCGTAGAGTTTGTTACCTGAATGGATTTTGAGTGCAAATGGTAACTGTTGGAAACTGAAGTTCGTCATTGTAGAGAACATCAATGTTGACGCTCTTCTGATGAGAGGTCACCAGTTCAACTTTGGTAACGATCATGTAAATGAAGAGACCCAGCGAAATGAGAAGTAGAGCGATCCAAGCCAACCTAAAAAAAAATCACAATTCGCATGTCGAGTTAACTTGCGCTCTTGTACGTTCTATAATAGTTACTAAATCACTCTCAAGTTCCTTAATAAGTTATAAGCCAACTGGAGCGTCATTATGAACATCTGAGTCCTGTGTCCACAGTCCAGCTTAGAGGCAATTGTTATGAATGATTGATCAGGAAACCTGCCATTTGATACGTTGACGCTTGAGCTATATTTTTGTTCCAATTTGGATCTCCTTTTTGGTCATGATCAACGTATCACTTGGTGTACTGCAATAGAAATTTGTGTTTAATGTATGGAGTTATGTAGCAGCATTGTGCTTTCTATCAAGGTCTTGCGGTACGGTAGTAGTTAAAGAAGACTAACTTCCTGCAACGAAACTGTGATGGTTCAGCAAGGAATTTGAGTCCGTGGACCGATGTACCACCGGCAAATTCCGACAACAGGATCAGCCACGGACGACCGTATTCCGTCTCTGGCTTTCCATTGTCAAATGCTACTGAAAGAGAAACAACCACTGTTCTTCTCTGACCATAGGTTGCACACCGTTAAATATCATAACATAGTCATATTTAGGGCGGGGGGCAGAGTAGTGCATAACACGCTGACGTAGAGTGCGAGAAGTAACGAGTTCGAGTCCCCGTTGAGCGGATGTGCTTTGCACACGTAGGCTATTAGCCGTGTATTGCAGGCTGTCCGGTTCAGTTAGTATAGATAGGATTTGAGTATTCTGTGACCTGCGTTCTTGTGAATTGTTTAAATTGCATAATTGTACACTGTAACCGGTTGCGTCTTGTCAACCGGATTGCTGAATAAAGAAAAATTATTGTCATTATTATTATTTTAATGGAATGTTCGGTTTCTACTCTCCGAGGACAACCGATAAGAATTGAGATAGGGCCTATAATATTATATCTGTCTTCCAAATTGGTTTGCGTGTTACGTCTTGATGTATTGCCGTTTTAGGACAATTATCCCCCGGACAATTACCCCCGACAATTATCCTCGGACAACTACCCCCGGACAATAACGCCGTGCTGAAAGGATGACCAAATAACAAATAAGTGCTAGACATAAAAAATTTGCCATATATCAAAAACTGATTATTAAAAGCCAATTATTAAACGCGATCATAATGTTAATGTGTACGATACTCTGGTTCCGATTGTTTAACAATTCTTGTTAAAATTTTTGCTGAGTGGCAAGTCTTTCATTCTAAGACTTAGTTGTTCTTCACCCATCACAACCTCCAAGGAAGAAGTATGCCATCAACAACGCAAAGATTCTGACCATCGTTCGCAACTACAATGAGCTACAATGAGTCATTGACTATCTTCGTGGGGTAGCTCACAACCTTTCTTTTTAAGTTGAAAAACTCATCAACACTAATCAGCATTTTCTTTAACGCATTTCATTCCACATTGCGATGTTGCATGGTATTCTAATAATCCCGTATATGTCTAATAAATTTATATATTATACTGAATTAATATTTTGCATTATTATCATAATTATGTAATTAATATATCGTACAGGGGTTTCTTGTCTAACACTTAGTAACTGTTGTTGTTGCTTGGTCATTCTTTGTCCAGGAGGTAATTGTCCGGGGGTAATTGTCCGGGAGGTAATTGTCAGGGGGGATAATTGTCCTGTAACCGTACTGCCATAGAAATTTGCGATCAAAACAAAGCTATGCAGTAGTAAATAGAGTGCGTTCTGTCACTAGATGGAACGCTTATTGATGTCGTGCTGTGACTAGAAAGCCATAGATAGTAACTGTGTGTTGACCAATGCATGCATGCGTGTTTATACGAGTGTGTGTGTGTGTGTGTGTGTGTGTGTGTGAGCACATGTTTACAAGAATTACTGCAACTGAATTTTATCTAAAAATTATATCTGCCAAAATGAATCTTAATTTATTACAATGATTGAAAATCAAAATATACATTATAATATCTCACAGAAACGAATCATAAATGCTATTTATACCATTCTGCTTCTCAGTCATCTGATCTTCGAAAGCGACTTCCTTACGTAAGACTGCGGCGCGCATAATTCTTTTCTTCTCCTCTCTACGACGAATTCGAAAGATTATTCAGAACGAGCCGATAATGGTTTCAACAGACGTCGGATATGACCGAAAAGAGAAACAACCACTGTTGGAGTCGTCGTCGTAAATATAGCCTAATGCTCTGGCTTCCGTAGAATCGTTGTCATAATAGACCCACATTAGGCATCAGATCCTAGTCACTTCGTGCCACTTAAAACGCAATAAATCGCAACCATGCCACGGAAATATATATATACATATACATCTATATTATATATATATATATATAACCTATATATTTAAAACAAAAAAAGGCGCTAGATGTGGGAATATGCGCTTGTGCCTTACAACAGTATTTTCGCAACAACGCTTTAATTAACAAAACAATGCGAGAAGAGTGGAGCAAACTTGGCCATTCCAATAAATAACTGCCATCAGATGCGATTATATAACTGTAGGCGAGAGGCTCTAGTGTTTTGTTTGGGTGGAACGGCCAACCGACTGAATTGCAGAAGCGAATGCTTTTGAAATGCGTTTACAATAAATGCGACGAATGATCATTTTAGCAGATCCATTGTATCGAGCAAATAAATTTATTGCCAAATGTCACGGGAAGCTCAGCAGAAATGACTGCTCTCGGCAATGTTTTCCCTCTGCGAATTGACAGTGACAGGTTATTGTGACTGGATAGATTATGCGATCAGGTCAAACAAAGGACTATAGATCGTCTCGCCTAGAGTTCTATATTGTTTCCGACGGGATTAAAGTCATTAGGGCCTATACTGGAAAGGGCAAGCTGCTCCACTATTCTGGCTTTGTTCTGTTAATTAAAACGTCGTTACGAAAACACTATTGTAAGGCAGAAGCTCATATTTTCACATCTGAAGCCTCTCTGTGTTTCCCCCTTTCAATTGTTCCTCTTCACCAAATTAGCCCTCACCACCGCAGCGGAACAACCGGCATCGTTCAAAACTCATACCTTCCTCTCATCTAAAAACCCCTCAACCGTCGGGCATCAACTTTCACCGGTTAATTATTGCGATGTACACGCCACAGGCAGAAGTTTACATCCACACTAACTTGAGCTCATTATCCACCAATGTCTCATCACGATGTTAAAAGCACCGCACAAACTTCGCAGTAGTAGGCTACTAGAAAATCAATTGGGACAAATGTGTTTAATAGCCCATATTAAACCTTGGCAAAGAAGGGTAGATGGCCAATGGTCAACTGGTGGCCTTCAACAAGTGAATTAATACAAGCCAATGACAAATAGCGCATTTAACATATCACACTACACCAGTCGATATTAAAATGTAAATAAAATTTGCATTTTATTATCGACTGGTGTAGTTTGTGGTAGATGTAATAGTAGCAGTAATAGTAGTAGAGTAGAAAAAAATCAAAATTCTTTAACTCTTTGAATACGGAAGAAAAAGAAATGTAACGCGCATTAGAAATACATCCCTTAGAGACACGCAGTGGCGTAGACAAGGGGGTTTCGGGGTTAAAATTGGTTTAGAAAAAAGTTTTGTTAAGGTTATTTATCCACTGAAAAAAGAAAAAAACCAATTGTTTGCAGTAAAAATAGTTTTTGTTACTTTTACCTTTCCCTTCTTGTTACTCTATTTCCTTTTATTTACTGTAATACTGTTGGGCTGGTGTCAGGAAGGGCATCCGGGCAGGCCATAACCCCTCCCCTTCATAAATTCCTGGCTACGCTGGAGAAAAGTTTAAATCCGACAATGTGGGTAATGCACTCAAGAATGCAAACTACGACAACGTAACGAATGTTACATTTACTCACAGATTTAAACTATCACAATGCAACTAATGTAGTAAAAAATGCAAACTGCGTGAAATTAGAAATTAGCAGAAATTTACACTTCACCTAAATGTAAACGGACTGGGGTAATGGCAGGGATAATATCCTACGGGGGTGATGGTCGGGGGTAATGGCGGGAGTAATGGCAGGGGGGATAAAGGGACGGGATAATGTCCTGTTCCCATTATGTGCAACAATTTTTTCATCAATCCAACTTCCATGTAAATAACATTTATTGATCATTGATGCAACTACCATCAAGAATCATTTCATATATCCAATTTTTACATATATTCAACAAAGAAGTTTTTCATCAACTCAATTTCCATTTATAAAGCAATGTTTACCGTGAAACCCACATCTATTTAGGCAAAACACAATTCCATCGAACCTGCCTCTATTGAAGCAAAGACGTATTGTCATTCCCCTTCCCTAAACGGGCAGTTACTTCAATCAATCCAGTTTCTACTTGCGCAGGAAACTAGTTTAATAAATCCAACTAACATATAAGCAAATACTTATTTTCCAACAATTCCGTTTCCATTCTCAATTGACAGTATGAAATAATTTAGCACTTGACGAACAGTCCGTTGACGAAAAATTGTCCTTTGAAGAAACGTGCTAGAATCGTCACACACGGACCGTTAAGTATAGTATCCGATACTGGACCATTAAGAATAGTACCTGATACTGTATTACTTCAAATTCGAGTATTCAATCAACTAACTGAAACACTTTAGACATTCTGAAATTAATCGTTTATCATTGGTGCATCAGGTTCACCCAACAAACAGCATATCTATAATTATCTATAGCATGTAAAATTGTAAACAACAAATTTCAGCAAAGCCATCAATGTTCAAGTGCAACTAGACACAAATTAATTTTTTTAAATGAATTAACAGTAATGTCTATTAAAAAAGTGAGAAACGTTCAAGGATCAATGTTCAACCACCGAGCAAAGCATTAGAAAATATTTACTTTACAAAAAAGCTACACAATAAATATTAGTTATGCGCGTAAAATAGTTAAAAATTCAAGTGCAATTAATTATATTAGAAAGATAAAATAATTATTTAAACAGTAAGAAAGATATGATGGGTTTGAGACTGAGCATTCATTTAATTATAACTGTTTCCAAATTTAGGGTATCATTAGCCGGGAACGGGTGAACTTTAACTCCGGACTGTGGGCGAGGATTTTGGACGTCTGACGTTGGTCGAACGTTGATCCTTTTTGTCGTCAAGCCAATCTTTCTGCTCGTCAACTTGACTACGAGGTTGTAGATGAGGAGATCGAGAAATTCGAAGAAGGAAAGAATGCTTCCTCCGAGAAACAGCCCGAAACATCCGCCGAAATCACCTGAACAAATTTAACAGAACACCCATGTACGGCCTACTTGTCGCTTCAAATACATGTGCACCTTGATCTATCTTCTGTCTAACTGTCTGTCACTTTGTCTCTCTTTCGGTATTTCTCTTAAGCCAATTAAAGAGAAAAATCGTTCAGCGTCCAGATAACAAGGTAATTTTGTTTTCATTAAGATATCAAAAAGTTGCTAATGAAATATTACTATCTGATTACATATGTATGCAAAAGAGAAAAAAGTAATAAGTTGAGTTAATTGCACATAGGTTGCGAACATACTTAGGAACTGGACTAAATCGTATCCAGTCGTCTGTTCAAAGGTTCGATATTTCAGTTCTCCGTAGAAAATATCGACTTCCAGGAAATTGTTCCTACCAAAACAAAAGACAGACACTTCACATTCAAAGAGAAACCACAAGTCTATTAAATTTGTGTATTATATTAGACCAGAGTTCATTAGCCGAGAAAAAAAGGGCAAAAATTGACAAGCACTCTGCATTTTAACAGTCGAAGTTCTCGCCACCTCTGAGGTGTTGACTGAGTTCACCTTTGCCTTCCTGGACTGATTCTACGGCCGTAAATGTGTTACCAGATGCGGGAGTAAAACTGACCATAGGCGTAAATTATTAAAATTGCATCATTTCGTCAAGAAACCCTAATGAAACCTCCAGTTTCAGTTCAGTAACACGTTAGCCTAAACAATTGAAGTTACCTGGTTTAACAAAGTTATATATCTGATTTAAAGCAATTTACTAAAAAAAACATTATTTATATCATCTACACCCTGAAGTTTAATTGTTAAGGCTAAGAGAGTGCGTATAATTATGCCAAACATAACAAATATCGGTCCACTAATAAGCTTAAGTCACATTGCACACAGGAGAATAAACGGTTTGAACTCTTGCTCTCTCTCTCTCCTTCTCACTCTTCCTCAAACCTCCGCCTGTCGATCTACTTCTGAATGTAAGACCTAAGCACCCTGTATTAGATACTTACTACAGTCATGGACCACTAAATATGATATTTGAACCACGTGACTTCTGTTATGATCTCTATACACATTTTGAATAGCTTTCTCTGTTTTCTAGGTGTCGAAACTATCTGCCATCTAATAGTGAAGCATTGCACCCATAGCCTAAAATCATCCTTCCTCTTAGGCTGAATGAAATAGAAACCTAAAATAACTTCAGTAACCATATGAAAAATCTGCAAGAGTTCTCAAATTCCAAGTGTCATTCGGCTCTTTGACCTCTCCTAAGTCAGCCAGGCAACAGGATAGATAATACTTATGCTGTGAGAAAGAATGTAAAGATAGTGAGGGTAAAAAAGTCCTTAAATCGTCGCCAGCAATTCCAAACACCAATCCCAATCGGTATAAGACATAAATAAGAAAACAGCGTATGCATAACTACCATAAATACCACCCTGGCTCTGGATTGACCAGACTAGCAAATATGCAACCATGCATGGGAAGGGTCATCAAATTCTTTGGGGGTAACCTCAGCATATGGCTCCTTCCCATTTTTGAATTTTTTTATTGCCACGCTGCGATGCTAGCATTAGGTTACCATTTTAACGAAATTGCCCATCAGTTATGGTTTGAAACTTGAAAAGCATCCTTGTCATTATCTTAGAAAACGTTTCTACATTGAAATAGTGATTTTTTTTAGTTGTTATCTCATCAAAATTTTCTTTTATTTCATTGCTTAAAGACATGATTTCAGACTTCAATAAATGTTCTTCCCTACTGATTTCTTGTGGTGCCCATGCAAAGGTGGGCCTCTCACGGCCTATTATTTTCTGATGGTGCTGGGCACTCACGGGCCTCGGCAGAGTCGGCGCCCATGAACCTCAGAACCTGAATTTGTCCTCAGCTGGACAAATTCAAGCATTTCCACCAAAAAACTAAAGAATAGTCTGTGATGATTGCAGCTGGCGCCATAAGAATTTGTCACAGCTGAGAGAAATGGCGCCCCGAGAAAACAAAAAGGCTGGACAAATTCGTCGTAAGGAAAGTCCTTCATGTTCTCTCCTCAAACTAAAAGGTGAGAGAAATCCAAAATTGACTCTGCATGATTCAGGGTAGGTCTACTGTTGTGACGTATTTATACCTGACAAAATTGTCTCCAATGAACGTGGAATCGTTGAAACTGGCCAGCTGCTGGTTGAGAGTATTGACGTTCTTAATGACGACCTGCTGTGCTGCACGGAGCTCCAGTTGCACATTGGTCAGCGTCTGCTTGAGACTCGAGTCGTAAGCACGAACAATCATCGGAACAATCGTTGCGGAACTGTTGACTAGCCCAGCGAGAGTCATGTCTACTCCTATAACCTGTTCAATCTGATCGGAAGTCAACTGAAACCCAGCAATCTGCACACAAACACAAACGAATTCGATAATCACAACAGATTCGGTTTTCAGGACAAGCAGGCGGGTATTACAACTAATGCCTACGGATAAAATTTCAATAAAAAGTAGCAAAAGAAAATTACTTAACAAATTATCGCAAACAATCATTCGCATCTAAGACAAATAATGCCACACGTTAAAATTTTGAATCCTTGAATTTCGAGTCAGATCCATAAGGGCATATTTTAAAGATTTTGCTGAATAGAAAATCTTCCAAAAAGTTTTTGTAGGCCCAGATGTCGAAGATCACAGAAACGGTTACAATCAGACATAATAAAATCAGAAGGCCTGCAACTTACTATTTTGTCTTGTAGCATCGGAATCGGACTTCTCCACAAAAGCAGTTCTCTGGCGAAACCATTGACAGTTGTCTCATTGTATGCCATATACGTATACACTTTATTCAAGTTTGCGATCAGCTGTGTGTAGACGGAAATTGTTCTCGTCTCAATGGCATTTATGACGGACGTCACATCCGATAGAACCGAAGACTCGATCCCAGACAATGAACTGTCGACATGAAGCAACAACCTGCTGTTCGACTCTTGCAGAAATCTATCGGAAAGGCGAAGTTTCGTGAGGCTACCGTTTTGATATGTAACCATCAGATCATTCAACCAGCTTGCATCTGCCAAGAGTGTGTTCATCGACCGCGTTGTGCCTGCCATGTCAACCGTCGACACGGTCCGGTCGACAGAATCAAGGAAGGACTGAAATGCTTTCAAAAAGTCTGAGTAATCAGACATGCAGCTGCGGATGTCAGACAAGCTCAGTCGCATATGCGACAGGTAGTTCTTAATTATTAAGAATCGATCTTCTTCGCTATATCCATCGCATACCTGTGATGCCTCTGTGGAACTTGGAAACAATGTGGACAATGTGGACAATGTACTGGTTAGAGCAGTTGATGGAGTACTGGCAGTTGGAGTAGTAGAGCCAATTGGTTCTCCAGGGATAATAGAAGCGCCAATAGTGCTGACGGTGGTAGTTGACGAAGTTGTGGGACATTGTTTGGTGGACATCAGAATAAGTAAGGCATCTACTATATCGTTTATTTCGCCCATAAGCATCGGGCATTTCTTAACAGTGAAGTTCGCTGAACAGAACTTGCTTAGAGAGTCACTCACTGATGACAGCGTCTGCTTAAGATATTCAAGTACATTCCTCACAGACTCATACTCTTCAGTTGTCATCGATAGCTCTGCAGAGTTCGTCAAATTTGAGAGCTCCTCATTCAGAAAATTCATCTGATCGGAAATACTCTGAACCAAGATTGTAACGTTATCGCCATAGCATTCTTGGAACTGATCTAAAAGTCGCTGACTGGAGTCGATATCGTTTCCTGTGATTTCCATTAGTTTTCCGACAGCCTTTAAGACGAGACTCGTCACAGAAGTAGCAGGATTTAGAATGTTCTTGTAGATCAGAGTCTTTACTTGTCCATGACTGAGAATCACGGATTCCATTCCAGAGATGGTTTGCGTCAGTTCTGCGTCGTCTACCCTATTAGCGATTTCTAGGCTGTGCCAGTAACTCTCTCGTATGCTGTCTGTGTTCCGCAAGGTATTTGCCAAACCGACTCCAGAGAGTTGAGATTCTGACAATGCAGTTGCATAGGAAAAGACGAAGCATTCGTCCGGACAATTGCAGGTCCATTGATCTGTGAAAATTATTTTATTGATTAAGCCTCGATTGGTTGATTGCTTCGACTAACATAGAAAAAGTTAACACACGTTTATATCTATATCTATAAGAAAGGATGTGGCTATGTTTGTATGTTTGTATGTATATTTGTCCAGAATGCACGCTCACTGTTTTTGAGCTTTTCACTCCAAACCTTCACTAATGTGTAGTTCTCGGCACGAGACGCAAAGGCGAGAAGTTAGCGATTCTCTACCACCATGGGGCCATGGTGGGGGGAGCGAAACCCCTTTTAAAAAAAACCCGCAGCTATTGGTTTGAAATTTTTTCCTAGATAGAGGTCCATCAGAACCCCCCGGATCAGTGGTTGGAAAATCTCTACCACCAGGGGGGAGCCAGGGTGCGGGGGTAAAAACACTGATTTTCGCTATAAATTTTCATTCGCTTGCCACGTATAAAAACCGTGATTTTCGCCGTTTTAAAGGTGTTTAACGTTAGCTCTTTTGCAAATACGGATTTCACGGGTCGCATACCGGAAGAGGCGGGGGTGAGGGAGGGTGGGATGGTAGGGGGGGGTGGAGAAGTAGGGGTGGAGTTGGGGGTTGGCGGGGTGGGGTGTAGAGGGGTGGGGGCGGAGGGGTCGGGGACGGGTGTGGTGGAGGTGGAGGGGTGGGATGGGGATGAGGGGTGGGATGGCGTGGGGGGTCGAGGGGTGGGGGTTTGGGGTGGGGGTGGGTGGAAGTTGGAGGGGTTGGAATGGAGGGGATGGAGTGGGAGTGGGTGGGGGTGGGAGGGGTTGGGGTGGGGTGGATGGAGTGAGGTGGGATGGGGGTGGGAGGGGTTGGGGTGGAGGGGTGGGGTGGATGGGGTGGGGGTGGGATGGGGTGGGAGGGGTTGGGGGTGGACCGGGGGGTGGATGGGGGTGGAAATTTTCGTGAAACCCAAATTTCTCGGGTCGCGTACCGGTAGAGGTCGAAGTGTGGTAGGGTGGGGTTGTGGCCGTAGCGGATCGAATCCTAAATTTCCCGGGCAACGCCGGGTACCCCAGCTAGTAACCTGATAAATGTGGTTCGTCGTCTAAAAAGACGCGGAAGTCCGTAACACCGTAAGAAAATTTATAAAATACTTTTATAATAATTAATAGAACTTAATAGCGAGTCTTTTATCTATTCTATAGGATTGTCGTTGGTCGGTAAATCATTGTGAAGCAAAAGGATAGACTAATGGAATAATCTACTCTCATCTACTCTCATCTAATTTAAAGTAGAATCTAGAAACGTCTCAAATAGGTCAATTTTGAACACTATGAAACAGACTTATGTCAAGAGTTCTGTCAAAAGCCAAAGTCTCGACAGGATTTAAAAACATTATTGCTCGTATCTTCAATTAACTTTCAATTTCATTACATAGAGTGAAGATGTCTCTCAAACCGTTCATTTGGCGTCAGGCGTTGAAACTGATTTCATGAGTTTATCTTATAGCATCGGTAAACTGAACGCGCTGAAATCGTTTTCAAGATGCTCACTAATGTAGCTTGAACACAATTTTATACTACTCAGCACGAGTCCGGAATCAGATTATCCATTAAAAGCAATAATTTTGTACATCTATCTAGGTACATTTAGGGTTCAGGTATGGGGCATAGGGATAGGATAAAATGGTACATGGTTATGGAATCTAATATGCCACACACTTGATCTAATGAATGGATTCACACGCTACATGTGGCATTTTCATTCTTTAGACATATCTCAATCTTGTATGTTTAACGTGTTTTATTCAGTAAACGCATATAATCTGTAAGCATAAGAATTGATGATTTTGGCTGAATCAAAGCGGGGTAATATTATACACAGATCACGAACAATATTGAAACCAGATTCAGACTCGGTGGTCCAACTACAACTTTTTATTTCGGGGTTTAAAAATTGAGAATTGTGAGTTCTGTAGCAAGAGCCCTCGCAATTTTCAAGGCCTCAGTCCCAAGAGAAAAGTTATAGATACGCCAATGAGCCTTAGGGACGGGTAAGCTTATTTTAGGGGTTTCAGCTTCGTCTGGGAAAACCTAAGCCCCAAAGCCCAGGCTGCTCGGGGTACTATGAAATCGATTTAAGAATACTGGAAACAATTTTAAATGGGCCATAGCTTAACGCTTTCGCACTGAAACAAGATCGAGAAAGCAACGCGGCTTATCAAACGCTGTCGCAGAAAACCCGAAAACGAACCTGAAGCCGACAATAATTTGATAGAGACATCTTACCATTCGACGATTCAATGCAAGATAGGTAAGAATGCAGAGAACAAATTTCACTGGGACCTAAAATATTCAACAAAAATAATGTCTCATATTAAAATAAAATATCTTATATCACAGAGAAAATTTTAAAAAAAATTATTCTATCTTCAGCTCATTTCCAGTGAGAACGAATCTCAGTTTCAGTCAAACAAGACTAATTAAAGTGTATTGAATTTGTAAGGTAGGACACACACTTACATGTCTTTACACGCACACCCACACACTTACATGTAGGTCAGCAGTAGGCTATTATACGTACACGCAAGCGGTGACCTAGCTTCTTCAAAGGATATGTTAAGTGACAACCCCGTGCAAATATTCACTGACTACTCAATTTGGAAATGGAATTTAAAAAAAATATTATTTGTGCAGAAAAATTGATCCGCCAGGAGAAACTGGTCTAAACGTTGGAGAAAATTTAGTTTAAACGAGCTGCTTCAAACGACCTGGCATGTAGACGTCTTTACAGCCACATTCAGTCAAAAGAGATCGCGTTTTGCATTCCAGTTGACACTTGGCCGTTGTGTATCGGTCGGTTGAGTTGAAAAACTCGTAATCCGTTGCAGAACATTGTCCCCAAGGAGGGCTCAGATTCACAGTCTTAAAGACAACAAAGACTAAAATAAGTTCAATGAAATTGGAGAGCCCTTCATCTTCCTAGTAATTAAACGCTAAAACCTTTCATGCACTATTCATGCAGGCTAGAACTACTTAGTCTCTATTCGAAGTAATCATAGTCGTATTTTTTAGATTTCTACACCGCCCATAAAAGCGAAATCGCGGAAATCGGCTTATTCACGCTTGGATCCGGAGAGTCAGGCAAGCAGACGGACGGCCAAGGTTGGTGATGAGTAGGCCTAGAGCTGAAATAATGAGGGAAGTGAGGATGAGAGGAGAAATCAGGATACGATTTGTGAAAAATTTATGTTTTCAGTTTTGAGTGAAAGACCTGTGGTTAGAGAGCAAGAGGAGGTTTGGTGAGTTCGTATGATGGGTAAGAAGTTTGTCGTAGTGCTGGCGTACGTTTGTGACAGAGCGGTGGGAGTATCCCCCGTATTAATTGTATCTCCCAAATGAAAAAAGTCGAAAAAACCACTTCCGCGTGTATTTTGTTTTGCAAATTGATTTTCATCTTCTTTGTTTTGAACAATGACACTAACAGGTATGTTTATTCCTACTAGATAATTTGTTTTGCCCTGTTTTTTAGAGCACTTAAAACATTTAAAACACTTAATAACACTCAGAGTCACAAAATAAATTCGAGTAGCCTTTATCTGAGCATTGCTTAAGACACTTAAAACAATTAGTCACTTAAAAAATTTTGATTAAAGCATAAATATTTTTATTATGCGCATTTAAAAAAAACCCAGGATAGAATGGTTTATCCCCCGGATAGTATAGACCGGTTAATCCCTTCCGGGGGACAGATTAATTCATCCCCCCGGATAGCTTTCAGAGGGGATACTCCGTTTCGTGTCACCGGCAATGGCTATTGAGTGGTGAGCAAATTTTAGTTATGAGCTGATGGAAGAGCGTAGCAGTATAATGGAGGGATGAGGAACTTGTTGACGAAGATAGAACGGCTGGGATGATTGAAGTGTATTGTGAGTGAGAGGACTTTGTATTCGATGCGTTCAGGTATTTTGAGTGCAAAAGCAGAACGATTCGGAATGCATGGCCTATAAATTTCAAATTGTGACGCTAAAGAAATTAAATTCCTAACCATCTATCCAACAATACACGAATCAAAATATTTCATGCTTCACCAGACCATCATAATTATTATGCTGAAGAGTTAATGCTATTGCTCGAATTGCCAAATGAAGTGGGGACAACATGGAAAGGAATTCCACAGATGGCAGAAAATATTCGTATATGTAAGTTCAGTGTCCGGTTAAGTGACTATTCGAAGCCAAAATGATGTTGGATAGGACAAGTATTGAAATATTGTAGAGCGAACCAAGTTAAGAACGCGTTTTGGTAGGACACAGTAGGAGAGATAATGCCGTTATTATTGCTATGAAAGCACCCTTCCTCATTTTATTGAATTTGACAGGCCTGCACGAAACCCAGTCTAATCAGGAAGATTCTGCGGCGCGGCAACTGCTCTTCACTACAGATATTGGACATAGATAGCATAATGGGGTGTGTTATGTGACAATATGTCATATTGGAATCCAAGAAATCTTATTACCGTCTGATAGTCAAGTGGTGCCAACGTCTGGTATCCAGGTGCAGCGGTGAAACCGGAATCTGCCACTTGAGGAACGTCGTCATAGATATGCAAGTGAATCTGAAATCAACGATATATGATGATCAACGATGAGTCAACAATTACACTCAATTCACACTCTACAATTGAAATCAACTGAATCAAAATTAAGTCTCTCATCTAAATCTTTTGTAACGAAATTCGGTTTATTATTCATGATTGATATGTGATGCAAAATGTTGCTGATGCAGAACCTTAATTCCAGTGTTCTGTTTGTAAACGGGAATATTTTCGTACTGTTCCACGTTCAGCATCAGACGAAGACCAAAGTTCGCTCCTGTAAATCATAAAAAATATGCATTTAATTTTATAATTATTTAGAATTAATTTCTTCCCAGATTGGCTCAATTCAAAATTCAGAAACTTGCAATCACTTTGGGTTCTTGAACTAAAATTAAATATCTGGTCATCAACATAAGGCAGTGTCTCATTCAATGGAACCCGAGGTCGCATGGGATTTCGGGGGCTATAATAGATCAGTTGACGTGGTTTCGTACCAGCAAGGTTGGTATGATGCGGCCTTCCTCTCCACGAGCGGAGCGAGAGCATATTTCAGTAGGGCTGAAATGCTGTCTACCCAGAGACTTTTGGGGGAGACTGTGGCAGAAATCCGAAGACAATTTCCATGATTCATGATGGTGAAAATGACAAAGAAGATGAGTACGATTACGGTGATGAACACTGATGATGACGTAATCCTACCGGTTTTATCCGATGACAGGATGTGGCTTTCGTCTCCATTGAAAGTGTAGCAGAGACCGAGATCGGTCAGCTCACTGCGTATATCAGTTCTATTACACGCAACACCATTCCAATGGCAGCTAAATAGAAACACATGAAGTTAAAAATATAGAACTGCCCCAAACGGGATTCTAGACCACCACTTATTCCACTGATCGCATACCAACTGGATTTAGCAAAGAGTTGGGTAGGGATGTTCACATGTATCATCCCTTGCATTCATATCACCGGTGTACACCTGTATTAGTACTTTAGGTTCTTTACTACTGTCACTACTGTGCTATCTACCTTTGTGCACTGGACAGTTCGAAGCCCATACTTAATATCAACGCACCTCTCCTAATCAGAATACACGTCGACAACGCTCTAATTATTGCAAACTACTTTTTACAGTTGGAACTAATTGCGGGTTGACGAGGAATGCAAATAAAATTGTCAAAGTTTAAGTCCAGTAGACTGAATGTTTCGGAAAACGTGGAAGATATTTAATGGAGCAGATTTATAATAATGACATTTTTAGACAGCTTGTGCATCTAACACTTTTCTGCGGAACTTACCAGACATTAATAGACCAGCTGTGCTTTTGACTATGAATGAAAGAAGTGGCCTGCGCGCGTAAACTTTAGCCTTCTTTAGGTGCATTATAAATTCTGGCTGATCGTATGGTTAGATAGACAGTCTTGGCAGCGTTTGGACGACGGTCCGTTTTCTCGAGGCACCGTTTGCCACTTGTTGATGATTATCGCATCGTTTGCGATTCGTGGACTGTCGAGTCCGTTTGATGTGTCTCCGATGCCCCACGTGGTAACTTTCTTCTGGAGTCATGTTCGCTTCGATTTACAAGGTATTCGCTAGACTTGTTGAAGTTTTGCTGCCAAGACGGTGTTCTGGTGTTTTCGGGTCAGCCAGGTGTTCTTCTTTCATGAAGGTATTGTGTACATTTCGCTTGTAAATATTGCTTCTGTCATCAAAATCCTATTTTTTTACACCCGGGGCCTACTTTATTAACTTCTCCCTAGGCGACGTGTAACAACATCAACACTTCTTTTTCAACTCCATTCGTGAATGAATAACTCTTGTTAACGCTCTCGTCGAAGTGATTTTATCTAACTTAACTTCAGCATTCAGATCATAATTAGCGCTAAATGGAACTGCGCATGGTATCCCGCTAACAATTGTCGCGCAGACAATATCTATGCGAAGCAATTTGAGCAGCTAAATGATGTTTCAAAATGGAATATTAGATATGCCAAAGGTTGAAAAATTTACGTGTATATGAGACGATCCCGCAAATGACCGATCATTGTTGTCAAGTCTCCCATGTTGTATTCTGCAAACCAAAAATGGCAATGATTACGTTGGTGATTAGCCTAAATCAGAAACTGCAGCATCGTTCAACTTAAAACTAACTTGCCTGCACAACATTCGCATTGAATATAATATACGCAAATGTCAAGTTCTCCTATAGCGTGAACAAAATTTAATACTTCAAACATTGGAGTTATCCTGTGGTCTGTCTAATATTCCACTTATTTGGTTTAAATCCTACCTTACTGACCGCTCAACAGATGGTTGTCCTTGGAAAATCCAGGACTGAGTGGGTTGGTGTTAAGTTTGGTGATCCCAGGGCTCGGTGCTTGGTCCCATCCTTTACATCCTCTTTGCTCCTGAGACTATAATATAGTCTCAGGAGCAAACATTAATATTATATTATAACATAATATTTATTAAACACAGGGCAAATGGTCATCTTTATGCAGTTTAAGAAGCACGTATCTAAGCTGACTCGCTCATGCCTTTCTCTACTGATGCGGCTCAGAACCATCAGACGTTCAGTCTCTTCATCTTTACTACCATAGTTCATGAATTTGTCTGTTTCCGCCTAGATTACTGCAACTCACTTCTTATGGGCTTCCCAAAACAACGTCTTTCTCCTCTTCAATCAGTCTTAAATGTTTCGGCTAGGCCCATAGCTCGACTCCCTCGCCTTGCGCATATTTCTACATACCCAGGGTGGCGCAAAATAAACCGGACTATTAGTTTTTGCAATTGCGTCGCTTGAATAATCAAAGTAATTATCGCCTTAAAACTGGCATTGGTTTGGCATTTAATATAACATTGAATGAACTGTAAAATTTCAGAATTTTCTGAATGCGTAAGAAATTTCAGTCAAAGTGATGTTCAATATGTCCTCCGTTTGCTGCGATAACCAATGATAATCGCTTGCGAAACTGTCCAATAGCCCGGTTGATAGTGTCCTCGCTGATTTCGTCCCAGCATGCGGTCAGAACTTCTTTCAAACGTTCAATATCTCGAATTCTCTGCCTGTAGACAAGCTGCTGAAGCATTCCCCAGGTGGAATAGTCTACGGGATTCAAGTCCGGACTGTTCGGTGGCCAATTTTCTGGTTCAATAAAGTCTGGAACGTGAGCAGTGAGAAAAGCAACTGTTTTTCGTGAACGATGAGCAGGTGCTGCATCCTGCTGGAAAGTGAAATTGTGATCAGAGTGAGCTATAATGTCTGGCAGTAATCCTTGATGTAGGACGACGTCACAGTAATAGGAACTGTTAACTTTTGCTCCTCGTTCAACGAAAACTAATGACGATTTCCCCAGCTGCGACACGGCAACCGAAACCATGATGCTCTGTGAGAAGTGCTTCCGACCTTTCAGCAAGCGTTCTGAAGGAATGTCTCGTTTCACAGCTACGTTGGCGTACACTCGATCATTCTGTGAATTGGTTGGTGTTTGGACTGTCTAATGATAGTTTTAAGGCGATAATTACTTTGATTATTCAAGCGATGCAATTGCAAAAACTAATAGTCCGGTTTATTTTGCGCCACCCTGTAGTTATAGTTATGCTTGAAGTATTGCACTGGCAGCTTATCACTTCGCGCATTCATTACAAGCTCCTCTGTCTGGTCTCCAAAGCACATCTGGGAAATGCCCCTAAATACCTCTTAAACTATATTCAAAAGTCCTAATCTGAAACTTCATCTCGCTCAGTGTGTTCTGCAGATCGTCTTGATCTTTTTGTTTCCAGGACTAGGACTGCTCTTGCCCAACATCGGGCGTTTGCTGTGGCTGATCCCTCCATGTAGAACGATTTTGTTCCTCCATCACTACGGACTAAACTAGTGACTCGTTTTTCTTCATCAGTCTCTCGCTCTTTAAAAACATCTTTCCATCGGAGATTTTCGTACTGACACCGAATAGTCAATATGCGAGATGCGCTATATAAATGCACAGATACAATTCACATGTCTGCAAGCGTAAAACATGATAATCACAGTAAATATCATCGAAATCGTATGGATAAAAACTTTAACTTCAATATGTTGTAAGGCTAAGTTAACCTTTCTCAAAAAATTAATGAACGAAACCTGGAGACGACCGTTTAACTCACGAGCAGTGTCATTTAGAACGAGTTGTATGAAGGCATCGCTTGGCAGACGGTCTCCAGCGTATTGCTCACTCGTAGCTTGCTGACCTTCATTCGTATCTGTCAAAAATCGAGAGTTAAATCAATATTCTGCCTTTGCGATTAATTGTGTCAGACTATTATCACAAGAGGCGTTTTATTATATTTGTTAAGACTCCAAATCTAAGAGACCAATTAGAAATTTGAGTCACAGATTGTTTCTATGTGATGTGCACTGCGTTAGACTTAATTTAATTTCATCTATGTTGTTCGAAGATTCTTAATAGCACTAGTGTGAATGTTTGCATAAGAAATACTATGACTCTGAAAATTGGTGGGTAAACGCTATTTTCAAATTCTTCTCAATGTCAACATGACTTAACCTGAAAACATATCGTGACTGGCAACAAGTTGAAAGGTGCATATTACCTGGACATGGCGAATTGGTCATTATGAGGTTACGAATGGCTGCGTATTCAATTTTCATTGTGAATCCAATTTTCTCGGCCACAAATGCCACCTGTTGCACTTGGCCATCGTTGCTGCTTAGTGTAACACTCGCAGTGTTCCACTCGGATGCGTTCGCCTGGAGCCCATAGCTCAGTTCCATCAGCTTCCAAGTGGAGGATGAGTTTGAGAGATTAGTCGTTTGTATGCTAAGAATAATCTTCGGATGACTCAGTTGATATTCGAAGGTCAGACAGACTGATTCGTTGATCTGAATCGGTGGAGCCATCAGCACAGCTGTGTCCAACAACTCTCCAAATAGAGCCTTCATGAAGTATTCTGTAAGACAAACCAAAGGTATCTATTTATACACTTTTCAGATTATCTGCTTTCGAAAAACACACTCTAGCCGTCGTCCGACTGATTCTGAAGAATAAAGCACTGTTTAATATTTTTTAGAATTCCACAATTAAACTCGATTTATTTTACAGCGTTACGAGTAATATTAATTTCTCACTTGCAATGGTTGCATAGGAGTTGTGCGACCAACTATGTTACTGGCCTACCCTACGTTTCGTCAATGTGGATCGCGCAATTTTTGATATCAATTGTCAGATATGCTGGCGTAGACTAAATTGGGCGCAAGGTAAAAGAGCGCAAACTGCCATGATTGCTGGAAATACGCACGGGAAAATGTTCGCTTGCAATGCCACATTGCAATTGGGCGAAAGCTAGCGAAGAGAATACGGTTCTTTAAGACGCCCAGATTTGCCTATAGCGAAGAAACGCAGTGCAAAGAACACAACTCCATCACCGTTTTACACTCTGATAGGGAGCGTTCTAAGCCTGGATAAACGAGGAAGGCGACACTAATCATCTTTTTTTATGACACAGTGTCATTAACAGTGCAAAGACGCATTTTAGGTTTTACGGGCGTTGGGAGCTAATTGTTCCGAAATCTTATACGATTCCCAACATAGCTTAGATCCATGCTTTCTTTGCACCCGATCATCCACGATGATGTCAACATAATTCTGTTTTTCTCGCAATGTACTGATGTAAGATCGAGGAGCTCAATGAGCGCGGACACATTTTCTGTCGCCTCTACAGACGGTCATATGTTCTATACTCGGCCTGCATGGTATCTGAAAGGATGAACGACATCTCACAATGCGAGTGGCATTGTGAAAGTAACGCCACTTACGCCAGTAACGGTACCCGAAGAAGCGCACGCCTTTGCCAGAAAGTACGAGTGGATTACACGAAGGGAAAGGCACCGTTATTCAGACATACGCAGACACAGAGACGGAAAATAGGAAAGGGAAAATAGAGACAGACTGACACAGAAACAAAGAGAACCAGGGGCGAACAGAGACAGAGAAAAGGCACACGCAGGATCAGAGACAGACGAAGAATGTGACAGAGACCCGTATCATCATTTGTCCGACGTGTGTGCGTGCCTCATTGAAGAACAACCAAAGAAGACTCCACACACTCTTGCAGTTTACAGTTTTAGAATGTGATTCGATTCATTCGAACCCGATGCAGTCAAATCTAACAACTATGTACCTGACAGGCCCTATAACGATTTCTTCACAAACCCTCAGCAGCTCAATTGTTCGCCATAGGGCATCATTATGTATGTATATTATATATCATATATATATATATATACACACGACAGTTCATTGTGACCAAGATTACACACGGTATGCCTATACACTGTGGATCTTTTAAGTTTTTGCGGTAATTTGCTCGCATCTCGTCTCGGCCAACTTGACTGCATTGAAGAAAACAGAAGTGAACAAAGAACTTAATTAATTAATTAATTAAACTTGATAAATTAAAATGAAAAGTAGGCGGAACCTTGACACAACGGAATAGAGCAGTATTCCCTCTGTTTGGCTGAAGCGTTTATGTAGCACCAAGGCCAGACAAGATACGTTCCATCGAAAGATGGATTGCGACAGTAGTTGCTGACATCTTCCAGAAGAACCTCCTCTCCAGTCTGATCAATCGATGAATCCGCAAAGTATGCTACATCGTTGAAGGCATGGACGGTGGGTTCCTGTTTGTTCCAAGGCTGACAAGGTCTTAAACTGTATGCCACGTTCTGCGTCCCTACATAGCCTCTGCCATCTGCGTCTGACACACACTCACGCCGACGTACTACACCTATAACAACACACACATACACACACACACATGAATTTCTTCTTTTTCACATCCGCATCGTCTTAAAGTGATCTATTCTGACATCTCTTTCCCCACTCTCCTCATTATCATATTAATCGCTGTCATCACTATCATCACTATCATCACTATCATCATCATCATCATCATCATCATCATCATCATCATCATCATCATCATCATCACTATCATCACTATCATCACTATCATCACTATCATCATCATCATCATCATCATCATCATCATCATCATCATCATCATCATCATCATCATCATCATCATCATCATCATCATCATCATCATCATCATCATCATCATCATCATCATCATCAATCATCAATCATCATCAATCATCAATCATCAATCATCAATCATCAATCATCATCATCAATCATCATCAATCATCATCAATCATCATCATCAAAAATGGGATCATCATTACTGGGGTCATCATGTTCCTGATCATCGTCATGACTAATCTTCGACATCACAGTCTTTGTCATCATCGTCATCGTCATCATCATCGTCGTAGTCGTCATCATCATTGTCATCAGTAGTAGCAGCAGCATCAGCATCAGCATCGTCGTCATCATCATTAACATCATCCCAACGGAGCATCACCTGTGGGTTCCGCCGGTACAGCTGTAACCACCCAACGTGACTCCTTCTCCGATGCGTCGTGGTATCCGCAGCTGTCGAAGTTCGTGAAGTCACACGACAGATTTGCGATTGGCGCAGGTGCTGTAGAAACAAAACATTTACAAAGTCAACATCTAGTCTTCTGTACTAAATATGGTGAGTGAAATCTGCTCTGGAGCAGAAAGACTTGAGTTTTTTTCGGATAAATTCGCAAATTATTTCTCGATGTCATAGATGAGGGTAGACATTATTAAATACTAATCTACACGTATAATTATTATTTTGTTAGGGGCACTCTTTAGTGCATTCGTCAAGACTATCCACTCACAAGCGCTTCAGATCCAACCACGGCTAAATAGGAGAGTGGTAGGGCTAGAGAGAAACAATGTGGAGTGATCCCTGTGCACTAAGCGAACTGCCACAGAAAGCCGGGTAAAGCCCAGGTGGCAGGGTCAAGGACCGAGAAAACTCGGCGTTGCCTTGTGCATATCGGAGCAAGACACGTTTTTATAGCGCGTTTTGAAGACTCTCAAAAACTTTTATTGACTTTTATGAAGTGATTACCGTTCTGATGACAAGGTCCGAATTCCATGCTGATGTTCTTAATTGTAGCGTTTTCGTTGAAGTAAACAACGAGCTGAATTTGAAGAACGTCTCGAGAGAGAGATACTTGGAATCTTCCGCGAATTCGGTCATCCGTAACACTGCCACTCGTAAAAACACTCTGGTTCCAGACGGTGCCGTTCTGCGATTCCTGATATAGTTTCACCTGGACGCTAGATGGCAGAACCAAGTCCACTGCTAGGCAGAAAATCCCAGCAGATGCACTTAAGACCTCTGACGTCCACTGAGCCGTCAGATTATCAGATTCTTTGAGATCGCTTTTCAAGTTCCTCGCCAACTCCAGTGAGTACCCTGGACAATAAAATTACACAGGGATGGAGACAGTTGGCTGTTGTATGTATGTGCACTTGTTATAGCGCCTCTTCAAGCTCACTCTACTCAGAGGCGCTCCCGTATGCAGAGCGGACACTGCATCGGAGTTTCACGCCGAAGCGTTGAGCAATTGCGAGTGAGGGACTTGCCCAAGGTCCTTACGCGGCGAGGTGGATTCGAACCTCGAACCTTCCGGCTTCAAGGCAACGACGCCACCACTACACCACCGCGCCCCATAAGAGCTAGAGCTACATCAGTTAGATGAGTCCTTAAGACTTAGTATATTAGGATGCGATTTGTTTCGGCATGATCAGGCTGACCAAAGGGAGCAGGAATTCTGCTTCATGGCATTGCTGCTAAATGACTGCCAGGAAAACTTTATCCCTTTATGAAGAGGCGTAGTTGGAACAACTCCAGGCTCTCGTGCTCTGACGTGTGGTATATACCAACACACCGGTGTAAAGGTTTCAAATTACCCCCTCCTAAACATTACCCCCCGGTAACTTGAAACCGGTTTCAGATTACCCCCGGAAACTAGATTTGCATAAATCATCGCATTTATTGCACTTAAAAATCAGAAAAATCATCCCGCTTCTTGTTTTGGTCTGAAGATTTTCATCCGTCATCCCAATTCGTAGTTTGCTATCAATATTTTGATCCGAAAAAGAAAATAGCCTCGAAGCCATTTTCTCCATGTAAACTTCAACGGCGAATAGTATTTAAGTTACAGATGAAAATATTGATAACAAACCACGAAGTGGGATGATGGACGAAAATCTTCAGACCAAAACAAGAAGCGGGATGAATTTTTTGATATTTTTAGTGCAATAAATGCGATGATTGATGCAATTTACAGTTTGCAGGGGGTAATGTTTAGGAGGGGATAATCTGAAACCTTTACACCGGCGAGTTACTTGAATTATGGCTGTGTTGCAGGATTCATTAACAAGTAATGCATAATAAATTAGGCGATTCGCGGATTTGAGTGGATAAGGAATTGTTGGGAAAAGTCGGTTCCATATTCTCCGTCGTCTGCCCTGTTTTCTCTGCTCAGATGGATCCAGATTTGCCGAGGGTTTATGACGACAGAGGCCGTTGCCCTCGAAAAACTTGTTTGGCATAATACAGCTATCACTGCTTTTTTATAAGTCGCTCAAATCCCACTTTATTAACTGTGCTTGGGCTGGGAACGCCTCCGCGTACTTTCTTGAAAAGGCGCTATATAAATTCTCGAAATGAATGAATGAATTACTAAGATAAGTCGAGTTTGAGATGTTAGTTAATTAAATATTTCTTTCTGTTTTTCTGTTTTCCTCCATTTGTCCATTTTCACCTCCTGCACCACTCAATAAAGCCACGCACAACTGAAACCGGTTTTTTTATTACACACCATAGCAGTATAACATGACCGCATGCGAAATTGTTTCTACACAACGCTTCATAAATAATCAGTTGATTTTAACACTGTGGTCCCCAACACACCAAATGTGACTTGCTACAAAGGTTAACTGGACATAACACGATTCAAATGGTAATTCCTACCTTTCGGAGGATCACTTCCGTCGATGGCATACGTTACAGTATTCATGCAATATCCCAAGGCCGACTTTAAATAGACATACAGCACATCATTTGAGGCCCATGTGTTGGATGACTTGAAGTTGATATGCTCGTCTTTTGAAGTCAATTTTCCATTCGCCTTTCTGAAAACCTGCGGGATAACACCAAGTTCAATTGCAAACAAGTTTTCACTTTAAGCTCCAACTCAACACCAAATGGGATTTAAATAATTCTGCATCGAGAGATGTATAGGCCTACTGTATAGGTCTGTGGAAACTATATTGGGCAACAGGATATGCCGAACTGATGTGCACAGTTCCAGCACGTGTGTCAGTGGTGGCAACACTCCTTTCGTCAGACATAGAGCCTAATCACATTCTAGTCCTGAGGGCTATAAAGAAACAATCGAAAAGAGTTCACAAGGCCGACAAATGACGATGTCTTTGGATCTTTCTAGACCGACGACTATGACTGGAATTCTTCAGACTGAAGACGCATTAGATATTTACCTAGAGGCTACCTAGCTATCTAGGCTTTTAGGTGTATGACTGTATGTATTAGTGCATATCCAGAGTCGCTCCCAGCTCATCCACGGCTGTAAAAATTAAAAAATTGATCAACTTAAATAGGATGCGCGCACTAAACCTTATTAGTGGCCGAACCGTAAAGTCTAAAGAGATTGCAAACACAGAGGCAGCACTTGATGTTGCTCTGAAATCCGCGGAACCGGATACAACAGTGTCTACGTTTATGTGTGTGTCTATGCCTATAAGTATCAGGGGCAGAAACACAAATTTTCGACAGTTTTAGGCCTTGGATTGGAAAAAATTTCGTCGAAAATTTCGTCGACTTTGGCTGAAATAAACTGATGACCTATTTTTTAGCATTTGGTCGAAATGAAATATATCAATTTTTCTTGATCAAAACAGCTGATGACCTTTTTTTAGTCATTTGTTTACCCGGAAATGTATTGAAAAGACAAAGCATTTTCCAATGCAATATTACTAAGATAGTTGATGGCGTGGTGTTGTACTTTTCCTCTCTCACCTTATCACACTACATTGATTGAAAGCTTGTTGAAACCTGATGGGGGGGGCAACGTGATGTGGCACTTCTCAATGGTGGCATGGCCGGATTGACCCATCCCAGCATACGCCTCTGATAAGTACACTTCAATATAAATAAAGAGAAGATTCTCTGTCTGTTTGTTCGGGATGAATTTCGACAGTTTTGCACATTTTCACTCCAAACCTTCACACAAACCTTTGTGTCCGTTTCGGCATAGGACAACCAGTGGAGGGGTTCGCGAATCTCTGCAAACATGGGCAAGGATGGCAAAACCCCCTCATTTTCGCTACTTTCAGACTTAAAACCGGTTTACCGTGAAACTGGAGTGTCAATTTTAAAAGCAGATTGTCTATACTTATTGTATACGTATTGCAATAACCATAATTTAGCTCAAGCCACTCGCTATAATTATATCCTCACCACTGTCACCAGGCGTAATTACACGCTAGCAATGTATGAATAAATTAATAAATTAATATAAATAAATACAAATTTAAAATTGACCCTCCAGTTTCACGGTAAACCGGTTTTAATGTTAAGGTTAAAGGTTATCTTTTACATGCAAAATTTCCAATGATGTTCACCGGTACTTTTAAGTCAAATATAAATGAATAAATATGTATAATGTCGAACGTAACAAATCGCTTGCTTTCTTATCAGCCGATCGACATTAACACGATGCTTCTGAAGAAGTAATTCAGTTTATATTTGAATGCAAGGAAACACACAAAGACCAACCTGTGCTTCATATCCGGGGTCATCAGGGCAATCAGGCTTATCCTTTACACTGGCAAGCCTTATCTGGAAAGTTGCCTTGAAATATCCAGCTGCAATCACGTAAATGCCGTAGGCACGTTCAAGTCCAGTTACGTTGATCGTTCCGTAAAGATCATAAAGGACGAACAAGACGACTACAAAACATGACATCAAGACAGTTAATGTGATTAATTGAACAATCGTTCTCCATTTGGCAAGACTGCTCCTAAATTTAATAACTAGAGAAGACTGTCAATTATTTAAGTATCATAGCAGATCATGAGATCAACCAATCAATCAATCAATCAATCAACGAACCAACCAATCAATCAATCAGTACTTTTTATTGATCGCCATGATACATGCAATCAACAGATTAGATATTCAAGCACATTGGCATCAATGGGTAAACCCAAAGGAACACTAAGGTTCCGCTAAGCAGGGTCAGATATTAATTCGACTGTGTCCGTTTAAACACTGTAACATTCTCGATCTTCCACAGTGCTACATAGAAGCTTTGGTATGGTCGGTCCGTCTTTCTGGAATAAGTTACCTAGGCTACTGTATTAGTCTCCGAAATGAACTTCTTTGTCTTTCTTTGGCCCTTTTCCGCAAGCGTTTGAAAACCATTCTCTTTGATTGTGGTTTGGTGTCAGGTCGAGAGCGCCTCTGAGGAGTTCTCTTGAAGTGGCGCTATATAAATGTACGATTACAATTACAATTCTACAATATGTCTTCAAACAATATGGTGTCCATTCATAATCTACAGGAATGCAAATAACCTGAACAGCAAATCCTAAAATGATTTATGTATTCTTAACATCTCAATAATATTTATATTCGTTGGGCTAATTGCACAGCGATGATTGATACAGTTTTAGAAAGAGCTTGAAAAATTCAAGACAGAAGGTTAAGAGCAAGTTTATATCTAAAGCGATTTCTAAACTTAGATTTCTGACTTTCACTGTGTAGCCAATATCATTTGTATCATTGGTGCCTTAATGCGAGGAAGGTTGTTAGAAACCAAAACTTAGAAAAATAGGTGTCAATTTTCTCTCACTCATTTTTCTCTGTTCTTTCTCAGGAGATGGTTGTTCACCGTCCGGGACGAGGTATGCTACAGTTCGCTCCAGCAGAGATTCCAGGTCTTATTCGGGTCCAAAGTATGACGATTTTAGGGGTTGTTATGACTGAAAACCTAGGATTTGAAGCCCATATCAGGCGAATATGCATCCAGGCAAGACAATCGCTTTATGCCTTGCGTATCATGACTGCACACGGCCTCAAGGGACCAAGCCTGCATGACGTTTGTAGGATGACCACAGTGGCCCGCGTGTTATATGCGGCCCCGGCATGGTGGGGATTTGCGGGGCAGCAGGAACGCGGCAGACTGCAGGCCATATTGGACCGTTTGATCCGAATGCATTACCTTCCTGAGGACAATCCTACATTCGAGGCTTTGTGTAGAACGGCGGACGGGAGGCTCTTCGCTGCCCTCCTACTTAATCCAGGACATGTATTACACTCACTACTCCCACCATTGAGGCCCCAACCTTATTCCACGAGGCCAAGACTACATGACCGAATCATTCCTAGGGCGGACAACCTAACGAGGAAATCTTATTTGACGATGATGCTTTATCATATTTAAATATAATACCATATAAACCAAAGTGCAGAATAAATTGTTGGCCATTAAAAGAGCTCTTTTAAAATTAAAATTTATATTGGATTTGGACTTAGGATTTTATGCTATTCTAAAACACTTTGACATTGATTGGATATAGAACTTATGTACGTTTGTTTATTATACTTTGTATGTACAACCAAAATGCGGATAGCAATTGGTATATTAAAAAATATTCTTATCCTATCTCTGTCTATCTGTGATAAACGTATAATATTAAGCTTCGATTAGACCTCTTCACCTCCTCTTCAATATTATCAGTCCACAGTTCCACACGTTTTCAAATTTTCTTCATGGCTCAAATCCCTATATCCCCAATTCATTTTCACTGCTCATCTCTGACCCACACCTTCCGCGCCAAGGCATTTAGCACACCTGGGTCCAATGGAGCCCATCGATATCATATAAATTAAATAGAACTTGGAAATTTAATGAGAAATTTATGTTGCACATAGCACATGCACTAATGGAACATGTTTGGGGTCAATAGTATAGGCCTAAAATTAATACTTTTTGCCTCGACTACCCAGACAGATGCCTACCATCGCCTTCTTTTTGAAAGAGTTTATCGGTCGCATATTTCCATACGAACTGTGGAGACGGACTTATCACCCGAGAAAGACAAACGTTCTCATCAGCGCACACTATACGTTCAAACCAAAACAAACGAAATCATAATCATAACCAAAGAACTTCGATTCAAAAATTTTTTTGAGGATTTAAAAGTACTGAATTCGATATAATCATATAAGTATGAGCAGCGTATTCATTCATTCATTCAGAGAAAATATATATAGCGCCCTTCAAGAAGCTACTCAGAGGCGCTTCCAGCCCAACAACGACCAAAGAAGAAAACTTGAGAGACTTGTAGAACCCAGCCGAATGGACCACAGGTGGAGAGCGAAGTTTGACCGGGAGGTCATTCCAGACAGTACATAGGTCCCACGACCGAGAAAGCACGGCGCTGCTTAATAGCCAAGTGAACCCGCGGGCCCAGAAGCTGACCCCTAGCCGAAGAGCGAAGTACACGACGCGCTGCAACGTCAGAGACTGGACAGCAAAGATCACGCAAGTATGACGGAGCACAGCCAAGGACACAACGAGAGACCAAAGCAGCAATGCTGTATGAGATCCGCTGGGACACAGGCAGCCAGCGCAGTACATCACAAATATAAGCAGAGACAGGAGCAAATTGTATGTATTGTATGTATGTATGTATGTATGTATGTATGTATGTATGTATGTATGTATGTATGTATGTATGTATGTATGTATGTATGTATGCATGTATGCATGTATGCATGTATATATGTATGTATGTATGTATGTATGTATGTATGTATGTATGTATGTATGTATGTATTATGTATGTATGTGTGTATGTATGTATGTATGTATGTATGTATGTATGTATGTATGTATGTATGTATGTATTATGTATGTATGTATGTATGTATGTATGTATGTATGTATGTATGTATGTATGTATGTATGTATGTATATATTATGTAAGTATGTATGTATGTATGTATGTATGTATGTATGTATGTATGTATGTATGTATGTATGTATGTATGTATGTATGTATATATGTGTGTATGTGTGTGTGTATGTATGTATGTGTGTGTATATGTATGTCTGTATGTATGTAATATGTATGTATGTATGTATGTATGCATGTATGTATGTATGTATGTATGTATGTGTGAGCTTATTATCCCTCACGTCTTTCCAGTCTCTTCTGTAGTTCAGCAGCGCAGCCTATAGGCCTAACCTAAATGACTGAACTGAGGTAGCTAAAGGCTAGTTTATAAGTGTCTAAAGTTCTTTAACTTGTTTACTTAAAACAACGATCGGTTTCTTGTATTCTGTTTCTTGTATTCTCCAAAAGTTGCAATCAACACAAAATTTTCCAACAACGGCAAACAATACAATGTTACGACAGAAACGCCATATTATTATCTCTTTTTTCTTAATACCCCTTCTACACCTGACTAGCACACCTACAAGTGCCTATCTCACTCTTAGCGTACACTCTGCCTTCAGTCACTCTGTCCGTCTCTCTGTCGCTCTCTGTCTTTCTCTCTGTCTCTGTCTCTCTCGCTCTCCGGCGACGTCGCGCCGCTGCAACTTTCCCGCCACTCAGGCACCTGGCCTTCCTCAGCCGTACGCTCTTGCATAACAATTAGCTGACCATTATAATGCTATACAAAATTAGCTTACATTACCTCTTTCCTTTCTTTTAAAGAGAGCTAATTATCTTTAAAAATTAGCGAACGTAAATTAATTAAAACAATGCAAACAATTCTTAATATAGCCTAACATCAGAAAACATCTTACGCTACAGTCTAGACAAACAATCAGCTACTACATTCAGTTTACCTTTCTTGTAGTTCAACAGAATGTCAAAATTTTGCAACGATAATGACCATCTGACTAACTTAGCAGATTTCGACATTGATTCAGTCAAATAAACTAAAGAATTATGGTCTGTAAACACATTGATTTTAGAACCAATAATAATTCTTTTCAACTTGTTTAAAGCCCAAATGATTGCATAGGCTTCCTTCTCAATCGTCGCCCATCTCCTCTGGGTATCTGTCAGCTTCTGACTGATAAATGAAACAGGACGTTCTATCCCTTCATGGTCCACCTGTGACAGAACAGCTCCCACAGCAAAATCACTGCTATCACAGTACAAATTAAATGGTTTGCCAACCTCAAACATATATAGAACTACATTTGACAATACAATCCGTTTCAGTGAATCAAAGGATTTTTGATGTGTCTCAGTCCAAACAATGTTTTCAGGTACTTTCTTACTGGTTAAGTCTGTCAATGGTTTAGCAATTTCAGCAAAATTACAAATAAATTGTCTGTAAAACCCAAAAAATCCTAAGACCTGTTTCACTTGCTTCTTCGTTTCAGGTTTCTTCAAATTAATCAAACTGTCAATCCTATCCGGATTCATCATCTTCTTCCCTCATCCTATAAGGTGACCGATGAATTTCACCTCACTCTTACCAAACACACATTTCTTCAAGTTCAACGTTACATTATGCAGTCTTATTTGTTTCAAAAACAATTCCAAATGTTTTAAATGAATGTCCCAATCATCAGAATGTACAGCAATGTCATCAACATACGGTTCAGTGAATTCATGAATCGGTTGCAAAATCATATTTATCGCTTTTACAAAAGTCCGTCCAGAGTTAATCATTCCAAAAGGAACACGCGTAAATTCGTACAGTCCATTATGTGTAACAAACGCAGTCTTCCATTGATCACTCTTCTTCACAGGACAAGTCCAATAGGCACTGCGACAGTCCATAACGGAAATAAACTTGGATTTCCCGACTTTGCTCAGGACATCATTGACGATTGGCATAGGATATCTACAGTTCTCAGAAAAAGAGTTAATGTATCTGTAGTCGCACACCAGTCTCAAGGATCCATCCTTCTTTTTGACAATGACAAGTGGACTTGCCATTCTGCTTGACGATGGTTGAATGATGTTTTCTTTCAGCCTATCTTGTATTTGTTTTTCCACTTCTGCACGGTATATTAATGGTATGCGATATGCCATGAACTCCTTTTCTCGAAAGTCTGGCTTCAACACCACTTCATGTTCTACTAATGTGCATAGTCCGGGTTTGTCAGAAAATCTGTCTGCATAACGATTTAGTATTTCAAGCAATTGTTTCTGTTGATCGCTCGTAAGGTGTCCAATTTGTTCATAATCCAATTGGAGAGATGTCTGTTTTGTCTCTGAGTGGTCTTCTTTCAGTGGTATTTCTACAACTGGTCCGAATTCGTCATCCTCTTCCACGATCAGACCACACGACAATGATCTTGTGATGAACTTTCTCATCTTGTTAGCATGCACAATTCGTCGTCCACTTTCATTCATGTCCACGAGATACGAATATTTGGATCTTCTTTGCAAGACAGTACATGGACCATGCCATCGTGAGACAAGTTTATTGGTTGACGTTGGATACAACACGATGACGTTTTCTCCTGGTTCGAATTCTTTATCTTTTGCTCTTTTGTTATATTGACTGGAATATTGTTTTTGTTTTTCATCAGCACAACTCTCAGCGAATGTCAATGCTTTTTCCATGTCTGCTCTTAAATTCTTCAAGTACTTTGCCGGTTGCACTCCAATGTTCGGTGGTAAATTTATCTCTTTGGTCCAGCTTTCTTTAAGAATGGTTAGTGGCCCTCTCGGCGACTTTCCGTAGACCAGCAGATATGGTGCCACTCCTGTAGTTGCATTAGGCACTTCCCTCAATGCCCAGACGGTAAATGGGATGATTTTATGCCACTGTCTCGGATTTTCCACAATGACATGATGAACCATCTTCTTGAACGTTTGATTCCATCTCTCCACTATTCCGGCTGCCTCTGGATGTCCTGGCGAATCGAATCGAGGACAACATCCCATCAATTTAAGAAATTCTCTCGTTAGGCTGGCTGTAAAATTTGTTCCTCTATCACTCGTTATCACTGACGGAACTCCAACATCCATGAAGAGCTTCATCAGAGCCTCGCATACAGCCTTAGCAGTCAATGATTTCATCAAGAAGATTGTCGGCCATCTTGTACATGAATCTACGATGCACAAGCAATACTTATGTCCTGCTGCTGACGTCGGTTCGATTGGTCCTACGACGTCCATTGTCATTCTGCGGAACGGGACATCTTCCCTTGGTATTGGTGTGATCGGTACTCGATCCATCACCAAACTTCGTGCTTTCAACTGACACTTCTCACAGGACTTGCAGAACTTCATCACATCTTTACGCATCCTTGGCCACACAAAGGACAACTTGATACGTTCTCTTGTCTTCTCTTCTCCCAAGTGTCCGCCGAATACTGACTCGTGTGCCAATTCCATCAATTGAATTCTTCTTTCCTTCGGCAACACCAACTGGTACACCAACTGGTCCAACATTTGATGCCTCTTATACATCAAACCATTCACCACACTAAACTCTGATCCTTTGTCTTCAGCTATCTTCCACCACGACTTCAGTGACTCGTCATTTCTCTGCTGCTCTTCAAATTTCTTTGCATCTGCCAATTGTCTTTCATCATTCGTATTCTCAGCAAACAAATCTCTCAGACTCGTATCCACTTCACTATCGCTTCCAGACTCATCATAATCATCACGTTCACATGCAACCATCTCTTCTTCTATTTCATTGTTCCCGGATGTTACTCCTTCTTCTTCTTCTTGAACACTTTGTTCATCCTCGCTTTCTGTGTCATCATCTGGCAAACTTTCATTTAGCTTTTCCTCTTCTCCTTCTTCCACTTCTCTTCTCCGACTCTGGGCTCTCGTAGTCACATTCGCTTGTAGTTCTCCTTGCAGCACACTCACTGGTGGTGTCTCTTTCAGTTCTGCGATTATCTCTGGATGTAGCAAGAACTTTTCTTTGTTATCTTTACACAAAACTGCCGGAATGCTGGCACATACCAAAGTTAAATATGGCGCAATATTTACTTCCTTGTCTTTCAAATTTGTTCCTACGTCGTGACAACTCATCCGCACTTCTATTTTCACCAACTTAGCTGGAATGGGTTCTCCAGCGACACATTGCAAATGTACCCTGCCAATTTCTTCTACGATTGCTCCTTTCAACAATTCTTCATTGATTACTGGAATCTCAGTACCAGAGTCAATCAGTGCCTGGACTTGCACGGGATGACAACTGTCAGCCTTTCCCCGTATCTCTACATTCACATGCTGTAGTAAAGTCTTCTTCATACGTTGACACTCATCTTTACTTTCGGTTTCTCGACCAATTTCTGTAATGGGAGCAGATTTTACCATTTCTCTCTGTATAGTAAACTGAGGCGTGCACTTCATGACTGATTTCACTTCCGTTTCGCGGTTGTCTTGTTCTTCCAGCTGATTAGGTGCATTCATTACTTGAATCTGATTTACTCTGAGATTTTCTGCACTTCGACTAAATCTATTTCTCAGATTTGTCATTCTAGGTGGTACTTGACAATCCTTCACCAAGTGTCTGTCTGATTGACAATTATGGCGACGGTTCCTAACAATACTTCTCTGTTCGGTGCTCTCCCGCCTGTAATTGTTGTACGGCGTGTATGCTGCATTGCCTTCTCTTTGGCGTCCCATCACTGGAGTTCGACTGTAGATTTGGCTGTCCCCCGTTGCCTCTTTTCTTTCTTGCCCAAACTGTCTTCCAGGATACCTATCTTTCCTTACTTCATTACTTCTGGCTTGGTTTCCTGTTTCTTTGCTATTATTGTTCCACCTGGTTTGCTTTGAACTATTACCCCATGCTTCATATTTCGGTTTATCGTGAAACATTACACCAATTCGATTATTTACATGTATGTCTGCGAGATCTGCAACGTTACTAGCTTCCAAGCATTCAGTACCATCCTTTGCAAGTACAAACTGTAGTGGACCCGGTGGTAGACATTCTTTCAACTTATCCGCCACCAACAGATCAAACAACTTCTCGTAGATTTTACCCACTCGCCTACTTCTGACATAATAGTTCAACAAGTTCTTCAATCTGGCTGTAAACATAGTGTATGTCTCTTCTGCCGTTTTCTTCGCATCTACAAATCGTGATCGATATTCTCTCGCTGTCAATTTAAATTCTTTCAGTAAATGCTCTTTCACTACATCGTAATTGTCTAGATCATCAAAAGACAATCGGTTTAGCACTGTTCTCGCTCTTGGTGTCATTAATGGTAACAGCAATTTGACCCAAAACTGCTTTTCCACCGTAAAACTGTTGAAGGCATTCTCAACTGTCTCAAAATATAATGGCACCTCCATCATATCATATGGCATCTTAGGTAACACGTGTTTCATTGCATCGCCTATCTTCTTAATCTTAGACACCATTGTCTCACTTTCTCGGATCCTATTTTGTTCTGACTCCTCTCGGCTCTTTCTATCGTCTTCGTCTCTTTTCTTCAGTCTATTTTGATCTTCTTCCCTACGCAGTTCTTCTTGTTCTATCTTCTGCTGCAACAATTCTAGCTGCTTTCTGCGTTCCTCCTTTTCAACAGCCATTTCTCTGAGCTGTGCTTCCTTAAGAGCGAGTTTCTTTTGTTCTAATTGTACTTATTCTTCCCTTTCTCTTTCCGCTCTTTCCAAACTTTCTTTCTCCATTTTCAATTCTTCCTGTCGAATTTCTTCGGCCTTTTCTAATTCTGCCAAACGCATAGTTTCCTTGTCTTCTTCACGAGCCTTTTGCTCTTCAATCTGTTGTTTCCGTATTTCTTCATCACTTTTCCTTGCTCTCTCGTATTCTATCATTAATTCCATCCTTCTTCGTTCTGCTTCGTCACGATCTTTTTTCAGTTGTTCTAACTGAAGTTGGAACTGCTGCTTCTGCATTTCTATCTCATCTTGTCTCATCCTTTCTGCTTTTTCTGTTCTTACTTTTTCCTCTAGTCGAATTTTTTCTAATCGTTCTATCTCTTCTTGTCTTCGTTCTTTCTCCTCCTGTCTCCGTCGTTCCTCTTTTTCTTTCTCTTCTTGTCTCCTTTGTTCCTCTTTTTCTTTCTCCTCTTGTCTCCGTTCTTTCTCTTCTTGTCTCCTTTGTTCCTCTTCTTGCCTCCTTTGCTCCTCTTTTTCTTTCTCTTCTTGTCTACGTTTGTCCTCTTTCTCTTTCTCTTCTTGTTTCCGTTCTTTCTCTTCTTGCCTCCGTTGTTCCTCCCTCATCATCATAAATTGCATCAACGCCTCCATAGACATCGGTGCCTGTGGTTTTTTGACTGGTTTCTCCTCAGCGCCACCCACAGCACCTTTCTCCTCAGCTTCCTTTTTAAGCCAAACCTCAGCTAAAGCTTCCATCAAATTTTCCCTAGACATCACATCGACTTCTTCCACATCTAAACCAGCTTCAATTAAATATTTTATTATTCGATCAGAAGCCATCTTTTTTATATTTGCTCGTTTTTGTTCTGTAAGTTTCTCCATCTTACTTCTTTACTTCAGTGATTTACGTGAAGAAATCGAGGGAGTGGCTATGATTTTTGTGATTAGTTGACTTCAATTCTTATTGCTCCTCGAATAAACAAGCAAGTTTTGCATACCTCTCTCTGGCGTTGCGTTGTCGTAATGTCGTTCGTATGCCCGTTGTATCTTCTCACCAGCTGCTCTGATGCTCGAAATGTTTCTCCGGTCGATTAGATGCTAAGTTTCCTTCTCCCGTGTGGTCGGCTCCTCGTATTGTTTCGATATTCCGTCGTCCGTAACTTGGATTCAAATATATCTCCGACCGTAAGCTTGGATATGAAATATCCCACCGTTCGTAAATATTCCTCTGACCGTTAGCTTGGATTGACTATCCCACCGCTGTCACCAAAATGTGAGCTTATTATCCCTCACGTCTTTCCAGTCTCTTTTTAAGTTCAGCAGCGCAGCCTATAGGCCTAACCTAAATGACTGAACTGAGGTAGCTAAAGGCTAGTTTATATGTGTCTAAAGTTCTTTAACTTGTTTACTTAAAACAACGATCGGTTTCTTGTATTCTGTTTCTTGTATTCTCCAAAAGTTGCAATCAACACAAAATTTTCCAACAACGGCAAACAATACAATGTTACGACAGAAACGCCATATTATTATCTCTTTTTTCTTAATACCCCTTCTACACCTGACTAGCACACCTACAAGTGCCTATCTCACTCTTAGCGTACACTCTGCCTTCAGTCACTCTGTCCGTCTCTCTGTCGCTCTCTGTCTTTCTCTCTGTCTCTGTCTCTCTCGCTCTCCGGCGACGTCGCGCCGCTGCAACTTTCCCGCCACTCAGGCACCTGGCCTTCCTCAGCCGTACGCTCTTGCATAACAATTAGCTGACCATTATAATGCTATACAAAATTAGCTTACAGTATGTATGTATGTATGTATTATGTATGTATGTATGTATGTATGTATGTATGTATGTATGTATGTATGTATGTATGTATGTATGCATGCATGCATGCATGCATGCATGTATGATGTATGTATGTATGTATGTATGTATGAATGTATGTATGTATGTATGTGTGTGTGTATGTATGTATGTGTGTATGTATGTATGTATGTATGTATGCATGCATGCATGCATGTATGTATGTATGTATGTATGTATGTATGTATGTATGTATGTATGTATGTATGTATGTATGCATAAACACTTGTCATAGCGCCCTTTCAAGATATTGCCACTCAGATGCGTTCCTGACTAAAGCAAGGACACTGAATCGGGGTTTCGTGCGCAGCGGTTTGAGGTGGATTCGAACCCGCAACCTCCGAATCCAAAGCACCGAGCATATCTCTGCAGCACCGCCGTGCCTTTTCTGTTGTGGGTCCCGCTATCTGGAATGGCCTCCCACTAACCTTGCGACTTATGACTAGGCTAAATTCCCCTGCATTATTTTAAGTATCTCAAATCCTATATTTTAGCTGTGGCTGGGCTGGGAGCGTCTCTGAGTAGGTTTCTTGAAGAGGCGCTATATAAATTCTCGAAATGAATGAAATGAACCGCGCCTGATAATCAGCTTGTCACCACAATCAATGCATTCTGTAATTTCTTATAATTATGTTTCTAGTATCTAGGCCTACCATATTCGTTGAAAAAGAAACACATTATGGTTACACTTTCGTAAAGGATAGAAAGAGTTGGATTTCTACAGAGCAAAGTGGTATTCGTGCTTCTAACCGACACCAAAAGAAGGAAAACTCAATGAGAATCATAACCACGGATCTTCCATATAAAACAGTTCTTCATAGAAATTCAAAGTTTACCATAGGCGTGTGGCGTAGTGAGAGCAGTGTTAAGACTATGTACAGGGTGGTCCAGCATAAATGAACCAACTTTGAATGAATATGACTCCGCCAATTTTTGGAATTTATTTATACTTTTTGCGTCAAATTAAAGATATTTCACTCAAGTATATGTACTGAAAAAATGGAACTAGTATAGGTTTCGATTTTAATTATATGCTCGAAACAGCGCGAACTACCATATTTTGTTGTCATTTGTGACGAAATCTGGCGCCGCTGACAGACGATGATGGCGTTTTGATCTTAACTTTCCGAACTGATACGGGATATAATTTGGTTAAAATGATTTACAAATTTTCTAACAGTGGATGGAATAAACAATAACTTGAATTATCTGCTACTGAAAATTGATAAAAACAGGACTTTCTAATCGTAAACCATGGGAATTACGGCGCGCATATCCGCTAACATTGCTCTTGTGTCAGAGTAAATTGGCCGTCAAGAGAACGACCGGGATAGGCTCTACAGGCAAATCTCCCCAGGTCATTCAGCGCGAAACAGGTAGTCCTAGAAACACCGTACAACATATTCTAAAAGATGATCTAAAGTTATTTGTCGACGTGATGTCCAACAGCACTCCAACACTGACGCAAAGAAACGACTAGCGAAACAGCTGGCGTGCAGCCAGCCGTTTCTTTGCGTCTAAAGAAGCGCGTGGCAGCGCGCTCGGCTGTTGATAAAATTGAAAGAAAATGGTTTTGCGACGAGAAGATATTCATGGCATATACTTCTAATTAGACCCAAAATGATCGTGTTTATGCACGTGTTAGCGAAAAAACGATTTGTGAATATCCCGGCGAAACGGCGCCTTATTACGTCACAAATGACAACAAAATATGGTAGCTCGCGCTGTTCCGAGCATATAATTAAATTCGAAACCTGTACTAGTTCAATTTTTTCAGTACAAATACTTGAGTGAAATATCTTTAATTTGACGCATGAAGTATAAATAAATTCCAAAAATTGGCGGAGTTATATGCGTTCAAAGTTGGTTCATTTATGCTGGACCACCCTGTATATTAGTTGTCACTGATATCATGATTTTGACTAACACCGCAAGCTCCTTTTCGTAGGTGATCCAACATTTGCTAGTTTCGCTAAGGAAAAAAAATAAACACCCACTTTCCTAAACGATAAAAAAATCGGTTTTCCACAGAATAAATCGGTATTCGTGCTTTTAACTGACACTAAGAAAAGTAGTAAGAGTAGGGCTGAAGCTAGATACTCACATACGCTGATTTGTGTTGGCGGACCACACTTTGTTTTTGTTAATTGGAATGCAGATAACTGGATTCGTGAGGAAACAGAATAATCGTTGGTGTATGCAAGAAAAGCTAACTGATATCGTCCAATTGGAAGACACAGTTGAACAGTTGCGTTCTGAATGCCAGAATAGCTGGTCAGTTTTGATGTAAGGAGACCAAATGTCGATGTTCTATATACTTCCAAACTGAGTCTAGTCTTGGATCGAGTAG
Source organism: Lumbricus terrestris (assembly GCA_949752735.1). Lineage (NCBI taxonomy): Eukaryota > Metazoa > Annelida > Clitellata > Crassiclitellata > Lumbricidae > Lumbricus > Lumbricus terrestris. Next base: position 1,361,139 of record OX457044.1, read on the forward strand.
CAGGCGCTTCTGTGAAATTTAATGTAAATCTTAGTAAAACAGATCGGTTGGTGTTGATGAAAGGTGTCAGTGCCATATTTTCCAAATACTTATAGGTCGATCGGATCTTTCCGGTTGAAAGACCCCAGAGCATATCTGCAAAACAAGACAAATGTCAGCTAATTAAATAATTATGTGTAAATACCTATCGGGATATATCCATAAAAACAGAGCATTACAAGCACCTCACAAAAGCGTTGTATAATCATAATTGTTGACAACGTTACGTTTTGATCGAGGTCTGCGGATGATGATTTTGAACTGATCATCCCAGTGTCAAAAACGGTGAACGACTGTAAAACTGCAAGGCTACATGATGAACATATGAATAATGATGGTAACAGCATGTCAAGAAGTGAAATAAAGTCTCCGAGGGAGAGAAAGTTTCATTTGTGCAGCAACGACGGAAGCGGGCTACTTATAGGATGCTTCACAAACACTGTTGACTCAACAGTCAGCATCAAGGCAATAATGGCAAAGGTGTTTGAACACCCCGAAATGAAATGCAGAAAGTTGGATAGACTGCATTAGTCAGATGAATCGGATTTTAAAATGAAATAATGCATTTACTGACAAACGATGTAAGAACTAAGGAAAGGGTGAGTTTTATATTTGAAACTCTGATTTCCATGTGAAATCTTACAACACAATAATAATTATGTTGTAAGATTTCACATGGAAATAAGATGTTGTAGGATGCTGTAATTATATGTTGTAAGTGGTGGTAAATACGAGTTACTGGTAGAGAACAGTCTAATAGAAGAGAGTAAATGTAATACTAAAGAAGACACACAGTCCATCTCACATTGTTTGCTATCATTGGTCGAATGATAATAATAATCCGACCAGTCCTCTCCCAATTGGTAGCCACACGAACTGAACGACGTTGTGCAGTTGATTGACTTTGTTGTTGAATCCTCTGAAAATTGCATTCGCATTATTTCAATCTCACTTTGAACATAATAATTATGATTTTTATGTTGAATATAAAGAAAATCGGGAAAGTTTAAGAAAGATGTACCTGCCCCAAATGCCTAAACCGGAAGCTAGAAGGAGAGTTTAGATCACTAAGGAAACCACGCCGTAAAGATTTAATTAATTAATACTCGCTGAAATTTATGTAGCACTTCCAGGCGCGGATTTAGAGGGGGCGGAGCCGGCGTACGCCCCCCCTACAGTGGCGGCGCCAGGGGGGGCTGGAGGGGGCTAAGCCCCCCCTAAATGCGGCTCAGCCCCCCCAAAGCAAAATGCGGAAAATGTCTATAACGGCTTATTTCGTAACAAGAAAACTAGACAATGATCAATGGCATCGAAATCTACTTTGAGAATGAAGTTAGCGACTTCATTTCTTGGCCCCAGTCTATGAAAACGGGTGAAAAGTTTGCACCCTTACCTTTTGACCATACAACGGGACAGGGTTGTCGAAATTGTCGACGAAACAGCATGGCCCTTAGACACCTCGTTTCAGATTGAAACCGTTTTATAAGTATTAGACGTGAAAGTGTTGTAATATGCCGAGCAAATTTCTGTCCAGGGTAACGGCCTCTGTTATCATAGACCCTGGTCAAATCGGATCCATCCATATCGAAATTGCCTAGTCCTTCAAAAAGTGGTGCAAAGCTGTATTTTCTCTTGGTTTTTCGCATATTTCACAAAATTAATCATCGTCACAAAGGAATGTATAGGGTTTTCTCCCTCCTGCAATCAACTATATAATCATAGCGTAGATGCTTGCGCCAGTGGCGTCGTCAGAGGGCTAGGGGTTATAGCCTCTAAATGCGGCTCAGCCCCCCAAAGCAAAAAGCAGAAAATATCCATTACGGCTTATTTTGTAATAAGAAAGCTAGACAATGGTCAATGGCATCGAAAGCAACTATATATACAATATTATATATATTAACTTGTATAGGTCATTTAATTCGTTGCATAGCAAATGCTACAAATTTAGTGAACCAGTTTTGTTACATTTAGTAGCTGCCCTCTGTAAACCGTTTCTTCTTTATGGAATGGAAGCTGTCAGCTCTACCAAAAGTGAGCTGAACTAATTAGAGTACACTTACTGCTCTGCAGTATGTAAAATTTTTAAAGTCTCCTATAGTAGTGTTGCATCTGTACTGCACATCATGCATGAAAATAATATTACAGACTGCTGGTTATCCAGAAGATTGCGTTTTATCCAGAAATGCCTTTGACACAACAATGTAGTTGTCAGATTTGCGTCATGTTTCTCTTACACACCTCAAATGTGTGCGCTCTTGTTATTTTCGGTATAATAATTACTATATTCTTGTTGTGTATACCACCACTGTCTGGGAATGTAGGCCTACGTTTGATATAATGGTCAACTAAGAAGTAAAACATTTCTGTTCAGATAATTATATATATATATATATATATATATATATATATACATAAAATAATTGTGTGCATATATCTAAGCATGCATATTTTTTAATTAAGGAAACGTAAACTGTTTTCTGTCATTAGTAATAATTATGCAGGCAGATAATTATAATAGTGTCATGTGAATGCTATTGGACACCTTTATTGTGATTTATTTTTATTTGTGATTATTTTAATTGAATGTCCAGGGTAACGGGCTCTGTTGTCATAGACCCTGGTCAAACCGGATCCATCCATCATTGTGATTACTTTTTTATTGTAAAATTTCTGAGTATTAATACTGTGTTGGACACCTTTATTGTGATAACTTGAAACTGGAGTCCGTGTCCATGGCCGGCTTTTTATACGATAATACTGAATTGCACACCATTTTATTATAAAATTTCTGAATATTAAAGCTGTGTTTGGACACCTTTTATTGTGACAACTTGGATCTCGAGTCTGTGTCCATCGTCGTCGTCGTCGTTGCCCTCGGCCACTGGAACGAAGCATTTCGTCCGTCATGACCATCCTCATTGCTGCGGATCGGGGATTAGAGTCGACGACGCCATCTTCCTCCACTGCTCTCTGTTCCTCGCGGTCCTCACACAGTCGGCCATCACCATCCCCGTCCATTCCTCCACGTCATCCATCCATCTTCTCCTCGGCCTTCCCCGAGCCCTTTTTCCATCAAGATAGCCCTGACATATGAATGCCGGCAGCTTGTCGGCTTTAATCATGTGTCCGAAGTAGTTCAGCTTCCTTCCTTTCACCACCTCCAGCAGGCGCCGCTCCGGCTGCAACTCTTCCAGTATAGATTCGTTTGTTCTAAACTCCTTCCAGCTGACTCTCAGCATCTTTCTATATGTTGTCATCTCAAACGCTGATATTCTTCTTTTGTCTTCCTTCCTTAGCGTCCAAGTTTCACAGCCGTACAGCGCCACCGGCCACACCAGTGACCCCATAAGCCTTAGCTTCAGCCCTGCTCCAATGGTTCTGTCCTTCCACAGTGTAGTCAAAGACCCCATGGCCGTTCGCGCCATCCCCAGTCTGGCTCTAATCTCCCTGCCTCCATCTCCACTCTCCTCCACTATGACGCCTAGGTAACGGAACGACTCCACTTGCTCCAAGATTCCTCCATTACATGTGATCGCTATCCTCTCTTGATCTCTGTTCACCACCATCACTTTTGTTTTCTTACTATTTATTTCCAGCCCATATTTCTTAGATGTTTCGTTCACTCTGTCCATTAGTTGCTGGAGCGCTTCTTTTGATGTAGCGACGAGTACGATATCATCCGCGTATCGCAAGTTGTTTATTGTCCGTCCGCTTACCGTTACTCCGATCCAGCTAAGTATATCCGCAGACTCTCTCATCACGTTCTCTGAGTACCCGTTAAATGACAGTGGTGATATCAAGCAGCCCTGCCTCACCCCCTTTCCAATCCTGAACCATTCCGTGATTTCCTTGTCTATGCGGACCGCTGCCTGTTGGTTGTCATACAGACTTTTAAAACCCTTCACTACTTGGCTGTCCACTTCCATTTCTTTTAGCACTGTCCAGAGTTTCTTATGCTTCACCGAGTCAGAGGCTTTCTTGTAGTCTATGAAGGCTATATACAGAGGCGTTTGATGTTCTCTTGCTATCTCAATGATGATTCGTCTTCTGTGTCCATGGTTGACTTTTTATACGATAATTCTGAATTGCACACCATTGTATTGTGGAATTTCTGAATATTAATGCTGTGTTGGACACCTCTTATTGTGAAAAACTTGGAACTTTAGTCAACGTGGTTTTTGAGTGCTTGCATATCGGTATGTCAAAGACAATAGGGACTTTACATTACCTCACTGTCTGCACCACTTAGCTATACTCGGGATACTGTGTGCACACGCACTGTATACATGCATACTGTATTGCCTTTGCTCAGCTCGGTTACCAACTCGTCTCAGATGACTGAAATTTCGGGGTATGGTACAGCGCGGGCACGGCAAAGACTTTACGCGGACGCGTTTGAGGACCTTCCATTCTCTTTTGCTACCTTAGTTGGACACCTTTGTTTATGATAATTCGGAACTTAATCTAGGATTGCGGCCGGATACACCAACAATCAAAAACCTCAACAATTATTGCTGACTTCGATTAAATAACCCACTCAATCTCCAACTACATCCTGCAATGTGGAGCGCGCTTGTGCCAGTGCACAATTTCTTGTAAAACCCTTGGTCGGTATGTGCTTCGTTCATGCATTCGGCACTCGCAGCTTCGCGCGATTGCAACACGACCGCCCTGGGAAGAAAATGTTCTAGTTGCGTCTCTGGGAGGGAGGAAGGTTTGGGGCTTCAGCCCCCCCAAACCTGAAATCCTGGCGCCGCCACTGCCCCCCTAAACCTGCAGCAAATGTTCTCAAACTAAACTGACCTAAAACTAATATAATTTTTGGGAATAGGATGTTTGAAGTAGCTGGACCGGCAGAATGGAGCTCTCTTACCGGAGCTCTCTTACCTACTAGCAACACACCCGCTGCAACGCCAGATGAACATTTCAAACAAAACATTTATCTTCCATTTCTGGACAGTCTACTTCAGCAGTTTAGCCTACGATTTGGAGATCTTGCAAAACAAGCAATTCGTGGTCTAAGTCTCATTCCATCTAATGTTTCAAACATCGACGCACTCACTGCTGATGGTAGCCTATACTTCATTACTATCATGATGACCTGCCTTCGCTGGATTCTTTTCATCAAGAGTTAAAGCTTTGGCAGCAGATGTGGAGAAACGCTGACAGCACACCAAGCACCCTGTCGGACACCCTCGCTGACAGCCGCTCCTGTCGTATTATGTATCCAAAATATTGCCACAATAATTCACATTTTGCTGCTCACTTCTGTCACGGCTTGCAGTGTTGAACGAGCAAATTCTAGTCTGCGATTTGTGAAGTCGTGTTTCCGAAGTACAATGAACGAGGACAGATTTAATGCACTCATTTTATTGTTTGTCCTCAAGGACATCAAGTTAGACATTGATGACATTATCAATGCCTACGCCAGAAAGCATCCAAGGAGAATGACACTGCTTAATCCACTGGCATGTGACACTTAATTATTTCCTTTTTGGATCAAGGGTTGCATGATCAAAACCGATAACTGATTTATAATCGTTTCACTGTTAACCTTCAGTGGAGACCAGTGGTTTTATATGAGAAACTATATATTTTTTAAGTTCCATAACATTTTATATAAAAAGGATCATTATAGTTTTGCGTGATCTAATTTCATATATATATATATATATATATGAATATATATATATATATATATATATATATATATATATATATTTACGGGATTGGATTGGTAGTATTTACGCCCCCCTAACCAGAAATCCTGGATCCGCCTCTGACTTCCACTAATCGAATTCGTTGCAAGAAAACAATTCAGCCGAATTCGAGCACTATTCCGATCCGAAGAAAATCGCACAAGAATCATTGGTACGTTAATATGACTGTCGTCCTTCTTCAGTCAATTTGTCGTCCTTTAAAAACTCCTCAGCCAAACTCTGTAATAACAGCTCTCATGACCGTAACAATGTTCGTAGCATAGCCCACCTACTGTAAAAAGTTCTTTTAAAAAGTTCTATGACAAGATTTTGATCTCACTCGTCTGGATTGTGCATGAATTCGGTTCAATGCGTTGAAGGAAGACAGCTGAATATTCCATCGATCCAGAGTAGAACTGAGACGTTTTGATCTCCAGCATAACTGGAACTCCAACCGGTAGATGGATGTAGTAAAGTTGGATATTGGATCCGTTCGGGGAAGCTGTCTGGACGACCACTGGCGGAGGCGGAGGATCCATGTGGTTGATAGACAGTAGAGAGAAACTAAGACGGATATTGGTGGAGCTGAATGTGGCTGAGAGCAGGAGACATGGCGCCTCTGCGGTTGAAGTGTAAGGAGGAGAAAGTAATTTGGACACTTCTCCTATGGTGTAGCCGTCGAATTCACTGCGAAGACCCGTCGTCGATCCTATATTGAATTTGAGTAGGCCTAAACACATTATGATTCATTTTGATGCCTCAAAGTGCATAATAGCCGGCATGCACTTCAATGGAGAATTCATCCGGAACGCAGTACAACAAAATCATTTCGTTTTTTATTTTTATTTTATGGTTATGAAATTTTATTGCGGTAAAATATTATAGCCCACTCTAATAGCCTTTTTGATGATTTAGTAGGCCTACATTATTATCTACTGTGCGACCAATTTGCCAAATTAAGAAATAATATTATTTCTTTAATTATTGAATAATATCGCCGCCTCTGGCCAGATGTCTGTCTGTCTGTCTCTCTCTGTCTCGATCACACACACACGTACACACTCACACACACTCACACACACTCACTCACTCACCCTACAACACACAATTTGACTGCTACCTGAGATGGAGAAAGCAAGTGGAGCAGGTGACCAGCTGTACCCGGACTCTGATTGGTCAGCCATAGGACATGAAGATTCTGTGGAGGAAAAGTCGCAGAATCCGTTCCAAGCCACGTCGGTTGCAAAATCTGTTGTCAAAATTTTAATCTAATTACTAGGCCTAAATTACAAAAACGGGACAGACTTTATATTCATCTTCTATCATTCCATTCTTATTCGCTGCATCTTCTGCCTTCTGTTCCTCCTCCTCCTCCTCTCCTCCTCTCCTCCTCCCGTCCTCCTCTTCTTCTTTGCATCCACTTCACGTTCTCCATGACTTTCAACCTTTCTTCTTCTCTTCAATCTTCTTTTAATTTCCATTCGATCTCTTCCACCTTCTACCTCTCTTCCCTCACAACACTTAATACCGCGACAGTTAGTACCGGACAGTTAATCACGCGGCATTTAATCCCGCGACTGTTAATACCGGGAAAGTAAAATAACATTTAAAAAAAGTCAAATTCCATAAAGGCAATATTCACGGCAATATTCATTGTTGTTCAAAAGAGTTAAGCCTCCGTAGTTAAATATGATCAAACCAGTAAAATTCGATAAAAGCAATATTCACTGCAATATTCACTTTTTTTTAATAAAAGAGCTCCGTTGGCATTGTCGCGATGCGTAACGTATTCGTAGTTTCCATGTAGGCTATCACAATTTGTTTGCCTTTGCTACAGCAGCCTAAATTGGCCTCCATGTCACTGCCCTACCGTAGACCGAATTTCACAAATCCTGTTTAAAATCCTATATAATGATCGTTTTATGTACAGATTTAAAACGGAAACCTGAACAGAGAGGTATAGGCCTACCTAATTGGCTATGTGGACAACAGTAACCTAGTCGCGCAAATTTTCTTGCAAACGCGTGTAGCCTACAGGTGTTAAGTGTCGCGGTATCAAATGTCGCGGAATTAAGTGTCGCCGGGATTAAATGTCGCCGGGATTAACTGTCGCGGGGTTAACTGACGCCGGATAAAATGTCGACGGGACTAAGTGTCCGGCATTAACTGTCGCGGTATTAAGTGCCGCGGGATTGAATGTCGTGCTACCAAATAAACCATTTACACGGTAAAAAATGAATCTGGGTCTTCTTGGGGGGGGCTTAGCCCCCTAACCTTTGATAGACTCCGCCTATGATTGTCATTCCTACCTTACTTGTCCTCTTCCCACTTTCAACTCCTGCATTTCTTTCCTTCTCATCTTTCTTGCATTCTTCGCCCGTTTTGTCACCCATCCAACTTCTTCTCGAACGCTATTCTTTCTCTCATTGCCGTTCCTCAACTTCCTCGTGTTCTTCACATCTTATTTGTCCTCTGCTTCTGGACAAACTCTGCGGCATCAATAAACTCTTCCTTTTACTTTCCGTTTTGTCTGCTAGCTCTTCTAAATCGAATGACGCTTGATGCAATTTCATCCACCACTCAAAGTTCTCCACTCTCTTCCTCTCGTCACCCGGGTTTCCAATGCAAATTACTTGCAAAGCAGCGTGTTTTTTTAGTATGGCTTTCTATGTGACTATGTATTTTTGTCATTAGTCTTGAATCTAATGTTATGTACGGGCCACTCGAAACTCATCTCAAGACACGAGGCTGCCTATAGCTTGAATGCTTAAGGATGAAAGGTTTTTCGTACAGTTACACTGGTTCTCCTGAAGTTGTATTTTGCTGATGACGAGTAAATTTCCGTTCAGTTGTTGACCTTTCGACTCAAAGACGAGGACGAACTGTTGTCCTTCGGCCGTAAAACCACCAACGTCTCTTTGAAGAGTAAAGAAATCGACGGAAGACATTGGCTTCAGATTGCGATGGACCAATCTCTCATCGTATCTACCGTCGCTCTTCACGTATCCGAGCATGACTCTGAGCTCAGACAGGGCTTTGAATTGAAGGACGAGACAAGACGTCTTCTCTTTGCTCAACTGGAATACAGGAGACATCAGTCTGGCCATCTGTTCACCAACGCCCATCTGTCCTCCGTTCGGTGAGTTCATTCGCAAGATCAACAACATATCTAAAATGAAACAGAGATGATGTGCTTATGGACATGGGCGGAGTTTATCAGAGACTAGTGGGGATAAGACCCCAAAGAAGGTCGGAAAAAGAAACTACTAGGACGAGATTTTCAACAACCGAAAAGAAAATGGCATATTTTCACAAAATTTCAGCCGAATGACTAAAAAAGGTCATCAACTTCTTGGGCCGGTATATATGGTATATTTCCGTGAGATTTCAGTCGTCAGCGTTTTGGGGGCCGATAACAAGATCTTCAGAAATTTGGGCTGATGCCAAATTTTTTAGCCCCCCCCCCAAAAAAGAACTGAAACCAAACTCCGCCCATGCTTATGGACATATATATATATTTTATGTTCATGGAAAAACAAAATGAAAAATGAACAAAACAAACAACCCTGCAACCTAACTCGAATAACATTCTGACAATGTTGGACCAACGTTCAAGTACCTTGTTGACACTTCGTCCACCATGTTGGCCTGCTGCCGCGGCGCCTGTTTGCAGACTAAGAAATCATAGACTTCCTCAACATAGACGTGTTGCAATAAGCGTCGTGTATGCATAATATTGCATAGGGCCTATAACCAATGAAGTTGAAGTAAAGGTTGAAATTGCGAAGCGCAACCTGCCTGAGCTGAACCTTCAGCAACTTGTCCATTGAATGCGGGCACGCATCAACTTATGCACTTTCATAATAATGTGTAATGTCATTTGGAGATATTTAAAATTTGATCCTATAAATAGCAATCAATAATATTACCATAGTCGCACTTTACCTGTGTTCGGAGGCATGGAGACTTTGTAAGTGACGTTGAATTTGTATTCGTCAATTCTGTTACACTGATCTTCGAAATAGATTATCCTCAATGCATTTGTCTTAGCTGAGAAACTCGGCGGTCGACTTGAATAATTTATTGACGTCCGTTTGGTCCAATTGCGATTCAAATCATCATAGGTATATATCTAAAACCAGAACCAACTTTACAAAGATGTAGCATAGATCAAACAAGAAACATCTTGACAATTTCTGGTTGGTTAGCCGTTTTGTACTTATTCGCTCAACTAATGTAATGTAATGTAATTAGTAATTTCTATAGCGCCGCTCAGAGCCGAGGGCATTCAGTAGCGCTCCCAGTGCGATAACCCATAGAGAAAAAATAGGTCTCAAGAAGAGAGTAAGTTAAGACTGCATCATGTGTAGCCTACATGTATATCCAGATAGTAAACTCTTACACGATACTTGCCTATCTACCATCTTGAATCTATAAGCGTGCATATAGGTAGCCCTACCAGTGGGCTTCTAATCCCTTCTGGGTTTCCGTCTGTAACCAACTGTTATGTAGATATACTTCGTATAAATGTTTTTGTTGTATTGGTGCAATAAAATTGATTGATTGATTGATTGATTGATTGAGAGAGAGATATGTAGATAACGATCCTGAAAGTTGAGTCCCACGCAGAGTGGAGGAAAGAGAATTCCACAAGGGGGAATGATGGTGGAGGATCGAGTTTGAGCAATAGTAGTCCTAGCAACGGAAAACCACCTCACTCATCTCATCCCCAGGGGTGTAAAGCCAATGAACCTGTCTTCGGGCAGAGAACCACCATTATCATCAGTCCTAGCTCGTGGAACAATCAAGACAGCCCTGTTCAGAGAACGGAAAAGTCGATGAGAAGATGCAGAAAGAGGAGAACGAATGAGATCACTGAAATATTTCGGTGCAAGACCCAGTTTGAATTTGAGTACCAGAGAAAGGACTTTATAATTATTGTATGCGGGCAGAGAGAGGAAGCCAGTGTAGTTGGTTGATCATAAACGATTATACATGAGAGTACTTAGGAAGATGAGCAATCAATAGAGCAGCAGCATTAAGGAGAGATTGAATGGGAGATAGACGAACCTTTGGAAGACCAATAAGAAGGGAATTACAGTAATCAATTCTGGAACAGACAAATGCATAGACATGGTTGAAAGGGAGACAGCTTTGCGAATGGCCCTGAGACGACGGAGGTGAAAGTAAGAGGAGCGTGTAAGGTTGGTTACATGTGCTGAGAATGTAAGTGAGCAGTCAAAAGTGACACCTAGGTCACGAACAGAAGTTGAAAATTTAAATTGAAGAAAGGTCTCATTCCTCCCAATGCGTCACGTCAAAATACGCCGAAGCCCCCCACTCACCGTGGTTCGATAACGAATGCCACTCCTTGAGGCGCCAGGCCCGTCGGCACGAAAGGAAGTACAAGCGCACGAAGCTACCTACAGACCGTTCTGCTTGGGTACAGTTTGTACGCAGTATGCACCGACAATATCGCGAAAAGGAAAGGACATATTGGGAGGAGAAGACTGCTTCGCACGCCGGAGAACCAAAGCGACTATGGGCCACCTTCAACGCGCTCCTTGGTCGCTGTCGTCCGGACTGTCCCAGTGATTCTCAATCCTTCACGGCAGATGACTTCCTCGCTTCGTTCAATGCCAAAATCTGAGACATCCGTCAAGCAACTGCCAGCTCTCCGCCCCTCATCACCCAGTTGTCTGGAATGGGCTTCCACAGGAGCTACGTCTTCTTTCTCCCAGGGTTAATTACTGGAACATTTTTATTAAACTCAAAACTGTCCTTTTTGCCGTGCTAGAGTCGGGAGCGCTTCTGAGTAGTCCCCTAGAAGAAGCGCTATATAAATTCTCGAATGAATGAATGAATGAACATAGAAGCAAAAAGTCGATTTTTTAATTTGCTGGGGAGTGACAAGTCAGATGAGTTGAGTTTTGTTAGAATTAAGTGAAAGGCGATTAGAAGACATCCACAATAGGGATATGACTATTTTTAAAACCCTTTCCCCATGTCATTTGTTGTGGAGTTTTTATGCAAATATCAAGAAAACACCAGTGGCAAGTGTCAACTCTTAAAAAATGTCACCCACCAAATAGAAAAACAATTTACATTGTATATAAACACTGGCACAGCTGTGCCGCACATCGGAAAATTGTATTAAACGTTTTAAAGTACAGATTTTTTAGTGTTCGTTTGACAAAAGAAATTTAATACTCAGTTTGTCAATGCTTTTACACAGTGGAAGTAAGTCCTGCATAACTTTAATTGCTCTTTCAGCACATATATTTGACCGTTGTGTTGGAATCGGTGTTGGCTCCACAGACCAAAAGTTCCTCAATGACTTTAATGCCTTTGAATGATTTTGACACACTTCTGCTAGATTATCAAAGTTGTCAGGATTATAGTACTGGCCAGAAAACCAGATGTCACTCCAAGTACCACAAATAAAGTCACATGCTGACTGACCTTCAGGTGACTGCTGGAATTGCGGAATTAAAATGTAAGCTAGCAAGGCAAAAATTGCTCTGCTATTCCATCTTGCATTGCTTATATTTGGCAGTGTTTTGAATTCTACCATAGGAAAGCTTCCTGTACTCTTAAAATCCTTGTAACAAGCAATCAAATGGTGAAGGAAAGCCATGTCATCTCGCCAGTCAATTTGTTCTACTTTCTTCAGAGCATTTCCAGAATTGTCAAACGATGCTTTCAATTGCTCGTACTCTTCTGTTACTTTCGTAATGAACCAATAACTGAGGTTTGGTGAGGTAGTTGCTCCATCAAAACAATCATCCATAACATGTTTCAGTATTGTGTCGAGAACATGATGTTGGCATCCAATATAAAGAGGTTTCTGTAATCCAAGCCGAACAAAATGATTCTGTAGCCGTGTGACTGCACCAATAGATTTTCCTGTATTTGCAGAGGTTGTATCAGAAATAATTATCTTAATTGCAGGCCATAGCTCATATTCATCAAGCACAGTCTTTATTCCATTAAATATAGTCTCACCTTTTCCATTGATTAGTTCAAGAACCGATAGTTTAACTTCTCTATTTTCATTTTTCAGAACTACAACTTGATACTCTCTCTTCTTTATGCGCTTCCCATCAAAGTGCAAGCTCCAATTCTCGTTCCTTAAAGTTTCCTTATAGTGTTGCTTTAATTGTTCTCCTGCTTTCATTGTCGCTTTGTAAACACCACTTTGACTTGGAGTTGGAAGAGAAATTCCACTCTTTGCAAGAGTTTTGCAGACTGTGTGCGCCTTTCTTGTACTAAGTTTTGCTGATGTCACTAACTGTACTGCTGAATCAGTTCTTTGTCTTTTAGATGTTGTTGGAGCATCCAAATCTTCATAGGCACTGCTGGAATCCTGTTTTTCTTCTTCAGTACCACAACTTTCTTCTTCTTCTTCACTGCTTAATTCAACATTGGTGTCTTGACTAACTTTTAACTTAATCAACTGTAGCTTTCTAGGGTGAAGTCCTTTTGTATCTGTCTTTAAGGTACAATAACCAACTTTTCCTTTAGTCGACGTCTGAAGGTCATAGAATTCTCTGTCTTCTCGGCAAAACCATTCTCCATTCTCATCTGTCACATTGAACAAACTGGTAAAGACTTGATTACCAGGTCTTCGACAATGTTTTTCGTATTTCTTAATTACATTTTCGATTTTTCTTTCAACTGAAGATTTGCCTTGCTGGATTCTAAAGTTAAGCTTTCTCCATAAGTTTTTGACCTCTTCAGCAATTATCAGAACTCTTTCTTTTTTGCCTTTCAGTGTCGAAGCCAAAGTCTTGAATCTATTCAAGATATGCAGTTCCATAGGCATTTTTGACATCGTGTCAAGACTGCTAACAGTGTTATGTTTCCTTGAATTCTTAGCTTTTTGAAACTGTACCAAATTTGAAGACCAAACTTTCTTGTTTCTTTCTGTAGCAGAAGGTGCCTTTTTAGACATCTTGAAAGTGTCTGTAAAGTTCAGTTGATTTTTTATTTCAACTGCAATTGCAAGAAATCTGGTGTAAGACCTTTAAATAGTTTTCAACTTCCAATCTATATACATCAAGAAAAGATTCAAGAAGCAAGATAGCAATAAAACAATTTTTTGGCGGGTGGGTGACATTTTTTAAGAGTTGACACTAACCACTATTCTTTTTCTTTTAGAAAAGCAAAAGCTCCACTCATGATACTATGGGGAATTTGAAATTCTGAAAAAAATTTTTTTGTCATATCCCTAATCCACAAGTGCAAATTATGGGAAAGTGCCTCAGAGATTCAGGTCAATTCACGAGGTGCGATGAGTCGTAATGATAGATACACATACCCTGATATACTGGCCATTAGCGTAGTAGTCGAGACGCACGAAGTTGTAGTTCAGGGTGATGACACTATCGCTGGGAGCACGTATCTCGCTCGTGGATTCGTAACATTCATTATACGCTAAAGTCATGAAGGCGATAATACCCATCATGTCTCGATACACCTGCTTACAATCAGTGGACTCCACAACGTTGCCTAAAAACCAAACGAAAACCATGTTAGAATAATTATTATAGCATAGGGTGACCATATTATACGTTCCGTTTTTCCGGGACATGTCCCGGTTTTTTAAGTGCGTCCCGGTGTAAAGGTTTCAAATTACCCCCTCCTACACGTTACCCCCCCCGTAACTTGAAACCGGTTTCAGATTATCCCCTAGGGGTAATCTGAAACCGGTTTCATCCTACCCCCCCCGGTTTCAGGCTACCCCCTCTGAATTCCGAATGAATTCCGTATATCCAGCTTCCATTTCACTTACAGAGAACCTTCATCCAGCTTCCATTGAATGTATTATATGGGGTAACTTGAAACCTTAGGGGTAGGATGAAACCGGTTTGAGATTACCCCCGAGGGTAATTTGAAACCGGTTTCAGATTACCGGGGGTGAGCACTGGGAACGCCAACTGTGAGAACAGATGGAACGGTGATGAGGTTTTATAGGGAACGCCCATGTTTCCAGGGTTCCATGCATGGCGAGCAGTGGGAATGCACGTCAAGAAATTCAAGAGCAGTGGGAACGCCGTTCCCACCCAGTTTACACCCTAAATAATTATTGATAGCTCGCATTGTACCATTGGCGAGACACCGCGAGTCTTATGAGAGTGACTAAGCTTAAATAACGGCTGATTGGCCATCAAGCGATCGGATTTCGAATTGTCTGATACTGGGGAAACAGATCGTTATCAAGAATTCATAATCACGAAAAGCGAATCTGATATCGTATCGTACCTATATCGATTTATCATTAAATTTTATAAAATAATGATTGTTGAGAGACCAGGCCTGGCCTTAGGTTGTGCAGGGTTCAATGAAGCAATGGGTCCCCAAGTAAAATTTTACGGAGCTGATATCCTATCAGTACGGCAGTGGTAGGCTATTACCATAATAATTATAATTATTATGTAGGTCTATTTAGTAATGCCAGATAATGGGTGTCCCCACATACGAGCGAGAAAAATTACCACCCATTTTGCGACAACTACGTTTTGGTTTTTGACAAATTTCTTTGCGCCAGAGCAATAATTGCAAAGTAAAACACACCACTTCGAAAAAAATTCTTATTATTTTGCGCTTTTCAACCTCTTTCCAAAACTGTTACTGCGACCATTGTGTTGTGACCATCGCGTAAAAATGTCTGCGGGCGACCATGTGCAAAATTGAAGTAAAAATGGGCTAACGAAATGCAAAATACAAATCAGGCTCTTAACACAAGCAGTTTACTATGAAAGCAATAACTCTATTTCATTTCATTATTTGAATATTTGGCATCAAAAATTGGATGGCAATAATTGAAACATTTCAGACTCTTTCTAATTAAAACTTCTTAGTCTCTATAGACAAAGACGAGAGTTCTATAATAGGCCCATTACAAAATATTTTGCGAATCTTCTCAGCTTTGACGAATACGAGAGCCACAATGATTCCACAATGATTGCCAGATAGATAGCAGCAAAATTCTCAATTTACAAAATAGCTAAGTTTATGGAGCCGTTTTTGAAGTAGGTCTAAGCCTAATTGCTGATCTCATGGAAGTCTTGATAAGTTTTAGTCTTTCGTCTTTGATCACATTTTCTGCCAAATCGTGGCATCTTTTTGGTGTCAATAAAAACAGTTGTGCACACGAACAAATTAAAATAGTACTGGTAGATTAAAAACTGTCACAGGCAAATTGGTAGGCTACATCCTTTTAATACCGACCAAGCCTAAATCAGACACACTCATTATTTACACACTAATAGGTTACAATAACAATAATAATAATCGGTTACCGGTGACGGATTGGATAATACATTGGTATAGAAATCAGCGATGCTGAGTTCGATTCCCGAAGCCCCCAGGATATATTATGTGCTTTGTAGGCTGCTATTAGGGCCGTGTATTGAAGGCGGTTTGATCTGTTAGTCAAGATTGATGTTAATTAAGATTATTTCATAACTTGCAAAATGTAAATATATAGCCTATAATAGAACTACAACGCAGGTTTTCCATTAAAAAATAGGTATATCATCATCATCGTCGTCGTCGTCGTCGTCGTCGTGGTCGTCGTCGTCGTCGTCATCATCATCATCATCATCATCATCATCATCATCATCATCATCATCATCATCATCATCATCATCATCATCATCATCATCATCAGTGGTAGTGGTAGTGGTTGTGGTAGTGTTAGTGGTAGTGGTGGCGGTGGTGGTGGTGGTAATTACTTCCTGAATTTGGATCAATGGCGTTAAGAAGACTATAGCCTACTCACGATATGTAGTACCTACTTGATTGTTCTTTGAAAGTGAAAGAGGTTTCCAAGCTGGATGTAGATGAAACCATCGAGTAGCCGCAAGCGTCGCTTCTCACAAACGTGCAATTGACAGACGTCGTTGCTAAGCGTTAAAAACCAAAGAGACATTGAAACCTAGAATACCAGTTCAAAATTCTGCAAGAAATTAATCATTTCAGCGAAATGCCATCTTCATATTTATATTGAAAGGTTTTGGAGAATGTAATACGGACGTGTTGCACATTGTACTTACTCTTTTAAAGAAGTCTTTTGCATTTCTGACATAGGCCTAATCAGTTATTCTGCTGACTTGAAGCAACACAACAGAAATCAGCTGAACATCGCATTCCATAAACAATAATTGTTAATGGCATTATATTGCAATCATATCTTCAATAAACTCTAATTGTCACGAATTTCCTGGTTTTTGTCTTCTGATTCATTGCACCTGAAGTTCACGTGTTCTAATCTGAATTTAATCAATCAATTCATTTCAACGAAGCTATTCGTAGGCAAAAAAGCAGTAACATAATTATTCGCCACTATGAACGACAAAAGAGGACCAATTGGTAGCGTCGTCTTAGTATATTATTGATTTCTTATTTGCTTCAAAGTGAATAACAGGCAAGGAGAAGCTTAGCATCAATTCTCAATCAATGCTATCGCGAAAATAGGGGAAAAAATCTGTTTTATTCACACTCATGAACCATAACATGCTTGACATAAGCCTGAGCGACTTAGGGAAGCCCAGTATAATAGGCATACATATTTGGAAGTAAACGCCATCTACTATCATCTAAAATCTAACGTAGCACAGGTAACTACAAGTAAACGCTAGAAATTCGTGGGAAAAGAGAAAAAGATTACGAATGAAAGGGCGAAAAACCAATCAAAAAGGAATCAAGCTACAGCCTTAGTAGAATTTCGCGTAATGCCATTAAATTATACTAGACCTACAGGCCAGGAGTTAACGAATATTAAGAATTTTGTTGTTCGATGCAGCATCCAGGTGTCATTAAATTTTTATTTGAAAGCAAATTGGAATCAGTTCGAGAAAACCTCTGCAGGCTCTACAATTATTATACCCAGAATATGAAAGTCAGATAATGCAAGAGAAATAATCTTAACAGGCGGGCGGTAATAAATCTATGGCAAAGCGGAAGATGAATTCACATAATTATCTGCGAATCCTAGATCTGATGAATTTCAGAAATTTGAAAAGTTTGCGCAAGTTTTGAGAAATACTTTGTATGAATTCATTTACTGTAACGCAATGATCGAAAAGACTTTTAAGCATTTGCATTCGATTACAGCTACAGCGAGTTCTCTTGAGTTTCAAGCACTCTGAAAAAGCAGGATAAGGTTTTCATGTGTAGTCTTATAGCCTACCGTTCTTCTTGTTTGTCGTTGGCTTGGAGGCAACCGAGCACGAAGCTATTGGTGAAATCTGGATACTATCGATGGCCAGATGAGACACGAGGGGATTTCCTACAGTGGTCTGTAGTGCTAGATGGTATGTTCCGAGCGGAAGACAGATGATCGCCCGTTGCCAAGAACTGTCTACACTCATGCTGTTATCGAACAGCATCTGACCCGGAATTCCTAAATTTGAAACCTGCAAAAGCTGAAGCAGGGATCCTCCGTCGGATTGCTTGCGAAACATGTAATACGAGAACTGCAGTTGGGTTGACTGAGAGATGGTGATGAGTGGAGATATCAGTTGCACCCTGTCGCCCATCTGGCCGAGGCGAGAGTTGAAAACCATGTAATATCCTACCGTTGAAGCAGAAAAACACCAGTTCTGTTTATCCCATCAAGTGATTGCAGTTTATTTAGAAACTCAATAGGCTATCATATAAAGTTTCTTTTACATTTATATGCAAATCACAACATAGCGCAACTTAAGAGTAATAATAATAGTAATAATAATAATAATAATAATTATTATATTGCCTTATTAAAACCTGCCTATTTAAAAGAACAACTCTCCATTGTGAGCCGATAAAAAGTTCTATTAGCTTTTACTGTCTTGTAATATTGGGCGAGCGCTTAGAATCCATAAGAAGATATTATGAGCACAATAAGTTCATGTTGCACGTCACTGCGCCATCATTTAACACGATGACGATCGAATTGGAAAATAAAGAAATTTCAGATGAATAATTTGTAAACAACAAATTTGAAATTTATAAAGCATTAAAATGGCCAATGTGTCACTAACAGACAAAATGTGTGTTCAGAAAATTCTATGAGGAAAATCTAAGAGCTAAAGCTATAATTACCGCTTACAATGATAAACAGTGAGAAAAAACCTAAAGCGGTTGGGGTGGGATGGGTGGGGTGGGGTGGGTGGGCTGGGGTTGGGTGGGTTGGGGAGCGGGCGGTTGGGGAGCCGGTGTCACGAATTAGAGAATCCCCCGTATTAATCGTATCCCCCAAATGAAGAAAAGTCGAAAAAGTGACTTCCGCGAGTATTTTTTTTGCAAATTAATTTTCATCTGCTTTGCTTTGAACAATGACACTAGCAGGTATGTTTATTCCTACTAGATAATTTTTAAAACACTTAAAACACTCAGAGTCACTAAATAAATTCGAGTTGCCTTTCTCTGAACATTGCTTACGACACTTAAAACAATTAGAGTCACATTAAATTTTGATTAGAGCACACATTTTTCAATTATACGCATTTAAAAAAAGACTGGTTCATCTCCCCGGATAGTCTAGACCGGTTAATTCCATCCGGAGGGATAGATTAATTCATCCCCCCGGATAGCTTTCAGGGTGGATACTCCATTTCGTGTCACCGGCAGTGAGTGTTGAGAAGTAGCCTAAGTAATTGGCAGGGAGCTGGGCGAATTCTATATTTCCCGGGCAACGCCGGGTATCCCAGCTAGTAATATTAGAAGTGTTAGCTTTTAGCAATGGGTTCTTAGCAATGTTCCTACATTCATACTTGCGCAAATCAACACCATGGCAGTAATTTTATTTGCACCTTAACTCTAAACTGGAACAAGATGTTCATTATTAGAACTCAAATCAATGCAACACAGGTCCACCCAGTTCACCCTGCCTCAAACGATTATCAGTCAGCATCATTTCAATCCAGAGTACCATGTATAGCATAATGATAAATAGGTAAAATTGACTCCCTAACTCCCTATCAACTAAAGACCTCCAACATTCTCTGTTTATTTTGTTCTAAGTGTTGAAACGAAGCTGAAGTTAAACATTGCAATTGACGTCATGAAAAAGGGCGACATAATAGGAACAGACGAACCATTTAGTAAGCCACTGGCATCTGTTATTGGTCCCTGGAAGCTCGTGTCATCCGTGCTGCTGGCTTTTCTACGCTTCCACGATAGAGAATTGGGACCTTGGGTTTCATATCCACACAAGTATGCGTCCTCAAAGTCACAGCTAACACTTCTCTTCAACGCTGAAATCATGTCAAATATGACAATTTATGACCACATAATTATTACGTGCATATATTATGCAGGTTCAAAAGTTATTAAATAAGAAGCGTTAATAGAATTGCTGCCATTTATATGTTAATAATATCAAAACAAGATCATCCTTGACATTAGGAAATGAAAATCTACAACAGCACTCAGTTACCATATTTGCAAACAAGATTGATCAAACTTATGAATTAAAAGTACAGTTTATAGGCCTACTCAACAATGATATCTTTATAAACGCATCCATCTTAATGAAGACATTTCTTGTATGTCAGAAAATTTCGTCATCTCTATACATGTAGAATAGGATTTTCAAGATACCACAAAGTTCTTGGTCTTCGTCGCTTCCGTCGCTGCATTCAGAAATCCCATTACACGTCAGTTCCCGTGGAAGACACATCCCAACCAAACATCGGAAGTTACTTTTCACTCGACACTCTGACGAGAACAACAGAAAGACCGAGATTAAATATACGACCAGATGACTGAACTGCACGACATGTTCTCTAATCATGTGGCAAATTATCATAAACTCTAATTATCATACTATTTATAAGGATTGCATACTTGAATGCACCTCTTCATCGCCAATCTGTTAAGCCATCTAGCCATCTTGCTGCGGCTATAACTCGAGAAGTAGGAACTGGTAGGAAGTACGCCAGGCATAATTATAATAAACAATTTGCCAACAATTATACGGCATTAAATCATTTTCCTATTTTAATATAAAAATCCAATAAAAGGTGGTAAGAACAACAAGAAATTTCTTTGGTAAAACGATATATTGAACATCTGCCGTCAATCAATGAGGGTCATACTGACCGCAGTATTTGATATCGCAGGGTGCCAGACGGATCTGTGTGGCTGAAGATGCGACTGTGGTAGCGACAAGACATGAAGGCTGAGACCAGGCCGACAGTCCGAGAATGTTCCTGCAGTAGTTTCGACTCTCTTTGATGTTGAGCTGGGGCATTTGGGGTCCATAATCGCTTCCTACTTCCGCCCACATCAGACAAGATTCACCCGAAGCAGATCGACTCATCGTCCCAAAGTAACCGGTGCCCATCGGATTTACACGACATTCACGCTCATCCTCTAGCAACAGCAGTGGATAAAATGAGTCAAGCCTTCCATAGCATCATAATATGAAAATTAATGTTCCACAAAAAGGAGAAAATGGCTTTTTCTACTTCTTTAGACAACTATATCGTGAACAGTTTCACCTGGATAACTGCTGTCGTAACAGATTCACTGCGCATCTTTTGATTTGTGCAACACTGATAATCCAACTATACATGCATTCGTCATCAACTGACCCAAAAAATGACCCAAACATAATTTTTTCAACGTTTGACCCGGTCAATGTTGCAAGTATTTACGCTGGGCTATAAGCTGAACAGTGCGACCTGGTGGCTGATCGGTAACGCACTCGCTCACGGAGCGGGCGGTTCGAATCCTGGTAACGAACTTGGGCAAGTTGTTTACGCACATGTGCCTCTGTCACCAAGCAGTATAAATTTGGTACCAGTAAGCTGGGAAGTAAACGGCAAGTTCTGGAAAATCACTGACCCCGTGTCCAGGTTCATGGGATTCATCTCAAAAAGAGATGAGCGCCTCACCAACAGGCCTTCGGCCCTGGGATGACTTTACTTACTTATTAGCTGCACAGAGTTAACATTATCTTTACCAAATTTCTCGCAACGTTGTACGATGATGTCATCGACAGCCAATCCGGTGTAGCTGACGTCTCCCCTCCTTCCCTCAATGACAATCTGATAGACTCCGCTGGGCAACTGACTGAATATGCGATTCCATCCGGCCACTGGTTGTCCGAAGGTTCTTGCGACCGTCTGTTCGTCCTTCTCTTCAGAGACGACGATGATTGAGAGGACAGACACATCAACGGACGCATCCATCCAGTAGAAGAGTTCAACGCACTGACCGGTTGTGTTCATGTAAGGCGACTGAAGGCGACCAAAGTAACCGAGACGCTGGTCGGTCGTTAGCATCGTCTGAAAATGACCGCTTCCTGTAACAGTAAGCCGACACGTCTCAACACCACCGTTAGAGAATCCCTAGATTGAGATTTATAGAGAAATATAATTTTTTTTACCGGGAAGAGGCCCGGTAGAGTAATGGATAACACGCTAGCTTAGAGAGCGAGAGGTAACGTGTTCGAGCCCTTTTGGGCGGACATCCTTTGCAGGATCCTACTAGCGCCATGACTTTGTATTGCAAGATGTAGGCCTATGTTCAGTTAGTAGTCAAGTTTTATGTTAATTAAAATTACTGCATAACTTGTACATGTAAAGTGCAGTGCGTTTGCAGGCGCTCAATGAAAGAAAAAAATATTATAATTAATTATCTTGACAATGAATATGAATCACACAGAATAGCCTTAAGTTTAACCGTTGCTGCGTTATTTGGGGAAGGAAGGGGGCGCTGGCAGCGCATTGGATAACACACTCGCATAGAGACCAGCGGACTCGAGTTCGATTCCCGAAGCCCCCGTAGGATAGACGTGTAGGCCTAGGCTGCTATTAACATCTGTTCTGTTAGTAGCAAAGATTTGTGATTCGTGGTGTGTGTTTTTAAACAAGAAATAATTCTTAAACAAATTCATTCAAATTCATTCATTCATTCTTGTGAATTGTTTCGATTGCAAAACTGTACACTGCAACTGCCTAAAATACAAGTTTTAATATCGTTGTTTCGATATTATTTTCACAGATCATGTACATCTAGCTACCTAAGTTGAGAGTGTTTTCGACGTTGATCGTTGTCAGCACGTAGGGTTGAGCCAAAGTCCAGGTCTCAGTGGCAATTGTATCGTTCACCAGAGGACAAAGGTCGACTTCGAAATTGCAGAAGAATTCAGGTGGCACTAGAATTAACAGAGATGACAATATAATATCGGCCATTATTATGGTCTTCTAAAAAAAAGTAAAATGTGGCCAGTGTTAGTTAATTACAAATTATTCAGTGCAAAAAATGGAATGGTAGTTATCCATATTCTATAGCAGCCTCTTACGTCTAGAACTCTAGATCGTATTTATAATAATACTAGCTGAATTACCCGGCGTTGCCCGGGAAATATAAGTTTTTCCCCCAGCCACGCCTGACCCCGTTCCGACTTCACCATTCTGACCCCGCCTTCCATCGACCCCCGCGTTAAGGAGAAGTAACGAACCTCTCCGCTAGGTGTACAGGTCTGGTCGATAATCGAAGAGCAAAACCCGTTAAGTCCACTCGACACGTAACTGAGAAAAACGACTTTTTCTGAAAAGATACTACCATTCAGCGCAACGTGCTTTTTTCATAAATTGTTCTTTGCCACTTAGGTAAAGGAAGTTTTTTAAATCTACGCTTTTTTATTCCGATTATTTGCAGTTATATTCGCATTATTTACGTCCACAACATTTTTGCTACGCGGTTTGGCGAGATGTGACGTTAAGATTTGAGCTCAAAATAATGACGTCATGAGTTTAGTGAACATAATTATGCCGTGTCTAATATATGGTTTTTATAACAGCGAAATTTAAAATATGGAAAGATTTTTGGATCGCGATCTTTATGATTTTCTCGTGTGGATCAGAAGAAAAAAGCCGAGAATAATCCTCGCAAATATTTTCGATAGAAGTAAATATCACGTGACCTCAAACCGTCATGCCATTGGCTGTAGTTCTCTGGTAGGCAATGGAGGCCTTATCAACGTGAATGGATTTTGAATCGCTTATCGCGTGCAAGTTTAAATGTTGACATCTCGGGACCTATAAAGTGAATTGGCAGCCGAAAATAGTGGCGTTTAACTCCAAATGTGGGTAAAAATCGATTGCAATTTTTTTTAAACGAATCGCTGTAATTTCCGAGTAGGCCTCCGAACAAAATTGGTGCATCCCACACACAGAAGAACAAACTTTGAGTTTTATACTTAAAGATCATCTGCAGGCTCGGATTTAGGATTGGGCACAAGGGGTCAGTGCCCACGGGCCTCCACCACATAGGGGCCTCCACCACACAAGCAAGAATTTTTTTACAGACTTTTTTAGTACTGTGCACTGCCCACAGATACAATTTTACGCAAATATTTTAAGAAAAGAAACAATTGAAAGAAACGTAAAAGCCTGAAAGGTCAGAAATTAGTTTCTCTTGGTTATGAAGTCTTGTCAAATTAGTGAAACTTTGCGTGTTTTCTTCTTGGCAAATTTGGTCACCAGATCATCAAAGTTAATTTCACGCAGAAGGTCTGCTTCTATGCTCATCAGAGTCAAATGGGACAACCATTGCCTATCGGTGTGCGAAGCCTATTCTTAATGAGTTTCAGTTTGGAGAATGAACGTTCCGCAGTACAGTTACTGACCATGAGCACCAGATACATGCGGAGTGCTATCTCCACATTAGGAAATGATCTCTGAACGTGTTTATCATGTATCAGCTGATACATGAAATTCTCGAGAGAGACATCCAGAGCTTGACTCGGGTTCTGCTGAAAGTAAGATAGCCCTCCCACTTCTGGCTTGGCCGAACCAGGAGTGATCCAGCACTTAGCTCATTTAGTTTTACAGCATAGGCTACAGCCTACACGTATGCCATGGAGATCAGCCTAAACTTTATATTTTGTAAGGCCTATCCTGCTGCAAGTTGTAGGTGAGTCGCCCTAGTGACGGCATTGCTGTGGTACGTACGGCACCATTAAAATTGTTTTTTTAAACAATTATTCTATGTCCATTGGGCCTCCACCACAGCGGTGCACATGAGCCTCCACCAAAGTAAATACGGCCCTGATCATCTGCAACTGCTTCTGGAACACACCCCTTTGCATTTACATGCCATTTAAATGCTTGCTCTAATACACCAGGCTATATAACTCCGCCACTGGTTGCACTCTGCCAGTGCCAGTGCCAGTCCCAAGCCTGGATAAAGATGAAGGGCGACGCTAATGGTCTTTGTTACCCCACAGTGTCGTTAAATTGCAACGACACTAGGCTATAACACGAAATAGACTTGGATGACTCGAAGTATTAGGTGACTTAAAACAATAAAGGTATTGACAAAACATCATTGTTGATACATAAGACAAAGCCTACTGAGGCATCGTCTCCTTCTGTAAAATTCAATTTTGCTATTGCCAGCTGAGCAGTTGAGGTCAACAGCAGCCGAGTTGGATGCAGTGGAGCGTGGCAGCCATTCGCCTGTGTAGGAGCTGATAATACAAGTGCGATCGATTCGGTTGAAGAGGAACGAGCTGCATTGTGTATCAAACATGTTCGAACACAGACTCCGACAGCCAGATCGCGTCGCTTCTCCCACGAGAATGTTGCTCGCCGTAAATTGATCCGGAATGACGCAGATCCCAGAGTAGAGAAAATATTCGTCGCCGTTAACTATAATATACAATGTATTATAGGCCGAATGAAACAAACAAGAGTACAAAGGAGACATTTAGCCACTGATTTTTGAATCATAAAGTTACGCATTATGGTCATTTTAAAAATCATCTTAAATTTAAAAGAACACACAACCGCATGATTAGTTTATGAAAGAATTTGAAATCTAACGGAATTTTTCTCGGATAGGCAAAGAATCCAAACTTGCAGTAGTGCAAGATCAACGGTAGGCTACCAATCCATGCAGACAATTGCATAATAGGCTACAAGGAAAGTAGCTAACGTTTGATTTGCATCTTAAGAGAGCAAGTTTATTCACTCCACTACACATACTTCTCAAGTTCTTTAATGAGTTATATGAATATTGGAGCATCATCATGAAAGGGTACATGCGGGTTTGACGACCCCACAGAAATATCTATAGTGGTGGCCAAAACGCCACAATATCAAGTAATATCGTATCGAAAATGTTTCCGTTGCGTGTTTTGCGGCAATGGAAAAGAAGCTGGATGAATGATAAAACGCTTCAGAAATGGAAGCGGGATGAAGATATTGTATATATCAAATTGAAGCCGGATGAATGATAAAACGCTTAAGAAATGGAAGCGGGATGAAGGTGTTTTATATATCAAATAGAAGCTGGATGAATAATTTCGTCTGTCTATTTTTTCACGAAAATCGTGGGTACTTGTGGGTAATAGACCGACGAAATTATTCATCCAGCTTATATTTATATGTATAAAATACCCTCAATATTACATGTTAAATTGCATTTTTATAACATTCATATTAATGTTAATTATTTGTTTAGAACATATAGTCGGCATGGTCTTTTGGATTATTTTTTTTATAATTTGTCTTTTTATGTTGCAAAATATGTTTAATTGTCATGTCTTAAGTTTAAAAAAATTGCTTACTTACTACTTACTTACATGCACACATAGCCTACATGCATATAATAAATACATACTATGTGAACCTCCCAAACTTTTCTCAGTTTCACAAACTGTTGAAGACTTCTTTTTTCGCTTGACATCAGCTGGGAGTGCCTCACTATATATTTCTGTGGGGTCGTCAAACCCACAAGTAAATGTGGGTACCTGAAAGTCTGAGTCCTGTTTCGCTAAGCTTGAACTGCTGTCTGAAATATAGGTCTACTCACACACAGTGACACTCACGCACAAACTGTCCAGAATCAACTTTGAAAAGCATGCAATGGCCTATTATGCAATGACATAACCATGTGCTCACACTATGCGCATCACACCTGTATTTTTAATCGAAAGAGATGGGGCACACGTGCTTTTGTTTATAATATTAACAATCTTACCAGTTTCATTTGCTTGCGACGGTTTTCGATCGTAGTGAGACATGATCAAGTCATACAGACCGTTTTCATGCAATGCAGTCAACCTAGAGCAAATTAAAGAGATTACCACATACCTGAACATCTACGCCTACCCATTAGTGCCTAATGCCAAAATGGGACACTTTTTTAACAATTCACATAAAATTAAATCTGCATTAAAGATAATGCAATATCCGTCATGCCAACAAGCTGATAAAGTGATTCTGACTTAAATGCGGTCCACAATTTTTTCACTTAAAATTGTGCTATTAATCACCCCTTTGACATATTTTAGCAGATGCAAACATTGCGGACTTTCCGCGTTTTGTTTTTTTTTAAATGTGTGCGCATTTCTACAGACCTGTAGCCTATTTGGTTAAACAAATGTTTTTATGTTTTTATATACTATAGCATAAATAATTAGATCAAATTCATTTTTATAAAATACTAGCTGTGTTACCAGCGTTGTCCGGGAAATTTTGATTTTCGCTCCACTCATCCTCACACAGCGTCCCCTGGCAAAGTCCGCATTGTCGCCCCTACAACCCCCTCACACCACGACCCTCCACCGACACACTTCTCGCCCTCTCACGTTCAAAATAATGCGCCGATGAACTTTGAACGGCATTCGCCTCATCTATGTGCTTATGTCTCGAGCCTCTGCCTCGTCTAGACCTACGCGTTGCACTTCTCCTTCCCTGGGGTTTTAGCACTGAGACCGCCATTGAATAGGCGCTTCATAAATGTCAAGATATGGCATTAATTATTTGTTGTTATTGTGTTGCTTGACTCGGGTTCTGCTACAAATAAAGATAGCCCCTCCCACTTCTGGCGTGGCCGAACCAGGAGTGTTCCAGTACTTAGGCCATTAGTTAAGTTACCGAACCCACTGCTGTAAAGCCAACCTGCGTGTCGTGCTATAGTGGGCCGTATTTTGTATAACCTGTACCTGTAATCATTCTGCGGTGTGTCAGATTGAATCATTAAAGAAGATATTATTATTATTATTATTATTATTATTATTATTATTATTATTATTATTATTATTATTATTATTATTATTATTATTATTATTTTTATTATAGTTAGTCATCAGACGAATGCCATCAATGAAATCATCTCTTTGTAATCGTCCACGTTGTTTATCTTCTTCACCTTCACCAGCAGCAACGACACCATCAATATTTGACAACGACAGATTCATTATAATTAATTAATTTATTATTATTATTATACACATTTATTTTTTCAAAAGAAAATGACAAAGTCATTTACAGGCTAATGTCTATGCTACTTTTGAACATTAGGCTACGTAACGTAGTCATTTAACGTAGAAATTTAGATTATTATTATTATTATTATTATTATTATTATTATTATTATTATTATTATTATTATTATTATTATTATTATTATTATTATTATTATTATTATTATTATTATTATTATTATTATTATGACTGGAATGTTAGGTTTAGATTTCGATTTAGTTTTTACAGAACAATTTTAGATTGTTTAGGGTGGCCGGTCCATGGCCCCGGGTAGTCCAGACAAGGTGCCCTGGTAGGCAACGGCGTTGTAGCGTTGGATTGTAATTGAAATGCTCTGGAAAAGGAAACCAGTTTCGCGTAAATCTCCAGATAACTTTGAAAGCCGGTGTCCGATTTCGGACACAAAGGCAAGACCCTCGTTGTTGATGGGACCCATTGTTTCGACAGCCAAGGGGACCAAGAGGTATGTCCTTTGGAGGTCCAAGTATTTTGATTGTTTCCTAGTGGCGGCTTTCTCCGACGCTCTCAGTCGCGTTATTATTATTATTATTATTATTATTATTATTATTATTATTATTATTATTATTATTATTATTATTATTATTATTTTGCTCTTACTTTGCTCTCGTCAGTTCATAATATCATCTCTTGACACGTGCAGTCAATGCAGTGCTTTGTATAGGCCTACGCGCGGTGTTTAACGACTTAGGCCACGCCCACGGAAAGAAATGACGTCAGAATTGACGTTGTCAAAAGAGATTAAAATAATATCAACGACCTTATAAATAGACTAGCTGGGGTACCCGGCGTTGCCCGGGATAAATTGTATATACTCATTGGCCGCTACTGAAAAACAATTAAAATACGGCGACAATGTAGCGCAGACATTAACACAGCGAAATTTGAAGTGAATAATGGGGTACTCGGCGTTGCACGGGAAATTTAGATTTTTCGACCGCAAACCCAAGTCCACACGTGCCTGCGGGGCAACTTCGCCGCCCATTTGGGGTTTATAAATGGTAATTTTATGCCCCTAGCTCTGCTTGGAAGGTCTTCCGCGGTCCACACGTCCCTGCGGGGCGGCTTCGCCGCCCATTTTGGGTTTATAAATGGCAATTTTACTCGTTAGGCTCATGTGACATGGGGCGCCGCTCCTCTTAGTTAGTATATATACTCCCTGGCATATATACGGAATTTATCTTTTTCCAGGTTTGTTGCACTGAGAGTGTGAGAGCGTTTGAGTTTCATGTTAAGCTTTGGCGAACGTCAAAATGACGTCAAAAGCAACGTGCATTTGAAAGATTACAAATGGCGTCGTCTACTTCAGCGATAGCATAATTAACATGGAGAAATTTAAAATGTCTATATTTTGAAAGTTCAAGTGACTAAAGAGCTGAAAATAGCGTACTTGGGTGGTCTGGGTGAACTTTTATCTAAATGCAACGTTTCAGGTCAGTAATTGCAAAAGTGTGAGCGTGCATAGCTGACAATGATATGTACATCCTTTCTTAATATATATATATATATATATATATATATATATATATATTACTAGACGGAGCTTCCTGTGTTTAGCTGACGAGTGACGTTGAAACAGCGGAGAAAGACCAGAAACAAGAGTATAGACCTATAACATGAAATGTTATGGGGTATGGTGTGGACTGCGGATGCAATGAAATTCAAGCGCACGTCGTTGCCGTATAGTCGTCCGTGCGCCCTATAAGCTACATTAAATTTCTGTTAATATCAGAGTTTAATTTTTAATAAATTAGTTGCCGGAGCTGATGCTGGGTTATTTCGTAACATTATACTAAATGTCAATCATGTTCTGAGGAACCTGTTCCCACCTCTTGCAAATTCCACTTAGAACTTGCGACCTAGACCACATCCTTTTGTTCTACCAGTTAAGGATTAGGGTGGTCCAAAAAAATAAAATTCAAGCTAGGTACCAAGGCGCCCTCTCAGTTTGTTAGACCTGTCAATAGTATTATTGAGACCAATTTTCAGCTTCCCAGTCCAACTGGAAGGCGGTGCTCAACGACATCGAAATATTACCATGTAGTTGTATTAGCAAGAAATCTTGATGCCTTTTGGCTTGAGCAAAGACCTCAACCCTTGTCATGTAGATGATCTTGAAATAGATTCTGTTGCACTATCATACTTATTACAGTCAGTGCTAGCTACTTCACAGCTGTTTAGCCATCAAGTGACAAGTGCATTTTGATAGCAATAACACTCCAGGTGATCTGATCATGAAGCATTGAGATTGTTGGTCACAATTACTGCAGCGCTTATGTGCGATCATTTTGTCCTGCCATTTTCACGAAAAACTATTCATATGGAGTGCTTAAGAAGCCAAGATGGAGCATGCTGAAGCTGTAGGATCTGAATTTGTACCAAATTAACCACTTGCAGTACACTGGAAATGTTGACCGCCTGTGATTCAGGTGATGGTGTCGCTAAACTCTTTGGTATGCCCAAATGTTCCTCTATGACAGGATATAATTTAAATCCAGGGTCATTCATCATCTTCCAAAGTTATTGAGACTCGCTGATAATGGCTAAGACTTGATCTTTGACACAACACCGGACGTTTTAGGGAAGTGTACGTTTTTCGGGAAAACAGGATATGTAAAATGTTCCTGTAGTTGGCCTGCTGTCGTCATTGTGATGGAGTTGATTTAAGCCAAAATCTTCATCTTGTGTTGTTGTCCATCTAATCCAAAATCTAATCCAATCTTAAAGAGATTTAAAGCTGTGTGGGATGGTGTGACACGTGACAACATCCGGGTTTTGGAAGTCGTATCCGCTACTGAAGCCTCCCATGAGAGAGCGATCAGTTTCATCAAGTAGACTGCTAAAATTAAAGTCAATTTCAGAGACGACTACCAAGAAGTCATTGAAGTGTCAATGGTTGTCCTTGGAAGTCAGCACTCACTAAGAAACTTGAGGGCCTTATTTACCTTGCACGTTGAATGGCCAGGTTACTGCATATCATCAAAATAATTGTACGATTTAGCAATCAACGTGAAGTATTCAATCTAAGGGAAAAGAAAAACTCAGATTCATCCTTTTGGGCGATTGGGTGCCCTCCTTCACTCAAAGGCATCCTCTTGCTGCTGAAACTCCAGGACAAGATCTGTCAATTTTGATTGATATAGGACTTTTGATTCAGGTGACTATTATTTGTAGGAGCTCAACGTTGCTGCCAAGAATGTTCTAGAAAATTATCAATACTAAGTGCCTTTAAGATGAGGCTGAATGTCTGACACTCTTATGTTGCCATCTGCCTGATATGGTTCAGATAAGGTGAAGATTTTTTACGGAATGACTGCAAATCCTAGTGAAAGGATGTTGACGATTATAGTGCTGCGATACAGAAGGAGGGGGATTGCCTGGGCGAGTTTGCAACCCAGTGAACACTGACACTACTGCCACGCCTGAAATTTGGTGATTCTTTTTTATACTTACACCAGTGCAATAGCCTGACGATGATGATTATCAGCAGGGTAGAGGCTGAAGTCAGCAATTGAGAGTGGTAAACGACATGGCTGAGAGAAGTGTGAAGTTGTTCGAGGAATTAAACTGACTCATCACTGATGAAAAAGAAAGCAGTATTTTCTCCAAGTGGTTGAGGCAAATAGAAAAGCTGTCCCCACTCAATCAACAAAGAAATATGCTGTTGACACTGTGCTTGCAAAGCCTTCTACAGTGTAGACGTCATCGTATGTTTGGAGTCATAAAACGAGAACAATAAACTTTCGTGGATTTAACGATGTTTTTGACATTTTTTGACATTTTCCATATTTAAAACCTACTGAAATTTTATATTTCAAGCTCACCAATTGTTTAAGTGTCACACATTGTCATGTTACAGTAGTGTTTCATCTCTCTTGAAATAAAGCACAATTGTATTGGAATGTATGCTCAACACATTTATTTCTACAATTATTAACGTCTTTTCATTGGCCCATGCAAAGTAAGACAGTCGTTGAGCACCGCCTTCCAGTTGGAATAGGAAGCTGAAATTTTGTCTCAATAATACTATTGATAAGTCTAACAAACTGGGAGGGCGCCCTGGTTTTTAGCTTGAACTTTATTTTTTACCATGTATCTGTGAACCACACTATTAAGGATGTTAGAAACTTTATTCCGAGGGTTCTCTTTGACACCCATTAATGACATTGTTATCTTCACATTATTTTGCTGTTTACTTTTAAAGTGTATTGACATGTAACTGGGTGCGGTGTGTCACCCTGATTTGTCTAATTAAACGAAGATTAATTAAATCGATAATAAGGATTGCACTTCGAATTTAAAATTTATACCCCATAACCCCAAGATGTTTCAGCAGAAACCACGTGATCTCACCACTGTAAATAATAATAGTTTAATATACAGGGTGCGCCAAAAAAGACCCCCTAGGTGTTTTGCCAATATCTTGACCAAAAGGGGCGCGGTGGTGTAGTGGTGGCGTCGTCGCCTTGAAGCCGGAAGGTTCGGGGTTCGAATCCACCTCGCCGCGTAAGGACCTTGGGCAAGTCCTTCACTCACAATTGCTCAGCGCTTCGGCGTGAAACTCCGATGCAGTGTCCGCTCTGCATTCGGGAGCGCCTCTGAGTAGAGTGACATTGAAGGGGCGCTATAACAAGTGCACATACAAACAAACAAACAAACAAACAAAAGTAAGAATTTCCAAAATTTTACAGGCTTATAGACAATTCATATTTACACATTATGGCCAGATTTCAACAAAATATCTCAAACAGAACAAAAGTTATACCCCGTTTAGTGAGGCCACCCACCGTTTTTTGACGATTCAAAAACGAAAAGCAAAAAAATTTGGTTTTTTGCCAATATCATGGCCAGAGGTAAGAATTTCGATATGAAATTTTACAGGCTCAAAGACAATTCATATTTACACAAGATAGGTAAGATTTAATCAAAATATTTCTAACAGAACAAAAGTTATACCACTTTTAGTGGGGCCAACCACCGTTTTTGACGATTCAAAAACGAAACACAACAAAAGTAACAAAAACACGATTTTATCAAGTCCCATCTCAACTAACTGTTGTCAAATGAACTTGGCAGTGCTTCACAACTTGTGTTCAATGTGCCCACCACCAGTGCCAAAACTTCTTTTGAGTCTCTTTGCAAAATTCTTGATGGACCTGTTGATTAATCTGACAGATTCCTTATTTACCAATTTGATTGTCATCTTGCCAAGTGACTTCTCAGTGACGCGCAGCTACGCTGGTACCCAGTTTATTTTTTAAATAGTGATAGTGGAAGCAAGTACTACTGCACCTTCTCGGATTATAAATGATTAAACCAGGGAACACTTTGAACTATTATTGTCACAGATGAATTTTGAAGATGTTAATAAACATTGTGTAGATAAGGATCCCAATGGAGCTTATGAGCACTTTGTAGAACTCATTACGGGTGCATATAACCAAGCATTCCCTAAGATATTATCCAAGAAACAAAAACATCAATCTTTTCATCATCCATGGATGACAAAAGGACTTCTAAAATCATGTAAGAAAAAATCTCGTTTGTACTTAAAATATATTAAAAATCCAACCCAAGTTAACAAAACCAAATTTACAGCCTATAGGAACCTTTTTAAATCACTAAAAACTAAAACAATTCAGAACTACTATGCAGCGGAATTTTCAAAATATCACAAAGACATAAAAAGAACTTGGAATATTATTAGATCAATCATTAACTCTAAACCCCAAGAAGCAGGGATTGACTCACTACTTGTTAATGGTAACTTAATCAAAGATAAGGAGGCAATAGCCTATAATTTGAACAGTTATTTTACTGAAATAGCTCAGAATCTTAGGTCAAAAATACCACCAACTGATGCCATTTACACTGACTACCTGTCACCACCTCTGGTTGACTCTTTTGTCTTCTATCCAACTTATCCGGAGGAATTAATTTTGCTCAACCGTTCGATGAAACTGTCACATAGCTCGGGCCCAGATCTTCTTGACCCAAGTATACTCAGCCCTAATATAATATTAATGGCCAATCCATTAGCTCAAATTTTTAATTGTTCATTAGAAACAGATATTGTCCCGGATAAAATGAAATTTTCAACGATCACACCAATCTTTAAGCAGGGAAATAAGCAGGACTTAGGTAATTATCGGCCAATATCTATACTACCTTATTTTTCAAAATTATTAGAGAAAGTAGTTTACCAGCGTTTAAACGATTATGTGACTAAAAAGAATATCATTCACCCATCGCAGCATGGTTTTAGACCAGGTCATTCCACTGTGCTCCCATTAATTAATATTCAAGATAAAATATCACAAGCTATTGATCGAAATGAATTTTCTATTGGAATTTTTCTTGACTTATCTAAAGCATTTGATACTGTGGACCATGTAATACTTATTAATAAATTGCAAAACTATGGTATACGAGGTTTACCTCTCCTTTGGTTTAAAGACTACTTAAATAATCGATTCCAGCAAGTTAAATGCAATGGTTCCTGCTCTACTTTTCAACTTATCAAATACGGAGTACCACAGGGTTCTATCCTTGGTCCCTTACTATTCCTTTTATTTATAAATGATCTAACCAACCTCATTATTAGAATTTGTACTTTTTGCCGATGACTCTAACGTCTTCATTTCCAATAGCAATTACGATGACTTACTCAGGTTAATGAATGAAGAACTAAAAAATATATCCCAATGGTTTAAAGCAAATAACTTATCCCTGAATCTTAATAAAACCAATTATATTTTATTTTCGTCCCATGGAAAGATTATTCCGTATTTACTTAGAAAAGTGATTATTGATGGTATGGAGATTCCTAAGGTAACTTCAGTTAAATTTCTGGGTGTCTACGTGGATCAGCATCTTACTTGGAACACTCATATTGATCAATTGGTTGATAAATTAGCTAAAAATATTGGAATCATTAAAATAATATCTTACCTGCTCTCACCTAATACTCTATTGACCTTGTACTACTCTATGGTACAGCCATACTTGTGTTATTGTAACATGGTCTGGGCGTCCAACTACAACTCAAGATTTTATAGGTTAACAATTCTCCAGAAAAAAATTGTTCGTATTATAACTGGCTCTCCTTATGCTGCCCATACTAACCAGCTATTTGTTGATTTGGAGATTCTAAAACTTGATCAGATTACAGTATATCAATCATGTGAATTTATGTTCAAATCGCTTCACAATATTCTGCCTGTTGAATTCACTAATCTGTTAAAGTCAAGCTTAGACTTTCATTCTTATGAAACTAGAAGTGCGCTTTCTTTAAGAGCTGAATTTGCCAGAACAAACTCCCGTAAATTTTCTATAAGGTGTAGGGGTCCTTTTTTATGGAATAGTTTGCCACAAGGCCTTAAAGATTCTCCTAATATTAAACTGTTTAAAATAAAATTACGTAAATGGCTAATAGTTGCCAATAACTGATATTAAAATTATTTTTCAACTTCATTAAAATATTCTCTGTATAGTGTGTTGGATTGATGTGCCTGTCTTTTTGCTGTGACGTTATGATAACTGTGATCATCTCCATTCATCTACTGTTGCTTTGGGTTTTTTCATCAAATTGTGGTGTGTATCTATCAAAATTATTTAATAGTTTTTCTTGGGGCCCTATTAGCGGGATTTCCTCCCTTCTGGGTCTCCATTTGTGTCCACTATTGCACGAGTTTTTTTATAACCTCGCATCCCGGGTCTAGGGACAATTTGTCCACAATGGCATCACTTAACCTTAGAACCACTAGGTTTAATGCAATCCTTACCTGTTTAAAACATCTATGTTAACTAATTAAGTTATTGGATTGATTAATGTTTAACTACTTGGTTATACTTGAGATGTTTGTGTAACTTTTGTTCCTAACTTGGTGTGCTTGTTATTGTTACAAACGGACCAATAAATTGATTTGATTTGATTGATTTGATTTGATCAGCTGGCAAGATCAAGACTATTTGAGAACAATTATTTGAGATGAGAAAAAATCGTGTTTTTGTTACTTTTTTTTATT
This sequence comes from Lumbricus terrestris, assembly GCA_949752735.1. Lineage (NCBI taxonomy): Eukaryota > Metazoa > Annelida > Clitellata > Crassiclitellata > Lumbricidae > Lumbricus > Lumbricus terrestris. Next base: position 1,397,196 of record OX457044.1, read on the forward strand.
GCGTTTCGTTTTTGAATCGTCAAGAAACGGAGAGTGACCTCCCTAAAAGTGGTATAACTTTTGTTCTGTTTGAAATATTTTGATGGAATCTGACCACCATGTGCAGATATGAATTGTCTTTTAGCCTATAAAATTTCATTTCGATATTCTTACTTTTGGCCAAGATATTGGCCAGAATAAATAGATTGGTTTTTTGTTACTTTTGTTGCGTCGCGTTTTTGAATTGTCAAAAAACGGTGGGTGACCTCACTAAAAGTGATATAACTTTTGTTCTGTTTGAAATATTTTGATGAAATCAGGCCATCATGTGTAAATATAAATTGTCCTTAAGACTGTAAAATTTAATTTCGAAATTCTTACTTTTGGCCAAGATATTGGCAAAAAACCTAGTTTTTTTTGGCGCACCCTGTACATGTTCATGAATTGGCGATATTTTATCTCTTTTAACGACGTCATTTCTGACGCCATTCTGTCTGTGGGCGCGGTCTAAGTCGTTAATAAATTTATTTATGAACATTTACTGAAAAAATTAAGTAGTGGGGCGCGATGGTGTAGTGATGGCGTCGTTGCCTTGGAGCCGCAAGGTTCGAGGTTCGAATCCACCTCAAGTCGCCGCGTAGGGACCTTGGGCAAGTCCTCCACTGGCAATTGCTCACGTTTCTGCGTGAAACTCTGGTGCAGTGCACGACTCTGAGTAGAGAAAGATTGAAGGAGCGCTATAACAAGTGCACATACAAACAAACTGTGAGACTACTACAGCAGATGAGCAAAATATACCATTATTGAGACAATACAAGCCAACAAATGTGAAGATTTTCACCTCCTTTGGTTCAGCCGTTCAAACTAAAAAAAGGGAGGACCAGTGCTTGGATCTGAAGACACAAGTTGGCTGTCAGGGAAAGGAAAAGCTGACTGTGCAAACCAGAAAGTATGAAGTTCACTTGCACTTTGGCACTAAATCCCATCTATTGTAACTCAGGTGTATTGTCAGAATGAAATTCTGCAAAAGTTTGAGAAAAATTAAATGTCGATCCACATAGGGAGGGTTAGGCCAACAATCTAGAACAGAAAACTTGTCAGTAGTACTGTAGCAATGAAAATAGCTTCATGCAACTGTTTTATAGGTTTTCTGTAAAAGTTTTGGTTGCTATTGATGTTGATATGAGACATGAACAGCATTATAATGCCTACGACAAGCAATTCATTTCAAAATGTGAACAATTGTGCATATAAATGGATTCAGACGTGCCATTTTTGTTGAAATTTTGCTTATGGATTTGATTCTGAGTACAAATTATTTATCTGTTCTCTTAACTCGACAGCATCAACAGTCTTGAGTAAAATGCCCTGTAAACTTACGTAATTATCCCCGTGCAAATCTTCACGTAGGCTACCCATTCGTGCCTAGCGTATCCCAAAATGGGACGTTTTACAAACTTGCTCCTAAAGCATCAAAAGCTAAAATTGCGCAGAATTTTTGTTAGGTACTGCCCAAACTCATCATTTGCAACAAAGTTTTTTATATTTTGAGATGATTTTGAAAATCAGGTATTATGGTAATGGGTTAATTTATAATTAACAGGTTCACCGCCCAGTACGAGATATCTCGTACCGGATTCAGTCATTTAACATGGCGTGTAGGCGGTGGTATAAATGAGAATGCCTGGTGGATTGTTTATGAAGCTTAGAGCTTGTTGTAACTTTTAACGTAGTTTTGAAGAAATAGGATTACATGTTTTGATGAAAGCGATGCATACGGAGACATACCTGAATTTATTTGTATTTGACGAAGTTAGTAGCCTAATAAATATTATGATTTAAGTACACAGGTGCAGAGCTGGGTCTAAAATGAGAGCCACACATTACTATTGTGGCACGCCTATGTAAAGTAATCAATGGTTTGTGACGCATGAGATAGTTGTAATCCAGAGCATAAAAAACCTAACAGACAGATACGGAAATATAATATACATGAAAGTGTATAATAGAGATAGAAGAGGACCGGTGTAAAGGTTTCAAATTACCCCCTCCTAAACAGAACACCCCGGTAACTTGAAACCGGTTCTCAGATTACCACCCGGAAACTAGATTTGCATCAATCATCGTATTTATTGCACTAAAAAAATCAGAAAAATCATACCGCTTCTTGTTTTGGTCTGAAGAATTTCATCCGTCATCCCACTTTGTGTGGTATGTTATCAATTTTTTGATAGAAAAAAATAATAGCCTCGAAGCCATTTCTCCATTGTTACTTCAGCGGCGATTAGTATTTTAGTTACGGATGAAAATATTGATAACAAACCACGAAGTGGGATGACGGATGAAAATCTTCAAAAAAAACAATAAGCGGGATGATTTTTGCTGATATTTTAGTGCAATAAATGCGATAATTCATGCAAAATACAGTTTGCAGGGGGTAATGTTTAGGAGGGGGTAATTTGAAACCTTTACACCGGTCTTGGGGAGGCAATGCTTGATCCTGTGCAGGTCCGATTTTGTGGATTTATAATTAGCTATCAGCTATCGGGGATAATTCATTAGTTGCTATCTAAATAAATTTCAAAGGATTGATAGGAAATGAAGACATCGGTATGACGGACAAATAGTATAAATTTGAATATCGATGAGGCCATGGATGAAATCCTTGATGTATCAGACAAGCAACAGTGGTCCAAGTATTGATTCTTTGGGAACCTGCAAGAGAGGATCATTCCCAGAAATGTATGTCCCTTGCAATAAATATATTGTTTTCTGTTTCTTTAGACCAGCAATTAGGCCACTGAGACAACGAAAGCCATAAAAGGCCTTTCAGGTTTGCTTTTACGTGAAATTTATGATTGACCGTGTCGAAAGTTTTTGAGAGATCTATAGAAATGTAACGCCCGCCCCTATCGGCCTCCCCGGAGTCGCCACTTCCGGATCCTCGCTCGATATGGCCGCGTGCTGCTGTGGACGAGCTCTAGAGATAGAGGGAGGACAGGAGGAGGTGACTTCTGGGTTCGAATCCCAACCCAGGAAAGGCGGCCAGTCTTTTCGACTACCGTACTCCCTATATGAAATTGGCGGCCTACCAGCCAATCTATCACTTCTTCGCAATATACCAGGTTGCGTGAAATCTTTAGGCCTAGCACCCAAAGTTTCCTCCAGGCCGATGGTCGAGTGGTATGGCGCGTCCGCAGTGGTAATAGCGGTGAGGTAACCAGGGTTCAAATCCACAGCAGGCTTGGGTACCGGCGATGCCTCTAGCCTTTCCAATCGTGATACAACTTCCGTCAGCGCTTCCCTGACATTTAATTGCTCTGAGGTGATTGCATCCTGCGTATCTCTGACATAAGATTTTACAGAAGAGATTTCCTCTCTTACATTTGATTGCACTGAGGAAATAGCATCGCTAACATTTGATTGCACTGCCAGGACATTAAACTCCACCGTGGCAATCGCCTCTTGCGTGTCTCTGGCATTCAGTTGCAAAGACGACTGTATAGAAGTCATAGCATCATGAGTTGACTTAGCGTTAGTCTGTATTGCCTCGAGCAATACCTCCATAGAAGAAGGGGGCCGTGAAGGCTGAGCAGGGGTGACTGGCCTAGATTCCTCCATAGCGCTATAGAAATGACTTCTATCTTTAGAGCTCACAATCAATCAAGTATTCATTCAACGTCAGTTGCATTCAATGCCATCAATGATCAAAGTCAGAAGTTTAATTAATATTTCTTATTATTCACAATCACTTGAATCTTCAATTGACATCAATTATGTTCAAAGCAATCAAACATAAAAGTCAGTAAGTTCAATTATCAGTTCCTATCCTTTGTAAAGACATTCAATGAAAATCAAATGCTACAATTCAATGCAAACACCTATCAACCGGAGTATGCCTAAATTAAATCCCGATTGACTCTCAAGTCCCACAGCCAATTTCAGTTCAGCCCAAAATGTCTTAATAACCGATCGTATTAATTCCCCAATAAAGCGTACCTTATGTCCGAAGACAAGGGACAAAGCCGATCGTGTGCGAAGAACAGCGACGAAGACGATATCCAAGAGATGCGACGAAACACACAGAAAGGCGTCGAGTTTGAAACGCCCGAAAAGATCAGCTAAATCCGATGCTGATTTCTCGCAATGAACAACAATTTCGGCTATTTATCCAAGCCGTTTGAGAAAGACGCCCTTAGGCAACCATACGAACAACCGCTTCGCAACACAATTTCAGAACGCTGACGATTCGAAGCCCACGATAAATCACTCCGTGTGACAGGGCGAAGAGAGGCCTTGAATTAGTAATCCAGGAATATATCCGAAGCGAGAGCGAAGACAAAACTTGTAGCGACGCTGATGTATTTCTCGCAACAAACAAACTCTTTTATTTAATCGACTCCATTTCGAGAGAGAATGGATCGCCGACAGAATCCGTGTATGCGCAACTAGTGCAAGCAGGCGCTTATCCTGGCCATGCTTCACCAACTTGATCGAGCCTAAAACTACCAACCGCCGCAATACATCCGACCGCCCTGAGATCCTGTGCGCAACTGAGCCTCTCAGCGTTGCGCTGCTCTTTTATTACTGCCTGACAAGGAGAGCGTCCCCCTTTCTGCGCATGACCAGCAAGCGAGCCGCGCGCGCAAACCCAGCAGCAACGCAGCTGTTTCAAGGCGGCAAGAATTAGCTGCCAGCTGCGTCCTCTCCTGTGTATCTCCGCGTCTGTCTATAGCTCACTGTCTTTCTCCTTCTATCTCTCCTTCTGAAAAGCGCCATCTGCCGCTGATCACGTAGGCATTAAATGCACTAGTTCAACCTTGAGAAAACACACGTACACAGACCCACACGCCAACGGTGTTTCCTTCTCAATCCGTGTCCCTGCCTGTGCTTGTCTGGCTGGCTGTATTCCTCGCTCACTCTGATCATCAGACCACCTCAGAGAGCGTGCGAAAGTTTAATTACCCTCATCGACTGCAAGCGGCACGGCCTTTGAAGACAGCGACCGACGATCGCTGAGAGCGTGTGAACATATACCAATTAATGGAACAGCAACGACTGCTGCCTACGTCAGCGGTCGCTGTGACCCGTGTCAAGCGCAAATCAACATTAAAATATAGGTCACACAAGGCAGCTCAAAAATACAGAAATAAAACAAATATATCAGATCCCTGAAACCCCATAATCGATCAAAAATTAAATAAAATAATATTAGCGACCCGTAGCGTAGTTATACGTCGCTACACTATTCTCGGCCCTCCCTGATTTCAGGATCCTTTTAATTGGAAAAATGGATCCTGAAATGTTAGTAAGGCCATACTCCAATTTTTACATCAATGATTCAAATGCAAGAATTAAAAATATATGCAACGAACAGTCCTCAACGTAAGCATCAGAAAGTTCACATTTTAGCGTTAAATGTCAGTTCCAGCGAAAGAAACATTTATTATTATTATAATTATATAGCTCCATCGCTAATAGTTCAGTAAAGCTCAAAAGCAATTCTATATATAGGTCTCCTTGAGTTTAGTTAAGCACAAAGTCCTCCACGGCAAGCATTGACTTAAGAACCCACGGGACAGCCACAAAAACCACTAGACTTCCGTTACCTTTACAACAGGTCATCTGATTAATAGGCCACCCATGGCCTTTACTATCGAGACTTCTTTAGGCATTTCACTGTAGGCAAACGTCTACATTTAAAGACTCATCTAAGCAGTTAAACCTAAGTCTCTAATCCCATTAACAACGGTACTATCATAGCAAATTACCTGAGACTACACACACAGCTTAAGTCTCCAAAGGCCAATGCTCATTATAACTATCCGTAGGCTCCCCATCAAAGCTTACCGTAAGAGACCAAGCCTAACTTCAGCTTAATAAGCCGCTCCCTTCCCAACATCTTTCAGTAGGCCTACTTAATTATTAAAAATGCAACCGATTATGCACAGAATTAAAATAGGCCATTTAAACATAGGCTAAAGTAACATATTATTGCAATTAACGTTACAAAACAGTCACATTGCATAATCGTAAAAATCCTAGGCCTAAAAGGATTATCATGATTTTAATATGAGATCTTAGTCTAAAGCGCAAATCAACAGTTAGGCCACTTTAGTCTACTATAAATCCTTATGCATCATTGCATAGCATCAAGGCCTATTATCTTTCCTTCATTCTATCAGAGATGCAGCGGAGACTAACGGGACCACCCACGCGCCTGGGAAACAACGATTGCTAATTAATCGCCGCTCTTTGATGCGTCGACTCCTGTGTCTCTATTCCCCCCCCACGCAGTGCATCTACAGCGTGCGTATGGCTGTGAGAATTAGGCAATTGAACATGATCCTTTTACATGTAGGTCAAAGTGCATCGTACGACTAAGGTCGCGTTGTTTTGCACGAAATAAAATAAGACCTCAAATAAATCCTTTCAGAATTAGGTCAACCGTTAATCTAATCTATAGCTTAATCTTTACTATGCTAATCATAGCAGTAAATCTTACATTACAGATTTAGTTATATTGCAGATTAAATGCACAATTATATTACAACAAGGACAGACGTTCCGAACTTCTTTCGTCTGGAACAATTGAACACTGAGAATCTCAGTCGATAATCGTCGGCGTCCTAATGCGTCGCTCTCGGACTACGCCTCCGCTCTTCCTCCGCCATCTACAATTGATCTGTAGAAGCGTGGAAAACTGCGAGGCCACCCATCAACAAGATCCAAATTAGGCCTATTGAACGAACTCGCAATTAGGTCATAGATCCATTCATGGATCCCAATATTAATCTGCACCGAATTAATAATAATATTAAATCCAATGCTACAAAATCATTTAGGCCAACCTCATTTCTCGCACAGACAGAGCTCCTAATTATTTTATGCCTAGTCCTAATAAATATTATTAGGCAACCAGTTTAATCATAGTCTACACTGCAAAATTATAAGACCAAATTATGCATCGCTACTATTAAAATTGTGTCTCAACTGCAACGCTGATGCAGACAGTACACGGGCTAATCATTCAAGTAGGCCTATTAAATCAAACTAAATATATTTATATCCTGCGTCCATCAACTGCAATCTAAATAATTCGTACTGCAACCAAAACATGTAGGCCTATGCAGGACTATTAATCAAAGAGCAGCTATGTATATTAATTTCACCGCTGTTAAACTCAAACCTCGGTAATGCATTAAGGCGCTGAAGGACAATAAGGGACTATTATAGAACATTTATAGAGCGCCTCACTAAAGTTAATTAATAAGCATCCATACAATTATTATTATATATAAATATATGCGTTGACAATAGTTACGCATATAAGAACTCTATACACGGAACTTAGAAGCCTTAAAATTTAGCTGTGCCAATCCTTTAAAATTATTTTTTAATTAATCATGTTATAGATGAAGCGGAATATAGGCCTAATGCAAATTTCGCCTCCGAGCATCATCTCAGAGCCACCTCGTAGGCCTACAATTTTAACTTAGCCTCAAGAAAAGTATACAGTTAAGTTCACATAATCACGATCAGCAGTCTTAATTAAAATATGCAACCTTAGTCAATCTATTTTCAGGTCAAATTAATATTTATATAGCGCAATGCAAGAGCAGCGACAGTTCACAATCTGTCCATAGGAAGGCAATAATAAAATCGTCCATTGCTTCACCATTGCGAACATTATTCTTAATCAGACAGTCGGCAATGCAATATTAATATTATGCAATACACATATGAATGCACAACATACGATGCAAGAATACAGTTATTTACACAGTAACACACACATGCAAAGCTTTCCACATGTAAATCAAAAATGTATTCATCAAAAACAAACCAAACCAGTGTTACAGGCATCTCCCTGTATTCAAAATGGCCGCAAATTAAGCGGTCATTCAGCAAAGTTACCCAGCCGACGTCAGGTTTTCAGGCGGACGAAGTCCGGTCGGTTCTCCCAGCATCCTCCAGATCCGGTCCTCAGGGGGTCCATTGCGAAGCGGACAGCTCCTCAAAAGGTGCGAACTGTCGTCACAGTAGAAACAGCGTCGTTCCTCTCTTGGTGAGTTCCGACCACTGTCTCGCCTCCTCGACGATGATGGCGACCTCCGCGACCGACGCTCCTGGTTCTGCCCGTTCCGCTGGTCCCTGCTCGGCGCTGGAGCGGACCGAACAGCGAACACACGACCAACGCTGGGGTTGTCGTGGTTATCTCCCACAGGTTGTCCAAGGTTGTCGCTAGGTGGAGCCTGCTGCTGTTGTCGAAGAGGACAAAAGCGTGCTATGTGGTCCGTTACTTGACCACACTCGTAGCACCTTCGTGGAAATCGACGGACTTCCGGTTCCGTCTGTTGTCGGTATCTGCACGTGGAACTCCAATGGCCGGTTCTATTGCAGATCGAACAGCGTTGGTCGTTTCGCCAGTTACTTCCGTTAGCATGGTACCGACCATTTCCGTTTGACCCGGTCTGACCTCTCCACGACCCGCGATTATTGTCTCTGAATTGCGGCGCCGACCCCGGTTGTCTTACTTGCTTTTCCAACTGTTCTATGCGTTGTAGCAGAGCGTCCACCACCGATTCTTCTTCTTCTTGAACAGCGTTGATACGTCCTGGTCGTGGGTCATACTGCTCATGGCCGCCGGCTTCCGCTTTCTGGTAGCCGTCCAATCGCATCGCTACCTTGTAGGCTTCGTCGAGGGATTTCGGTTCTCGCTCTCGGATTTTTAAGGCGAGGGTCCGATCTCTCAAGGCATCCACGAATGCTCGGACAGCAATGGCTTCGCTGTGAGCGGTCGAGGAACCCGGATAGGCTCGCGTGGAGAGACGTCGAATGTCGTCCACCAGGACGCCCATATCCTCGTCGACTTTCTGTTTCCTGGTGCTTAGCTGCGTTTGGAACAGGGCTTGTTGTTCAGCGTTGCCGTATCGTTCACGAAGTCGCTGGACCAAAGCCGTCCAAGTGTCCAGGCTATCCGCGTTCGATTCGCTCAGCAAATGGATCGCCGGTTCAACCAAGGAGACTACTAGTTGGTTCAATCTCTCCTCGTCTGTCCAATCATTGTTCTTTGCGCAAACGGAGAACTTGCGTAAGAACGCCTCCACATCGGACTTTCCGGAGTAAGACCCGAGTTTCAGCCACTGCTTTGGCTTGGTAGACGAAGGCGACGACTGTTTGACCTCGCCCTCTTTAGCTGTCGTCGACGCGGTCGGTTCTGCTTCCTTGATTGTTCCCTTTGAACCGATCGACGGTAACTCCCAGTCGCCGGTCGTTTGCGTTGCGACGGTGGTCGTCGGGACAATTTTGATAGGACCGACCGAAACGTAGGTAGGCGCCAGTGCGTTCGTTTCACCAACCGCAGACGTCGCTTTATTATCGGCCGTCGTTTCATTTCTCTCCAGAGGTGTCGACTTCATTACCGCCTGACATCGCGGTAGTTCGGCATCACGGCTAAATCCGAAGTTTTGCGCGCCGAGGCACGAACTCATCCTCGCCGATTCCACGACCGTTGGCCACCGAGGAAAGACGGCGTCGCTTGGTCGAAACGAGTCGAGACAGCGAAGCGGGTCAACCCAAACCCGGTTGTCGCTACTACCGTAGAAAGCGTTCGGCGTGTAGGTCGGAGCATACCTCCACGGCATGTTTGAATGGTCGGGACGAGCGTATGGTTGCATCCAGTCGACCGTTGCCATCGCCGCTGGTCCAGGAGGAAGGTCGGGTCGAGCGTAATCTCGACCAACCATGGTCGACGTTGCACGGCCGTCGAGGACATAATCAGTCACGGCCTGGTAGGTCGGCATTGCCGGCGCTGGTTGTGGAATGTCGGCCCGACTCGGTGCTATTTCCACTCTTTGTTGATCGACCTTTGCGAGCGACGCTTGAATTCTCCATTGTGGATCCGGTCGAGGATACTCGACAAGAGGAAGGGACGAAGAGGCCAAAGGGACTGGGTTGACCTTATCACCCCCCTCCCATGACAATTTATTAGCGATCGGTTTATTCACTTCAAAATTTCTAAACTCCGGTTGCCGTGCTGCATGCATTCTGTTATCAATTATTTTAACAGTTTTAGGTCTAGATTCCATTATCTTGCTGATTTCAATGTCTACACTACCATCATCAGACATTATATCCACAATATCCGCAAATTCCCTTTCCTTCCTTCTTTCAAAAGAAATTGCCATTTCGCCTGTTCTAGCATAGTCAGTTTCCTCTTCTAACCTATCATCGCCAAAATCTCTAGAACTAATTTGACCCCACTGGCTGGGACCAATTGTAACGCCCGCCCCTATCGGCCTCCCCGGAGTCGCCACTTCCGGATCCTCGCTCGATATGGCCGCGTGCTGCTGTGGACGAGCTCTAGAGATAGAGGGAGGACAGGAGGAGGTGACTTCTGGGTTCGAATCCCAACCCAGGAAAGGCGGCCAGTCTTTTCGACTACCGTACTCCCTATATGAAATTGGCGGCCTACCAGCCAATCTATCACTTCTTCGCAATATACCAGGTTGCGTGAAATCTTTAGGCCTAGCACCCAAAGTTTCCTCCAGGCCGATGGTCGAGTGGTATGGCGCGTCCGCAGTGGTAATAGCGGTGAGGTAACCAGGGTTCAAATCCACAGCAGGCCTGGGTACCGGCGATGCCTCTAGCCTTTCCAATCGTGATACAACTTCCGTCAGCGCTTCCCTGACATTTAATTGCTCTGAGGTGATTGCATCCTGCGTATCTCTGACATAAGATTTTACAGAAGAGATTTCCTCTCTTACATTTGATTGCACTGAGGAAATAGCATCGCTAACATTTGATTGCACTGCCAGGACATTAAACTCCACCGTGGCAATCGCCTCTTGCGTGTCTCTGGCATTCAGTTGCAAAGACGACTGTATAGAAGTCATAGCATCATGAGTTGACTTAGCGTTAGTCTGTATTGCCTCGAGCAATACCTCCATAGAAGAAGGGGGCCGTGAAGGCTGAGCAGGGGTGACTGGCCTAGATTCCTCCATAGCGCTATAGAAATGACTTCTATCTTTAGAGCTCACAATCAATCAAGTATTCATTCAACGTCAGTTGCATTCAATGCCATCAATGATCAAAGTCAGAAGTTTAATTAATATTTCTTATTATTCACAATCACTTGAATCTTCAATTGACATCAATTATGTTCAAAGCAATCAAACATAAAAGTCAGTAAGTTCAATTATCAGTTCCTATCCTTTGTAAAGACATTCAATGAAAATCAAATGCTACAATTCAATGCAAACACCTATCAACCGGAGTATGCCTAAATTAAATCCCGATTGACTCTCAAGTCCCACAGCCAATTTCAGTTCAGCCCAAAATGTCTTAATAACCGATCGTATTAATTCCCCAATAAAGCGTACCTTATGTCCGAAGACAAGGGACAAAGCCGATCGTGTGCGAAGAACAGCGACGAAGACGATATCCAAGAGATGCGACGAAACACACAGAAAGGCGTCGAGTTTGAAACGCCCGAAAAGATCAGCTAAATCCGATGCTGATTTCTCGCAATGAACAACAATTTCGGCTATTTATCCAAGCCGTTTGAGAAAGACGCCCTTAGGCAACCATACGAACAACCGCTTCGCAACACAATTTCAGAACGCTGACGATTCGAAGCCCACGATAAATCACTCCGTGTGACAGGGCGAAGAGAGGCCTTGAATTAGTAATCCAGGAATATATCCGAAGCGAGAGCGAAGACAAAACTTGTAGCGACGCTGATGTATTTCTCGCAACAAACAAACTCTTTTATTTAATCGACTCCATGTCGAGAGAGAATGGATCGCCGACAGAATCCGTGTATGCGCAACTAGTGCAAGCAGGCGCTTATCCTGGCCATGCTTCACCAACTTGATCGAGCCTAAAACTACCAACCGCCGCAATACATCCGACCGCCCTGAGATCCTGTGCGCAACTGAGCCTCTCAGCGTTGCGCTGCTCTTTTATTACTGCCTGACAAGGAGAGCGTCCCCCTTTCTGCGCATGACCAGCAAGCGAGCCGCGCGCGCAAACCCAGCAGCAACGCAGCTGTTTCAAGGCGGCAAGAATTAGCTGCCAGCTGCGTCCTCTCCTGTGTATCTCCGCGTCTGTCTATAGCTCACTGTCTTTCTCCTTCTATCTCTCCTTCTGAAAAGCGCCATCTGCCGCTGATCACGTAGGCATTAAATGCACTAGTTCAACCTTGAGAAAACACACGTACACAGACCCACACGCCAACGGTGTTTCCTTCTCAATCCGTGTCCCTGCCTGTGCTTGTCTGGCTGGCTGTATTCCTCGCTCACTCTGATCATCAGACCACCTCAGAGAGCGTGCGAAAGTTTAATTACCCTCATCGACTGCAAGCGGCACGGCCTTTGAAGACAGCGACCGACGATCGCTGAGAGCGTGTGAACATATACCAATTAATGGAACAGCAACGACTGCTGCCTACGTCAGCGGTCGCTGTGACCCGTGTCAAGCGCAAATCAACATTAAAATATAGGTCACACAAGGCAGCTCAAAAATACAGAAATAAAACAAATATATCAGATCCCTGAAACCCCATAATCGATCAAAAATTAAATAAAATAATATTAGCGACCCGTAGCGTAGTTATACGTCGCTACACTATTCTCGGCCCTCCCTGATTTCAGGATCCTTTTAATTGGAAAAATGGATCCTGAAATGTTAGTAAGGCCATACTCCAATTTTTACATCAATGATTCAAATGCAAGAATTAAAAATATATGCAACGAACAGTCCTCAACGTAAGCATCAGAAAGTTCACATTTTAGCGTTAAATGTCAGTTCCAGCGAAAGAAACATTTATTATTATTATAATTATATAGCTCCATCGCTAATAGTTCAGTAAAGCTCAAAAGCAATTCTATATATAGGTCTCCTTGAGTTTAGTTAAGCACAAAGTCCTCCACGGCAAGCATTGACTTAAGAACCCACGGGACAGCCACAAAAACCACTAGACTTCCGTTACCTTTACAACAGGTCATCTGATTAATAGGCCACCCATGGCCTTTACTATCGAGACTTCTTTAGGCATTTCACTGTAGGCAAACGTCTACATTTAAAGACTCATCTAAGCAGTTAAACCTAAGTCTCTAATCCCATTAACAACGGTACTATCATAGCAAATTACCTGAGACTACACACACAGCTTAAGTCTCCAAAGGCCAATGCTCATTATAACTATCCGTAGGCTCCCCATCAAAGCTTACCGTAAGAGACCAAGCCTAACTTCAGCTTAATAAGCCGCTCCCTTCCCAACATCTTTCAGTAGGCCTACTTAATTATTAAAAATGCAACCGATTATGCACAGAATTAAAATAGGCCATTTAAACATAGGCTAAAGTAACATATTATTGCAATTAACGTTACAAAACAGTCACATTGCATAATCGTAAAAATCCTAGGCCTAAAAGGATTATCATGATTTTAATATGAGATCTTAGTCTAAAGCGCAAATCAACAGTTAGGCCACTTTAGTCTACTATAAATCCTTATGCATCATTGCATAGCATCAAGGCCTATTATCTTTCCTTCATTCTATCAGAGATGCAGCGGAGACTAACGGGACCACCCACGCGCCTGGGAAACAACGATTGCTAATTAATCGCCGCTCTTTGATGCGTCGACTCCTGTGTCTCTATTCCCCCCCCACGCAGTGCATCTACAGCGTGCGTATGGCTGTGAGAATTAGGCAATTGAACATGATCCTTTTACATGTAGGTCAAAGTGCATCGTACGACTAAGGTCGCGTTGTTTTGCACGAAATAAAATAAGACCTCAAATAAATCCTTTCAGAATTAGGTCAACCGTTAATCTAATCTATAGCTTAATCTTTACTATGCTAATCATAGCAGTAAATCTTACATTACAGATTTAGTTATATTGCAGATTAAATGCACAATTATATTACAACAAGGACAGACGTTCCGAACTTCTTTCGTCTGGAACAATTGAACACTGAGAATCTCAGTCGATAATCGTCGGCGTCCTAATGCGTCGCTCTCGGACTACGCCTCCGCTCTTCCTCCGCCATCTACAATTGATCTGTAGAAGCGTGGAAAACTGCGAGGCCACCCATCAACAAGATCCAAATTAGGCCTATTGAACGAACTCGCAATTAGGTCATAGATCCATTCATGGATCCCAATATTAATCTGCACCGAATTAATAATAATATTAAATCCAATGCTACAAAATCATTTAGGCCAACCTCATTTCTCGCACAGACAGAGCTCCTAATTATTTTATGCCTAGTCCTAATAAATATTATTAGGCAACCAGTTTAATCATAGTCTACACTGCAAAATTATAAGACCAAATTATGCATCGCTACTATTAAAATTGTGTCTCAACTGCAACGCTGATGCAGACAGTACACGGGCTAATCATTCAAGTAGGCCTATTAAATCAAACTAAATATATTTATATCCTGCGTCCATCAACTGCAATCTAAATAATTCGTACTGCAACCAAAACATGTAGGCCTATGCAGGACTATTAATCAAAGAGCAGCTATGTATATTAATTTCACCGCTGTTAAACTCAAAACCTCGGTAATGCATTAAGGCGCTGAAGGACAATAAGGGACTATTATAGAACATTTATAGAGCGCCTCACTAAAGTTAATTAATAAGCATCCATACAATTATTATTATATATAAATATATGCGTTGACAATAGTTACGCATATAAGAACTCTATACACGGAACTTAGAAGCCTTAAAATTTAGCTGTGCCAATCCTTTAAAATTATTTTTTAATTAATCATGTTATAGATGAAGCGGAATATAGGCCTAATGCAAATTTCGCCTCCGAGCATCATCTCAGAGCCACCTCGTAGGCCTACAATTTTAACTTAGCCTCAAGAAAAGTATACAGTTAAGTTCACATAATCACGATCAGCAGTCTTAATTAAAATATGCAACCTTAGTCAATCTATTTTCAGGTCAAATTAATATTTATATAGCGCAATGCAAGAGCAGCGACAGTTCACAATCTGTCCATAGGAAGGCAATAATAAAATCGTCCATTGCTTCACCATTGCGAACATTATTCTTAATCAGACAGTCGGCAATGCAATATTAATATTATGCAATACACATATGAATGCACAACATACGATGCAAGAATACAGTTATTTACACAGTAACACACACATGCAAAGCTTTCCACATGTAAATCAAAAATGTATTCATCAAAAACAAACCAAACCAGTGTTACAGGCATCTCCCTGTATTCAAAATGGCCGCAAATTAAGCGGTCATTCAGCAAAGTTACCCAGCCGACGTCAGGTTTTCAGGCGGACGAAGTCCGGTCGGTTCTCCCAGCATCCTCCAGATCCGGTCCTCAGGGGGTCCATTGCGAAGCGGACAGCTCCTCAAAAGGTGCGAACTGTCGTCACAGTAGAAACAGCGTCGTTCCTCTCTTGGTGAGTTCCGACCACTGTCTCGCCTCCTCGACGATGATGGCGACCTCCGCGACCGACGCTCCTGGTTCTGCCCGTTCCGCTGGTCCCTGCTCGGCGCTGGAGCGGACCGAACAGCGAACACACGACCAACGCTGGGGTTG
Source organism: Lumbricus terrestris (assembly GCA_949752735.1). NCBI lineage: Eukaryota > Metazoa > Annelida > Clitellata > Crassiclitellata > Lumbricidae > Lumbricus > Lumbricus terrestris. The sequence continues at coordinate 1,412,769 of OX457044.1, forward strand.
TCGTGGTTATCTCCCACAGGTTGTCCAAGGTTGTCGCTAGGTGGAGCCTGCTGCTGTTGTCGAAGAGGACAAAAGCGTGCTATGTGGTCCGTTACTTGACCACACTCGTAGCACCTTCGTGGAAATCGACGGACTTCCGGTTCCGTCTGTTGTCGGTATCTGCACGTGGAACTCCAATGGCCGGTTCTATTGCAGATCGAACAGCGTTGGTCGTTTCGCCAGTTACTTCCGTTAGCATGGTACCGACCATTTCCGTTTGACCCGGTCTGACCTCTCCACGACCCGCGATTATTGTCTCTGAATTGCGGCGCCGACCCCGGTTGTCTTACTTGCTTTTCCAACTGTTCTATGCGTTGTAGCAGAGCGTCCACCACCGATTCTTCTTCTTCTTGAACAGCGTTGATACGTCCTGGTCGTGGGTCATACTGCTCATGGCCGCCGGCTTCCGCTTTCTGGTAGCCGTCCAATCGCATCGCTACCTTGTAGGCTTCGTCGAGGGATTTCGGTTCTCGCTCTCGGATTTTTAAGGCGAGGGTCCGATCTCTCAAGGCATCCACGAATGCTCGGACAGCAATGGCTTCGCTGTGAGCGGTCGAGGAACCCGGATAGGCTCGCGTGGAGAGACGTCGAATGTCGTCCACCAGGACGCCCATATCCTCGTCGACTTTCTGTTTCCTGGTGCTTAGCTGCGTTTGGAACAGGGCTTGTTGTTCAGCGTTGCCGTATCGTTCACGAAGTCGCTGGACCAAAGCCGTCCAAGTGTCCAGGCTATCCGCGTTCGATTCGCTCAGCAAATGGATCGCCGGTTCAACCAAGGAGACTACTAGTTGGTTCAATCTCTCCTCGTCTGTCCAATCATTGTTCTTTGCGCAAACGGAGAACTTGCGTAAGAACGCCTCCACATCGGACTTTCCGGAGTAAGACCCGAGTTTCAGCCACTGCTTTGGCTTGGTAGACGAAGGCGACGACTGTTTGACCTCGCCCTCTTTAGCTGTCGTCGACGCGGTCGGTTCTGCTTCCTTGATTGTTCCCTTTGAACCGATCGACGGTAACTCCCAGTCGCCGGTCGTTTGCGTTGCGACGGTGGTCGTCGGGACAATTTTGATAGGACCGACCGAAACGTAGGTAGGCGCCAGTGCGTTCGTTTCACCAACCGCAGACGTCGCTTTATTATCGGCCGTCGTTTCATTTCTCTCCAGAGGTGTCGACTTCATTACCGCCTGACATCGCGGTAGTTCGGCATCACGGCTAAATCCGAAGTTTTGCGCGCCGAGGCACGAACTCATCCTCGCCGATTCCACGACCGTTGGCCACCGAGGAAAGACGGCGTCGCTTGGTCGAAACGAGTCGAGACAGCGAAGCGGGTCAACCCAAACCCGGTTGTCGCTACTACCGTAGAAAGCGTTCGGCGTGTAGGTCGGAGCATACCTCCACGGCATGTTTGAATGGTCGGGACGAGCGTATGGTTGCATCCAGTCGACCGTTGCCATCGCCGCTGGTCCAGGAGGAAGGTCGGGTCGAGCGTAATCTCGACCAACCATGGTCGACGTTGCACGGCCGTCGAGGACATAATCAGTCACGGCCTGGTAGGTCGGCATTGCCGGCGCTGGTTGTGGAATGTCGGCCCGACTCGGTGCTATTTCCACTCTTTGTTGATCGACCTTTGCGAGCGACGCTTGAATTCTCCATTGTGGATCCGGTCGAGGATACTCGACAAGAGGAAGGGACGAAGAGGCCAAAGGGACTGGGTTGACCTTATCACCCCCCTCCCATGACAATTTATTAGCGATCGGTTTATTCACTTCAAAATTTCTAAACTCCGGTTGCCGTGCTGCATGCATTCTGTTATCAATTATTTTAACAGTTTTAGGTCTAGATTCCATTATCTTGCTGATTTCAATGTCTACACTACCATCATCAGACATTATATCCACAATATCCGCAAATTCCCTTTCCTTCCTTCTTTCAAAAGAAATTGCCATTTCGCCTGTTCTAGCATAGTCAGTTTCCTCTTCTAACCTATCATCGCCAAAATCTCTAGAACTAATTTGACCCCACTGGCTGGGACCAATTGTAACGCCCGCCCCTATCGGCCTCCCCGGAGTCGCCACTTCCGGATCCTCGCTCGATATGGCCGCGTGCTGCTGTGGACGAGCTCTAGAGATAGAGGGAGGACAGGAGGAGGTGACTTCTGGGTTCGAATCCCAACCCAGGAAAGGCGGCCAGTCTTTTCGACTACCGTACTCCCTATATGAAATTGGCGGCCTACCAGCCAATCTATCACTTCTTCGCAATATACCAGGTTGCGTGAAATCTTTAGGCCTAGCACCCAAAGTTTCCTCCAGGCCGATGGTCGAGTGGTATGGCGCGTCCGCAGTGGTAATAGCGGTGAGGTAACCAGGGTTCAAATCCACAGCAGGCTTGGGTACCGGCGATGCCTCTAGCCTTTCCAATCGTGATACAACTTCCGTCAGCGCTTCCCTGACATTTAATTGCTCTGAGGTGATTGCATCCTGCGTATCTCTGACATAAGATTTTACAGAAGAGATTTCCTCTCTTACATTTGATTGCACTGAGGAAATAGCATCGCTAACATTTGATTGCACTGCCAGGACATTAAACTCCACCGTGGCAATCGCCTCTTGCGTGTCTCTGGCATTCAGTTGCAAAGACGACTGTATAGAAGTCATAGCATCATGAGTTGACTTAGCGTTAGTCTGTATTGCCTCGAGCAATACCTCCATAGAAGAAGGGGGCCGTGAAGGCTGAGCAGGGGTGACTGGCCTAGATTCCTCCATAGCGCTATAGAAATGACTTCTATCTTTAGAGCTCACAATCAATCAAGTATTCATTCAACGTCAGTTGCATTCAATGCCATCAATGATCAAAGTCAGAAGTTTAATTAATATTTCTTATTATTCACAATCACTTGAATCTTCAATTGACATCAATTATGTTCAAAGCAATCAAACATAAAAGTCAGTAAGTTCAATTATCAGTTCCTATCCTTTGTAAAGACATTCAATGAAAATCAAATGCTACAATTCAATGCAAACACCTATCAACCGGAGTATGCCTAAATTAAATCCCGATTGACTCTCAAGTCCCACAGCCAATTTCAGTTCAGCCCAAAATGTCTTAATAACCGATCGTATTAATTCCCCAATAAAGCGTACCTTATGTCCGAAGACAAGGGACAAAGCCGATCGTGTGCGAAGAACAGCGACGAAGACGATATCCAAGAGATGCGACGAAACACACAGAAAGGCGTCGAGTTTGAAACGCCCGAAAAGATCAGCTAAATCCGATGCTGATTTCTCGCAATGAACAACAATTTCGGCTATTTATCCAAGCCGTTTGAGAAAGACGCCCTTAGGCAACCATACGAACAACCGCTTCGCAACACAATTTCAGAACGCTGACGATTCGAAGCCCACGATAAATCACTCCGTGTGACAGGGCGAAGAGAGGCCTTGAATTAGTAATCCAGGAATATATCCGAAGCGAGAGCGAAGACAAAACTTGTAGCGACGCTGATGTATTTCTCGCAACAAACAAACTCTTTTATTTAATCGACTCCATGTCGAGAGAGAATGGATCGCCGACAGAATCCGTGTATGCGCAACTAGTGCAAGCAGGCGCTTATCCTGGCCATGCTTCACCAACTTGATCGAGCCTAAAACTACCAACCGCCGCAATACATCCGACCGCCCTGAGATCCTGTGCGCAACTGAGCCTCTCAGCGTTGCGCTGCTCTTTTATTACTGCCTGACAAGGAGAGCGTCCCCCTTTCTGCGCATGACCAGCAAGCGAGCCGCGCGCGCAAACCCAGCAGCAACGCAGCTGTTTCAAGGCGGCAAGAATTAGCTGCCAGCTGCGTCCTCTCCTGTGTATCTCCGCGTCTGTCTATAGCTCACTGTCTTTCTCCTTCTATCTCTCCTTCTGAAAAGCGCCATCTGCCGCTGATCACGTAGGCATTAAATGCACTAGTTCAACCTTGAGAAAACACACGTACACAGACCCACACGCCAACGGTGTTTCCTTCTCAATCCGTGTCCCTGCCTGTGCTTGTCTGGCTGGCTGTATTCCTCGCTCACTCTGATCATCAGACCACCTCAGAGAGCGTGCGAAAGTTTAATTACCCTCATCGACTGCAAGCGGCACGGCCTTTGAAGACAGCGACCGACGATCGCTGAGAGCGTGTGAACATATACCAATTAATGGAACAGCAACGACTGCTGCCTACGTCAGCGGTCGCTGTGACCCGTGTCAAGCGCAAATCAACATTAAAATATAGGTCACACAAGGCAGCTCAAAAATACAGAAATAAAACAAATATATCAGATCCCTGAAACCCCATAATCGATCAAAAATTAAATAAAATAATATTAGCGACCCGTAGCGTAGTTATACGTCGCTACAGAAATACCTGAAGAGAATCGTTCATCATATTTGAACAAATGCCTTTTCAGAGAAGGTTTTAGAAGAGAAACAGAGAGGCGGGGAAAGGACTAGCTTAAAAAATAACAGCAGGTGTCAGAAAAAAATTTGAAGAATTAAGAGAGGCAGAAAATAAAAAGCACGAAGATAAAAATATGGAAAAGGGGGACAACTGCTGATGATGGACTCCTATATGTTGAACATATACAGTATATTACCTGAATGGATTTTGAGTACAGATAGTTACTGCTGGAAACTGAAGTTCGTCACTGTAGAGAACATCGATGTTGACGTTCTTCTGATAAGAGGTCACCAGTTCAACTTTGGTGATGATCATGTAAATGAAGAGACCCAGCGAAATGAGAAGTAGAGCGATCCAAGTCAACCTAAGAAATCACAATTCGCATGTCCAGCTAACTTGTGCTCTTGTCAGTTCTAAAGTCACTAAATCACTCTCATATTCTTTGACAAGTTAGGCTATATGCAAACTGGAGCATTATGAAAATCTGAGTTCTCTGTCCACTTGACAGCTTAGAGGCTTTGCGTGGTAGTTGGCTCAATTTCTATAAATGTTTTACCAGGAAAATCCTACCATAATTATAATCCGTTGACGTTTGAGAGAGAGAGAGAGAGAAATAAATATATATATTTTTTACAAATTGGTTTTCCATTTTGGTCTTGAGCAACCTATCATTTGGTGTATTGCCATAGAAATTTGTGTTTAATGTATGGAGTTATGTAGCGGTATTATGCTTTCTATCAGGATCTATTGATGGCAGTTAAAGATGACTTACTTCCTGCAGAGAAACTGTGATGGTTCAACAAGGAATTTCAGTCCGTGAACCGTTGTACCAATGGCGAATTCCGACAACAGGATCAGCCACGGACGACCGTATTCCGCCTCATCCATTCCCTTCTCGAAAGCTACTGAAAAAGAAACAATCAATGATCTTCTCTTCCATAGGTTGCGCACCGTAAGAATTTTAAGAATTTTAGAACACACTAAACACAGTCGCACTTTAATGTAAACTTTCGATAAGAATTGAGATATAATTATTTGTCTTCAGTTGGTTTGCGCGTTAGGTTTTGATGTCTATTCGTGAGCCTATTCTATCACTTAACTATACTTCTGTAGCTAATGGCTAGTTATAAGTAGGCCTATAAACATTTCTTTAACTTTTTAAGCAAACGACGACAAGTTTTTCGTATTTCAGTTCTTCAAAAATCCATCAGCAAGATCACATACAACAACACGTTAAGACTACAATGTACATCGCCATCTTATCAAACTCTCTCTCACTACACTCTTTCTACACACGCCTTATACACACGACTGGCACTCCTACCTAAGCCTATCTCATTCTTAGCGTACATCCCTCCTTCAGCCGCTCTGTCCCTCTCTCTGTCCCTGTCTCTCTTGCTCTCAGGCGTACGTCACGCCGCTGCAAACTTTCCCGCCATTCAGCCGCCTAGCCTACGTGTACGCTTAACAATAAGCTGACCATTCAAGGTTATACAAAATTAGCTTACATTACCTCTTTCCTTTCTTTTAAAGAGAGCTAATTATCTTTAAAAATTAGCGAACGTACCTTAATTATACAATGCAAGCAATCCATAATATATAACATCATAACATATCTTACATTACAACCTAGATAAACAATCATCTACTACATTCAATTTGCCTTTCTTGTAGTTCAACAGAATGTCAAAATTTTGTAATGATAATGACCATCGGACTAACTTAGCAGATTTTGACATTGATTCAGTCAAGTAAACTAAAGGATTATGGTCTGTAAACACATTGATTTTAAAACCAATAATAATTTCTTTCAAATTGTTTAAAGCCCAAATGATTGCATAGGCTTCCTTCTCGATCGTCGCCCATCTCCTCTGGGTATCTGTCATCTTCTGACTGATAAATGAAACGGGACGTTCTACCCCTTCATTGTCCACCTGTGATAGAACTGCTCCCACGGCAAAATCACTGCTATCACAGTACAAATTAAATGGTTTACCAACCTCAAACATATATAGAACCACATTTGACAAGACAATCTGTTTAAGTGAATCAGAGGATTTCTCATGTGCATCAGTCCAAACAATGTTCTCAGGCACTTTCTTGCTGGTTAAGTCTGTCAATGGTTTAGACTATTTAAATAACAGAAGCCAATATGTCTACTGTAAGGGTCATAAATCTGTGGCCTTGGATGTCTCCTGTGGAATCCCCCAAGGGTCAATACTTGGACCACTTCTCTTTCTCTTATATATTAATGACTTGTCTATGACCTCATCTGTATTCAAATTTATATTATTTGCTGACGACACAAATGTTTTTCTATCGCACCAGTCCATAGATTGCCTATTTGCTATAGCCAATAATGAGCTCTCTTTGATAGAGCAATGGTTCATAACTAATAAATTATCCCTTAATATTGATAAAACCAACTTTATTTTATTTCATACTAAAAAGAAAATTGACCATGATGTGAACAGATCACTTCTAATTAATAATGTCCCCATCACCCAAACTAAATCATCTAAATTCCTTGGGGTCATTGTTGATAGCCACCTTACATGGAAGGATCATATTTCAACTATTGTGAAAAAAATTGCTAAAAACATTGGGGTCCTTCATAGGATTAAACACTGCCTCCCCAAAGCAGTTCTCTTTAATCTTTATTACACACTTATTTTTCCTTACCTATCTTACTGTAATATATCTTGGGGTTCTAATTATCTCTCCCGACTTAACCCATTAATTATATTGCAAAATCGTGCCATACGATTAATATGTGGTGCCCATTGGAGGTCCAGCTCTGCCCCTCTTTACATAAATCATAGGTTATTGTCTCTGCTAAATATCAACAGGTTCCAAATATGTCTGTTTATGCATCGCTACCACCATAGACTATTGCCCTACTCTTTTAATAATTATTTTATAACTGGTTCCTCACTTCATGACCATGCGACTAGACATTCCAGCTCTTACCGCAGTGAACATGCACGCCTAAAAATTAAACAGTTTTCAATAAAATATCTGGGTCCTAAGAATTGGAATGGCCTTCCAGCACATATATCTGCCTTACAGTCCATCACCCTCTTTAAAAATCGCCTAAAAAAATTTCTCATTGAAAACTAACATCTTTTGTTGCCTGACCGACATGTTCCCATTGAACTTAGTGGGTTATGGTGCCAATTCTATAGTTTAGCATCTTATTCCTTTTGTGTTAATACCTGGTTTCTGTTAATATTTTCATTCACTGTCTTATGATAACCATTGATTGATCTTAGGTTTTGCTGTGTTTCTTTTTGCTTACATGGTGACCTGCTGCTATTTCTGTTAATATTTTTATTCACTGTCTTATGATAACTTTTGATTGATCTTAGGTTTTGCTGTGTTTCTTTTTGCTTACATGGTGATCTGCTGCTATTTCTGTTAATATTTTCATTCACTGTCTTATGATAACTACTGATTGGTCTTACGTATTACGTTTTGCTATGTTTCTTTTGTTTACATAGTCATATGCTGATCTCCCTGTGTTCACCCTGCTTATGATCTGTTTTATCCCTTGCTCTCTCTCTCTCTCTCCTATATCTCATTTACTGTTTTTGTATCGTCTATATTGATAGATATTTACCCCACTCTTTTCTCATCGCCATCTTACTATAACTCTGTTGTGGTTGCCCAGGTTTAGCGGGATCACTCCCTTTCTGGGCTACCCTTTCTTAGAGATCTTTTACCTGATAGATGATGTTATTAGCTCCTCTGTACACTCTTATCTCATTTACTCTTTGTTTTATTGCCCTGTTTGATTTATTATTGCTCTGTTTGCTCTGTTTGATTTGATTTGTTGTTGATCTCTTGGAATAAACAAGATTTTGATTTTGATTTAGCAATTTCAGCAAAATTACAAATAAATTGTCTGTAAAATCCAAAAAATCCTAAGACCTGTTTCACTTGCTTCTTCGTATCAGGTTTCTTCAAATTAATCAAACTGTCAATCCTATCTGGATTCATCATCTTCTTCACTGATCCTATAAGGTGACCGATGAATTTCACCTCACTCTTACTAACAAACACACATTTCTTCAAGTTCAACGTTACATTATGCAGTCTTATTTGTTTCAAAAATAATTCCAAATGTCTTAAATGAATGTCCCAATCATCAGAATGTACAGCAATGTCATCAACATACGATTCAGTGAATTCATGAATCGGTTGCAAAATCATATTTATCGCTTTTACAAAAGTCCGCCCAGAGTTAATCATTCCAAAAGGAACGCGTGTAAATTCGTACAGTCCATTATGTGTAACAAACGCAGTCTTCGATTGATCACTCTTTTTTACAGGACAAGTCCAATAGGCACTGCGACAGTCCATAACGGAAATAAACTTGAATTTCCCGACTTTGCTCAAGACATCATTGACGATTAACATAGGATATCTACAATTCTCAGTAAAAGAGTTAATGTATCTGTAGTCGCGAGCCAGTCTCAAGGATCCATCCTTTTTGACAATGACAAGTGGACTTGCCATTCTGCTTGACGATGGTTGAATTATGTTTTCTTTCAGCATCTCTTTTATTTGTCTTTCCACTTCTGCACGGTATATTAGTGGTATTCGATATGCCATGAACTCCTTTTTTCGAAAGTCTGGCTTCAACACCACTTCATGTTCAACTAATGTACATAGTCCCGGTTTGTCTGAAAATCTGTCTGCATAACGATTTAGTATTTCAAGCAATTGTTTCTGCTGTTCGCTCGTAAGGTGTCCAATTTGCTCATAATCCAATTGGAGTGATTTGTTTTGTCTGAGAGTGGTCTTCTTTCAGCGGTATTTCTAACACTGATCCAAATTCGTCGTCCTCTTCCACGATAAGACCGCATGACAATGTTCTCGTGATGAACTTTCTCATCTTGTTGGCATGAATAATTCGTCGACCATTTTCATTCATGTCCACGAGATACGAATATTTGGATCTTCGTTGCAAGACAGTACATGGACCATGCCATCGTGAGATCAATTTATTGGTTGACGTTGGATACAACACGATGACGTTTTCTCCTGGTTCGAATTCTTTATCTTTTGCTCTTTTGTTATATTGACTGGCGTATTGTTTTTGCTTTTCTTCCGCACAGCTTTCGGCGAATATCAAGGCCTTTTCCATGTCTGCACTTAAATTCTTCAAGTACTTTGCCGGTTGCACTCCAATGTTCGGCGGTAAATTTATTTCTTTGGTCCAGCTTTCTTTAAGAATGGTTAGTGGCCCTCTGGGCAACTTTCCATAGACCAGCAGATATGTTGCCACTCCTGTAGTTGCATTAGTAACTTCTCTCAATGCCCAGACGGTAAATGGAATGATTTTATTGCACTGTCTCGGATTTTCCACAATGACATGATGAACCATTTTCTTGAACGTTTGATTCCATCTGTCCACTATTCCGGCAGCCTCTGGATGTCCTGGTGAATCGAATCGAGGACAACATCCCATCAATTTCAGAAATTCTCTCGTTAGACTGGCTGTGAAATTCGTTCCTCTGTCACTCGTTATCATTGACGGAACTCCAACATCCAAGAAGAGCTTCATCAGAGCCTCGCATACAGCCTTAGCAGTCAATGACTTCATCAAAAATATTGTCGGCCATCTTGTACACGAGTCTACGATGCATAAGCAATACTTATGCCCTGCTGCAGACGTCGGTTCGATTGGTCCTACCACGTCCATGTTCATTCTTCGGAACGGAACATACTCCCTTGGTATTGGTGTGATCGGTACTCGATCCATCACGAAACTTCGTGCTTTCAACTGACACTTCTCACATGACTTGCAAAATTTCATCACATCTCTACGCATCCTTGGCCACACAAAGGACAGCTTGATATGTTCTCCTGTCTTCTCGTCTTCCAAGTGTCCGCCAAATACTGATTCGCAGTGATGGTGAAAATAATTATAAAAAGTATTTTGAGTATAAGTAAAAATATTTGGTCACAAAAGTATTTAAAATACAAGTAAAAATACTTTTTTTTACAAAAGTATTTAAAATACAAGTATAAAATACTTGACTTCGAAAAGTATTTAAAATACTAAGTACAAAATACTCACTGCCAAACTATATAACAATTAAGAAAGTCATATTACATTGCGACAAAAAATACATAGACTTTTGAACACAAACCTTTTCTTCAGCATTCTTTGTGTCCATGTCTAATGTGTCTCATGGAATTAATTAGCCCATGCCATCATCACTGTCATCTTAAACACTTGAAGGGCCACCCAGCAGTATGGTGACTTCTCACTTCTGGCTCATATCCTGCTTTCCAGTGATGTAGTCGAGTCCACCCGAGCTTAGTCTGAGTCATGTCCGAGTCCATCTAAACTGAGTCCGAGTTGAGTCTGGGTCTAAAGGTGTCCGAGTCCGAGTCTAAGACGCTAGAGATGGGGATCTAAGTTCGAGTCAGAATCCATTAACATCAGGATCCACAGTAACACTCAATTTAATGGCATATAAAAATATCGCTAACCCACTACCTATGCAGAAAGAATGGTCAATGTAATTTATCCAAATTGAACTTTAAAAACATCAAGTTAGATAAAATTTTGTTCAGAAATCTGACGCAATGAGATGGATAAAAGTTGTTACACTTCTGAACACAGATTCAACGTACATACCTTATAAAATCTGCTATGTTGAGACGTCCTATCACAATTCTGCCCATCGGCAAAACCCTTTAGGGTACTTTTTAAGGTAAGTCTTCGAAATATGTGGTATGGGAATGGGCCGAATGGCCTATCCCGTGTGATATTAATACAATAGACCGGTGATTCCCAACCAGTGTGCCGCGGCACACTAGTACTTTGCAAGTGTGCCGCGGGAAAAATTATAATATGTTATTAATTAGTAGGCCTAAAGGTTCCAAACAAAAATCCGAAAACATCAACCTAAGTCAGTTGGCCTTAATCTCTCACACGGTAGCAGGTTAAGATCTCCAAGGGAAATCTTGATTGTCTTCCCACGGTCAAATTCAATCTTAGTTAAAAAAAGAAAATTGCAACTGAAATACTAAACACATTGATAGACCAAGAACCAGCACTAGGCCTACAGCATTAGCCTACTTCCCTCCGCTTTCAATCGACAATTTTGACTGGGTAGTCAGTCTAATCGGCGAAACAAGAAATCTTTCAACCGAGTATGATGAACAGCTCATTGATTTAGCGAAATGAAAATTTGTATCAGTTAACATTTTCCGACAAAAGTTTGGATGAGTTTTGGCTTTCCATTGAGAAATCATGTCCTTCGATCGATTCACGAGCAGTCGAAATTCTTCTGACATTTGCATCTTCGTGTTTTTGTGAATTTAGACTTTCAGGCTGAACTGAAATCAAGTGTAAAAATAGGGAGAGACTTAATTCTTAGAATCGACGATGAAATTCGAGTAGGCTATGATTTTTGTCTTCTGGGGCCCCGTTTCAATTTGATCTGCTGACTGACTAGACTCACTAGAGTTTTATTAGACAATAAGAACATTAAAATTAGAATATTATTAAATACCCTAATAGAGTGACAAATAAATCAAAAGGTAATTATTATTAAGTATGCCGCGAAATTTTTTATTCTTTCTTAGTGTGCCGCAAGCCAAAAAAGGTTGGGAATCACTGCAATAGACTGCACCAGCACAGGTCAACTAAGTATTATAGGTGTCTTCCTGTATGCTGTAATTTGTCAAGCCTGTGATCCATTAATGGTGATCAATGTAATGAAACTCTGCACCCCGTTCCAAGGTCAGAGAAGTTCCAATTGCCACCAGCCAATAGACACGTCTAATGATGATGATGATGCTGTCCATCCTCATTTCTGAGGGTCGGAGACCAGAGACAACGACAGCAGCTTCCTCCATTCCTCTCTGTCCTGCGCCCGTCTGACACAGTCCACAGGTGGTAATCCGGTCCAGTCACAGACATCGTCCATCCAACGCCTCCTTGGTCTTCCCCGTGCTCTGGTACCCTCAATTCGTCCTTGTATTAGCAGTGTCGATATGTTGTCTGCCCTCATCAGGTGTCCGAAGTATCGCAGTTTCCTTTTCTGCACCCTCTCCAGCAGTCTCTGTTTCGGCCGCAGCTCCGCTAAAATCGAGGCATTTGTTCTGTGTTCCCTCCAGTCGACCTGCATCATTCTTCTATACGTCATCATCTCAAATGCCGTCAATCTTCTTCTATCCGCCGCCTTCAGAGTCCATGCCTCACTTCCATACAACGCCACTGACCACACCATCGCCTCCATAACCCTCCTCTTCAGTGCATTTCCGACCGAACGATCTTTCCACAGGCAGTCCAGTGACCCCATCGCCGTCCGAGCCATCCCCAATCTAGCCCTGATTTCTCGGCTTCCGTCTCCAGTGTCATCTATCAACGCTCCCAGGTAGCGGAAAGCCTCAACCTGTTCTAGAGGTTCCCCATTGCAGGTGATCTGAATTGTTTCTCTCGTTTTGGATACTACCATAACTTTTGTCTTTTTTATACTTATTTCCAAACCGTATTCCTTTGAGACCTCATTTATCCTATCTATCAGTTGTTGAAGTGCTGCTGCTGACGTCGCAATTAGAACAATGTCATCCGCATAACGCAGGTTGTTTATTGTGCGTCCATTTATGGTAACTCCTATCCATCCCAGCTCGTCCGCCGACTCCCGCATCACGTACTCTGAGTAACAGTTGAAAGACAGCGGCGACACCAGACAGCCCTGCCTCACACCTTTTCCTATCCTAAACCATTCCGTTAATTCTTTGTCCACCCGAACCGCAGCTTGTTGATTGCTGTATAGGTTCTTGATTGCATCCACCGTGTGACTACTCATGCCCATCCTTTTCAGCACCGACCATAATTTACGATGGCTTACCGAATCAAACGCTTTCTTGTAATCAATGAAGGCCATGTATAGGGGGACCGAAGCTTCCCGCGCTTTCTCCATAATGATTCGCAAGTTGAAAATTTGATCTCTAGTGCCCACCCCTCGACGAAAACCCATCTGCACATCCGCCAGTTCCTCCTCCGCCGTTCCCTGTATCCTGTTAAGTAGGACTCTAAGTAATATCTTGCTTGCATGACTAATGAGAGCAATTGTTCGATGTTCCTCGCATTTTTCAGTACCCTTGACTTTTGGGATGGTTACAAAGATGGACTTAGCCCATTCTACAGGCCATGCGCCCGTCTCAATTATTTGATTACATAGTCTGCAGAAGGCTTCAGCCACCACATCGCTGTCTATCTTCCATAATTCCGCTGGTAAGTTATCAATTCCTGTTGCTTTCCCCTTCGGTAGCCTTTTGATTGCATCTCTGATCTCATCAACAAGTATAGGTGCAAACCTCTCCGTGTATCCACCATCTACTGCTGCGCTGTCATCATCCTCCTCCACCTCAGTCTCGTCGTTCTTATACAGTCCTTCGGTGTACTGGCTCCATCTCTTTTTGATGCTTTCCATATCCGTCAGCAATCTGCCTTCTTCATCTTTAATATTCCGTTGCCTTGTTACTCGGTTCTGTCTACGCAGCTTCTTTATCGTGTCGAAAGCCCTCTTGGTGTTTCCTGTTCTCATATTGTCCTCAATATCAGCGCATTGTTCTTGAAGCCATTTCTTTTTGTCCTCCCTCAATTGTTTCTGCACTATTCCTTTCGCCTCAGCATATGCTCTTCGGTCCTCCTCTGTCCTGTTCTTTGCTGTTTTTAGTGATCTCCTCGTCTCAATAAGTCCCAGCGTTTCGCGGGATATCCATGGCTTGCTCCTTTTCCTTTTAATCCTTCCCAACCATCCCTCAGCCACCTCTGTCGTCGCTCCTTTGATGCTCTCCCACATCTCATCTGGTGTCTTCTCCTCTTCACACGCCAGCAGTGTCTCAAACCTGTTGTTTATCTCGATCAGATATTCTTCTTTGATAACCTGGTCTTGGAGTTTGTCGAGGTTATAGAAAGTCTTGGGTTCTTTGGTGTCGTTGTCTTTACGGATCCGCAGCCGCAGGTTGATTCCCACTAAATTATGGTCTGAGCCACAGTCAGCCCCAGGGTACGCTCTCGAATTCAGGACACACTTCCGGAATCTTCTCGACACCATGATGTAGTCAATCTGGTTTTTAGTGAGCCCGTCCGGTGAACACCACGTGTATATTCTCCGCTTATGGTGTTTGAATAGCGTGTTTGTGATAACCAAGTTGTTGTCCAAGCAGAAGTCGATCAGCGCCTCACCGGCCTCATTTGTGTCACCCAGTCCGAAACAACCGCCCACATCCTCATTTATCCAACCTCTACCAACCTTGGCGTTAAAGTCTCCCATTACCACTAATATATCCTGTCCAGGTGCCCTTCTTATTTCTTGTTCCAGCTGCAAGTAGAAGCTCTCCCTTATCGACTCCTCAGCCTCCGATGTCGGCGCATAGACCTGAAAAACTGAGACATTGAAAGGTGATGCCCTTAATCTTGCATATATAATCCTTTCTGATATAGGTTTGTAGGCCATCAGTCCATTCTTGGTGCTTTTAGAGAGTATGATAGCCACTCCCCTCTGATGACTTTCTCCACCCGAGTACAGCACCAGCTCTCCAGTGGAGCCCACAAAAAAGCCACTGCCCGTCCATCTGGCCTCCGCAACACCCAGTACAGACACCTTTCCTCTGTTCATTTCATCGATGACATTCGCCAGTTTCCCAGGCTGAAACAGTGTCTGTACATTCCACGTAGCCATGCGGAATTCCCGCCGTAGGTTCGTCCGACCTCGGTTCTTCCTCCGACTACCATCCACCCCCTGCCCTCCAGAGTCTGGTTTTAGGTCTGAGGTATCATCACTTGTCGAGTTCTCCGGGATCGTGTTCACCACTCCTCCAGTAGCACAAAAGGTGGTCGGTTCCCTGGAGGGATCAAAACCACCACCCATAGTTTTCTTTCGCATTTGTCGTTTTCTCATGGTTCACATTGGGGATGTAATAGTCAGTGGGCCCCAAATCCTCTTCTGACCGCAGTACAGAAAACTGATTTTGTCAGTCAAAGCCGTTGATCTCCTTGTTGAGATTCCTCCGCCGAAGACCAATTCTCCCGCACTGCTGCTGCCCAGCGCCCCTGGTGACACGAAGACTTATAGCGGTCTTCCCTCGCTCGACATGGTCTCGTCTTTGGGCACAAATGGGTATTTTATAGGGATGCGGTCGTCACACCACATCCCACCCACGCCCTGATGAGAGCCACCGCTGTTTGGTCCGGGACTGCTTATTCGTCTAATTATTAATCTAATGCCTTCCTCATTTGTCCTATTCATAAACATCTAGATTGTTAAATCTAGCCTTTGTCCTATTCTATCAACGTGGACAAGTCCATTGTGGTGCCAAACATCAAACTGATTTCGAACATAATTATTATAATATTATGCGTGTCATTGATGTATAGACTCGGTGTACTCTTCCCATACACCATACATCAAATACACCTGTAATTAACATTCCTCACCCTGTGGTCAGCGGTGCCCAGTCATCCGTAACAATGACTAATCAATGTCAGCCTGTTTTACTGTATTGTGTGACTTAAACCTCTTGTACAAGGATTCCTTTGTTTGTGTAATGAAGCAGCCTAGTGCATGAGAATGCAATATTGCATCACCTGAATTGCAGCTGGTGAGATCTAAAAGTATTTTAAAAAAGTATTTTGACATAATCATATTTTTAAGTACAAAATACTATCAAAAAGTATTTTAAGTAAAAGTATAAATACTTGATCACAAAAGTATTTAAAATACAAGTACAAAATACTTAGATTGTATTTAAAATACTATTTTAAATACTAGTATTTTAAATACTTCCCATCACTGCTGATTCGTGTGCCAATTCCATCACCTGAATTCTTCTTTCCTTCGGCAACACCAACTGGTACACTAATTGGTCCAACATTTGATTTCTTTTATACATCAACCCATTCACCGCACTAAACTCTTATCCTTTGTCTTCAGCTATCTTCCACCACAACTTCAGTGACTCGTCATTTCTCTGCTGCTCTTCAAATTTCTTTGCATCTGCCAATTGTCTTTCATTATTCGTATTCTCAGCAAACAAATCTCTCATACTCGTATCCACTTCACTATCATCGCTTCTGGAATCATCACAATCATCACGTTCACGTGCAACCATCTCTTCTTCTATTTCATTGTTCCCGGATGTTATACCCTCATCCTCTTGAACACTTTGTTCATCCTCGCTTTCTGTGTCATCATCTGGCGAACTTTCATTTAGCTTTTCCTGTTCTCCTTCTTCCACTAAGTCTTCTTTTCTCAGACTCTGTGCTCTCGTAGTCACATTTGCCTGTAATTCTCCTTGCAATACACTCACTGGTGGAATCTCTTTCAGTTCTGCGATTATCTCTGAATGTAGCAAGAACTTTTTTTTATCTTTACACAAAACTGCCGAATGCTGGCACATACCAAAGTTAAATATGGCGCAATATTCACTTCCTTGTCCTTTGAATTTCCTCCTACCTTATGACAACTCATCCGTACTTCTATTTTCACTAACTTGGCTGGAATGGGCTCTCCAGCGACACATTGCAAATGTACTCTTCCAATTTCTTCTACGATTGCTCCTTTCAACAATTCTTCATTGATTACTGGAATCTCAGTACCAGAGTCAATCAATGCTTGGACTTGCACGGGATGACAACTGTCATGATTTCCACGTATCTCTACATTGACATGCCGTAATAGAGTCTTCTTCAAACGTTGACACTCATCTTTACTTTCAGTTTTTCGACCAATTTCTGTAATGGGAGCAGATTTTATCACTTCTCTCTGTATAGTAAACTGAGGCGTGCGCTTCATGACTGACTTCGCGGTTGTCTTGTTCTTCCAGCTGATTAGGTGCATTCATTACTTGAATTTGATTTACTCTGAGATTTTCTGCAATTCGACTAAATCTATTTCTCAGATTTGTCACTCTTGGTGGTACTAGTCAATCCTTCACCAAATGTCTGTCTGATTGACAATTATGGCATCGTTTCCTAACAATACTTGTCTGTTCGATGTTCTCCCGCCTGTAATTGTACGGAGTGTAGGCTGCATTGCCTTCTCTTTGGCGTCCCATCACTGGAGTTCGACTGTAGCTTTGTCTGTCCACCGTTGCTTCTTTTCTTTCTTGCCCAAACTATCTTCCAGGAAAACTGTCTTTCCTTACTTCATTACTTCTGGCTTGGCTTCTTGTTTCTTTGCTATTACTGTTCCACCTGCTTTGCTTTGAACTATTACCCCATGCTTCATATTTCGGTTTATCTTGAAACATTACACCAATTCGATTATTTACATGTATGTCTGCGAGATCTGCAACGTTACTAGCTTCCAAGCATTCAGTACCCTCTTTTGCTAGTACAAACTGTAGTGGACCCGGTGGTAGACATTCTTTCAACTTATCTGCCACCAACAGATCAAACAACTTCTCATAGTTTTTGCCCACTCGCCTACTTCTGACATAATAGTTCAACAAATTCTTCAATCTTGCTGTAAGCATAGTGTTTGTCTCTTCTGCCGTTTTCTTCGCATCTACAAATCGTGATCGATATTCTCTCGCTGTCAATTTAAATTCGTTCAGTAAATGCTCTTTCACTACATCGTAATTGCCTAGATCAGCAAAAGACAATCCGTTTAACACTGTTCTAGCTCTTGGTGTCATTAGTGGCAACAGCAATTTGACCCAAAACTGCTTTTCCACCGTAAAGCTGTTGAATGTATTCTCAACTGTCTCAAAATATAATGGCACCTCCATCATATCATATGGCATCTTAGGTAACACGTGTTTCATTGCATCACCTATCTTCTTAATCTTAGACACCATTGTCTCACTTTCTCGGATCCTATTCTGTTCTGATTCTTCTCAGCTCCTATCGTCTTCGTCTCTTTTCTTCAGTCTATTTTGATCTTCTTCCCTGCGCAGTTCTTCTTGTTCTATCTTCTGCTGCAACAATTCTAGCTGCATGCGTTCCTCCTTTTCAATAGCCATTTCTCGGAGCTGTGCTTCCTTAAGAGCGAGTTTCTTTTGTTCTATTTGTACTTGTTCTTCCCTTTCCCTTTCCGCTCTTTCCAAACTTTCTTTCTCTATTCTCAATTCTTCCTGTCGAATCTCTTCCGGTTTCTCTAATTCTGCCAAACGCATAGTTTCCTTGTCTTCTTCGCGAGGCTTTTGCTCTTCGATCTGTTGTTTCCGTATTTCTTCATCACTTTTCCTTGCTCTCTCGTATTCTATCAATAATTCCATCCTTCTTCGTTCTGCTTCGTCACAATCTTTTTTCAGTTGTTCTAACTGAAGCTGGAACTGTTGCTTCTGCATTTCTATCTATTCTTGTCTCATTCTTTCTGCTTTTTCCGTTCTTTCTTTCTCTTCTTATCTCCGTTCTTTCTCTTCTTGTCTCCGTTCTTTCTCTTCTTGTTTCCGTTGCTCCTCTTTCTCCTTCTCTTCTTGTCTCCTTTGTTACTCTTTCTACTTCTCCTCTTGTCTCCGTTCTTTCTCTTCTTGTCTCTTTTGTTCCTCTTTCTCCTGTCTAATCTTTTCTGATCGTTCTACTCGTTCTTTCTCTTCTTGTCTCCTTTGTTCCTCTTTCTCCTTCTCCTCTTGTCTCCGTTCTTTCTCTTCTTGTCTACGTCGCTGCTCTTTCTCTTTCTCTTCTTGTCTCCTTTGTTCCTCTTTCTCCTTCTCCTCTTGTCTCCGTTCTTTCTCTTCTTGTCTACGTCGCTGCTCTTTCTCTTTCTCTTCTTATCTACGTTGCTCCTCTTTCTGTTTCTGTTCTTGTTTCCGTTGCTCCTCCCTCATCATCAAAAATTGTATCAACGCCTCCATAGACGTGGTTTTGAACAATGACACTAACAGCTAGGTAGGCCCTATGTTTATTGGTGGTTTTTCGACTGGCTTCTTCTCATCGCCTGTAATTAACGGTGCTGTAGGCGGCGCCATCGCTTCTTCTTTCTTTGACCAAAGCTCTGCTAGAGCTCTCATCAAATTTTCCCTCGACATCTCTTCGACTTCTTCCACGTCTAGATCGGTATCAATTAATAACTTTATTATTCGATCAGAAGACATCTTTTTTACAATTGCTTGTTTTTGTTCTGTAAGTTTCTCCATCTTACTTATTTACTTCAGTGATTTCCGTGAAGAAATCGAGGGAGTGGCTATGATTTTTGCGATGGGTTGACTTCAATTCGTATTGCTCCTCGAATAAACAAGCAAGTTGTGTATACCTGTCTCTGGCGTTGCGTTGTCGTAATGTCGTTCGTATGCCGGTTGTATCTTCTCACCAGCTGTTCGGATGCTCGGAATGCTTCTCCGGTCGATCAGATGCTCAGTTTCCTTCTCCCGTGTGGTCGGCTCCTCGGATTGATTCTAAATCCACTGTCCGTAACTTGACTTCGATATTTCTCCGACGGTAAACTTGGATTCGAATATTCACCGTAGACTTGAATTCGATATCTCACCGCTGTGTCACCAAAATGTGAGCCTATTCTATCACTTAGCTTTACTTCGGTAGCTAATGGCTAGTTATAAGTAGGCCTATATACAGTTCTTTAACTTTTTAAGCAAACGACGACAAGTTTTTCGTATTTCAGTTCTTCAAAAATCCATCAGCAAGATCACATACAACACGTTAAGACTACATCGCCATCTTATCAAACTCTCTCACACTACACTCTTTCTACACACGCCTTATACACACGACTGGCACTCCTACCTATCTCATTCTTAGCGTACATCCCTCCTTCAGCCGCTCTCTCTCTGTCCCTGTCTCTCTTGCTCTCAGGCGTACGCCACGCCGCTGCAAACTTTCCCGCCATTCAGCCGCCTAGCCTACGTGTACGCTTAACAATAAGCTGACCATTAAAGGTTATACAAAATTAGCTTACAGTAGCCTAGACCTATCACCATTGATATTTGCAGGAGAGACAGAGAAAGGGAGAGGGAGATAGAGAGAGAGAGGGAGAGAGAGAGAGAGAGAGAGAGAGAGAGAGAGAGAGAGAGAGAGAGAGAGGAGAGAGGAGAGAGGGAGGGAGGGAATTATGTATTAGTAGCAGCCTAAACATTGTGCGTTCTATCTCAATCAGGATAGAGCGCTTATTTTTGCATTGCTGAGGTTGGAAAGTCATAGATTGTGTGCCTAGTTCGATACATGTATGTGTGTTCATATTTAGCCTGCAAAAATAATTAAAACTGAATTTTACCTAATCTGTAAGCCTATCAATTTCCTTTAAAAAATGATTGCAAATGGAAACGATTCTAGAAATGTGGTCTATACCATTCTGCTTCTCAACCCTCGGCTCTTCGAAGGCGCCTTCTTTATGTAAGACTCCGGCGCTCATCATCCTTTTTCTTCTCTACGACGAATTCGAAAGATTATTCCGAACGAGCTGAAAATGGGTTTCAACAGGCATCGTGTATGATCAAAAAGAGAAACTGATTCGAGGAGTCATAAATATTAGCCTCTATCTTCCTTTGTACCGTTATCATAGCACATTAGGCATAAGTCTGTGGCCACATCATGTCATTTAAAACGCAATAAATGGCAATCAAGCCACGGTTAAAAATGAAGGGGAAAACAATGCTGAGAAGATTAACTTCCACTGAGGCTCCAGTGATATCTGGTAATAAATTCAGTGTTCGATACAAGGGATCTGCTATTATAGTCATTCGTGGTGACTATAATTATTGTAAGCGCATTGTAAAAGCAGTCGCTTGTGCAATTCAGTCGACTGGCTGTTTTCTTTGGCAACACAAATACACAGTGAACAGGCATATAATAATACGACTCAGTAGGCCTATTGTAGACAATGACATTGGCAATTAATCGTGACTGAATGGATGTTGATATTTGATTAGGTGAAACAAAGGACTAGAGCCTTTCAACTAGAGTTCTATAGGCCTATACCAGTGGTGGCCAACCTTTTGTACATAGTATGCCACAAAAAATCACGCGTACCGTCCGCGTGCCACCACATATAATATACCAAAGAGTCATTGTGACCTGTTCCAATATGAGATATGCACTTACATAAAGTAACTACGCAGATTCGGTGTAAGCACAGTGTTAGTTCTTGGCTACATTGGCTAGCCATGGCCCCATTTAGAAATGTCTTTCTTATTGACCAGCCATTCTGGGTCGGAAAGTTCATGTGGTCCCCATGAGTACGTGTAGTTCCTTAGGTCCCTCCCACGCCATCAGGTCAAGGTCCGTATACGAGGTCCGTATGACTTTTTTAAAAAGGAAAAGGGTCATCAGAATTTTCGACACGACCAAGACGGCCGAAAATTTTGGGTTCCCCTTCGAAAATTTCTGTATCCGCCCTTGATGGCTAGCTACAAAAAATCATGATTCTTTCTTACTCCAAATAGCCTACTGAGCCTTATGGTCATGTTGCGTTCAAGAGCAATGCTAGGCCTACTCATTATTATTGCTTCGATTTTGGGTACACCTGAACCTTCAAAAAACTTGACAAAGCCTTTACTCGCCATCAGAATAAGTTTTTATTTTATGCTGATATCAAACTTAACACGTATAAATTTGACCAGCAATATCAATTGATCCCTTTTTCTGACAAAAAATTACTCTGCTGCCTAAAAGGTGCTTTCTCTGGCTGGTAAAATTAGTCCTGATAGCTGACCCAAATCGATATTTTTCATTGGAGTCCACATGTAACTTTGCTTGCTGAAGTGACGTCCAACACTAATTATTTACACACCACAACTGTTAGGCTACAGTCAGAGCCCTGCGCCGGCCGCGCCGCGCCGCCGCCGCCGCCGACACTTTGTGGGCGCCGCCGCCGATTTTTTTGAGTCGGCGCGCCGACGCCGCCGCCGCCGAAAATTGATGCGTCAGTGAAAATAGAATCTTTCTCTCATCTACTTCGATTTTTTCTGGTAACACCGTTTTTGCATCAATGCTATGAAACCTATGATGCTACCTATTCGTTTGGACTTTTCGAACAGTGCGCTCAACGTTTAAACTTTTGTGGATTTTGTGATTCGATTTGAATTGTGGCATCAACAAAGGTAAAAAGAACTCCAGTTATGCCTAAGTGAATACTACGCCGTTTGTGTGTTCCTGCCTGATAAGATGGAACAGAACCGTCTGCCCGCTAGTATTAGGATACACGTTACTATTAGCTGCAAAGAGGTGGCGATCTCCAATTTTATGTAGGCGATTGGTCGCGTCTGCAGGCTTCTCATTCTCCATTGCCGGCCAGTTACTACCTAATTCCTATTTTTCTTGCCAGTATCAAACTCATACGCTGTACGTGACCTACGCGAAATTGGTGATTAATTAAGCTTTCGAATATTAATAGGCCTGTCTATGTGCAAAATGGAGCATGATAGGCAATTAGCCAATAGATCCTATTTAGTCAGCAATTTGAGAAACATCTCACAACTGATTCTCCGGAATAACTACGTTAAACCACGTCGCCCCATTATCCGGCAAATACCTGAAGTTGTTGTTGGTCGCGTCTATGTTAGGAAACACATAGTAAGTATACATAGTAAGTATACAGATCCACTAGAGCCATTTCGTATTTTTTGGTTTTGTCTAGTTCGATTGGTGGAAGAGAACTAGACGTCAAGATTTTACATGAAGCCACTTTATTCCTAAACGCTGCTTTACTTGCCTGAATTTCTCACAGGTGAGGATATGCTGATTATCATCGGCATCTCTTTCTGAATTTCTTCGCAAATGAGCAGTCATTGAGCATAGGCTGAGAGTCAGTGGCAGCACTGTTCTGAATGTCCTCATAGGTGAAAATGGGCTAATCCCATTGGTAGCCTATCATGTTTACATTTCCTGGAAGGACCAGACAGAAACAGTTTTTTCTTTCTCTCTCATCACTTATCTCAATTTCGTCAAAGAAATTGCACAGATGCTTCTGTGCAAAGTAAAAACCTCCTTCGACCGTCAACCAGTTCAGCACATTTTTCGAAACATTAAAGCTGTAGATCCTGTTCAGTTCAGCCAGCTGCTCGCCGACTCTGATCTCTTCTTTGCACCTGCTAGCAATGCGGATGAGTTTGCTGAACAGCTGAAGAAAACTGTAACTCAGACATTGGATAAAGTCGCTCCGATTAACAACTGTCTTCGGCGACCTTCTAAACCAATATCAAGATGGCTTTCTACCGAGGCAATAAAGGCAAAGAGAGAACGTCGTCGGTTAGAGAGGAAATGGAAGCAACTCGGGCTCGAAGAGGACAGAAAACGTTATCGTCGCCACTGTCGTACAACAAATAAACTAATTAACGATTCACGAACTACTTACTTCCACAGCCTACTCGAAAATGCTGAAAATCCGATGGACCGTTGGCGCATCTCCCAAAGACTTCTGCACTCAAAGGAGACTTCCAGCTGCCAGCGCTCAGACTCTGAGAATCAGTCTTTATGCTCTAGCTTTGCCAGATATTTTGTTAACAAAATTGATGACCTTAAATGTAAAATTACTAGATGCGCTGCCAATTTAGTATGGAATGACCTACTGCTTGATTCTGACTTCTCTGAACCTACCTTTAATGACCTTCCTCCTGTTACATACTTGGAAGTATCTAATCTTCTCAGAAGCTTGGTACCTAAATCATCCCCTATGGACTTCATACCTACACCTCTTATTGTTTCTTGTTCTGATGTTTTCTCCCACCTTATTGCACACCTGGCCAACTTGTCTTTTGCTGAAGGATGTTTCCCGTCATGCTTTAAGTCTGCTTTAGTTACTCCTTTGCTTAAAAAACCTGACCTAGATTCCAATAATCTGTCTAACTTCAGACCTATCTCGAACCTAAATAACATTTCCAAGATCCTTGAACGTCTCTTTCTTACTCGCATCAAGAAACATATCACTTCCTCTCCCAACTTCAGTCCTTTTCAGTCAGCTTATCGTGAAGGCTATTCCACTGAGACTGCCCTTACATCCACGCTGGACAACATCTTTTCGTCTATTGACAATGGAAAGGCCTGCCTTTCTGTATGTCTTGACCTCAGCGCAGCTTTCGATACCGTAGACCATCAATTACTTCTTTCTAGACTCACGAAAAGCTTCGGTGTCTCTGGTACTGCTTTAAACTGGTTAGCGTCTTATCTGGGTAACAGGAATCAGCAAGTGGGCATCGGTACCGCTCGGTCTGAACCCACTGTTTGCACTGCTGGAGTTCCACAGGGATCTGTCCTTGGTCCTCTATTATTCACCGTCTTTACCTCCCCAATTAATCGCATAGCTAATCATTTTGGTGTCCAATTGCAGCAGTACGCGGACGACACTCAGCTCCATATTGCTCTGTCACACACTGATCAGTCCGGTAAACTTAAACTTGAGGAGTGCCTGTCATCTTTATATGCCTGGTTCTGTTTTAATGGTTTGGTTATAAACCCAAACAAGTCTGAGGCAATTTTGTTCGGGTCACGACAACGCTTGCGTTCTTTTCCTTCACTTTCCAGCATCGACCTCGCAGGCTCCGCAGTACCGTTATCAATTTCTGTTAAAACTCTTGGGGTTACCCTGGACAGTATGCTTACTTTTCGGATGCATGTAACTAACCTTTGTAGATCTTGCTTTTATCACATCAGGGCAATACGCCACATTAGGTCGGCTCTGACTAAGGATATGTCGAAGACTTTAGCTTGCTCCCTTGTCTCCTCTCGCCTTGATTATGCTAATGCGATTTTTGTTGGCATTTCAGACTATGAGCTACATAGGCTGCAACGCATCCAAAATTCTTTAGCTCGGGTTGTGCTGCGTGTCCCACTACGATCAAGTTCCTCAGTTTTACTTCATCAGCTGCATTGGCTTCCTGTCGAGTTTAGGATTAAATTTAAATTGGCCTGTTTAACCTACAAATCCCTCTCTACCGGAACACCTCCCTACCTTCAGTCACTGCTTACTCCTTATATTCCTCCTCGTTGCCTCCGATCATCAAACATGGGTCTTTTAGTTGAACCTCGATGCAGAACTGTTATGGGCTCGCGTGCATTCCATGCCTCTGCTCCCAAAGAATGGAATCTACTTCCACTCTCTCTTCGTTGCTCAAATTCACTCCCTACCTTCAAAAAACGGCTCAAAACTCACTATTTCTCTTTGGCTTTCAAGCACATGGACCTTTAACTGCATCTTCCTCTGGCGGCTAACTATCCGCGCCTCAGATTCACACTTTGGTGTGACCTTGCGCGCGTAATAAATTTATGTAATAATAATAAATAATAATAAAGAAAAATATGGGCAGTTGATACTCTTTTATGACTTTTTTCAAAGGTAGGTGCTACCTTAATACTTATTGATTGCACTATCTTGTGTTTTGACTTCTCAGTTGTAAGTGCTCGCAGGTTCCCCAAGACTGGTTGAGCAGGGTGCTCTGGTTTTCCGGGGCGATTTGAGATTTGCACTGATTCTTTGAATTCTGATGATGTTCCAAGTTTTCTTTTCATCATAAGCATTTGGAACCTTTTCACTTTCGTGTACTGTTTTAAAGTTGCCACTGTATAATATGGGCTATATTGGTGCTGCCTTTCCTGATTATGTCTTCTCAACCAAAGTCCGTGACTTTGGTGTCGCTCTGGACCAAGAGCTCACTTTTGCTCCACACATTCACTCACTCAGCCGTGTCTGCATGTTATTATTAACTGCATCAACTACGCACTGTTGCTCGCTCGCTTACTCCTACTGTTGCTGCAACCCGTGTCCATTCTTTCGTTACCATCAGACTTGACTACTGTTGCTCTTTCTATGCTTGCCTAAGGCAGCACGCTGGTTGAGCACGGAAGAGTGCCTGTTTGAGTTGCCTTGATCGCGTACTGCTCTCTGCAGCTCGCCATATTGGCCCCATACCCAAATTCAGCCATTATCTCCAGCTATATGCTTGACGTTCTCAACTATAGTTCCTGTCAAGCAGCAAATAGAGAATAGGATCTCTACCCTAGTCTGGCACTGCCTGCTATAGGCCTTGCTTCTTCCTACCTTTGAGAGCTCTGTAACTCTACTTTTAGTGCTCGCTACTTCCGCTCTATAGTTCAATTGTAAAGTCTGTTCTCGTTCCCCCTTTGCTCGTGGCCTACTTCCACTATATGCATCAACCTGAAATGGCCTTCCTCTGACACTCTGCTCTCTATCTAAAAGTCATTCTTAGGCTTTCCTCTCTCATCT
The DNA here is from genome assembly GCA_949752735.1 of Lumbricus terrestris. Taxonomy (NCBI): domain Eukaryota; kingdom Metazoa; phylum Annelida; class Clitellata; order Crassiclitellata; family Lumbricidae; genus Lumbricus; species Lumbricus terrestris. Next base: position 1,439,379 of record OX457044.1, read on the forward strand.
TAAGACAGTTTAATTTTGCCGCGCTGAGGTTGGGAGCACCTCTGAGTACTCTCCTCGAAGAGGCGCTATACAAATGCATTCAATGAATGACTATCCTGTTGAAGTTTTTTCACTTTTTGTTTGTCTGATCGTTCTGTGTTATTGGCCGATTTCAACATAACGTTGGTTGCCTTCTTCACTTCATCCTGCACTGGTGTAGCAGATCTCCCAACGCTTTATTGAAACATCAATAGGTACAAAAACATGCACAAAGCCAGGATTCCAATGGATTAGGTCAATAGCTTGAAATTCCATGCTTTATCAATGCCTGGCATTTCGAAAAATCTCCACTAGACGCCATTTTCATGGCATGGCACAATACTTCGTCAGCGTGACTTTCTCGCTGAGTTTTACGCTTACATATAACATTGACTTACCTAGTACATTATGTACAACGCCAAAGTGCCAACCAATTAATAAACTAATATACCGGTAGGATACCTGTGGGCAAAACTGGCATACCGCTGGGGAAAAACTGGCAGACCCAGTGGCGTAACAATAGGGTAGACTAGGTAGACAAAGTCTAGGGGCCCCCGAGTGTAGAGGCCCCAGAGGGGCCCCCGAGTTCCTAGTTACGCCACTGTATAAGTGATAATACATTTCAATATTCACATTTTGTCTAGGGGCCCCCGAGTTCCTAGTTACGCCACTGGGCAGACCGCTGGGGCAAAACTGCCATACCGCTGGGGCAAAAGTGTCAGTGATGGGGCAATAGTGGCACGTAAACCTGGGGCAAGAGGGGCATACAATGCTACTTTTGCCCCGATTTGGGTGCTCATAATTACGAGTATCTATCAACATTATTGCGATGCCTAATTTATTAGAACTTTTAGCATTTAAAAGAACACATATATTCCTGCATAATACAAAATAAAACTTTAACAAGTGCGATCTTAATACTGAAAGTGAGCAACATATTTGTGATACTCACGAGAGTTGCAAATAACGCGAAAAATCGAAAAATTGATATAACATTTTTACCATTCAACTTTTTGAAACTCTCGCCTAATGAAAACATAACACTTAATGATAGTCTATGTTCGCATTAGGTAAAGGTTTCAGAAAATAAGTACATACTTCGGAAGTGGGGATGCCACTCTTACCCTACCCTGCCACTTTTTGCACCATTTACCCCTACTTGTAAGTGGTTGTAGTCGAGCCATCCGGGTCTCAAAAGTAAGTTTAACAATAACGTCGTCTTACCACAACTCGATTTCCCTACTATTACGCCCCTTATACTTCGGGGTAGAAGAGGGCTATTAAATCTTTTCGACGGTAAATCATTCCACGTTAAGTCTTCCATTTTAAATATAGGCCTATACAAGTTCTATATTAAAAGCGAAACGTATTGCGTCAAGTGTAAAAGAAGGACTGAAACTAGAGATATACAAGTGTCGTGACTAAGAATGGGAGATCTATGCTAAGAGGTGTATGCGTTGTATGCGGAAAAAACAAAACTAAATTCGTAAAAGGAGCCGCCGCGCAAGGGGGAGATATAGTTAGTTCTTTAAATTCGATTACTAGTAACGTCAAATTACCTTGGGCTAAGTATCCCGGTGAGATGCATCTTCCGGGGCATGCGTTTACCGGCCCCGGTGTAAAGGTTTCAAATTACTACCTCCTAAACATTACCCCCCCCCCCCCGGTAACGTGAAACCGGTTTCAGATTACCCCCGGAAACTAGATTTGCATCAATCACCGCCTTTATTGCACTAAACAAAAATCAAAAAAATCATCCCGTTTCTTGTTTTGGTCTGAAGAATATCATCAGTCATCCCACTTCGTGTTTTGTTATCAATATTTTGATCCGAAAAAAATAATAGCCTCGAAGCCATTTTCTCCATTGTAACTTCAGCGGCGATTAGTATTTTATTTACAGATGAAAATATTGATAACAAACCATGAAGTGTGATGACGGATGGAAATCTTCAGACCAAAACAAGAAGCGGGATGATTTTTTCGATCTGTTTAGGGCAATAAATGCGATGATTGAGGCAATTTACAGTTTGCAGAGGGGTAATGTTCAGGAGGGGGTAATCTGAAACCTTTACACCGGCACCAGACTAGATTTAAGACTGAATCCAGACGGGACTCCTAAACCTTGGTCTAAACCCGTATACAGGGTCGATAACGCCGCGTATTACCATGATTTAGCTTACAACCAACACACTGATACGCCTTCTAGGAATGTTGCTATAAAGCAATGATCAATGATTTGAATAATATTCCTAATCCTAGCTTGCGGGAACGTATAGAGAGGGCTATAGTCAAGCCTATATTATCTACTAAAGCAATTCTCGGGTTAGGTTTAACAAAAGCTTAAAATTACAACCCGATCTGAAATGGACCGATGAACTCGCGGAAGAATTACACAGACCCGTTGTAAAACATTTTCGAAAAAGGAAAGTTTACGTTAAAAGTATCGATGACATTTGGGCCGCTAATTATAATCTGGTCGATATGCAGGCATTTTCCGAATACAACAACGGCTTTAAACATTTGTTAACCGTAATAGACGTATTTTCTAAATACGGGTGGCTCGTGCCGTTGAAAGATAAAAGCGGAAAATCCGTGACCGCTGCTTTAACGAAAATATTCGCGAGTAGCGGACGAAAACCCGGGAAACTTTCGGTAGAGAAAAGGAAAGAATTTTACAATAAAGACGTGCAAAAACTGATCGATATTTATCCTACCGTCGTCGAAAGATGGAATAGGACTATGAGAGAGAAGATGTTCAAGTATTTTTCGGCTAATTCTACTAGAAGATATATCGGCGTTTTAGATGGATTAGTGGGTAATTACAACAATACCAGGCACGGTTCGATTACAATGACACCAACTAAAGCGAGTATGAAAGTAAACGAAAGAACCGTATGGCTAAATTTGTACGGAGGCATATACCCCGAACCCGATAGGCCTAAATTTCAGTCGGCGACAGAGTTTGAATTTCACAGAAAAAGACTACATTTGAAAAAGGATACATTCTTAGGTGGACCGAAGAGGTGATTTCCGTGTCTGGAGTTCAATACACCAACCCCCCAATGTACAAGATAACCGATTACAACGGAGAAAAAATACAAGGCACTTTCTACAAACGAAAGTTGCAGAGGACTCCCCAAGAAATATTTAGAAAAGAAAAGATTATCAGGAAACGTGGAGAGAAATCTTTTGTTAAATGGCTTGGCTGTCCCAAATCTTTTAATTCGTCGGTAGATAATGCAAACTTAGTGATCATATGATGATGAGTAATATCGAAACTTTATGAATTCCAACAAGACTTACGTCGTAGTTCATACTACGCAGCGGCAGCAAAAGTTCAAACCATATTCATGGTCTGAGAATGGGTTTTGGTCACACATCGTCCTAAAATCTAAAAGTGTGATATGATATTCTCCGGTCACACCATATTATTGTAGCGTTTTTGGAAAAGCTACAAGATCTTACCTATTTTTTTTATATTGCGTATAACGCTATAAATAATTCTATGGTGCATCGGATCGAGGTCACAGACAATGCGCCAGACGCGCGCGTGATCCCCTGGCTGACGTGGCAAACGCGAGGGTGCCGCTGATTGGCTAGAAGCGGCGCGTGACCAGAAAAGGCGGCAGGAAGCCGTGTCTGATTGGCTGTTGGACAAATCGGCGTTAGTTGCCGAGAAGCCGTGGAACTGGTGGGACATGCGTGAGGACGAGGCAACCGTTTTGAGTAGAAATTTGTTTTAAACTAAGATTTTAGGCATGTAAATTATGAGGAAACTCAACTAAATTAATAATTAAGAGAAGGAAAAGACCGATTGTTGCCTCCGGTGGAAGGAAAACTTTGGAACAAGCAAACTGACGTGAAATAGAGGGAAGTACCAATTATTATAGTGAAGCGTGCTGAATCTGTAACCGATTGCAAGTTTAAGATGGCTGCCACATGTTAACATTGTAAGGTTCACGGCCGTCTACGAGGATGACTATCAAAAGATAAGGTCCCCACTTTTGTAAAATAAGATCGATTTATTCATACAAGCAATATTTACAGCTAATAACAAAGGTTACCGTCTAGTAGAACCAAAGTTGACAAACCAGACGAAGCAGTACGGACGACAGCACAGCAGACAACGGCTAACGAAGCCCAGGAAGACAGATGAACTGCCAGAACACCAACAGGGCGAGACGGCGACGTAGAAGACGGAACACACTCAACGAGAGACATCAAACCCACACGCCTCACACATCACCACAACCGCAGAACAGGCACGTTAGCCACGAAACCAAAGGCTTATATAGGCAATGCCCAACCCTCAATACACCCACGCATCCCAAGACAGAAAGAGTACGGAAGAGTAGAAGGGCCGTAGACACCTAATGGCTACATATCCCCCTCCCAAAAGCATGAGGAGTCCTGAGGGGACGACGAAATATAGCAACAAACGCTACGCCTACAAGTTCAAAGCAACAAGAAGCGCAAAGCACTATATCGTTACAAGTAAGCGTACTAAGCAATTCATTGCCACAACTAACGCAGCACAAACTACTAACTAAAGCATCATCATAAGTAACTGAGAGTTCATATAAGTCAAAGTCATTCAAAAGTTCGAATCATCTAATCTATAACGCACGAAAAAAATTTTTGGACACTCAACGTGTATACAAAAATGAGCCAAAAATTTTAACATGTCATTGGCCAAAGCTAAACGAGACGAACGAGAACAGTGTCAACCACTGCAAGCTAACAGAGAACCTAATTTCCCCAACAAGAACCCCCAACAAGAACCCCCAACTCTTGAGTCATTCTTGAAAAAGGCGATGCAGCTTCCACCACTTTTTCTGGAAAGTGGCTGCTACACGCAGACAAGACACTCACTGAAGTGTTCTGTTCGAAACTTTCAATTGACGGACGTCCTTATTTGACAACTGTGACGACTTTAGTTTTTACTTTGGCAGTGACTGAACTGTTGCTTTCCTCTGACAACTGAGACGGACGGCTGAGAATATCCGGGAGGACATTTAACCTGCCCGGACGATGCCGAATGTCCAGATTGAACTGCTCCAGCTCCAAACTCCAACGCAAGAGCTTCATGTTTTTATTAGCCATCTGCCGGATGAACTGCAGAGGCTTGTGATCCGTGTACACAAGGACCAGTGCGGACCCGAAGTACACACTGAAGGCTCGTAACGCGACCATCAGTGCCAACGCCTCCTTCTCAATGGTTGAGTATCGAACCTCATGCGCGAGCAGCTTCCTGCTGATGTAGCAAATCGGATGCTCCAGTTCTTCGTGTATCTGAAACAAGCAGGCTCCCACACAGAATTGAGATGCGTCAACACCAACACAAAACTGTTTAGAAAAGTCAGGGGGTATAAGAATAGGTCGAGAAGCAAGACGAGATTTCAAATCCACAAAGGCACTCTCTGCTTCCTCATTCCATCGAAAAGGAATCCCTTTCTTCGTTAACGCCGTCAGCGGCAAAGCAATGTCAGAGTAATGAGGTAAATAACGCTTATAATACCCTGCAAGCCCGAGAAACGATTGCACCTGCTTCTTATTGCATGGCCTGGGAAACCGCAACACCGCTTCCACCTTCATTACCCGTGGCTGGACACCATCCACTCCAATGTGGTGACCAAAAAAATCCACTTCAGCATTTGCAAATACACATTTAGCTAGATTCAAAGTCAAACATGCATCCGCAATCCTACTCAACACCTTCCTCAAGTGTATCAAATGATCCGACCATTCCAAACTGAAAATGATTATATCATCCAGATATGCATCACAAAAATCATTCAATCCATTCAGAACTTTCGTAATTAATCTGGAAAATGAGGCAGGAGCGTTCTTCAAGCCAAAACTCATATATTTCCACTGATAATGACCCTTCGGGGTTACAAAAGCAGTCAACGGGACTGAATCAGGATGCATTGGAATCTGCCAATACCCTTTGGTCATATCCAATTTTGTCAAATAACGGGATTTTCCCAGTCGATCAATTAAGACCTCCACCCGGGGCATCGGAAATGGATCCGCTACGGATAACCCATTCAGTTTTCTGAAATCTGAACATAAGCGATCCGTACCATCTGGCTTAGGAACCATGACAATCGGAGCCGCCCAAGGACTCTCGGATTCCTCAATAATCCCAGCCTTCAACAACTGTTCCACCTCTTTCTCCACCTTAGCCATCCTCTCAGGATTCAACCTATAAGGTGATTGTCGAACAGGACGAGCACCTTCGACCAACTCAATCCTATGTGACACCATGTTGGTTTTACCCGGTGATTTACTAAAGACATGTGCAAAGTCATGCAAAACATCACGTAATTCATCACGACATTCAGCAGACACATTACATTGTAAGACTTTATCCTCTAAAGTCAACTCAGTCACCTTCACATCCGTATCAACCAACAACACAGAAGCAATCACATCATCTTTCGATACATCATGCATCACATCCAAACGATCCACATATCGCTTCATCAAATTCACATGTACCACTCGTTCTGTTTTTCGTCTATCCGGCGTACATACCAAATAATCAACCGGACCCAGACGACGTAATACCACATAAGGTCCACAATACTTGGCCTGTAAGGGTTTACCCACCAATGGAATCAAAAGTAGCACCTTTTCACCTTCCTCAAAAGTCACAACCTTCGAATGTTTATCATAAATTTGCTTCGACTTAGCCTTAGCAACAATAGCATTTTCACTTGCCATGTGCAACCCAACACGCATACGCTCACGCAACTGCAAGACATATTCAATCACATTCTTTCCAGATACTTCATTTGCAACATCTTTTGACAACCATGCCTCTTTCATTAATTGAAGCATTCCACGCACATCTCTACCATACATTAAGTCAAAGGCAGAAAAGCCAGTACCCTGTACAGGAACTTCCCTATACGCAAACAAAATCCAAGGGAGCATGGTATCCCACGAACCCGGATATGTTTCAGCCAATGCCTTCAACATATCTTTCATAGTACGATGGAAGCGTTCACAGGACGCATTCGTCTGTGGTCGATAAGGACTAGTCTTCAATTGTACAATGCCACATTCATGCACAAACACCTGCATCAAATCAGACATGAACTCAGTCCCACAATCAGAAAGTAGTTCTTTCGGAAAACCGAACATCGTAAACACCTCACACAAACATTTCGCAACATCCTGGGCCGTATGCGTCTTCAAAGGAAATGCAAATGGGAAATGCGATGCTAAATCAATCACAGTCAAGATAAATCTGTTACCCGTTAAGGCACAAACACTTAACGGACCAACGATGTCCATCGCGAGACGTTCAAACACTTCTTGCATAACAGGCACACTAACCATAGGCGCTCTATAATTTCTGTTACCTTTACCCAACCGTTGACAAACATCACATGAACGACAGTACTCACGTACATCCTTATTCACAAGTGGCCACCAGAAATGCTTCAACAGTCTGTCTAAAGTTTTCTGTGTTCCCAGATGACCCGATGCTGGTATATCATGGGCCACATGCAACAATTGCATTCTCAACTGACGTGGAACCACAATCTGTGACACACCCATCTTAAATGGTGTTAACTTGTCGTCCCACCGACGTATCAACACACCTTCCACTAACTCATACGGTTGTACACGGTCATCGCCCTTCGATTTATTCTCCGCCAGCTCAAACATTGGAATCAAATCAGGACAACTTCTTTGCCTCTTAATTAATTCTGATCTCGGAATACAGACATCCTGCCAGTCAGTGTCAACAATTTCATTCGACTCGAATAAAGCTTCCAAGTCACCTTCGTCTAAATGCGCTTGATCATTAGACGTACACCTTAAATCATTTGTCAATAAATCCCGATCGACCGACTCTGCACTCTGACCCAGAATCGTCGGCTCCAAACGCGTCGGTTCACTGCACACATCGCTCGCTGTCGCCTTGCGTTCCTCTGCATATTGTTTAGCTTGAGCTCGGGTCGTAATAGCCACATCCACAATATCACCCGAAAGCGCTACGTCATTACCAATCACCACGTGCACACCATGCATAGGAAAAGAACTCAGCGTACAACAGAGAATTTCGCCTTTCACAAATGCACATTCCACGTTCACTTTCACAAGAGGGCGCTCCATAATTTGACCAGAAATACCTCTCAGAAGGCGTGTCTCATTTAACTGCACAAAATCATGTTCATCCAACCATTCAGCCGATACTAAAGATTGAAGACAACCTGAGTCTCTCAGAAAAACACCATCCTTGCGTTCATTCAAATCATTAATGACACACCCATTCACACAGAAAGGAGCATACATTTTATCAACAGTTTCAATAGGCTTCTGAAAACTCTGTTCCTTAACAGGCGCCGACAAAGTTTGTACTAAACCCACGGGTTTCGGACCACTCCAGTTTTCAATGTCAGGCCCCTCCTTTCGTTGTAATTTCCGACATTGGGACCTCAAATGCCCAGGAATTCTGCAGAACGAGCACGTGACCTGCTCTCCAAACCCCTCGACGTCATCATTTTTACGATTTTGCTGCTTAAAGCCATACGTCCCTCTTTGAGGCGAACGCTTACTCCATTTTGACTCATGGCGTACACCTTCCTTGTACCCTGAACCCTGACGCTCCCACACGTCTTTCTTCTCACTATCGTCACATGAGAAGCGGTTTGTACGCTCAGAAACATTCCTTTGGAATCCCCCAGCATAATTACTCGGCCCCTGTTTATACAAAACAGCGTATTCATCTGCCATTCGTGCAGCACTCGCTACAGTCTCAGGACTTTTGTCCAAAAGCCACTTGTGTACTTCTAGCGGCAACGCTTGTACAAATTGCTCCATCTGTATGACCTCTTTAAATTTAGCCAAATCATCCCACGAATTTGTACCCTCTACCCAACGTTGGAAAGGTATCTGCAATCGATACGCGTAATTTGCGAAAGTCTCCCGTGGTTCTTTTTTCAACCCCCGAAATTTCTTCCGATAGAACTCCGGTATCCGTTCATAAGCTGTGAGTAATGTGGATTTAACAACCTCATATTTCACACAATCCTCCAAAGACAAAGACGCAAATACATTTGCCGCCTTTCCCGATAATTGTGGCTGCAAAAGGGACGTCCATTTTTCCATCGGAATTTTATGCAAAGCCATTGCCTGTTCGAACGCCGCAAAATAGTGTTCAATATCCGAGGGGTCAAATTTAGGAACAAATTTCATTGCCGCCCCAAAACGAAAATCCTCCTTGTGCTGCACAGGACGGTCTGGCACACCTCCTAATTCTAACGTCCGCAAGTCAACATCGAACTTCTGTTTGTCTACCTCCAAAGACATCCGTTTCTCCTCTATGTCAAATCTCCTTTTCGTCTCCTCAGCCTCAGCTGCCATCTTCATTTTCCTCTCCTCTGCCTCAGCTGCCATTCTCATTCTCTCTGTCTCTGCCTCAGCCTCCATCCTCATTTTTCTCTCCTCAGCCTCAGCTGCCATTCTCATTCTCTCTGTCTCTGCCTCCATTTTCTTCTCCTCTGCCTCAGCTGCCATTCTGAATTTCTCTTTCTCTACCTCCGCCGCCAGTCTCATTTTCTCTTTCTCTACCTCCCATTCAAATTCTCTGTCCTCCTTAAATTTCATACGCTCCAATTCAACGGCCTCTCTCTTCGCTTGTGCCCGAAGTTTCCATTCCTCACTTCCTTGTTTAGGCGACAACGCTTTTCTAGCCAACTTCATTAATTGAGGTTTCGTTAACCCTTTAACGTCCTCACCCAACGTCGCACAATATTTTCTCAATTCGTCCACCGGCAACTCCACTAACTCATCCCATTCCAGAAGAGTAACTTCCTCTGAGGACGCCATACTAGTCTACCTGCGCAGACCACGGAGACCAAAAATTCTCCCCAAAATTCCCAATTCTCACGACAGTCCACTTCAAAACTGTCACAAATGCGAACAACGCACAAAATTTCTGCCAACGCACGAAATTCAAATAGCCCAGGCCCCCAAAACGAAATGCGACACCGCAAAATTTCCGACAAATACGGCAAATTTCTCAAAATTCCGGCGAACTACACGGACCAAAAAATATCCGAAATTTCCCAACGGAATTTCACCCACAACATTCACCAAAAATACCCAAAATGAGCAAAAGCACGGAGAGCCCCCATTTGTAAGGTTCACGGCCGTCTACGAGGATGACTATCAAAAGATAAGGTCCCCACTTTTGTAAAATAAGATCGATTTATTCATACAAGCAATATTTACAGCTAATAACAAAGGTTACCGTCTAGTAGAACCAAAGTTGACAAACCAGACGAAGCAGTACGGACGACAGCACAGCAGACAACGGCTAACGAAGCCCAGGAAGACAGATGAACTGCCAGAACACCAACAGGGCGAGACGGCGACGTAGAAGACGGAACACACTCAACGAGAGACATCAAACCCACACGCCTCACACATCACCACAACCGCAGAACAGGCACGTTAGCCACGAAACCAAAGGCTTATATAGGCATTGCCCAACCCTCAATACACCCACGCATCCCAAGACAGAAAGAGTACGGAAGAGTAGAAGGGCCGTAGACACCTAATGGCTACAACATAGATAATATTGCATTTAATGTAGACCGGAGGATAAACTGGCACTTGTATTACGAAATTTGAATACATTGAAGTAGTTACTAGAAATAGCGGCGCACTGGAAAGATCGTTGTAGTGTGGTAAATTAGTATGAAGTACTGAGGTTAATTAACTGCATCTTCTGTAATTAATTAATAGCGTTATTTGATTTCCTGTAGTAGTTAAGAAAACGGAAACATAGATGGTAGTCTATTTGGATGCAGGAATTGAACTGTTAGATATTAAGTAATGCAAATTGTGTAGTAACAATTCGTGAATACTGTCGACTCTTAGAAATACATTGCATTGAACTGATAGGGACCGCAGAAAGAACTGTATCTGCTCAGGTCACTGCTAATTATATGTTAATTAAGTGTTTGTTAATGAATAAATAAAGTGTTGCACATCTAATCAAAATCGAAGGTGATTAACTGAGTGAACTGAAATTAGATGTAAACAAGAATAGTCCCATGTCACGTGTCAACTCTTCAAGTGGGGACGCCCTGGAGGAATCGGACGATTCAGAAGGAGGGCGGTCAGGTAGTGGTGTTGAGACGTTTGTAGAGCGACCTATAGATAAGGCCAGGTACATCCCAATGAAGCTCCAGGAGTTTGATTGCCTTTCGCCCAAAGCTGCCGCAGGGAGAATGAACCCAGACGAGCACCGACGTGAGGGTGCTTTCGCCCGTCGACAAACAGCCACGGGGATATGTACTTCCGGCCCTGGTATCCGTGAAATTATGGAACTTAGACGTTCCCCCCTGTCACCCACACCTGAAGTTCCCGAGTGTAGGTTCCTGTTGCCCCGGCAGTACGCCGCAGCGCCAGGGGGAAGTCTTGAAAGTGAGCAAGTAAGTGAGGCCACAATTGCACGAGCTCCTGGTCCTCTAGCGGCTAGGGCGGGCGTTACATTATTATATAGTCTATGTCTCTTTGTCTCTCTGCCTCTCTGTCTCTATGTGCCGGAGAGACAGAGAGCCATAGAGACATAGACATAGACAGAAACGGAGACAGAGAGACGCAGAGAGACAGAACTCATGAAGGCATACTACACGGGGGACGGAAAAAAACCGAACCTCTGCTATTGGTGCAACAACTTATGCAATAATTTGTCAATTTCAATCAAACATGGAGAAACTTCAGTTTAAGGGACACGAATCAGGTTACTATCAATGTTGTAAATAGAATAGCGCATAAGTAAAAGAAATAAAATAGTCTATGTTGCAATAATATTATAAAAAATTGATGTTGATTTCTCTATTTATTGTGGAGTTACGGTTTTTTCCGTTCACCGTGTAGAAACACGAAAGCATATGGATAGGATATTATAACAACGAGCTGCTGTTGCCTATGAATGGGGATTAATTACTCGAGAGACTTAGTGAAATGCCTCCAGCGAATATGGTATACATGGGCGGAGCTTATCTGGGGCGAGGGGTCTAAGTCCCCTCAAGGAGACCCACATTTTTTACCATGTAAATGGTATCTCTTCCTGGGTTTAGACCCTCATTTTGACTACGACTATGATGATGATGATGATGATGATGACCGCAATGACGGTGATAATGATTATGAAGACGACGACGACAGTGAAGAATATAGTATATTAATGTCGACTACAACTATGATGATGATAACGACGACGACGTTGATGACAACTACGACAAGCAGACCTATGATATGTGGCTATGAGTGGGGTTTATTATACGAGCGACTTTACGCCGCTGGCGTTGAACAATTGTCAATTGTCTCGCGAGGCCAATGAGTAATGAGACACCGTAGTCAATACGAGAACAGATGAAGGCATGAGCTATTATAGAAGAACAATCGACAAGGGGACATACAGTAGTGGCGCTAGAGAGGGCAAATCGGGACCAAGGTCTCTTTGCTATGATGATGGTCGTGGTTTAGCATTGAATGGATGTTCTGAAGGGCTGCCATCATTTCCTTCTGGAGTCTTCGTTCAATACTGCGCCACTAAAAGGTTAGTTTTTTACCTAGATTATTGGCTTTGGCATATTTTAGATATTTTTAACCTACATTAGGTTTAAAATGAAAAGATAACCTAGGATTAGGCGGTTTGTCCTCACTAGCAACATTTCTATCTACTAGCTTTGTCCTCACTAGCAACATTTCTATGTACTAGGGTTTGAGCCATTTTATGTCTCCCCAATGTGTCCACTATTGCACAAGTTTTTATTTAACTTCACAACTATCAAGCCTCAGGTCAGCAGTCAGTACTTTCAGGTATCACATATCTTTAAGAATAAGCCTACTCCATACCTTGCCATCTCCTTATGGTTAAAATCTCTATATTATTCTTGGCGCGTGGATAATTATTGGATATCATACAACACAATCAGTTGATTTTCTATCAGGAGCACAATTTGTTAAACGATTTCGTCTAAAGATGACTTATTTTAAAGTTTCAAAGAAAGCTCCGGATGTGCAACCATCTATTTCCGTTGCCACCGTTAGTTGCAGGGCAACGCTGAAATTTCCAACCACATTCAAATAAATTGTGGTGGGACCGTCAAATTAACAATTATGTCGATTAAAAAGTGGGAAAAGTTCAAGTATCAATGTTCAACCACCGAGCAAAGCATTAGAAAATATTTATCCTACAAATAACTGGTCAAAAGGGCGCCCGACAAAATGGCGCCGACAAAAGGGCGCCGACAAAAGGGCGCCAGACATAAGGGCGGCGCTCTTAAAAGAAATAGCATCGATGAAGAGTCGGCCTATGAGTGATAATAATTGGACCCTCTAGTTCTAAAGCGGTTCAAGTCCATTTTTTGCGATTTTCACTTTAAACCACTTTTTCACTAAATCGAATGCGCTCTTTCACGTGGTATATTCAGCTAAGCCACTCAATGACTCTATCATGGCGTATTTTGTCGCTTTGATTATAGAACTGACATCATGCAGGGCATATCAAACTTCAATAGTGAATCATGTTTGTTTGATCCATTCTTAATGTTCGCTGTTTTGCATGTAAGTTTGTGGAAAAGTGGTTCAAGTCAGTTTGATTCACTTTTGCGCTCGGATCTTATCAATCGTTATAACAGTGCCATTGTGGACCATTTCCTCTTGAGCCACTCTTCCAATAAGGTTTTAACGTTTTCAGTTGCCATTTCTTGATTGAGCTATAGCGCTCAACAATAATAATTATTATTCGTTCGAAAATTAGTTTTCGATGTGGTCTTGTATTTTGTAATCTTTGGTAGCAGCCTCGTTGTCCATTTACTAATAATCATCTGAACAAAATGGAGAGGAAACGACGTCTGAGAAGACTCCCAGCTAAATTTAATGATTTTGTGTGTGAAAAGGTACGGTTTGCAAAACTAAATCATACACGCATTTCTATATTATACAGGAGGGTTTTACCGCGTCTTTAGAGCAATTATGCTACAGTGATTATATGGAAACTTTATGCGAACAACGTAGGCTATTATTCTGCACATAGGAGCCAAACTGGAGTATTAATCTGATGCATACATCGGATAACAGTGCAATGGGTCACTGTAATTTGTAGACGACAATTTTACAAGTACATTTTCTACATAGACGAGATACAGACCGGCGGTTCACATAATAATTATGCTGTGAGCAATACCAAACTGAGCATCGTGTCAAGCTCAGATCTGCTCTCTCCGCAGTTTTAATCTGTAGCCGATGTTGCTACAACTTAATACAGCACAATGAAATGGCATAATTAGGTATCATAGCATGTCTGTTCTCTGTGGATTTTCGCTGCTAAAACCATGCAAGCTTAAGTCGATGCAGCATAAATCAGTATTTTCTACTTAAACCAGGTCGACATTGCTTACCAATTACCGTATTAAATTAGGATTACTACATGTTGCAAAAACACTATTTTTATTACAGGGTTTGGACACCACACATGCGGCTTCTGTGTCTGCTGATCCGGTGTCATGCGAGATACTATCCGGGCAACAGAAACTATCCGGCCACGCCCACTTCGTTGTCGGATACAATCTCGCACGACATACGTGCGAGATTGTATCCGTTGACATATACTATCCGGGTTGCTTTTCGATGTTTATTAGGAATAATTCGCTTCATGAAGCATATAACTGGGTATGCAAAGAGTTATTGTAATACATGCATGTATGTGATATTGTGATCCAGTGGCATTGCGAGTGTGCAAGTAAATTTGGAACAAAACGTAATTCTTATGAGCGAAGCGGTGTTAAGTCAGTAGCAACTTGTTTTCTATTTTTAGAATGGAAAATCCGTGTTGGAAATAGAACTGTTTATTAAGGAAACTTATACAAAAAAATAGGGTGTGTAACGAAATATAACTTTAAAATTTTACAATGCTTTTCAAATACATATGTTTAACTCCGTCACTGGTTGCAATCTGCAAATGCCAGTCCCATGCCTGAATAAAGAAGGAGGGCGTCGCTAGTGAGCCTCGTTATCACACAGTAACACTAAACTGCAAATATTAGGCTACCATAGGCTATTATAAAATTACATCTCTGCAGATTGCGTGAACAGAAACAGCTGCAACTAACTATGATCAACTTGATCATCCATCCTCAAAACAACTTAACCTCTTGATCGGTTCTTGTCCATCAACCCTTAACTCTGGCGGTCATTTACTGTTTACCACGTTATGGTTGTTCTACTACTCCTCCGTAGGCTTAAAACCAGTGATCACAGGCTACATAGCTTAGGCCTAATCTTCAGAAGTTCCGACCAAATTTTCGGAGGCATTGCAGCGCAATAAGATTAAAATAATGTATCGTTATTGATAAATAAATACACTAAAGATAGATGGATTTGTAATTATGCAATATTATTTATAAAGAACCCGCATTTTGTTTTCCGCAAGCAGCTACAGGCAGCCCCAAAGATATTAGCTGCCCGGATCATATTTGTCAACGAAAACGAGGCTGAGCCATCTAGCGTTGCTCTCTGACGTCATATGTCACGTGAACCAATGACAGGAGTTTCCGGATAGTTTCTGTTGCCGGATAGTATCTCGCAGTACACCGGCTCCTTTAGTCGTGGCAGCAATTATGGAACTTCACCCAGATGTGTTGGAAGGTTGTCTAAATGTCAATGTTGATCAGCCACATCTGCAACAGAGCAAAGACCCTGCAGGATACATCGAATCAACGTCGATTAAACTTGTAGGCCAGTCCCCAGTGGATTCTATCATAGCAACACAAAATCCTACGAGAGTGTTGGAAGGTTGTCTAGATGTCAATGCTGATCAGCCACATCTGGAACAGAGTACAGCCCCTGCAGGATGCTTCGAATCAACGTCTATTGAACTTGTAGACCAGTCCCCAGTGGATTCTATCATAGCAACAAATCCTACGAGAGTGTTGGAAGGTTGTCTAGATGTCAATGCTGATCAGCCACATCTGGAACAGAGTACAGACCCTGCAGGATACATCGAATCAACGATTGAACTTGTAGACCAGTCCCCAGTGGATTCTATCAAAGCAACAAAAAATCCTACGAGAGTGTTGGAAGGTTGTCTAGATGTCAATGCTGATCAGCCACATCTGGAACAGAGTACAGACCCTGCAGGATACATCGAATCAACGTTGATTAAACTTGTAGGCCAGTCCCCAGTGGATTCTATCATAGCAACAAATCCTACGAGAGTGTTGGAAGGTTGTCTAGATGTCAATGCTGATCAGCCACATCTGGAACAGAGTACAGACCCTGCAGGATGCTTCGAATCAACGTCGATTGAACTTGTAGACCAGTCCCCAGTGGATTCTATCATAGCAACAAAAAATCCTACAAGAGTGTTGGAAGGTTGTCTAGATGTCAATGCTGATCAGCCACATCTGGAACAGATTACAGACCCTGCAGGATACATAGCATCAACGTCGATTGAACTTGTAGACCAGTCCCCAGTGGATTCTATCATAGCAACAAATCTTACAAGAGTGTTGGAAGGTTGTCTAGATGTCAATGCTGATCAGCCACATCTGGAACAGAGTACAGACCCTGCAGGATACATCGAATCAACGTTGATTAAACTTGTAGACCAGTCCCCAGTGGATTCTATCATAGCAACAAATCTTACAAGAGTGTTGGAAGGTTGTCTAGATGTCAATGCTGATCAGCCACATCTGGAACAGAGTACAGACCCTGCAGGATACTTCGAAACAGTCTTCATTGAGTTGAGAGGTCTGCCATTAGAAGAACCAAAAACCACGAACAGTGTGCCACTGCTTCAAAATGCTACCCTGTGCGCCATGGAATACAATGGTAATAGCATTTTTATTCCAGTTGTGTATGATTTAGGCAGCCTGTCCTATGACCCTTTACTGAGTGATGCTGCTCTAATGTTTTCTCCTGACTCAGCTTCCTTTCTCTCAAATGTCTTTGAAGAAACGCCTAGAGCAGACATTGCTGTGGATGCTTCTGAGCCTTTGGTGGATGTTCCTGAAAGGATACCTAGTGAACAACCTGTATTCAAAAAGAGACCCAGGTGTGAGCAGCTCTGGGCTAAAAATCGTAGGAAAAATATGCGTTGTAATGGCCAGGAATATGTCAGTCAGTCTGGTAAAGTCGTGCCGGCCAATGTCTTCAATTGCTGTATCACTGGTTGCTGCAAGAATTACTGTTTTAAAGAAATTACCATAGAAGAAAGGCAAGAAATTCACGCGAACTTTTGGCAGTTAGGTAGTCATACTGCACAGACTACATACATTGCTGGATGTGTTGAACAGAAAGCAGTTGCATCAAGACGAAAGGTTTCACATGTTCAAAATGTTGATGTGCAAGGAACAAGAAAAAGGCAATCGTTCGAAAGGAATTTCGCGAGAGTGTATACACTGGCTACTTGCGACAGGAAAGTGAAAGTTTGTAAGAGATTATTTCTGCAGACTTTGGGGGTAAGTGACGGACGAGTTAATAGAGTCCTTTTGAACCAGAGACTAAATGGAGGTGTTCCAAAAAGTGACAAAAGAGGGAAATATGAACATACACATCAGCAGTTACCTCGTAACTTGGTTTCAGCAGTCAAGGCCCACATTTGTAGTTTTCCTACAAACATGAGCCACTACACCAGGTCACATAGTGCATCGCGGCTCTTTCTTTCTCCAAATCTGAACATTACAAGGATGTACCATCTGTACAAAGACAAAAGTATAGCAAGCAACCAGGAGCATGTAAAGGAGAGCATTACAGACATATCTTCAATACACAATTTAATCTATCCTTTCACACACCTAGGAAGGACACTTGCAGGAAATGTGATTGCTTTCAAATCACAATCGATTCCACAAAAGATCTTACAAGTAAGAATGCTGTAATTGCGGAGCAGCAACTCCACTTAAGAAAAGCTGAATGTGCTAGAAAGGCACTGCAAGAGGACGGAATAAGCAAAGACAATTATCATGCATTTACCTTTGACTTGCAAAAAGTTTTCTCCCTCCCCAATCTCACAACTGGTGAAGCTTACTACTGTCGTCAATTGTCTGCATATAATTTAGGAATTCACAGCATCACGAATGGAGCGGTCACGATGAACACATGGCATGAAGGCATTGCTTCCAGAGGCCCCGAGGAAGTGTCTTCATGCATTTTGGCATACTGTGAACAGTTGGCAGAAAGTGGTGTGAAAACCATAACTGCCTATAGTGACTCGTGTGGTGGGCAGAACAGAAATTACAAGGTGGCACTTATGTGGGTGTATATATGCCAGAAAATCAAATTTGAAGAAATCAACCACAAGTTTCTCGTCTCTGGGCATAGCTACCTACCGAATGATGCTGATTTCGGCATAGTTGAGAAGACTTTGAGAAAGGCAACCCATATATACACATTTGATGAATGGTGTGAAAAAATTGAAATATCCTGCAAGAAAAACCCATACAACATCGTGAAGATGACTGGAGAGAAATTGTTTCCATACACAAACTCTCTGAAGCACTTATTGTGCGAAAAGCTTCTGATGATGGGGACAAAGTCAAGTGGTTATCTATACAGTGGCTTATGGTGAAAGCCAGTGAACCAACAAAACTGTTCTACAAATATTCTGTGCAAGAGGATGCCGAGTTTAGCAGCATAAGTCTGACACGACGTGGTAATATCACAGATGTTGCCGCACTGACCCTTCAGCCACTTTATTGCTCCCCACGTGCACTCTCCACTGAGAAAGTGGCAGACATAAAGAAATTATTTAAATACGTGCCACCTGTACATCACAGTTTCTTTGAGGCCATATTAGATGCAGTTCCTCCCACCTCACAGCAGCACTATTACGAGGATGACTGTTATGTGAGAGTGAACTATCAGATGCTGATAAAGATGAAAGCCCACAGCTGCAGAAGCCACACAGGAAGAGTCGACTGCAAAAGAGGTGCACCAAGAGCTTGACATCCAACGAGTCCACAGAGAACAAGAAAAGAAAGAAATCAGACAGAAAATCATACACACAGCAGGAACCGCCAGAGTATTCAACAAGAAGCGGTTATAATAAGTCAGCTAACAGGAATCCAGACCATACTGTGGCTTCATTATCTGGGCAGAATAAATCATACACACAGCAGGAACCGCCAGGGTATTCAACAAGAAGCGGTTATAATAAGTCAGCTAACAGGAATCCAGACCATACTGTGGCTTCATTATCTGGGCAGAATAAATCATACACACAGCAGGAACCGCCAGGGTATTCAACAAGAAGCGGTCATAATAAGTCAGCTAACAGGAATCCAGACCATACTGTGGCTTCATTATCTGGGCAGAATATATCATACACACAGCAGGAACCGCCAGGGTATTCAACAAGAAGCGGTTATAATAAGTCAGCTAACAGGAATCCAGACCATACTGTGGCTTCATTATCTGGGCAGAATATATCATACACACAGCAGGAACCGCCAGGGTATTCAACAAGAAGCGGTTATAATAAGTCAGCCATACAGTATCTGGAGAGAAGAAAAATGATGCAACAGCTTCAGTTAAGAGGACCAGGAAACAGTGACAGAGAAAGAAAAGATTGCAGTGACACGAACTGCCTACGTATAATCATTGATCAAAAATGATTTAGTTCTTAATACTTATTCGTTCACTTTATTGTAAGAGGTATATTAATATTTTCTGATGCTTCTAGTTTGTTGTGAAAGCTTAAAATAGCGGTTAGTTATGGTTCTTTCATAATGATCTCATTTTATTCGTTGTTTATCTAGGTTTTATTGTTTCTGCAGGTACTTTTTAAATGCATGTTATCTTGCTTTTAACAGCTTTGGACTTTGGAGATGCTCTTTGCATCATGGAATTTAATGATGGCATGCTCCCTAGTCTATAGCCAGAGACAGGGTTTTTATCCCTATTTAGAACGGGTTTAGTGGGGATAGAAGACGCTTGCCCGAGAGTCACATTCTGTAGTTGTGCCTATTTCCAAGATCCAAGAAGAATTTAAGTTGTTTTTGTTGGTGACACTAATATGTTGTAGGTAGGGTTGCCAACCGTACAGATTTTTTCTGGATCGTCCAGAAATAGCATCCCGCGTACAGAAAACATAGGAAGGTCATTCTGGACAATGCAATGTCCAGAAATAATATGAGTACGGAAAAATTAAAAAGTTGCACCATTCAACAAAGACAACAACTGTCATGAAATATAATAATCTATTAATAAATTTTTTTATGAGATTTGCAAATTGTTCCAAGAAAGATGCACTCAATGTCTAGACACGAGTAGGCCTATTAGCCTACTTGAATCAGTGGTTCAATTTTGAAAATAATGTTCCAGAAAAAATCGAAATAGTGAGTCTTGATATTTTTCGTTCAAAAGTTTGATAGAGCTCATTAATTGGTACACGTGGAATTACAGTTTGGGGAGACGACTTATACAAGGAACAAGGAACATTGCATCTTAAGACAAGTTCTTCCAAAGCTGAAGACAAAGCCAAAAGTCGATAAATGTTGGGTAGAATTCCTTTTTAAATGTGATGCTCCAAATTTCAAGGTTGGATATAATTTTAGCAATTCTAATCAGTAATGCACATGTTGAAGGTATATTCTCAGTGATAAAAAATCTGTGGACTGATGAATGAAACCGGATGAGGCCTGAATTGGTAAAAGTGAATTGTGTGTGAAAGTCAATGCATGTCGATCAATCTTACAATGGAGATTTTAAAGAAAAATAAGAGACATTAATAATCAATGTACTTAAGGTTTGAGAATTGATATTTGAATCTTGTTATAGGCCAAGGTACTAGTCGATGAAACAATATTCCTCTTGTACTTTCTGTGCGCATTCCATTATAACTTTCATGGTATCCATACAAGGATAGGCCTACAGATCCTGTACGGTACTTTGCACATTTTCACATTTTAACATTTTCTAAGTAGGCCTAAATTCTAAGCGTAACATATTTTGCGAAATGGGCCTACACACAAGGATGATAATTTACTGAGTTTCACTCTCGTAGGCCCTCTGCCGCTGGAGCCTCTATATACGGGATAGTTTATGGTGCTCCGCTAAATTGGCCGGATCCTAATCGCTACAATTTCCACAAATCGTGGGGGGCTCGCACTACGTCCAGAAATTTCATAATCGAAAGTTGGCAACCCTAGTTGTAGGCCCTATTTTCTTATGACGTTACTCGATTACGAAATCGTTGCAAATTTGTTTTTGATTACAAAATCGTAGCAAATCTGTTTGAATACACAACATTGGTTACATAGGAATTAAAAATGCATACATATGGAATATAATTTGTTTGTTTTAGACAATTATTCCACTAGCTGGCCTGACTGAATAGGATAAACTTCCGGACTTTATTGCAAATCGTCTTTATCACTATTCACAAAAAATCTGAAAACGTATTTGTTTAAGATTTATTATGAGTGAACTTTCTTGTTACGCGCTTTCGTGCAGGATTTGCTTTGTTTAGGCGCGTTATCGATGAGTTTAATATAGCCTACTAATAATACTAATAATAATGGGCCTACTGATAAAACTGATTCAGTTTGCATTTCTTCTGACATATAATTGTTCAGAGAAATAGTGGATCATCTCCGGTTGATTCACGCATGCAATATTTCTTATTGTAAAGCATTCAGTTCATAAATGGATCAAGTCAAGTTGATTCACTTTTGCTTAAATATTTCGAATATTCTTGTCAATTCATTACTGGCTAAGTTATAAAAGTGCTATTTTCTCCAAAATTCGCTATTATGTACTGCTGGCATTATCTATAATCGATTGTATGCATCACGACAGATTATATTATCAATCTTTCATTTCACAACGTTTTCGTTCCGATTTGAACTACCAGAGTAAACTTCAAAGTCGATTTTCTCCATCGACGTATATTGAGTGGACATAGCATGCGCCAATATCGTCGATGACTAAAACTGAAGCCTACGCTCAATATGCTAATGAGGGCTGTCTGACGTCACGTTAGGCAGAAAGCTTAGTATCTATTATGGATGTATACATAGTCGTATACGTCTGATAGAACTTCTAGTGATATTAAACTTAAAGTTAGTTAGCTAAGGCACTGCTCAAAAGGAAACGCGCGGAACACCAGCTTATTCGGATCGCTGCGTCGGGTCAGAAGGGTTGTCCAGAAACAATAATGCACTGTAATTGTAATTAAGGCCTATTTTTGTTTACTCTGCATGTGCTACGTTCTTTGCCTAAGTTCTCTGATGTTCTGTGCCTATACCCTATTTGTTAGCTACCTCTGTTCCCTGTAACGTTCCCTACGTTTAATTGTGTTTCCTTTAATATGCTTTATTGTTCATTGTTCCCTGTGTTTCTTGTTCCCTAGGCTATGTCATCTGTTCCATTGTGTGTTTCTGTTCCTTTTTCCTATCTTCTTGGTTCCCTGTTTCTTTTTCCATGTGCTTAATATTGTTCATTGTTCCCAGTGGTTTCCGTCTTCCTTGTTCCCCGTGTCTTCTGGTTCCTTGTGTTCTTGTTCCTTGTTCTTATTTTCTTTGTTTCCTGCTGTCTTGCTCCATGTGCTTCTTATCCGTTGTCCCTATGTTCCATGTGATGCTCCGCATTCCGCATTCCTATATGCTCCATGCTACTTATGTTCTCTGTTCTCTGCGTTCCCTTGTGTTTCTTTATCCTTGTCCTTGCCCCTTGCTCCCTGTGTTTTGTTCCATATTCTCTCAGTTCCCTTGTGTTCCATCGTCCATGTTCCCTTGTTCCCTGTGTTTCTTGATATTGCTTCCTATTTTCACTGTTCCCCTGTGTTCCCTTGTGTTCGTGTCACCTATTCCCTAATGCTCCATGTAATGTTCTATAAGGAACAGGAACATGGAACATAGAGAACTGATATTCTCTGTTTTCTCATTCCATATGTTCCATGTTCTATGATCCATGTTCCATATTTTCTCTGTTCTGTGTCCACTGTGTTCTATTATATTCTTCCTATGATGTTCATCATTTCTCTATGTTCCATGTTCCTGTTCCTTATGTTCCATGTTCTCTCTTCTGTGTTCCATTTGTTCTATATGGTCCATGGTCGTGATACTCCCTATAATGTTCTCGTGTTCCCTGCGACATGTTCTATGTACATGCTCTCTGTTCTGTGTCCAATATGTTCCATTATGTTCCATAATATTCTTATGATGTTCCCTATTTCCCAATGTTCCATGTTCCTGTACCATATGGTCCATGTTCTGTGTTCCCCGTGTTTTATGTTCTTTGTTCTGCGATCCCTTTGTTTTATGATCACTGTTCCGAGATATTTCATATGATGTTCTTGTGTTCCTGTTCCTCGTGTTCTCTGTTCTGTGTTCCCTTTGTTCTATGGTCCGTGTTCCCTGATATTCCCTATAAAGTTCTCTTGTTCCCTGTTTTATTTTCTATGAGCTCTCTGTTCTGTGTCCAATATGTTCCATTATGGTCCATGATATTCATATGATGTTCCCCAGTTCTCTATGTTCCATGTTCCTGTTTCTTATGTTCCATGTTCTGTGTTCTCTCTGTTTCATCTTCTCTGTTCTGCGTTTCCTTTGTTCTATGATTCATGCTCCGTGATATTCCCTATGATGTTCTTTTGTTCCATGTGCCTGTTCTATGTGTCCTCTGTTCTTTGTTGAATCAGAAATATTATGTTCTGCGATATTCTCTGTTATGTTCTTCTGTTTCTTATGTTCCATCTAAGCACATTATGTCTGCCTCGCAGGGTGAGATTTGTGAGATATAAGGCCTAATCTCATATGTGCGCTGCGTTTCTGCCTAACGTGACGTCACAGCCACACAACGTGCTAGGCGTCATTTTCAGCCGGCTCATGCTATGTCCACTCAATATACGTCGATGATTTTCTCAAAACTACAAATTCGTCGATGAACCGCTTTTGAACTAGAGGGCTCAATTGTGAGCAAATAAGCAGGTCAACGACGATGCGACAAAGAGCAATTACTACTTAACTATTTCACACATGATGTTTGTTGAAAAACAACATGCTCCGAGGACATGGAAGAGGTGATAAAATAAACAAATCGGGTGCAGAAAGCGGTAACATGAGAGGTTGGAAAGTTCGTTACCACGTGATATGAGCTTAATATAAAAGCAAAGGAAGCAGGGCAGGTCTACCGTTTGGAAATCTTTAACATGGAGGAGATCGCTTCGCAGAAAGGAAAGGCCATTATAATACTTGTTGGCGGATATAGATATCAAA
Source organism: Lumbricus terrestris (assembly GCA_949752735.1). Lineage (NCBI taxonomy): Eukaryota > Metazoa > Annelida > Clitellata > Crassiclitellata > Lumbricidae > Lumbricus > Lumbricus terrestris. Next base: position 1,463,657 of record OX457044.1, read on the forward strand.
AGGATAAAGAACGCAAAGACGGAAGCATGTCATGGAGGAATGTAATGGTTAAAATTATTTCAAATTGTAACGTAGCCCAATGAATTACGTTACTGGTTTTCTGACAGTTAGCGACTCTGCGAAAGGTTATTTTTGAAATGTTCGGCTTTGGCACTCTTGTAATTAAAAGGTTCAAAAGATTTTCTTTTAGCGAAATAAATTACCAAATGATCGGTTTCTGCAGTCTTCTAATTATTTGCCGTAGACCACAGTAGTTTTAACTTTTCATCTGATTCCTAGTTTTAACAACTTTTCAACTTCTCAATAAATTGATTGTTTGTATTTCTCAAATAATTTCTTGCCTTCTAAATCTCGTTAAAACTTAAAGTCATATAGCCTATATAGTGCATGGTGGCTCACTTGTCGTTTTCAAATCATTTATCTCATCCGCGATATCTTTCACGATGCTATTTCTTTTAAGAGCGCCGCCCTTATGTCGGCGCCCTTTTGTCGGGCGCCCCTTTGTCGGCGCCCTTTGTCGGGGCCCTTTTGTCGGGCGCCCTTTTGACGGGTCACCAAATAACTACACAATATAAGTTATGCGTGTAAAACAGTTAAAAAATTCAAGTGCAATTAATTATACTAGAAAGATATAACAATTAGGTAAACAGTAAGAAAGATATGATGGGCATCACACTAAGCATTCATTTAATTATAACTGTTTCCAAATTTAGGGTATTATTAGTCGGGAACGGGTGAACTTTAACTCTGGACTGTGGGCGAGGATCTTGGACGTCTGACGTTGGTCGAACGTTGATCCTTTTTGTCGTCAAACAAATTTTTCTGCTCGTCAACTTAACTATGAGGTTGTAGATGAGAAGATCCAGAAATTCGAAAAAGGAAAGAATGCTTCCTCCGAGGAACAATCCGAAACATCCGCCGAAATCACCTGAACAAATTCAACAGAACACTCATGTATGGCCTACTTGTCGCTTCAAATACATGTGCACCTTGATCTATCTTCTGTCTGTCACTTTGTCTCTCTTTCGGCATTTCTCCTAAGCCAATGAAAGAGAAAAATCGTTCAGCGTTTGAAATATAAGTTCCAGATAACAAGGTAATGTTGTTTGCATTAAGATATCAAAAAGTTGCTAAAGACATATTACTATCTGTTAACATAATGTATGGAAAATAGAAAAAAGTAATAAGTTGAGTTAATTACACATAGTTTGTGAACATACTTAGGAACTGGACTAAATCGTATCCAGTCGTCTGTTCAAAGGTTCGATATTTCAGTTCTCCATAGAAAATATCGACTTCCAGGAAATTGTTCCTAAAAACAGAGACAGACACTTCACATTCAAAGAGAAACCACAAGACTATTAAATTTGTGTATTATATTAGACCATAGTTCATCAGCCGAGAAAAAAGGGCAAAAATTGACAAGCACTCTGCATTTAACAGTCGAAGTTCTCGCCACCCCTGAGGTGTTGACTGAATTCACTTTGCTCTCCAGGACTGATTCCAGGGCCGTAAATGTGCTACAAGATGCGGGAGTGAAACTGACCATAGGCGTAAATTAACAGAACACCAATGTATGGCCTACTTCCAGGGCTGAAATTGCATCATTCCGTCAAGAAACCCTAATGAAACCCCCAGTTCCAGTTCAGTAACACGTTAGCTTAAACAATTGAGGCTCCATGGTCTAACAATAATGATATATCTGATTTAAAGAAATTTATTAAGAAAATATTATTTATATAATCTACACCCTGAGCCAACCATAACAAATATCGGTCCGTTAAGTCACATTGGACACAGGAGAATCAACAGTTTGAACTCTTTGCTTCCTCAAACCTTCGCTTGTCGATCTACTTCTCAATGTAAGATCTACGCACCTCGTATTAAATACTTAGTCATGGATCACTAAATATGATATTGGAACCACGTGACTTCTGTTGTGATATCTATACACATTTTGAATAGCTTTCTCTGCTTTCTAAGTGTCGAAATTATCTACCATGTAATAGTGAAGTATTGCACCCATAGTCTAAAATCATCCATCCTCTTTGGCTGAATGAAATAGAAACCTACAATAACTTCAGTTACCATAAGAAAAATCTGTAACAGTTCTCAAATTAAAAGTGTCATTCGCCTCCCTGACCTCTCCCAAGTCAGCTAGGCAACAGGGTAGATAACACTTGTGATGTAAGATAGTTCGGGTACAAATTCCGTAATTCGTCACCAGCAATTCCAAATACCAATCACTATCGGTATAAGACAGAAATAGGAAAACAGCGAATGCATAACTACCATAAATACCACCCTGGCTCTGGATTGACCAGACTAGCAAATATGCAAGCATGCTTGGGAAGGGTAACCAAATTCTTTGAGGGGGGTAACCTCAGCATAAGGGTGGATGTGCTCCTCCCCATTTTTGAATTTCTTGTATTGCCACGCTGCATTAGGCTATCATTTTAACGAAATTGCCCATCATAGTTATGGTTTAAGACTTGAAAAGCAAACTTGCATTGTTTTAAAAAACCTTTCTACATTGAAATAGTCACATTTTAAGCTGTTATCTCATCAAAATTTACTTTTATTTCATTGCTTAAAGACATGATTTCAGACTTCAATAAATGTTCTTCCCAACTGATTTCTAGTGGTGCCCATGCAAAGGTGGGCCTCGCATGGTCTATTATTTTTGTGGTGGTGCTGGGCGCTCACGGACCTCGCAGCGACTGTGTCCATGAACCTAATAACAAATTCAAGAATTTCCACCAAAAAACTAAAGAATAGTCTGTGATGATTGCAACTGGTGCCATAACAGTTTGTCACAGCTGAGAGAAATGACGTCCACGAGAAAACAAAAAGGCTGGAAAAAATACTCGTCGTAAGGAAAGTCCTTCATGTTCACTCCTCAAGCTCAAATTCACTCCACATAATTCAGGGTAGCCTAGGCCTACCGTTGTGACGTATATATATGTGGCGGACAGGCCACAAGACAAGTACACGTAAAATATAACTTGTTGGGTGAATAGCGGGAATAACCCTGACTCTCGTTAGGTAGCCATTTGGCTTAGTAGAAAAGAAACTGAAACCGGTTTCGTTAAAATTTAGGTTTCGGTCATTGTATACGGAAGACCGATGTCCACGTTTAAGCCAAAGCATAGCGTGTTGCCGGTGGAATAAAGCCTGCCACACGGTGCGTTGCTTATAACGTGGAGTAGTTGCCGACTACTCCATACGTACTGTGTTCGTGAATTCGTTCATAGTTAAATCGGTTGTGTTCTACTGTCTCGACAGGATTGGCTGTAGCCATTTGAACATGATTGGGCGATCCTGATATACGCAGTTGTGAGAGCTCAGGTGGACGATCTGTCGGGGTTCGTTACTCAGTCATCGATCTCTAGGGGTTCAATCTTCTGTTTCAGGGGTACGGTTACAAGGCCGGAGACGCCGCAGCTCCGTTGGTCTGCGGAAGTGTTACATTGTATAGGGTGAAATCCCCTGGTGAAGTATCCGGTTACTGTTTGGCTACACGTGTTGGTGATTCTGCAGGACTTGGGTTGGGCTCCTTCCTGCCAGGGAATCTACGTGTTGCATTCACGATCTTGCTGTCTTAGCGATCGTTGAGAGTCTTTTGAGCGTAACGCGAAGGTTACGGGTGGAGAGTGGTGACTCCACGGGGCGCATGAAGCCGACGCCTCGGCGATATACGTTCGAATTAGTAAAGCAGGGGCACCAAGTTCTTCGGGTAATATATATTGGTACGGTAGAGAGTTATCGCTCCCCTCGGGTAGAGGAGCAAGGGAAGCAGATTAAAGCTTGAGAGTAAAGACCAAGTTTTGAGATCAGGGTTTTTACCTGAGGTCCGTAACTGCTGAGTTAGGGCGAACGGCGCCAGTAGACTTACGACAATTAATAAGTCTCTTCGGAGACGGGGTTACCCGTTACCTGTCCCCCCAAGACCGCCAGGTCTTTTATTTTTGTCCGTTTCTACGGGAAACAGACCAGCATCCACTACCCCGCTCTTCCGAGCGGCCGAGAAGACCAAGTCTCGGGGAAGGCCGGTTATCGCTGTCGATCGGTGGACGAGTGAGGCGAGCACTCGGGAAGCGCGCCGCGTACTTGGTACACGGCGGCGGCGCGTGTTCCAGTGACAGGCTACGTGTGTGGAGTTGGGAGTTTCGGCCGCTGCCGGTCGTGATCGCTCCCCGGGCTTCAGCTAGACTCGGCCCGGCGGTGTGAGCAGCGTGAGCCGTCTCTCCGTGAAATTCATTGGAATAAAAGATGGGCACAAGGTCGTGGCGCATCCTCGGCCTCGGGCCGTTGGAATGGTCATGGTTTCAGTCACTGTGGGCGACGGGACAGGGCATGCGCTCAGTAGTCCCCGTTGGTGGCGAGGGCTCAGTGGCCGCCAAGTGCAGCATGGTACGCAAGAGTCAAGACGAACAGGGCAAGAAGACAAGGACCGAAGGCGCGACGGGTGGCGCACGGCGAGGCCGCTCTGCCGGTGGGACAACGGACCCTGTGTTGGGAGTCGGCCATCCTCCATCTCAGGACGTCGCCTACTCGGCGACCGCGGCCTCGGCAGAGAGCGGGTCCGACGATACGGCGCTGCACACCCGGTCGCAGGCGTCGGTATCAGGGGCTTCTTCGACCGTCAGTGAAAGTGATAACGGCGCGCACGGCGCAGACAGCGACTCGGGAGATCCAGGCAATCCTGGTAAGAGCGCGGGTCTCTCGGGTCTTGGGCTGTCAGAGACTCTTGATGGTGCAGGGGCCACCGAGAAAGACCGACCCGGTCATACAGAGGCGCTTGCGGCCGAGGGCAAGAGAGAAGCGGCGCAGGCGTTGTCTGTTGAGGGTCGGACGCCACAAAGTGGTACCAGAAGTGGGATCAAAACTTCTGAGGTACGCACTGTCCCTTTTCCGCCTTTGAATGTTGATTTTTCAACCGGGAATCTTTCCATGAATGTTTCTCGACCTGATTGTGAGTACTTTGGCGCTCGTCCAAAAATTTGTTGGCCTGATTTGAACGTAGCTGGTGGTTTTGCTCAATCTGATGTAGCTGTGCCTTTTGATCTCGCTACTGGTGACTCAAGGGAGTTTGTTGATCTAGAAGTTGAAGCTGAATTGGTTCGCGACCGTTTTAAGACTTCTTCTTCTGTTGCTGGTGTTGAGCATTGGCTCCGTTCTGTTCCACGAGTTCCTGAAGCTGTTCGGGACAGCAGACCCGTGTTTTCTGAACGTGTAGTCCCGTCTTGTCCTGACAGGGATGTGTACCGGTTACCTGAGCGATGTGTGGAGGTACTCTCCGTGAAAGAAAGGTCGAGTCGAAGTGCTGGTGCATCTCGCAGGCATGTTCCTCGACTGGAGACGATTGAGAGCGTCTCAGGGAATGGTGTGGATGTCGACGTGAAGAATGAACTGTCAGTTCTCCGGGAATGTTTGACTCTGCTCACTCAGCAAGTGCAGGCCTTGTCAGCTTCTCGTGAACGGAGGCAGGAGTCGTCGCCACAGCCGATGGTAAGACTTCCTGAAAAAGCGAAACAAAATAAAGTCAGTAAAGAAACGGTACGACAGAGTGCATTACCAGAGCAACGAGTGTTACAATCACGGCATGGTAATTCTCCTAAAGTCAGACGACTGGTGCAACAGGATGTCAGGGTGAAGGGAAAAGTGGTGTCATCTGACGATGCATCCACACAAACGGATCCGGATGAGCAGAGAACAAGGACGACTGATGAAAGTCATCATCGTCAGGCAAAACGTAAAGTGAAAATCACGGTGCCGACACAGCGTACTGACCCGTCGTCAAGTCGGTCTATTCTAAAGAAGAAAGACCAAGGACAACGACGTGTGGCAGTGGTGACCAGCGACGATAGCAATTCGTCGGGTGAACGTATTCGGTCTCCCGTCAAGGTCAGAGGACACAAGGATAGAGGAGTTGCCAGAGAACAGACTCGTGTGAAGCAACGCGTCGGATCAAGAATCGGGGAAGAGGATGAATCGAGCGATGACGGTGATTCGTCTCGACAGAGTCCCGGTGAGGACAGAACACTCGACAGAGTCCCGGTGAGGACAGAACACGTCAACGTTCTGCCAGTCAGACGAGACACAGAGTTTCAGCGGACCGTGGGATCCGGATCAAACTTGAAAAGTACGACGGGAAAACAGCGATCGCTGCTTTTCTGGCTAAGTTTGAAGTGTGCGCCAGATGCAACAATTGGAGTGACCGCGAAAAATCTGACCAGCTCATGTGTGCTCTCACAGGGCCGGCATCACAATTGTTGTGGGACATGGGTGCCCAGCAGAACGTGTCTTGGCAGGGTCTGGTGGAAAAGTTAAAGGCGAGGTATGGTTCAGAGAATCAAACGAATCTCTTCCGAACCAAGCTACGGACATATCGACAGGGTCAGTCTGAGACGTTGAGCAATGTTGTGCAAGAGATCAGGCGATTGATGGTCTTAGCATATCCTGGACCGACAAATGACGTCGTAGAGTCGATCGCTTGTGATGCCTTCATCGACGCTTTGACGAATCAAGACTTGGCTCAGAAAGTACGCGAGAGGGAACCGGTTGATCTCGAGACCGCTTACAAACATGCTGTCCGGTTGGAAGCATACGGTCGTCAGTCAACGTCTGGTGGTAACGTGGAGCAGAGACATGGTCGTGTGAAAGCTACCAAGTCCGATAGAACGACTCCGATAGTCGGGGATCCACAAGATCAGCGAATGGTCGCCCTGGAACGTCAACTTGAGAATCTGACCAAGGAACTCGGTCAGCTCAAACCGAAGTCAGAGTCGGGGTTTGTTGCGAATAAACCCTACGAGCGATGGAATCGTTCGGACCGGACAAACAATGGACCGTTCCAGAGACAAGGATTTCAACCAGGTGGTTGGTGGACCGACAAACGCGAATGTTTCCTGTGCCACAAAAGAGGACATATCCGCAGGAATTGTCCGCAGCTGAGAACAGAAGCTGCTGAAGATCCAGTGAGCACTGAACCTTTCCCGGAACCGTCACAAAACCGACTGGTGAAAGGAAGCAGTATGGCGTACATCGTCACACGCTTGAATGGAGTAAGACGTCAATGTCTTCTTGACTCAGGCAGCGAGATGTCGCTGGTGCCGAAATGCTTCGTGCCAGGGAGTAAAGTGGTACCGTCAGAGCAACGACTGCTAGCCGCGAACGGGAGCGAGATCCGAGTGGAGGGTGAAGCCATGTTGACCATTCACATTGGCAGGAAATCCTTTCCGCTGCCTTGTCTGGTGACGGACCAAGTGACGGAAGTCATCTTGGGGGCTGTCGTGGCTCGAAGCCAATCAGGCGAGCTGGAACTTCGCTGGTCATTGTGTTCGCCTGGGTGAACTGAACGTACCGCTGAAAACTACATCTGCAGAACTCAGGTGCAGGAAAATTATGATCCGACACGACACAGTAATACCGGCCAGATGTGAAATGGATGTACTGGTTTCGGTGGTGTATCCGCATCTGCGAGTCGATACAGAGGACTGGGTCACTACCCCTAAGGAATTATCCAAAGGATTGGTAGTTGGGCGAACCCTGATCCCTGGAAAAGAGTCAGTGGTCTGGGTCAGGATGGTGAACGTGGGAAACGAGGACACCACGGTGAGGCAAAGTACTGAATGCCTGTTGGAACGAGTGACAGTATTACACGTCACTAAGAAGCTGATGACACAGAAGTCAGGGTACGGTCAACAGATTCCGTCAAGAATAGGAACGACACGGCAACCCACGGTACTGCCAGAAGAATTGGTGCTACGGAGATTGTGGGAGGAGGTACCGGCAACGGTCTCTCCAGCTGAAAAAGAACGGTTACGGAAGCTGATATTGACTTATCGCGCGACATTTTCGCTGAATGAAAAAGACTTGGGTTTTACTGAGGTCATTCGACATGAGATTGATACTCAGCAAGAAAAACCGGTGCGACAGCCGCTGAGACGGCAACCGTTAACGATGTTGCCAGAAATTGATCGACAAGTCGAAGAAATGTTGACGCAAGGAGTAATTGAACCCTCCATGTCGGAGTGGGCGTCAAATGTTGTGATGGTAAAGAAAAAAGATGGGAGCATGAGATTCTGCATTGACTATCGTCAGTTGAACCTTAAGACGCGGAAAGATGCCCATCCGTTGCCATTGATTCGTGAAAGTTTGGACACCCTCGGAGGTGCTCGCTGGTATAGCACCTTCGACCTGAGGTCAGGCTATCACCAGATGGCCTTGCACCCACGCGACAAACACAAAACTGGTTTCATAACCAGAAGAGGCAGTTTTCAGTTCAAGGTTTTACCCTTTGGATTGTGCAACAGCCCGGCTTCGTTCAGCCGACTCATGAATCTGGTACTAACGGGACTCAATTATGACATCTGTCTGGTATATCTCGATGATATAATTGTGTTTTCCCGGGATGTTGAGACACATCTGAAACGATTGGAATTGGTGTTTAAGCGACTGCAAGAGTACAACCTGAAGTTAAAGCCTTCCAAGTGTCATCTGATGCAGGAAGAGGTGCTTTTCCTTGGGCATGTGCTGAGTGAAAAAGGGGTGGCGACTGATCCGAGCAAGATCAAAGCTGTGCAGGATTGGAGTGCTCCTCGGAATCTACGGGAAGTACGGTCCTTCATTGGACTCTGTTCATATTATCGTCGGTTTATACACGACTTTGCGGTAGTGGCTCAACCGTTACATTTCCTGACAAGGAAAAATGTGCCGTTCCGGTGGACGGAGGAATGTCAGACGGCGTTTGATGAACTCAAGCGGAGATTGGTGTCATCGCCAATATTGGCTTTACCTGCCGATGAGGGACAATACATCCTTGATACGGATGCCTCTGCCTATGCAATTGGGGCAGTCCTGTCACAGATACAAGATGGGGAGGAACGCGTCATCTGTTACGCAAGTCGGTTGTTGTCGACCGCAGAAAGAAATTACAATGTGACCAGACGGGAGCTGTTAGCCGTCATCTACTTCCTAAAGGAGTTCCGACAGTATCTGTTGGGAAGAAGGTTTACCCTTCGAACAGACCACTCCGCACTCCAGTGGTTGCGTCGGACACCGGAACCCATTGGACAGCAAGCTCGGTGGTTGGAAACTATCGAAGAATTCGATTTTGAGATAGTCCATCGAGCTGGGACAAAACACGGGAACGCGGATGCCATGTCGCGTGGGCCTTCAGCAGAGACCGGTTCGGGTGAGACCGAGGAAGAGTGTGGTGGCGACACCGTATGGGTACGGCCGGTTACGGAAGTTAGACCCGCAGGGTCACGGCAAGAGAATATCAGTACGGACGACGGTTGGTCAAGCGAGACACTCCGTCAGAAGCAACAAGCTGATGACAAGATCGGTCCTGTTCTGGAATGGGTTGAGGCAAATCATCGACCCATGGCCACGGAGATTATGCCAAAGAGTGACGAGACGAAAGTCTTGGTAAGTCACTGGGACATGCTAGAGGTACGTCAAGGTGTCTTGTACCGACGTTGGATAAAGGGTAGCACGGGAGAAACTGAATATTATCAGCTGGTTGTGCCCCTTTCGTTACGGAAAGAGATATTCGGATTAACTCATGCCAGTTTTGCTGGTGGACATGTTGGAATGCGCAAGAGTTTCGAAAAGATGCAACGTCGTGCCTACTGGCCTAGTTGGAAGGATGACGTACGTCGCATGTGCCAGCATTGCGATGCCTGTGCTCGATACCGACGAGAGAAACCGCCGCGACAAGGTCCCATGCAATGTCCTATTGTCGGGGAACCTATGGAGCGGTTGGGAATCGACATTACGGGACCTCATCCTGTGTCTAACGACGGGAACAAGTATATCCTCACCGCTATCGATTACTTTTCAAGATGGGCCGAGGCTCTTCCCATCCGGAACCAGGAGTCGGTTACCGTTGCTGAAACGTTAATGATCCATGTGTTCTCACGGTTCGGCATGCCGCGTCAGATCTTGACAGATCAGGGCCCATGTTTCGAAGCAGAATTGTTCCAGGAGTTGTGTCAGCGTATGGAAATCGACAAGTTACGCACCACTCCTTATCGACCATCTGGGAATGGAATGATTGAAAGGTTCCACCGAACGTTGAATTCCCTGATTGGGAAGGTTGTATCAGAACGTCAAAAAGATTGGGACATTCACCTACCGTATGTGATGGCAGCTTACCGGTCAACGGAGCATGAGGCCACACAAAGAACGCCTAACTTCTTGTTCCTTGGGCGTGAGAGTCATACGCCTTTGGATCTGATCCTGTCGCAGCTGGTGGACTGCGAACGACCGACGTACTCGAATCTACAGGAGTACGCTGATAAGCAGTCAGAGACAATGGAGACGGCTTATCGGTTAGTTCGGACCCAGTTACAGAGGGTGGCCGAACGGAGGAAAAAATCCTATGACTTGCGGGTGAAACCACAGAAGTTCGCACAAGGCGACTGGGTGTATTATTATTACCCCAGGCTTCGGAGTGGAAGAAAGATAAAGTGGACCAAGGTATATACCGGACCTTTCCTGGTTATCCAAGTGGTCAGTCCGGTATTGTACCGCATACAGAGGAGTTCGCGAGCTACGCCAATGGTAGTGCATGTGGACAAGCTTAAGGCTTTCCATGGCGACCATCCGGACAGCTGGCTGAAGGATGAAGAAGAGGACAGTGACTCCTCTCTCGACCTCGATCTTGAGAGGGTGTGTCGACGTTTTCCGTCGATAAGGGAACACCTTGGAGGTTTGCCTATGTCCATGATGGACAATACCGTCGAAAGTCCCAGTCGACGAAGTGGTAGTCAGTCCCCAATGGATGACTAGCCAAAGTCATCGCGTAATGGCGATGTGTTTCTGGATGGGGTCGAGAAAGATTTCTGTTTACATTTGCTGGTTTCCTTTTGTTGAACGCCACAGTGGTACTTGTGGGTTGCGAGACTTAAACTGGGTCTCGACACCGCTTCAATGTGGTGGGTTTTATATATTGCCAGTGGACTTTGTGCTTGATGTCCTTTTGATGTAGCCTTTTTCAGTTACGGGTTAAAGTGGTACCTGATCGTATTGAGAAGGCGCCCTGCGTTTTCTTGTACTCGCGTGATGGCGATTGTTCCTTGATACTGGTCAAGTTCCTTTGAATTTTGTTTGATTTGCTGACCACTTCATTGTGGTGGGACTGTCCACGCAGTTCGCGAATAACTCTTGTTGAGTAGAATCACTATCAGACGGTGATGGTGGGAACAACGGATATTCCCAGGACAGGGACCGAGTTGGTAACTTTTCTCTCCTTAAGGTCCCTCAGCTTCGGTTGAGTGGAGCTCGGGTAAGAGACAGAGTGCGTATGAGGTTGGTGGTCTCGCGGGTGGGACGAGATGCCAGTAGAGGAGGGTGGAATTACTCGCGCCTGGCAGGCTGACGTTGTAGGTAACGTTCGGGCGGGGTGAATAAAGACGAGGTTCCGGAGGACGTTAGTCGCACCTGAGCAGCTATCGCTACAAGTTAGCGATGGGCGGGGTTCCTTTAAGTCGAAGTCCTGGTTTAAATGACAGTTGGGGGACGCTAGTCGCACCTGTTCTAGCTATCACTACGAGTTAGTGATGGGCGGGGTTCCTTTAAGTCGAAGTCCTGGGTGAAATGGCAGTGGACGCTAGTTGCCCTGTACCAGCTATCGCTACAAGTTAGCGCATGGGCGGGGTCCTGTAAGATGACGTCCTGGGTATGTTTGACTGTCGGTGTTCGCTCTATAACCGTGGTGGTTTCCGGTTCCTTGCACTCTAATCGAGCTCGGGTTGGAGATGTTCCTGTTACGTTTATGTTTCCCTGATCTTGCAGCCGATGTTTACATCGATGAACGGCACGTGAAGTATATGCTGGATAAAGGAAAGACTGTTCGTGAATCTGCGGCGGATTCTTGGATTTTTGCCGGAGTGCAAACTTCCGATTTTCGGTTATTACGATAATATGTCTGTTCTATTCTGTCGTTACTAGCACCAGCTAGTTGCGGAGGTTCGATTTGCTGTCGTAGGGTCGATCCTTGACTGCAAAGTCTACTCCGATGTGCCTATGTATTTGTGTTAGTTGTTATTTTCAGAGTTGGTTGGAAGCTGGCCAACGTACGACGCTGCTGGACGTCGGGTTCGTGACAACGAGATTCAGACAGAGAATCTTTGACACTGTGACGATGGTGGTTGAGTATGACTGGTGCGAATGAAATAATAAAGAGCATATCTGGTGTGTGAATGGGTTATGAGTGACACTCATTTTTTTGATCGGGAGACAGAGGGGGTAGTGCTGTCTCCCAAGAACCTAAGTAGGTAGGTTAGAGGACGGGCCCATAAAAATGGGAGGGTCCTGATAAATACTGTCCATGTTTCCTAACGATGCTCCGCATCAAAGAAAGGTGGGGAGAGTGTGGCGGACAGGCCACAAGACAAGTACACGTAAAATATAACTTGTTGGGTGAATAGCGGGAGTAACCCTGACTCTCGTTAGGTAGCCATTTGGCTTAGTAGAAAAGAAACTGAAACCGGTTTCGTTAAAATTTAGGTTTCGGTCATTGTATACGGAAGACCGATGTCCACGTTTAAGCCAAAGCATAGCGTGTTGCCGGTGGAATAAAGCCTGCCACACGGTGCGTTGCTTATAACGTGGAGTAGTTGCCGACTACTCCATACGTACTGTGTTCGTGAATTCGTTCATAGTTAAATCGGTTGTGTTCTACTGTCTCGACAGGATTGGCTGTAGCCATTTGAACATGATTGGGCGATCCTGATATACGCAGTTGTGAGAGCTCAGGTGGACGATCTGTCGGGGTTCGTTACTCAGTCATCGATCTTTAGGGGTTCAATCTTCTGTTTCAGGGGTACGGTTACAAGGCCGGAGACGCCGCAGCTCCGTTGGTCTGCGGAAGTGTTACATTGTATAGGGTGAAATCCCCTGGTGAAGTATCCGGTTACTGTTTGGCTACACGTGTTGGTGATTCTGCAGGACTTGGGTTGGGCTCCTTCCTGCCAGGGAATCTACGTGTTGCATTCACGATCTTGCTGTCTTAGCGATCGTTGAGAGTCTTTTGAGCGTAACGCGAAGGTTACGGGTGGAGAGTGGTGACTCCACGGGGCGCATGAAGCCGACGCCTCGGCGATATACGTTCGAATTAGTAAAGCAGGGGCACCAAGTTCTTCGGGTAATATATATTGGTACGGTAGAGAGTTATCGCTCCCCTCGGGTAGAGGAGCAAGGGAAGCAGATTAAAGCTTGAGAGTAAAGACCAAGTTTTGAGATCAGGGTTTTTACCTGAGGTCCGTAACTGCTGAGTTAGGGCGAACGGCGCCAGTAGACTTACGACAATTAATAAGTCTCTTCGGAGACGGGGTTACCCGTTACCTGTCCCCCCAAGACCGCCAGGTCTTTTATTTTTGTCCGTTTCTACGGGAAACAGACCAGCATCCACTACCCCGCTCTTCCGAGCGGCCGAGAAGACCAAGTCTCGGGGAAGGCCGGTTATCGCTGTCGATCAGTGGACAGAAACTTGACCAAGTGAGATCCGATTTCGGGGTCATGTGTAGTATGAGAGTTGCTTCCTTGTGTGGTGTTAAGAGATCGGAAAACAATTCAAGAGTTGCATGCTCTTGACTGAAGTATCAAGAATGGCATTGCATTACTTTAAGTGCAGTAATACTGAGAACACGCAGGATAATCATATGCTTGTAATCTTCTAACTAACATGAAGCAATTAAATGGAGCATCAGCTGAGGTCGGACAGTGCGCCAGGATAGTGAAACTCATAAACAGTTCTAATTGCAAGCTGTTGAAAAACATCGAAAGTACTTCCCAAATTGCAACCATGACTCACCTGAGTCACTTCTTCCGATGTAGTGAACTGCTGATTGTACCAAACATGTGACTATCTCACATTTGGTACTGTGTACTAATATGCCATCTCAAAGTAAACTATTTTTTGAATAACTGCTCGAATTATTATAGTAGTCAATAATGGTTAAATAATATTCCGAATTCTAATAATTATATGAAAAGTCTGTGCATATATAAATTTTTCAAAATTCTGTCAATTAACTGCAAAACCAGTCTGAGCAAAATACAGCATAACATTTTTTGAGCAATTACATTGTAGACTATGACATATCCTGGCGGTTTTTAATTGGTAGTGCTCCTTCCTACTTACCTGATCTCTGTCGTCCTGTCTGTGTCGTAGCCTCCCGTAGAACTTTACGCTCTTCGGCCAATGGGGAGCTGCTGGTCCCTCGAACCCGTTCTGCTACCAGACATCGTCGAGCCTTCTCGGTTGTTGGCCCGTCCACAAGGAATGGGCTCCCGCCTGCACTACGCTTACTATCTCGGAATAATTTGCCTGATTTCTACAAGTTGCTCAAGACCTATCCTTTTAGCTGTGGCTGGACTGGAAGCGCCTCTGAGTAGGCTTCTTGAAGGGGCGCTATATAAGTTTTCGGAATGAATGAATTAATATCATATTTTGTGCAAAAGCATGTAAAATATATGTGGTGTGAATGACGTTGCCTCATATATTGAAATATTTGCACACGAATATCATAGTACGCTATATATAAAATTTTGAGCTCCTTGGGGGAACGTAAAAATTATTTTAAAAATTCGAAAAAATTACACAAATATTATCATCCCCATAAGAAACATTTTGACTGGTGAGACCTAAGAATTTCAAGAATTTTTTTGGGGGACACCCTAATCTAGGTACATTTAGGGTTCAGGTGTGGGGCATAGGGATAGGATAAAATGGTACATGGTTATGGAATCTAATATGCCACACACTTGATCTAATGAATGGGTTCACACGCTACATGTGGCATTTTCATTCTTTAGATAGATCTCAATCTTGTATGTTTTAACGTGTTTGATTCAGTAAACGCATATAATCTGTAAGCATAAGAATTGATGATTTTGGCTAAATCAAAGCGAGGTAATATTATACACAGATCACGAGCAATATGAAACCAGATTCAGACTCAGTGGTCCAACTACAACTTTTTGTTTCGGGGTTTAAGAATTGAGAATTGGGAGTTCTGTAGCAAGAACCCTCGCAATTCTCAAGGTCTCAGTCGTAAGAGAAAAGTTATAGATACGCCAATAAACCTTAGGGACACGCAAGCTTATTTTAGGGGCTTCAGCTTCATCTGGGACAACCTAAGCCTCGAAGCCTAGGCTGCTCTGGGTAATATGAAATCGATTTAAGAATACTGGAAACAATTTTAAATGGACCATAGCTTAAAGCTTTCGCACTGGAACAAAATCGAGAAAGCAGCGTGGCTTATCCAACGCTTTTGCAGAAAATCCGATAACGAACCCGAAACCGACAATATTTTGATTAGTGACATCTTACCATTCGACGATTTAATGCAAGATAATATTTTGATAGAGACATCTTACCATTCGATGATTCAATGCAAGACAGGTAAGAATGCAGAGAGCAAATTTCATTGGGACCTAAAATATTCAACAAATGTCTCATATTAAAATAAAATCTTATATTATAAGTCTGAATGTTTGTCCTTCCATATGTGTGTGTGTGTGTGTGTGTGTGTGTTGACTCTTCGTTACAAAATAGGCTCGGAAATGAAACAGCGTCGGTTTAAAAAAAATTTGCAATCGATTCTTGCCCAAAATAATGACAAGGTCAGCGCAACTATTTTCAGCTTTTAATTCAATTTAAAACCAGAATTATAAGCGTTTTAAGACATATTTCATCAATAATCGCTCCGCTAACGCTTTAGTAAAGAGTCGCCAGTCCGCATGACGTCATACCCGCCCAGTAATATGTTCTCTAATCATGTGGCAAATTATCATAAGCTCTAATTATCATACTATTTATAAGGATTGCATACTTGGATGCACCTCTTCATCGCCAATCTGTTAAGTCATCTAGCTATCTTGCTGCGGCTATAACTCGAGAAGTAGGAACTGGTAGGAAGTACGCCAGGCATAATTATAATAAACAATTTGCCAACAATTATACGGCATTAAATCATTTTCCTATTTTAATATAAAAATCCACTAAAAGGTGGTAAGAACAACAAGAAATTTCTTTGGTAAAACGATATATTGAACATCTGCCGTCAATCAATGAGGGTCATACTGACCGCAGTATTTGATATCGCAGGGTGCCAGACGGATCTGTGTGGCTGAAGAAGCGACTGTGGTAACGACGAGACAGGAAGGCTGAGACCAGGCCGACAGTCCGAGGATGTTCCTGCAGTAGTTTCGACTCTCTTTGATGTTGAGCTCAGGCATTTGTGGTCCATAATCGCTTCCTACTTCCGCCCACATTAGACAAGACTCACCCGAAGCAGATCGACTCATCGTCCCAAAGTAACCGGTGCCCATCGGATTTACACGACATTCACGCTCAGCATCTAGCATCAGCAATGGAATAAAATGAGTCAAGACGTGTCCTTTGTTGCATCATAATATGAAAATTAATGTTCCATAAAAAGGAGAAAATGGCCTTTTCTACTTCTTTAGACAACTACATCGTGAACAGTTTCACCTGGATAACTGCGCATCTTTTGATTTGTGCAACACTGATAATCCAACTATACATGCAGTCATCATCAACTAACCCAAAAAATGACCCAAACATAATTTTTTTCAACGTTTGACCCGTTCAATGTTGCAAGTATTTACGTCGGGTTATTAGCTGAACAGTGCGACCTGGTGGCTGATCGGTAACGCACTCGCTCACGGAGCGGGCGGTTGCGGTTCGAATCTGGGTAACGACCTTGAGTTGTTTACGTACACGTGCCTCTGTCACCAAGCAGTATAAATTTGGTACCAGCGTAAGCTGGGAAGTAAACGGCAAGTTCTGGAAAATCACTGGCCCCGTGTCCAGGTCCATGGGATTCATCTCAAAAAGTGATGAGCGCCTCACCAACGGGCCTTTGGCCCTGGGATGACTTTACTTACTTATTAGCTGCACATAGTTAACATTATCTTTACCAAATTTCTCGCATCCTTGTACGATGATGTCATCGACAGCCAATCCGGTGTAGCTGACGTCTCCCCTCCTTCCCCCAATGACAATCTGATAGACTCCGCTGGGCAACTGCGAGAGCATGCGATTCCATCCGGCCACTGGTTGTCCGAAGGTTCTTGCGACCGTCTGTTCGTCCTTCTCTTCAGAGACGACGATTATTGAGAGGACAGACACATCCACGGACGCATCCATCCAGTAGAAGAGTTCAACGCACTGACCGGCTGTGTTCATGTAAGGCGACTGAAGGCGACCAAAGTAACCGAGACGCTGGTCGGTCGTTAGCAGCGTCTGAAAATGACCGTTTCCTGCAACAGTAAGCCGACACGTCTCAACACCACCGTTAGAGAATCCCTAGATTGAGATTTATAAAGAAATATAATTTTTAAAATATAATATAAGGTTTTTATAAATGGAATTTCTTGAAATATGACAGGATTATTTCACTTGCACGTTATTAAAATAAGAAATTAAACATATCAATGAAAAGTAACATACAGATAGATGAAATGCAGCATATAGAAATATCAAAACCAGTTATTAGGGACCGTCCATAAATGACGAAACCTAATTTTGTACGATTTTCACACTCTTCGCCACACTTCAGCACAAATGTCAAATGATATCTGGTTAAAGACCATCACACATCGTCACATAAAATGTGTGGCCCCAACCCTGTGTGCACGACGTCATTTATGGAAGGTCCTTTAACCCCTCTTCCGGCTATCCCGACTACATATCCGTCCTTAGCAATTGACTTTTATAAGGCAGACCCGGTTATACTCGTCCAACTGATATTATGAACTACAGTGCAAAGCAAAGCGTCGTTAAGATGCACGTAGATGGTTGAATACGAGCATACATACGTACACACGTACGCACGAACGTACATACATAAGTAAATCGGTATGTATGTATGCATACGCACATACATACCTACGTACATACACACTTGTACTACGTACCTGCGTACATACGCACCGGCGTACGTGCTTGTGTACGTCCGTACATACATAGGTACATTCATACATACTACCTACCTACGTACATGCCTGGTGCCTACTGTAGCGATATCCTTGATCCTACCCATACGTTCTTACCCTGCTATATATATTGTTGAATGTTAATCACACATGCTAAGTTAGGAAGAGGCCCTAGTTAATGATTAGTTAATAATTTGATTGAGAAATTTCACATTGCTCTGTTTAATTAATTGACCAGTGCTATAACCAGTACTTAGGGGCAAAATATATATTAAACAGGGGCAAACATTGCGTAGTATAGCAATGATCAGTCACGGCATCAGCCAATGGGAGGCGGATAAAAGGATCGGCTGCTGCGCCTGCGCGTTGTGCATCGAGAGGCTGGAGAGGAGGAAGCGAACCATCAACCCAATGTTGTCATTGGAAGAACAATTGCCTCCTGTCTAATTGCTGCCACTGGCTAACGTGTTCCACCTCTTCCTCTCCTACTCGGATCACAAGACGACTGCCTCGAAGTCCTTTTTCTCTTCGGAACTTTGGAAGAATGGTCTTCTGCGTTCAACACTCTCCACCTTCATCGCATCTTCTAGCGGAGTGTCTCAAACCAGAACCAATTACGTACTCTCGTCCAGTTGCGAGTCGTCTACGCGCAGAATCATGCGAAACTTTTTATCAACTGTACGGCTACGATCGTTCACGTTCAGTCTGCGGGATTATCTTGCTCCTCTGCTCCTCCTACGGACTTCTACAGTTCTGCTGACTATCTACGCTCCTGTTGGTTATCATACCAACCTATGGATGCCTACGAGCACGGCATCAGGTAAAACTGGTGGATCTATCCTTTACGACATTTTGGCACCAAGTATGGTTGCTTCTTTCTTTTTTTACTTTTTTTCATTTTTTCAACAAGTGCTACTACTATTCTGTGCTGTTTATCATTGTTGTTAGTATTATGTTACTGCTGATTAATGGTTTTGGCATGTGTATGGATCATTTTAGTTATAGTTGTACTAATGTAGTTTTAATCTTAATACTGGTCCTGTTCACTAAATTCACTAGTATTAGCTACGGCATACTGTTAATTTTTTATCCCCAATGGCATCAAAATCTATAATTGATATCTCTGATGATGGTCACCAGAATGACATCCACTGTTCCCATAACTGCCCCCATACTAGTCTCTTTTCCTGCTCCTGTAACTGAAACGCTCACCGGCCCACTCGACGGTATCACGGTGCCTTAACTCGCTCTCAGACCCCGCGATCATTTCTTCTTCTCGCATCTGCACCGCCGGAGACGAATGTCTCAGCAAAGAGGTCCGGAACTGGGCATACAACTCCGAAGCGTCGGATCCTGACTCTACCCCGATCGCGGTCACCTTGGGGGTAACGTCCCGAGCTCCAGGATGGCCAATCCTCGAAACAGGGTTCACTCTTCGGGCAGAGGACCCTCGCTTGGAGTTCCCTTTCGCGGCTGCCGCCTTCGCTTTCATCTCCGAATGATCGGGTCTCTTGCGCACCATGTTACTCTGAGCTGCCGACGCGCCGTTACTTCCAACAGGTAGTACCTGACGCTGCCATGAGGCCGGCCAGAGTTGGCGAAACCAGCTCCACTCTAGGGGATTCAACCCTATTCTGTACCGCGACACAACCATCGTCCCTTGTCCGCTACAGGACAGTCAAAATTCACTGTGTTCAAGTTTTCTGGTACCAGGCCTTTAGGGAGACCACCCGTAGCTTGCTAAGAAGCGAAGCTTTCGTACAATTCGCGCAACAGCGAAGTTAACCGTAACCAGGAATACGGCGCTTGCCAGGCGCTCGTGTCCGTCTCTCTTATTCCGGACTGTCGACTCTTTCGCCGCAACAGGCGTCACCGATAACTGACTTTCGTACGCTTCTGATTCGCGTTTACTGCCAACAGGCCAGCATCGCACAATTGTAAAAGGGCTTAAAAATTAGCTAAGGGAAACACACTTCCTTAACTAAATTAACCTATGACTTATGGAACCGGGACACGCTGCGTAAACTACGGGGAGCGGTTAGGGCAGCTAGGTTTAACCCTGAACCATGCGCACGCGAATTCCTCGTCTGCTTCGGGGAAAACGCTGGACCGGTAAAGTTAAGCTTGTCGAGCCTTCACCGTCCAAATCACTCACGATACTCTCTCACTCACGTAATATTCACGATCGTCCTGGTGCGCTGAGAAGATTGACACCAAGATCGACCAGATCGGACCGAAACTGACAAAGATACGTATCCGAGGGAAAATACACGGGCGACGGCCAATGAATCGCTTTCCGAAGCCCTTCCCAAGGAACAGGTAACTCACTCACACGTATACAAGATAGAACTCGGCGTGACGTTCAATCTGACACCAACTTTGTAACGATCGGACCACAAATAACAAAGTTATAATCCCTCGACCGTGTCTCTCCGGTCTTAAGTGGACTTCAACCAACACGTACACACACACACTATGAGCCGATATGGCCAAACGACGTTCCACGACCCTGCTACTGGTCGACGCAAAGACCAATAGGTGAAAGTAAAGATATTCGAAAGAGCCGAGATTACATTGTCATACAATCGCGGGCGTATGGAGCCGCGGGTCTCCAACACAGACCTGTACGGGGGGCGGTCGCTCGCAGGCGCGGCGCCGCGGGGCCGTACGCTAAGGGAAAGACAGTGATCGGCCAAAGACCGGAAGAAACTCTTCGCGAGCTTCCACCGTCAAAACTCTCACTGACACTCGTTAACTCTCAACAGGTAAAACGTTTCTCACACCAAGACGAACAGTTTGACACCAAGTTTACGTAAATCGGGCTAGGATTGACGAAGTTGCCCGTCGAGCGCGGATCGCGTGTCTTGCGATCGCCAACGAAAGACCGGCGGCCAAACTTCGTTCAATGTTACAGATTTCCCGAGAGCCCACAGCTACTAGCTCTCACTCAGCTTATACTCAGACAGACCAGACGAACAATCTGACACCAAGATTGAAAGGATCGGACCAGAACTGACAAAGTTTTTCCGTCGCCCGAAAGCCCGTTGCGCGGCAATCGGCGACGAATTCTCGACCGTTGCTGGCCTTTGCCGATTCTAGGCGGAAGACCGGGAGACCAAGTTTCGCGCCGGCTAAGTTTTCGCTTCACGCGCGGGGCGTTTCTGCTAGACTATACCGCCGAAACCGTAACAGATGCTGACAAACTCTCAACAGGAAAAGTCTTCTACTCGTCAAGGTGAACGAGGTTGTCGCTTAGATCGAAACGATCAGACCACAGGCTACAAAGTTATTCACACTGACACTTTAGTTGCCGGCCGTCGCTGCACCAGGCGAAAGACCGGCGCGTGAGCTGAGAACGAAAGTTGCGGGTAAGATACGGGGCACCTATACGCGCTTCTAACGTCGAAACCGTCACTGCCACACGTTAACTCTCAACAGATGAAGTACTTGCCTCACCCAGAGGAACAGGTTGACACCAAGATGGAGTCGCTAGGATCACAGCTGAAGGAGATGTCCGTAGAGCGAAAGCCCGTTGCGCGGCGCTCGCTGGATGTAACTGTAATTACGCGTCGGCCGGGGATAGGACCAGACCGACCGCGTCCTGGTACACTACGCTTGACAGAATTAAGGGAGCTGCGCCCTTACTTAATTTCCGCCTCTACCCGGCTGCTACGGGCAGATTATCGTTAGATCTCGCCAGCGGCAAGATATAGGTATCACTGTCTGTTCATGCACTTTTCTTCAATATTTCCTTAACTAGGCGTATTCAATGACAATGGGCTTTACACGATCTGCCGAGGCAGAATGCGCGCCGCCCGAGGCACTCGTTGCTGGCGGTCGGCCACGCGGGGAACAGAAGGCGCGATGAACTTTGAGCCCTCAATCCCACGCGCAGTCCGAGGCTAACCAACAACCAACGATCACAGTTTATTGCTTTCAAAGTACCGCTGAATCCGAATCTACAGTCGACGTAAAAGGAAGGCAGAATTATGCGACGCCCGAAGCGTTCTCGTTAAGTTGGGCAGCGCCCGTAATGTATGACTCCTGCGCTCGCACGGCTCAACGACCACGCGCGCCGCAGTCTGCGATGCAGTCACAAACCACACTCACTATAGGCAGAAATGTAACACGTATTCTTCTTCGGACCGGTAGAGCCGAAGCGTCTCTGTAATATGGGTTTCACCATAACCCGTGTACTTTAACCGCACTCGCGGCGAGGCGCTCGCTGGCGTGGCCGAGGCGCGTAGGGGGCTGAGTCCTACGAAGCCGGGCCCGTCGCTCAGCAGCAGATGCTGGATCGAAATGTAATGTATAGCTTCTCTCTCACAACGTTAAGCACCTAGGCGTCCTCAAGGCACGCCAGGTCTATGGGCTGGCTGAAAAGCAAGACGATATTCACGTATTCTCAACGACTCAGGTAAAGCGGTTCTACAGCTGAAGAACCAAGAAGTTACAGATCACTCGCGATCGTGAGGAGTCGCGCTGCTCCCGGGTAAAGAAGGTTTTGGCCACGGGCCGCCCGCTGACGCGGTGCCGCCTCTATGCCTTAACCAATATAAAGTAACTGGATCACAATCGGATGCACCGTTCCGAGTATAAGATATTCAGTATATGTGTCGTATAGTTTATACCTCGCCGAGATCGTGGCGGGCAGAGTGCCGAAGTCTGCCGACGCCGGATCTACGGACGAGGGAAGAATGCCTTTTTATCGATCAAACCAATACCACAAAATACTACTGACAAGCGGAAATCGTTAACCAAGGCAGCGTATGCCAGGAGATATTCACAAGTAACAAGGAATGAGCCACCACCAACTCTTCCTGATGCGTCGTAGCGGGGCGATGCCCAATCGGCCGCCGCTCGATCGTCACCGCAGGTAAACGTACAACCTCCGCTGGTGCGGATTCGCTCAAAAGACAATATTTCTCTTCAAATTCACTCGGGATCGCTTGGACATCAACAAACCAACGTAGCAATGTCAATTCAACGTGCCGCGCTGCGTAGAGATCAATGAGAAGAACAGAGTTGATGCTCATTGACCATGGAATAGACGCCTCTATCCCACACTATAGCGATACACCGTGTGGCAGACTTTATTCCACCGGAATATCGCTGTCTGCACGCTATGGTTTGGCATAAAATCAATAATCGGTCTTCCGTATAGAAAAACCGTCATTAATTCGCCATAAATCCATTTCTTGTCCGATCTTCACGATCTTTGTTTCTATCTCTTCCTAAACGACTTCTCCGTAACCCACGCCTTAAATTAAGGCTATCGGATTTACCTAGAATTTATTATCGAATTAAAACTAACCTTAGTCCTACCTAATATAAGGGTTTGAGATGCGGTTTGGCCGTGTTATGCCTCTCCGTCGATCTCGTCTGCTTCCAGCAACGTTCTGCAGACACTAAACTGTCGGCCGCGCTCTTATGGCGCACCTTTCCGTAGCGCATTTTCGCCACATAAATTAAACCTATAGGACAGGCCTACAATTTTCTATCAGGGAAAATTACGCCTTACCTAAAAATGAATCTAACTACACGGTTGGGCTGCTTTAGGAGCGTCACCGTGGCTCCTGCCTGTCTCCAGCTCAGTTTGACAAGGCAGCCGGTCGGAGTTTCTTGTAACGAACATTGTCTTGTGGCTGAAACGCCACATAACTACTGTGGACTCAAAGCCCTCCCCTCTCTTGATATTAATGCTCTTATCCCCACCTTACAGCCTCACACTCTTTCTGCATCTAACACTCTATCTCATATTTCTTTACCAACTACGACTGCTACTAGCCCTGGTAATTCGCTCATGTACATAGACACTAATTTTAGTATACTTAAGCCTGATCCCCCTCTCCAGACCATCAACCCTTTAACGTCTATTGCTGATACTTTCATTGGCCCTGACAGGGACATGGACCCTGATATTAATTTACTGAAACCTACCTCTGGGACTGTTTCTAATTATTTTACTGAGGACGAATTTAACAGTATGATCTCTCGATCTAATCTTCAACATAACATAAAAATCCTCCATCTTAATATTAGGAGTTACTCTAAGAATCATTCCACCCTTTGGGAATATCTAAGTAATATCAACCACAAATTCCATGTTATTGCTCTCACTGAAACTTGGACTAAGGATGATAATGAAAACCTCCTGGCCTACCCTGGGTATACTACCTTCATTAAATCTAGGACTGTGGAGGGAGGTGGTGGTGGGGTGGCTTTGCTAGTTGATGATTCCCTTCAGGCTAAATCTGTGGACTTTCTACCCACTATGGACTCTACCTTAGAAACTATCTTTGTGCAGATTAATAGTCCTATTGTTCCTCCTCTCATTATCGCCTCTATATACAGACCTCCTAACACTGACCTTAACCTTTTTAACCTTACTATGGAAAACCTACTTGCTACACTCAACAAGACTAAGAAAGTCTGTTACCTATGTGGTGATTTCAATATCAATTTGCTTAACCTAGATACACATCCCCGCACCAATGATTTCCTAGATGTTATGTCCTCCTTTCTCTTTCGTCCTCTGATTCATGCACCTACTAGGATCACCAAGGTATCCTCCACCTTGATCGATAACATCTTCTCTAACTCCCTTAATTTTAAAGATAGCCCTGGCTTACTTCTCTCGGATGTTAGTGATCATCTTCCTATCTTTGTGGTTATTGATCTTCCTCTAAAGCCCACTAGCAAATCCAAAATTGTGTCATATCGTCCTAACAGTGAGATGGCTCTCTCTAATCTCCAAGCTACCCTTAGCTTGGAGAACTGGGATGAGACATTAAATTTAACTAACCCTGACCTCATCCTCAACTCCTTGAATACCAAACTACTTCACTGCTATAATACTAGTCATCCCTTAATAACTAGGAAAGCTAGAATAGGCCTATATAAAACTAAAATGAAACCTTGGCTGTCTCCGTCCCTTCTTAAATCCTGTAAAACTAAGAATAAACTTTACAAAAGATTTCTGGAAACTAAAACTGATAAGGCATTGACTAAATATAAAAAAACTATAAAAACAAATTGACTACTATTCTACGCAACTGCGAAAAACTGTACTACACTAATCTCCTTGAGCAACATAGAACTAACCTCAGGGAAACTTGGAAGATTATTAAAACCGTACTTCAGCAAAAAGGTCAGAGCATTGCTAATTTGCCCCTTATTGTTAATGGTGTTGCTATTGAGGATCCTACTACTTGTGCTAACCTATTTAATGACTATTTTGCTTCCATAGGACCTAAAATGGCCGCCAATATTCCCCTGACTTCTACCCACTATTCTTCTTACTTAAAAACTCCCAACCCTAGTTGTATGTTTATTACACCAGTTAATGATTGCGAAATTGCCGATATCATCTCTAATCTCAAAGATACTAAACCGTATGACTGTTATGAACTGCCTGTTCTTATTATTAAAAAGCTTGCGCCTATCATTTCCAAACCCATTGCTCACCTAATTAATCAATCTTTTACCACTGGCATTGTTCCTAAAGGTATGAAACTTGCCAATATCTCCCCTATTTTTAAATCCAATGATTGTCAGGATATGGCTAATTACAGACCCATATCTAAACTTACTTGTTTTTCTAAAATTCTTGAAAGAGCCATGCATTTTAGATTATCCAATTTCCTCGAAAAGACCAATATCCTATATGATAAACAATTTGGCTTTAGAAAAGGTCACTCTACTACTCATGCAATCCTTGAAGTCATTGACAAACTATCGGACGCCATCGACATCCCTAATACAGCTATTGGTGTTTTCCTGGACTTATCGAAGGCTTTTGATACTATCAAGCATGATATTTTAATTGAGAAACTCCGCCATTATGGCATTAGAGGTATGGTTCTAGAATGGTTTAAATCTTACTTATCCAATAGACACCAACTAGTAACCTATCGTGGAGCGACGTCTGATCTGGCCAGCATATGTTTTGGGGTTCCCCAAGGATCCATCCTTGGCCCTCTGCTCTTCTTAATTTATATTAATGATATATGTAATTGCTCCAATAAGCTCCTCTTCTATTTATTTGCTGACGACACTACAGTTTTTATATCCTCTAATGACATAAGTGACCTGTTCGATAGCATGAACTCTGAATTACTTCATTTATCTGCTTGGTTTAATGCTAATTCCTTATCTCTTAATATTAAAAAATCCAACTATATCATATTCTCTAGTGCAGGTAAGAAAATCCCCGAAGAACCTTTAAAAAGTAACATTCTTAACAATATTCCTATTAAACGTGTATCCCAGACCAAATTTCTGGGACTGATCATTGACGAGCACCTTAGTTGGAAATTCCATATTACCCTTACCAGGAATAAGATTGCTAAGTAGATTGGAATAATTAACAGGCTTAAAAATATTCTCCCCCCCCTCTACGCTTAAAACACTCTATAATACCTTTGTCTTACCTTATCTCAACTATGGAACTATTATATGGGCCGGAGGTTACAAAACTCACCTTGCACCTCTACTACTATTACAGAAACGTGCAGTGAGAATTATCTCTGGCTCCCACTATCTGGCTGCCTCCGCTGGTCTCTTTAAAAATCTCGACCTGCTAACGATTTATGACTTATTTAAACTCCAACTGGCAGTATTTATGTACCGTCATCAGAATAACTTATTGCCTAGTCTATTTAGGGACTATTTTATAACTAACGCTTCTATTCACAACTATAACACCAGATCACGTTTCAACATACACCACATTTCATGCAATACTAACACCAAGCAACACACTGTCAGACTCTCAGGCCCCAAACTTTGGAACTCAATTGATCCCAGCACTCGCTCCATTAATTCTCTTAATTCCTTTAAGTCTGCATTTAAAAAACATTTGCTTAAAACAGCTGACTCTATGTAGATTCTAATTAAGTTACCCACTAATATCTGTGACACTGCCATCTAGTCCATAACCTAACAATGCGATGTACTTTATGGAAATGCGGGGGAACGCATATTTGTATTTTTATATAGCTTTTCATGTTTATAACACGTATCCAGTGAGTCTGCATGAAGTTAAGGTTGGATAAATAAGAATTTTGAGAATCAAATTGTACAAAAAATCTAGCCCAAATCCAGCGCTAAAGAAATATTTTCATGAACTTTGTGTGCAACCCGACGACTTCC
Source organism: Lumbricus terrestris (assembly GCA_949752735.1). Classification (NCBI taxonomy): domain Eukaryota; kingdom Metazoa; phylum Annelida; class Clitellata; order Crassiclitellata; family Lumbricidae; genus Lumbricus; species Lumbricus terrestris. The sequence goes on from OX457044.1 coordinate 1,490,786, forward strand.
GGTAATAGTAAACAATAACTTATTTAACTTATAACTTTTATTATATAACGTAGACCATTATCATAATGGAATTACATTTTTGCTATATATTATTACTTTAAATAGTGATGAAGTTTAAAGTGATTGCTCCATATATAACCCAAAATGACACCGGTAAATAAGTAGACACATGCGCATGTTAATCGCGTATAATTCAAGACGTAAACACCACAGTCCACTGAAAATGACGGCTGCAATGCGATAGATGCGATAAACCAAGTTCACTCTTTTCCTAATTAAACTCTAGATAATTTATCGTTTTAGCGGAATAAATTATTCGCAATTGCATGGGATTTAGCGCTGATACCATACAAGTTGGATTGACGAAAATAATTCTTACTAAATAGAAATCGGACTGATGAAAAGAATATATACTTAAAAAGAAGTGGGATTTCTGAAAACATTATTGCTAAGGCTGGAACTGGATTGATGAAAAAATTTGTTATTTCAATAGAAGTTGGATTGATAAAAAAAGTGATTGTTGAAATAGTAGCTGGATTGATTAATTGAATTCTTGCCTAATTGTAGTCCTGATGATGGGAATGATTCGTGCTAAAGTAGATGCTGCATTGATGAAAAAATAATTATGATGCGCCAGTCCTAAAGTTCAGTATAATTTATTCCGTTAAAATGAAGATTTACTATTCAATCCCATTTCTATTCGGCAAGAATCTTTTTCATCAAGCGAGCATACCAGCTCCTGTTTAGTCAAGAATTTGTGTCTTCATCCCAGCTTCTATTGAAGCAACAAATAGTTGTCATCAATTCAACTTCTGTTTATTTAAAAATCATCAATCCCGCTTATATTTAAGTAGACCTAATATTCTTTAAATAAATCCAACTTCTACTTAGTAAGAATTCTTTTCATCAATCCAACTTGTATTCGACCACTGCTGAAACCCATACAATGGCAAATAATTTACATGTTTGCCCTAAAATAAGATGTTGTCAATCAAAATTGCTGTGACACAACAAGTTGAAGAATGTCTGACGAATAGGTGAAAAGAAAGGTGACATTAGAAACTGAAGAGTAGGCATATAGGAAGTAAAAGTAGCCTGATAAGCATTCATGCAATAACAGAAGCTATCAGACTGGCATTGGCTAGATCATTACTGATCATTTGAGCACTTTAGCCTACTGGCAGTGTACCCATCAGCTTTGCAAAGAAAGGAATGCCTACTTTCCCAAGATTAGGTTATACTTAAGATTTTGCAACATTTTTCATACTGTGTGTATGGCAAATCCTCATAGTTGGAGATAAACAATTTTTCCACTCGACATAATTATTTAAGCAAAGGTACGAGGACAAGTCAATCAAAATCCTTTTCAATTTGCCAATGGAAGTGTCTTAAGACGAACAATAAAGATATGCGCATTGAAAGGATATGTGGAGATGTGCTCCCACTGCACCTTGTGGGTGTCTTGGTATAACTACAAGTCACTACATGGCTTAGCACCGGACTACCTCAAATCCTATTGCTTGCAGATGGCGGCGTCAGGTGCTGGCCTTACACTGAGATCCAGTGTGAAAGGAGATCTGTATGTGCGAAGGACGAAGACACGCTTCGGGGAGCGTGCTTTTTCAACTGCTGGCCCCCGCTGCTGGAACAGTCTGCCTTCCACAGTTCGTTCTGCCAACTCTGTTGGGGTTTTCAAAACTCGTCTGAAGACATATTTGTTTTCCAAGGCGTACCTGTGACTGAATATATTATGTTTGTGTTTGTAGAGGCGCCTTTGTAACGGCATGTGCTGTGTTACGGCGCCATTGAAATTGTCGTCATTATTATTATTATTATTATTATTAACTAATATAGATCAAAGTGCACCATCTTCATCATCACACCAAGAAACTGAGTACGAGTCCTATAAATGATCAAAAGCACATAAATTTAAAAGGTAGACCAAACACAGACTGGCTTGATGATGTCTGGGAATGGTTCCAACAGAATGTGTAAAGGCTGAATATTTTGGCACTGATGATTGAAACGGAGGGAGAAAGAAAGTAAGACACATGATCAACACCAATGTGACAGAGAAGCAAGAAATAATTTGACAAAGTAAAGTGCAGTGAGCTTATCTCTGCATCACAAAACTTATGATTGATTGAACTGTATCTATATTGATCTATAAATTCATATAGCACCTCTCAAAGTGCACACCAATCAGATTAAATGAATATGCAATGCAAAGTCATTTTCCTTGACTACTTTCTGGAATTGAGGTAAATCCATACTGAATCACAGTAAGAAGACCACAATCGCATTGTTTTCACAAAGGAGTCATCACTACCTTTATCCTTACAAGTATTTCAAATTCATCGATGAAATCTTTACTTTCCTTTATGTTTTCTACATTTGTTTGAAGCTAGCTAGCTTTGAAATTTGGTCTAGCTTCTCATATCTTGTATATTGCTGCTAATATCAGCAGCATACGATTGACTGTCTAGGAATATTTCAAGGAGCATCCTGTTACAGTATCAATTTTGCTGGTGCGCTCTCATTGCCCTGTTATAATGACATTGATGATGACTATTATGTAGAGCCAAAGAGGCAATTCCGGTACGATTTGCCCCAAACCACCCTCGAATCCCTCGATCATCATTATGCCAATGCCACCCATATAATGACTGGGAAGGTCCCCAGATGTGTTACAACTTTTAAATATTGGACAGTATTGTTCTATATATTTTGTCATGGGCTCTTTTGGCAGCTGCCAGATCCATGGTTACAAATTATTATATAATTCTTTGTTCATTTGTGGTAGTTGTTGCCATGGAAGTCACTAAGCATTGCTGAATTGTAGCATTTGTCTTTGACGGACGGGACTAAGGCCACATTAAAGCTAGTGTGGGCCAGGGTGCTGATTACTCTCCAAAGCCTCCCTCTCACAGCCCACCGGTCCACCATGCACATGTTCATAACTGTGGGTCTTTTGAAACTGCAGGCTCTGGTACTTCTGCACCATCAGCAATCACCTAATTGTGGACTTGGACTGGAGGTATTATGGGAGCAATATAACCAGCCCCAGAGTTTACGACTTCCAAACCTTGAGCAGTTTTTGAAGATCGTCCATTCCAGTCTGGAACCGTGCAAAATGAGTGATTGGAAAGTGCTCTGCAGACTATCCATTACTCCATTAGTCTTTGAGAACATATCTTTTTAAGGTTATTATAGTTTACATGTGTGATAAAATATACATATTTTGTGTTTTGGTGGCCATATTGGCATTCATATTGGTAGTCAGTGACTATAGTCACTCTATTTCCACTGTGAGAAATTACTTTCTTCTTGGCCTTGAGATTATTAAACTGGATTTTCATTTGCTATTTTAGCTTACTTCCAGTCTGGGACCATGAATGAGTGATTGAAAGTGCTCTGCAGACTATCCCACTGACCTATGCATTTATGTTTGGCGGCCATAATGACCGCCAGCTTGAGTTATAAAATTAACCACACGATTGTTACAGTGAGAATGCACTACCTTGGCCAGTTGGCCTTGAGAATATTAAATTATACACTAAATTTGTTATTTTAGCTTATTAATTATTTTATAAGCTGATATATTCATATTTTTGGTTTTTAAGGCCATATTGGCCGCCATCTTGGATTGTGACATTACTACAATATTGCCACTATGATAAATCGATTCCGTGACCTTAAGAATATTAAATTTGACACTAAATTTGTTATTTTACCTTACTTATGAGCTTACATATGCATATTTTTGTGTTTTTGCGGCCATATTGGCCGCCATCTTGGATTGTTGCATTACTACAATATTGCCACTATGATAAATCGATTCTGTGGTCTTGAGAACATTAATTTTGACACTAAATTTGTTGTTTTATCTTACTTGTAAGCTGGCATATGCGTAGTTTTGTGTTTTGGCAGCCATATTGGCCGCCATCTTGGATAGCAACATTACTACGCTATTGGTACTACGATAAATCGATTCTTTGTCCTTTAAATTGCTGGATTCGACACTTTATTTGTTTCTTTAGTTTACCTATGAACTGATATATGCATACATATTTTTTCATACTTTTGGCGGCCATATTGGCCGCCATTTTGGATTTCAGCATTACCACACTGTTGCTAATGTGAGAAATAGATTCCTTGGTCTTGAGAATATTAAATTTGGCACTTCATTTGTTATTTTAGCTTACCCATGAGCAGATATATACATATATTTAGTATTTTAGAAGCCATATTGGCCGCCATCTTGAAAGTGCGTTAACTTTTGATTCCAACCCATAATGCTTACAGACTCGCTTGATTCTTATTTGGCTATGTCTGTACTACATGGAAAACCTTGTCTGCGTTCCCCCACTTCCAAATAGATACCCTCTATAGGTCAGATACTGGTCTAATCGATTCTTCCTACCTTTTCTTGTTATTACTGCTGTTCCTAATGATGTGGGGATGACTAGATAAGCGTCTGCTTCTTCTCTCCACGAGTCGATTCCCTTGCTATACCGATCTATTATCTAATGTGCAATGTTTACCTCTAATATTTCCTGTCTACATTTTGATCATTCGATGTACTAAGATTTACCATGGTGATAATAGCATGTTTACACTGAATCGATTCAATAAAATTTGATTTGATTTGATTTGAAGGTAATGGCGGATGTTTGAACGGTCTCAAGTTGTTGGTAATTGTTGTCGGATATTATCGTGTGGTTTCCGTGACATTCGGGACGATTGTAAGACGGAGTAACGAACGTTTAGTGTCCTCAAGTGTGGACTATATCGAAGGTCGAGAAGTGTAACGAACGATCGGTATAGCGCTTTACTTAAAAGCGTGTATGCGTTACAGTTTACAGCGTATACCTTAGATCAACAAGGTTACTTCTCGTGACATTGCGAATTTTTTAGATAATCTTTCGATTAAGGCTATACGTAAAACAAGGCTTCGCAACAGCATACTAGCGCTCCTAGCGAGAGGAATCGTGAACAACACATTCAGGAGATACGCATTTCATGCTATTTTGACTTAAAACTAATTCAAATGTTTCACAAAATTTCTGAAAATTATTTATAAAGCTATGAAGTTCTACTAAAAAAATAAATTAGAAATAAAGTTTAAAAAATAAATGTGTGACGTCACACATGGCCTGACCCCTCCCCTGTCACACTTTCTTATACCCCTCCCCCCTGGAGCATGACGTACTCTATGGACGGCCCCATACTTATTTACCACCAATCTCGTTTCCATTCTAAATTGACAATATGAAATAATTTAGTACTTGACGAACAGTCCGTTGACGAATAATTGTCCTTTGAAGAAACGTCCTAGAATCGTCATAGACAGACCGTTAAGAATAGTTTCCTATACTGGACCATTAAGAATAGTACCCGGCACTGTATTACTTCAAATATCGAGTATTCAATCAACTGAAAAACTTTAGACATTCTGATATTAGTCGTTTATCATTGGTGCATTAGGTTCACCCAACAAACCGCATATCTATAGCATGTAAAAAACAAATTTCAACGAAGTCATCTATGTGAGAAAATGTTCAAGTGCAACTAGATACAAATAAAACATTTAAATAAATTAACAATTTTTTCGATTAAAAAGTTTTAAAAAGTTCAATGTTCAACCACCGAGCAAAGCATTAAAAAATACTTATTTTACAAATAACTTTACAATATAAGTTATGCGTGTAAAACAGTTAAAAATTCAAGTGCAATTAATTATACTAGAAAGATATAACAATTAGGTAAACAGTAAGAAAGATATGATGGGCTTCAGACTAGGCATTCATTTAATTATAACTGTTTCCAAATTTAGGGTATCATTTGCCGGGAACGGGTGAACTTTAACTCTGGACTGTGGGCTAGGATCTTGGACGTCTGACGTTGGTCGAACGTTGATCCTTTTTGTCGTTAAACAAATCTTTCTGCTCGTCAACTTGACTATGAGGTTGTAGATGAGAAGATCCAGAAATTCGAAGAATGAAAGAATGCTTCCTCCGAGGAACAGCCCGAAACATCCGCCGAAATCACCTGAACAAATTCAACAGAACACCTATGTACGGCCTACTTGTCGCTTCAAATACATGTGCACCTTGATCTATCTTCTGTCTAACTGTCTGTCACTTTGTCTCTCTTTCGGTATTTCTTTTAAACCAATTAAAGAGAAAAATCGTTCAGCGTATGAAATATAGGCTCCAGATAACAAGGTAATGTTGTTTGCATTAAGATATCAAAATGCTGCTAATGAAATATGACTATCCGATTACATATGTATGCAAAAGAGAAAAAGTCATAAGTTGAATTAGTTACATAGGTTGTGAACATACTTAGGAACTGGACTAAATCGTATCCAGTCGTCTGTTCAAAGGTTCGATATTTCAGTTCTCCGTAGAAAATATCGACTTCCAGGAAATTGTTCCTAAAAAAACAGAGACAGACACTTCGCATTCAAAGAGAAACAACAAGACTATTAAATTTGTGTATTATAATTAGACCATTAGACCAGAGTTCATCAGCTGAGAAATGTTTTTACAAGCACTCTGCATTTAACAGCCCAAGTTCTCGCCACCTCTGAGGTGTTGACTGAATTCACTTTGCTTTCCAGGACTGATTCCAGGGCCGTAAATGTGCTACAAGATGCGGGATTGAAACTGACCATAGGCGTAAATTAACAGAACACCCATGTATGACCTACTTCAAGGGCTGAAATTGCATCATTCCGTCAAGAAACCCTAATGAAACCCCCAGTTCCAGTTCAGTAACACGTTAGCTTAAACAATTGAAGCCCCATGGTCTAACAATAATGATATATATCTGATTTAAAGAAATTTATTAAGAAAAGATTATTTATATCATCTACACCCTGAGCCAACCATAACAAATATCGGTCCATTAATAAGCTTAAGTCACATTGCACACAGGAGAATAAACGGTTTGAACTCTTGCTCTCTCTCCTTCTCACTCTTCCTCTTCGTCACCAGCAATTCTAAATACCAATCACTATCGGTATAAGACAGAAATAGGAAAACAGCGAATGCATAACTACCATAAATACCACCCTGGCTTTGGATTGACCAGACTAGCAAATATGCAAGCATGCTTGGGAAGGGTAACCAAATTCTTTGAGGGGGTAACCTCAGCATAAGGGTGGATGTGCTCCTCCCCATTTTTGAAGATTTTGTATTGCCACGCTGCATTAGGCTATCATTTTAACGAAATTGCCCATCATAGTTATGGTTTAAGACTTGAAAAGCAAACTTGCATTGTTTTAAAAAACCTTTCTACATTGAAATAGTCACATTTTAAGCTGTTATCTCATCAAAATTTACTTTTATTTCATTGCTTAAAGACATGATTTCAGACTTCAATAAATGTTCTTCCCAACTGATTTCTAGTGGTGCCCATGCAAAGGTGGGCCTCGCATGGTCTATTATTTTTGTGGTGGTGCTGGGCGCTCACGGACCTCGCAGAGACGGTGTCCATGAACCTAATAACAAATTCAAGAATTTCCACCAAAAAACTAAAGAATAGTCTGTGATGATTGCAGCTGGCGCCATAACAGTTTGTCACAGCTGAGAGAAATGACGTCCACGAGAAAACAAAAAGGTTGGAAAAAAGTCCTTCATGTTCACTCCTCAAGCTCAAATTCACTCCACATAATTCAGGGTAGCCTAGGCCTACCGTTGTGACGTATATATACCTGACAAAATTGTCTCCAATGAAAGTGGAATCGTTGAAACTGGTCAGCTGCTGGTTGAGAGTGTTGACGTTCTTGATGACGACCTGTTGCGCTGCACGGAGCTCCAATTGCACACTGGTCAGCGTCTGCTTGAGACTCGAGTCGTAAGCACGAACAATCATCGGAACAATCGTTGCGGAACTGTTGACTAGCCCAGCGAGAGTCATGTCTACTCCTATAACCTGTTCAATCTGATCGGAAGTCAACTGAAACCCAGCAATCTGCAAACAAACACAAACGAATTCGATAATCATAGCAGATTCAGTTTTCAGGCGGGTATTACAACCAATGCCTACGGATAAAATTTTTAAAAAAATAGCAAAAAGAAATTAATTAACATATAATCGCAAATAATCATTCGCATCTAACACAAATAATACCCCACGTTAAAATTAGGAATCATTGAATTTCGAGTCAGTTACATTAGGCAGTGGCGGCGCCAGGATTTCAGTTTTTTGGGGAGGGCTGACTTTTCGGAGAACATTTTACGTTTCCAGTCGCCAAAATTTCTGATGACCTTTCGACCAAAATCGTAAGAAAAATTTCCATTTTGCCCGTCAAAATTTCTGATGACCTATTTTTAATAATCGATCAAAATCTCGAGAAATATTGACCGCCAAAGCTGTCTTCTAAACCTTGTGGCGTACCTTTACGGCTTTTTGGGGGATGGGGGGGGGGGCTAAAGGGGGTTAATCGTCAATTGTTTTATTTTTACATGAGAAAAAACTGGATGGCCTTTTGGCGGGTGCTTAACCTAGCCCCCCTAGCGCCGCCACTGCCATTAGGGCATATTTTTCAAAGATTTGGATGGGAAAAAAACCTTGACAAAGGTTTTTTGTAGACACAGATGTCGAAGATCATAGAAACGATTAGGTCTACAATCAAACATGATAAAATCAGAAGGCCTATAACTTACTATAACGTCTTGAAGCATCGGAATCGGACTTCTCCACAAGAGCATTTCTCTGGCGAAACCAGTGACAGTTGTTTCATTGTATGCCATATATGTATACACTTTATTCAAGTTTGCGATCAGCTGTGTGTAGACGGAAATTGTCCTCGTTTCGATGGTATTGATGATGGACGTCACATCCGATAGAACTGAAGTCTCTATACCAGACAATGCACTGTCGACATGAAGCAACAACCTGCTGTTCGACTCTTGCAAAAATCTGTCTGAAAGTTGAAGTTTCGTTTGGCTACCGTTTTGATATGCAACCATCAGATCATCCAACCAGCTTGCATCTGCCAAGAGTGTGTTCATCGACCGCGTTGTGCCCGCCATGTCAACCGTCGACACGGTCCGGTCGACAGAATCAAGGGAGGACTGAAACGTTTTCAAAAAGTCTGAGTAATCAGACATGCAGCTGCGGATGTCAGACAAACTCAGTCGCATATCCGACAGGTAGTACTTAATTATTAAGAATCGATCTTCTTCGCTATATCCATCGCATACCTGTGATGCCTTTGTGGAGCTGGGAAACAATGTGGACAATGTGCTGGTTAGAGCAGTTGATGGAGTACTGGCAGTTGGAGTAGTAGAGCCAATTAGGTCTCCATGGACAATAGAAGCGCCAATAGTGCTGACGGTGGTAGTTGACGAAGTTGTGGGACATTGTTTGGTGGACATCATAATAAGTAAGGCATCTATTATATCGTTTATTTCGACCATAAGCATCGGGCATTTCTTAATAGTGAAGTTCGCTGGACAGAACTTGCCTAGAGAGTCACTTACTGATGTCAACGTTTGCTTCAGAGATTCAAGTACATTCCTCACAGACTCATACTCTTCAGTTGTCATGGAAAGCTCTGCAGAGTTCGTCAAATTTGAGAGCTGCTCATTCAGGGAATTCATCTGATCGGAAATACTCTGAACCAAGAATGTAACGTTATCGCCGTAGCATTCTTGGAACTGATCCAAAAGTCGCTGACTGGAGTCGATATCGTTTCCTGTGATTTCAATTAATTTTCTGGCAGCCTTTAAGACGAGACTCGTCACAGAAGTAGCAGGATTTAGAATGTTCTTGTAGATCAGAGTCTTTACTTGTCCATGACTGAGAATCACGGATTCCAGGCCAGATATGGTTTGCGTCAGTTCTACGTCGTCTACCCTATTAGCGATTTCCAGGCTGTGCCAGTAACTCTGGCGTATGCTGTCTGTGTTCCACAGAGTATTTGCCAAACCGACTCCTGACAGTTGGGATTCTGACAATGCAGTTGCATAGGAAAAGACGAAGCATTCGTCCGGACAATTGCAGGTCCATTGATCTGTGAAAATTATTTGATTGATTAGGCCTAATTGATTGGTTGATTGCTTCGACTAACATCAAAAAATTAATACACATTTATAAAACGTGATAAATGTGGTTTTGTCGTCTAAAAATGCGGTAGTACGGAACACCGTATGAAAATTTTAAAAAGACTTTTATTATAATTAATAGAACTTCAGAGTGAGTCTTTTATCTATACGGATTGTCGTTGGTCGGCAAATAATTGTGAAACAAAAGGATAGACTAATGGAATATTCTATCCTTATCTAATTTAAAGTAGAATCTAAAAACGTCTCAAATCTATGTCAATTTTGAACACTATGAAATAGACTTAATATGTCAGTGAGTTCTGTCAAAAGCCAAAGTCAATTGTCTCGACAGGATTTAAAAATAGTTTTGCTCGTATCTTCAATTAACTTCCATTTCGATTACACAGAGTGAAGGTGTCTCTTAAGCCGTTCCTTTGGCGGGCGTCAGGCGTTGAAACTGATTTCATGAGTTTATCTTAGCATCGGTAAACTGAATGCGCTGAAATCGATTTCAAGATGCTCACGAGGTAGCTTGAACACAATTCTATACTACACAGCACGAATTCTGAATCAGATTATCCATTAAAAGCAATAATTTTGTACATCTATTTAGGTACCTTTCATCAAAATATTTCAAACAGAACAAAAGTTATGCCACTTTTTGGAATCTGGCCATCATGTGTAAATATGAATTGTCTATAAGCATGTAAAATGTTATTTCGAAATTCTTACTTTTGGCCAAGATATTGGCAAAAAACCTAGAGGGTCTTTTTTTGGCGCACTGTGTATAATACAGATCACGAGCAATATGAACCCAGATTCAAACTCAGTGGTCAACTACAACTTTTCGTTTCCGGGTTTAAAGATTGAGAAATGCGATTTCTGTAGCACGAATCCTCGCAATTCTCAAGGCCTCAGTTCCAAGCGAAAAGTTATAGACAGGCCAGTGAGCCTTATGGGACACGTAAGCTTATTTTAGGGGCTTGAGCTTCGTCTGGAGCAACCTTAGCCCTAAAGTCCAGGCTGCTCGGGGTAATATGAAATCGATGTAAGAATACTGGAAACAATTTTAAATGGAACGTAGCTTAAGGCTTTCGCACTGGAACAAAATCGATAAAGCAGCGTGGCTTATCTAAAGCTTTTGCAGAAAATCCGATAACGAACCTGACGCCGACTATATTTTGATTAGAGACATCTTACCTTTCGACGATTCAATGCAGGATAGGTAAGAATGCAGAGAACAAATTTCACTGGGACCTAAAATATTCAAAAATGTCTCATATTAAAATAAAATACCGGTAGCTTACATCACAGAAAATTTAAAAAAATCTTCAACTCGTTTCCCGTGAGAACTAATCTCAGGTTTCAGTCAACAAGATTAATTAAAATGTATTGATTTTGTAAGGTAGGACTGCATACACTCGCTTACATGTTGGTCAACAGTAGGCTATTATACAACACAATACAATCCAATCCACTTTATTGCAACCAGAAAACAACATAACAGCAAAGGTAAAAATATACATGCATTGGCTACACAGGGGGCCCTAAAGGGATAGCCATCCTGCTGGGGAGGGTCATGCACCCAAGTAAAAATTCCAAGAAAAGATTATACAATAGAGCAAAAATTTAAACAAATTAAATCAAATTAGGTGATGACAGGTCGCAGAAAAGATTAAATTGATAACAGGATGTAGAGAAACAAAATTAACTATATACTTAAGTAAAAACCTTAACTACATGTGGTCATGTGCACTTTTATGCGTGCACGCAAGCGGTGACCTTGCTTTTTCAAAAGAACTGTTAAGTGCCAGCCTCGTGCAAATATTCACTGACTACTCAATTTGGGTATGGAATTCGATACAAAAATAATTTGGGCAGAGAAATTGATTAGGTTGGAGAAACTGGTTGAAACGTTGGAGAAATAGTTTAAATGGGTTGCTTCAACCGACCTGGCATATAGACGTCTTTACAGCTACATTCGGCCAAAACAGATCTCGTTTTGCATTCCAGTTGACACTTGGCCGTTGTGTATCGGTCGGTTGAGTTGAAGAACTCGTAGTCCGTTGAAGAACATTGTCCCCAAGGAGGACTCAGATTCACAGTCTTAACGACAACAAAGACCACAATAAGTTCAATGGAATTGGAGAGCCCCTCATCTTCCTAGTAATTAAACGCTAAAGTCTTTCATGCACTATTCATGTAGGTTAGTAGCCTCTATTGCAGTAGTTCCCAACCTTTTTTGACTTTAGAGCCACTTTTTATAATTTGGAGGACACGAGCGCCACTTTTTCTTAGTTGAATCGTAATCGTAATCTCGAGACTTCTACAGCGCCCACAAAAGCCAAGTCGCGGGAACCAGCTTATTCACAGGCGCTCAATCAAAACAAAATGGATAGGCAACGGGTCAAGTCCGGAGAGTCAGGCAGGCAAATAGATGGACGGCTGAGGTGGGTGATGTTTAGAGTTGAAATGACGAGGGATGTGAGGAGAAGAGGAGAGGAGGAATCAGGGTAGGATTTGTGAAAAAGCAAATTTTCAGTTGTGAGCGAAGGACATGTGGGGAGCTCAGCTCAGCTGCCCATGGTAACTATCTCGTCCCTTTTTCTTGGCCCTCTATCATGCAGCCCGTGGTGGGTCCAGCTATCTGGAATGCCCTCCCTGCGGCTGCCGCTCACTTCACATGACTCTGCTGGCTCTTTCTAAAGTCTTCTCAAGACTTTTCTTTCCGAAGAAGCGCCTCTGAGTAGTGATCTTGGAGGAGCACTATATAAATTTATGTGATTGATTGATTTGAAGATGGCGAGAGGTGGAGGTTTGGCGAGTTTGTATGACGGGTCAAAAGTTAGTCGTAGTGCTGGCGGAAGCTTGAATGGCAATGGCAATGGAGCGGTTTCCGGACTTCAGTGATGGGAGGGCGAAGCAGTGTAATGGAGGATGAGGAGTGTGTTGAACGAAGTGGCTGGATGGTGAAAAACTGACGAAGATAGAACGGCAGGGATGATTGAAGTGTTTTACAAGTGAGTGATAGGACTCTGTATTCTATGCGTTCGGGTATTTTGAGTATAGAAGTAGAACGATTCGGAATGCATGGCCTACAAGTCTCAAATTGTAATGCTAAAGAAATTACATTCCCACACCATTTATTCAGTAATATACAATTCATGACATTCCATGCTACACAGGAGCATAATAACATGCTGAACAGCTAATGCTATTGCTCGAATTGCCACATGAATGGGTAAACATGGAAAGGAATTCCACAGATAGCAGGATATAATACGCTTCTGTAAGTTGAGTGTCCGGTTAAACGACTATTCGAAAGAAAACAGATGTTGTGATAGGACAAGTATTGAAAGATTGAAGAGCGAAACCAGTTAAGAACGGGTTTTGGTAGGACACAGTAGGAGAGATAATGCTGTTATTATTGCTATAAAAGCACCATTCCTCATTTAATTAAATTTGATAAGCCTACACGAAAACCAGTCTAATCTGGAAGATTCTGCGGCGCGCAACTGCTCTTCACTATAGATATTGGACATAGATAGCATAATGGGGTATGTTATGCGACAATATGTCATATTGGAAGCCAAGAAGTCTTATTACCGTCTGGTAGTCAAGTGGTGCCAACGTTTGGTAACCAGGTGCAGCGGTGAAACCGGAATCTGCGACTTGAGGAACGTCGTCGTAGATATGCATGTGAATCTGAAATCAACGATTGATGATCAACGATGAGTCAACAATTACACCCATTAACACTCTACAACTGAAATCAACTGAATCGAAATTATGTCAATCATCTAAATATTTTCTATCAATATTGGGTTTATTATTCATGATTGATATGTGATGCAAAATGTTGCTGATGCAGAACCTTGATTCCAGTGTTCTGTTTGTAAACAGGAATATTTTCGTATTGTTCCACGTTCAGCATCAGACGAAGACCGAAGTTCGCTCCTGTTACGACATAAAGCGTAAAAATATATATTTAATTTTACAATTTTTAAAAATTGATTTATTTCCAAATTTTCTCAATTCTAAATTCAGAAACTTGCAATTACTTTGGGTTCCTGAACTAGGCCTAAGCGAGAACGGCATCGAGCACCTACGGGCATTGGTCCCTCGGTTGTTGATGATGATGATCCTGAACTAAAATTAAATATCTGGCCATCAACGTAAGGCAGTGTCTCATTGGAACCCGAGGTCGCATGGGATCTCGAGGGCTATAATAGCTCAGTTGATGTGGTTTCGTACCAGCAAGGTTGGTATGATGCGGCATTGCTCTCCCCGAGCGGAGGGAGTGCATATTTCAGTAGGGCTGAAATGCTGTCTACCCAGAGACTTTTAGGGGAGGCTGTCGCAGAAATCCGGAGACCGTTTCATGATTCATGATGGTAAAGATGAAAAAGATGATTGTGACGACGATTAGTACGATTATGGCGATGAACACTGATGATGACGCAATCCTACCGGTTTTATCCGATGACAGGATATGGGTTTCGTCTCCATTGAAAGTGTAGCAGAGACCGAGATCGGTAAGCTCGCTGCGTATATCCGTTTTATTACACGCAACACCATTCCAATGGCAGCTGAATAGAAACACATCAAGCTAAAAATAATGAACTGTCTGAAACGGGATTCTAGAGCACAACTTATTCCACTGATACCATACCGAACGGATTTAGCAAAGAGTTGGGTTAGGATGTTCACATGCATCCCTTGCATTCCAATCACCGGTGGATTACTTTAAGGTCTTTACTACTCTGCTATCTACCTTTGTGCACTGGACAATTCGAAACGCATATTTAATATCAACGTACCACTCCTAATCAGAATACACGTCGACAACGCACTATAATAAAGTAAAAATAATCGCAGGTGTTAGAAACTATTGCAAACTATATTTTACAGTTGAAACTAATTGCGGGTTGAGGAGGAATGCAAATAAAATTGTCAAAGTTTAAGTCCAGTAGACTGAATATTTCGAAAAACGTGGAACCCATTTAATGGAGTAGATTTATTATGATGACATCTCACTTCTTTTCAACTCAATCCTTAGATACCGCGTGAATGAATAACTCTTGTTAACGCTCTCGTCCAAGAGATTTTATCTAACTTAACCTCAACATTCAGATCATAATTAGCGCTATATGGAACTGCACAAGTACTGGTATCCGGCTAACAAGCGTCGCGCAGACAATTGCCATGCAAAGCAATTTGAGCAGCTAAATGATGTTTCAAAATGGAATATTAGATATGCTAAAGGTTGAAAAATTTACGTGTAGATGAGACGATCCCGCAAATGACCGATCATTGTTGTCAAGTCTCCCATGTTGTATTCTGCAAACAAAAAGGGCAATGATTGCGTTGGTGATTAAATCAAAAACCGCATCATCGCCCAACTTAAAAGTAACTTGCCTGCACAACATTCGCAATGAATATAATATACGCAAAATTAATGTCAAGTTTCCTATAGCGTGAACAAAATTTAATACTTCAAACATTGGAGTTATCCTGTGGTCTGTCTAGAATGCCACTTCTTTGGTTTAAATCATACCTTACTGACCGCTCACAGATGGTTGTCCTTGGAAAATCCAGTGACTGAGTGGGTTCATGTTAAGTATGGTGCCCCCGGTCTCGGTGCTTGGTCCCATCCTTTACATTCTCTTTGCTCCTGAGCCTATATATTTACTAAACACGGGGCAAATGGTCATCTTTATGCAGCTGATGCACAGGCTTGTGTTCAATTCTATTGATTCTCTTGTTTCTGATCTATACTATTGGATGTCTAGGCCAACTAACCGACTTTGTTTAAACGCTACAAAGACTCAACTGATCTGGCTTGGTACTAGGCAACAGTTAGCTAAACGTGACTTGAAATTACTGACTGAGAAATTCCTGCCTGTACATATTCTTCAAGTGTTCGCATCCTTGGTGTAACACTTAACTCCTCACTCAGGTTTAAGGAAAACATAATTATCTAAGCTGACTCGCTCTTGCTTTTCTCAACTGAGGCGGCTCAGATCCATCGGATGATCAGTCTCTTTCTGTCTATAGCCTACAACCATAGTTCATGCGTTTGTATGTTCCCGTCTAGACAACTGCAATTCACTTCTCATTAGCCTCCTGAAACAACGTCTTTATCCCCTTCAATCAGTCTTAAATGCTTCGGCTAGGCTCATAGCTCGACTCCCTCGCTTTGTGCATATTTATACATAAAGGTTTGAAGTATTGCACTGACTCCTCTGTCTTGTCTCCAATGCAAAGCAGGGAAATGCCCAAAAAAAACTCTCAAACTATAATATTATGGAAAAACCCTCATTTTCATCTTCATCTTGCTCAGTGCATCCTGCAGATCGTCTCAATCGTTTTGTTCCGAGGACTAGGACTGCTCTTGCACTACATCGGGCGTTTGCTATGATTGGTCCTTACATGTGGATTGTGGAATGATCTTCTTCCATCACCACGGGCAAAACTAATGACTCGTTTTCTTCATCAGTCTCTCGATCTTTAAAACATACCTTTTCCCTCGGAATTTTTCGTGCTGAGTGCGTCTCTGAATAGTCATTCTGTGAGGCGCTATATAAATGCACAGATACAATTCACATGTGTGCAAGCGCAAAACATGATAATCACAGTAAGTAAATCTCACGGATAAAAACTTTAGGCTCAATATGTTGTAAGGGTAGGTTAATTTTTCTCAAAAAATGAATGAACGGAAACTGAAGGCGACAGTGTAACTCACGAGCAGTGTCATTTAGAACGAGTTGTATGAAGGCGTCGCTTGGCAGACGATCTCCAGCGTATTGCTCACTCGTAGCTTGCTGACCTTCAATCGTATCTGTCAAAAATCGAGAGTTAAATCAATATTCTGCCTTTGAAATTAATTGTGTTGAAATATTATCACAAGAGGCATTTTATTATAATTTTATTTGTTAGGACACCGAATCTAAGAGACCAGTTAAAAATTAGAGCCACAGATTGTTTCTCTGTGATGTCCAATGCGTTATACTTAATTTGATCTATTCTCTGTTGTTCGAAGACTCTTAACAGTACTATGTGAATGTAAGCATTAATAATACTATGACTCCGAAAATTGGTGGGTAAACGTTATTTTCAAATTCTTCCCATGTCAACATGACTTAACCTGAAAACAGAGCGTGACTGGCAACGATTTGAAAGGTGTATATAACCTGAACATGGCGAATTGATCATTATCAGGTTACGAATGGCTGCGTATTCAATCTTCAAGGTGAATCCAATTTTCTCAGCCACAAATGCCACCTGCTGCACTTGGCCATCGTTGCTGCTTAGTGAAACATTTGCAAAGTTCCAGTTGGATGCGTTCGTCTGGAGCCCATAGCTAAGGTCCAT
This sequence comes from Lumbricus terrestris, assembly GCA_949752735.1. Taxonomy (NCBI): domain Eukaryota; kingdom Metazoa; phylum Annelida; class Clitellata; order Crassiclitellata; family Lumbricidae; genus Lumbricus; species Lumbricus terrestris. The sequence goes on from OX457044.1 coordinate 1,508,218, forward strand.
TATCTTTCTAATGACGGATGGATTGGATAGGCTGGTCGTCTGTATGCTAAGAATGATCTTCGGATGACTCAGTCGATATTGAAACTGCAGACAAACTGATCCGTTGATCTGAATCGGTGGAGCCATCAGCACAGCTGTGTCCAACCACTCTCCAAACAGAGCCTTCATAAAGTAGTCTGCAAGACAAACCAAACCGTAGTTGCTCATACACTTATCAGGTTATCTGCTTTCTAAAAACAGTCGTCCGACCCATTGTGAAAAATAAAAGTGTCACTGTGCTTTCAAGTAACGTCAGCAACAAGACATGAAGAAGCGCACGCCTTTCCAGATAGCACGAATGGATGATACGAAAGGGATCCATGGTCCATGTTTGGGATTAGATTAATTCGAACCGTGTGCAGTAAATTCTAACAACCAGGCACCTGTCTGATCCTATATCTTCACACCATTCAGTATCTTCAGCATCTCAATTGTTCGCCAGAGGATGATCACAACGGTTCTTTCTGGCCAAGATTGCAAAAAACACGGGACACAATCATTGCATTACTGCGGATCTTTTAAGTTGTTACGGGGATCTGTTCACATCTCGTCTCGGACAACTTGACTGCATTGAAGCACAGGATATAATAAAGAAAACAAAAGCAAATGAAGAACTGAATTAATCTAAAACTATAAAGGCGAAACTTTTCCAATGTTTGCGAACAATTTTCTTCTTATCCACCCGACCGATTTTTCCCAATATTTACAAAAACACTTTTTAGGACCACTTAACAAATATAGGGGGGTTCGCGATCCAAAAATCTTACCTTTGCCGAATTTGAAACATTTAATTTTTAATAATCCGACGAAAGCTAATATAATGCAGTATTTAAGATTGGTCGCCGGATCGCTTTCAAAGACCCCATAGATTTATGACGTCATCACTTCTTTACTTCGCTTTAGGCGGTCGATTTTATAGCGCGCGCTTTCGCTAAATTATACTAAAAACACTGATAATAATATTATGAACGGTTGATCGCAAGACAATGACAATAGATACCGGTTATTAATATAGTACCGTGTCGTCGTACGTATACAGGCCATCTGGACATTACCGGTATTTATGGCGGACGGGTTTAGGCAAAAGAACCAAAATTCGCCGGCAAATGGTGGCCACAACGGAGGGTGACGAACCCGCCCCGCAGGGGCGGTTGCAATGGAAGCTGGGTTGGGGCGAAAAATCTACATTTCACCGACAACGCCAGGCACCCCAGGCTGGGACCGGGTTGGGGCCGATGGAAGAAGGTGGGGTGAGAAAGGCTAAGTGGGAACGGGGTCAGCGTGGCAGTGGACCAAATATCGAAATTTCCCGGGCAACGCCGGGTAATTCAGCTAGTTAATTCATAAAACTTAATGAATTTAAATGAAAACAAGGCGAAACCTTGACACAACGGAATAGAGCAGTATTCCCTCTGATTGGCTGAAGCGTTAATATTGCACCAAGGCCAGACAAGGTAAGTTCCATCGAAAGATGGATTGCGGCAGTAGTTGCTGACATCTTCCAGAAGAACCTCCTCTCCAGTCTGATCAATGGAAGAGTCCGCAAAGTAAGAGATATCGTTGAAAGCATGGACGGTGGGGTACTGTGAGTTCCAAGGTTGACAAGCTCTTCCACTGTATGCCGCGTTCTGTGACCCTACATAGCTTCTGCCATCTGCGTCTGACACACACTCACGCCGACGTACCACATCTAGAGCAACACAAACACACACATACACACACACACATGAATTTCCCCATTCTCACGTCCACATCGTCGCCAGGTGAGATATATATTCTGACATCTCTTTACTCACTATCATCATTATCATATTCATCGTTGTCACCATCATCGTTATCATCGTTATCATCATAAACGGCATCATTATAACTGGGTCATCACGTCCTTCAACATCGTTATAACTAATCGTCATCGTCGCCGCCGCCACCGCCATCATCATCATCATCATCATCATCATCATCATCATCATCATCATCATCATCATCATCATCATCATCATCGCTTGTATGTGCACTTGCTATAGCGCCACTTTAAGCTCTACACTCAGAGGCGCTCCCGACTGCAGAGCGGACACTACATCGGAGTTTCACGGCGAAGCGCTGAGCATTTGCGAGTGAAGGACCTGCCCAAGGTCTTGAGGTGGATTCGAACCTGCAACCCTTCGGCTGCAAGGCGACAAACATACCCACTACACCATCGCGCCCTACAAATGGCATCATTATTGCGGGATCATCATGTCCTTCATCATCGTCATAACTAATCTTCGTCATAATCATCGTTGTCATTTTCATCACCATCATCATCATCCCAACGGAGCATTACCTGTGGGTTCCACCGGTACAGCTGTAACCACCCAACGTGACTGCTTCTCGGATGCGTCGTGGTATCCGCAGCTGTCGAAGTTCGTGAAGTCGCACGACAGATTTGTGATTGGCACAGATGCTGTAGAAACAAAAATAATATTTACAAAGTCAACATCTAGCCTTCTCTGCTCAATGCTGAGTGAAATCTGTTCTAAAACCGAAAGACTTGAGACTGTCGGATAAATTCGCAAATTATTTCTCGATGTCATAGATGAGGGTAGACATTATTAAATACTAATCTACACGTTAGGGGCACTTTTTTTAGTGCATTCGACTCAGAAGCGCTTCAGGTCCAACCTCGGCTACATAGGAGAGTGCTAAGGCTAGAGAAAAACAATGCGGAGTGATCCCTGTGCACTAAGCGAACTGCCACAGAAAGCCGAGTGAAGCCGTTTATAAGTGGCAGGGCCAAGGACCGAGAAAACCCAGCGTTACCTTGTGCATATTGGAGCAAGACCCTTTCTATAGCGCGTTTTAAAGACTCTCAAAAACTTTTAGTCACTTTTATGAAGTGATTACCGTTTTCATGACAAGGTCCGAATTCCATGCTGATGTTTTTAATTGTGGCGTTTTCGTTGAAGTAAGCACTGAGCTGAATTTGATAAACGTTTCTGTCGATAGGCAATTGGAATTCCCCGAGAATTCGGTCCTCCGTAGCGCTGCCACTTGTGAACACAGTTCGGTTCCACACTGTGCCGTTCTGCGATTCTTGGAAGAGTTTCACCTGGACGCTAGATGGCAGAACGAAGTCCACTGCTAGACAGACAATCCCAGCAGATACACTGAAGACCTCTGACGTCCACTGAGCCGTCAGATTATCAGATTCTTTGAGATCACTTTTCAAGTTCCTTGTCAACTGCAGCGAGTACCCTGGACAATAAAATTACACAGAGATGGAGAAAGTTGGCTAGAGCTGCATCAGTCAAAGTGTACCCGGATATGATTTGTTTAGGCGTGATCAGGCTGACCGCAGGGAGCAGGAATGACCACAGGAATTCTACTTCATGGCATTGCTGCTAAATGACTGCCAGAGTGTGTGAGGAAAACATGGATCTCTTTATGAAGAGTCGTAGTTGGAACAACTCCAGGCTCTCGTGCTCTCACGTGTGGTATATACCAGCACGCCGGCGTGTTACTTGAGTTTTGGTTGTGTTGCAGGATTCGTTAACAAGTAATAAATTAGGCGATTCGTGGATTTCAGTGGATAAGGAAGCGTTGGGAAAAGTCGGTTCCATATTCTCTGTCGTCTGCCCTGTTTGTTCTGCTCAGATGGATCCAGATTTGCCGAGGGCTTATGACAACAGAGTCCGTTGCCCTCGAGCAAATTTGTTTGGCATAACACAGCTATCACTGCATTTTTATAAGTCGTTCAAATCCCACTTTATTAACTGTGCTTGGGTTGGGAACGCGTCCGAGTTTTTTTTATTGACGAGGCGCTATGTAAATTCTCGAAATGAATGAATTACTAAGATAAGTTGAGTTTGAGATGTTAGTTAATTCGATATTTCTTTCTGTTTTTCTGTTTCCCTCCATTTGTCAATTTTCACCCACTTTCATTACTCAATAAAGCCACGCACAATGTCACCTTTTTATTAGACAACAAAGCAGTACAACATGACCGCATTTATACACAACGCTTCATCAATATTTAGTTTATTTCAACATTGGGGTCCATATTAAGTGTGACTAGCTACAAGGGTTAACTGGAGAGAACACGATTCGAATGGTAATTCCTACCTCTCGGAGGATCACTTCCTTCGATGGCATAGGTTACAGTATTCATGCAGTATCCCAAGGACGACCTTAAATAGACATAGAGCACGTCATTTGAGGCCCATGTGTTGGATGACTTGAAGTTGATATTGTCCGCTGTCTTTGAAGTCAATTTTCCATTCAACTTTCCGAAAACCTGCGGGATAACATCAAGTTCGATTGGAAACAAGTTTTCGCTTTATGCTCCAACTCCAACAGTAAATGGGATTTAAATAATTCTGCATGGAGAGATGTACAGGCCTGCGGAAACTATATTGGGCAACAGGATAAGCCGAACCGATGTGCACAATTCCAGCACGTGTGTCAGTGGTTGCAACATTCCTTTCGTCAGATATATGGCCTAATCACATTCTAGTCATGAGGGCTATAAAGAAACAATCGAAAAGAGTTCACAGGGCCGACAAATGACGATATCTTAGGATCGACGACTATGACTGAAATTCTTCAGAGCGAAGAGGACGCTCCATAATTGACGGAGCAGGAGGATGGAAATCTGGCTGAGTCATAAAGTGGATCTGACCTAACAAAAGTGTGGCTTTCGGTCGAAATGAAGAGCTCAGTTAATTAAACTGTGACCGGGCAATCAACTTAAAAACAAACTGAGTGCAAGGCAGGTTAAACGCCACCGTATTATAGCCCATACTTTATAGTGCTGAACAATAATATTATAAAGCACTAGCTATGGTGCCCGGTATTGCCGGAGGAAATTTGGGTTTTTCCATCCACCTGGCGTTCTCCGGCACAGGTCGCGTTGTCGCCCCACCACACTCCGCCCCACCCCATCAACCCGACCCCACCAACTCCACCCCGCGCAACCGCTCACTTAAGGTGTGGCCTTATTGAGTGATAAAAGTAGGTATGCGTTGTCGCCCCGCCCCGCCACGCTCCGACCCACCCCATCAACCCGGTCCCACCAAGTCCAACCCCCAACTCCACCCCGCGCAACACCCACACTGCCCGGCCGCTTTTGAGTAAACCATTGAGGCCCTCGACTTCATTGTTAACAGAATGAGAATCATTGCCTCTGCGGCCCATAGTGCCAGAAAGGTTGAAAAGCACCGCTCTACAGTTTAAAGTCTCTATTGACACTGGGCGCTGAGCAGTGAAATAATTATTAAATGAGTTTTAGGTCAACTCACCACCGATGAGCATTCTGTACCATTATACAGTGACGCTTTACAAATGCTGTTCATTGTCTGGGGTTCTGGATCGGCATAAACAGTTGCCGCCATAATACTCCAAACATTTTCTATTGGTGACAAATCCGGCGAATAAGGCGGTCAGTCCCCCAGTGAGATGTAGCCATTGATATTTTTGTTTATGCCGATCCCGAACCCCAGACAATGAACACCTTAAAACGTCGGCTTCGTAAGGCATGGACAATTGGACATCGATACCTCTGACAACTCTGAAAAATCTAATTGGCTCGATGCCTAATCGACTTGAGGCTGTAATAAAGAGTAAGGGAAACATTATTAAGTACTAAATGATAATTTGTATTAATTAATTAATTATGTGTGGATTAACAATGATGATCGTACAATACTGCTTTCGGCCTATATAACTGGACGTTTACTTGGCACGAATTTGATGACGTCACGGATATTGGCGCTAAAATTTAAAAAGTGAGCTAGTGATCTAATTTATTTGCGTAGCATTTTCATTTGAACAACCTATCCGCCAATATAAAACTTTCCACATTATCTTGTGTATAACATATATTTATCTGCATTCAAAATCGTTCTCGACCTATCGAGACACCCTATACATATTGCAATAAGCAGCATTTAGCTTAAGCCACTCGCTGTATATCATCTATAGGCGTAATTATACGCTAGCAATGTAGGAATAAATTAATAAATTAATATAAATATAAATTAGTAAATATGTATCTGTATGTCGAACTCTGTCCTATCTGGTCTTCCGTCATCAACACTTCAACCCCTGTCTTCAGTTCTACACACGGCCGCTCGCCTGATAAAAGGTCTTGGTCCCAGAGACCACATCACTTCAACTCTGAAACAACTACACTGGCTTCCCATCCGTGCTCGTATTGCTTTCAAAATTTCCCTCCTGATGTTTCATATCCACTATGGAACCTCTCCATCCTACATGGCATCCATGGTTACGCCATGTTCCGCCTCCAACTCCAGAGGACTTCGTTCGTCCTCGCGTAGTGACTTTGCTACACTTCGCACAAACCGGAAGTTTGGAAGCCGTGCCTTCTCAGTATCAGGACCTAAAGAATGGAACAGTCTTCCAACCTCCATTCGCCTCTCAGGCCTCTGCTCATCTGTTGCAGAATTTAAATCAAAATTTAAAACCCATTTGTTTTCATTGTATTATAACTAGATTTGTAGTGAAGCGCGCTCTTGTGCAAGACTTGTTTTTGTTAAAGCGCGTTATAAATAACTATTTGTATTGTATTTTGTATCATAAAATCTTTCGTATCAGCCGATCGACATGTAACACGATGTTTCTGAAGCCGCAATTCATTTTATATTTGAACGCAAGGTAACACACAAAGACCAACCTGTGCAGTATATCTGGGGTTATCAGGGCAATCAGGCTTATCCTTTACACTGGCAAGTTTTATCTGGAAAGTTGCCTTGAAATATCCAGCTGCAATCACGTAAATGCCGTATGCACGTTCAAGTCCAGTTACGTTGATCGTTCCGTAAAGATCATAAATGACGAACAAGACGACTAGAAAACATGACATCAAGACAGTTAGTGTGATTAATTGAACAATCACGCCCTTTTGTCAAGACTGCTTCCAAATGGAACTGGAGAAGACTGTCAATAAAGGACAAAGACGGATGTCTTTTACTGTTGAGTTGGAGCTTAAAGCGAAAGCTTAAAGCGATTTCTAATCGCTTCTAAGCGATCAGAAATCGATGGAAACATACTTCGAAGAACTACTTAATGATGAAAATCCAAGGGAGCCTCTGCAGTTGGTCAACCCAGTTGCGGGACCGGAAAAGGAAATCACCAGCAAAGAGATTAAGGCAGCAATTGCAACGATGAAGAATAACAAAGCATCGGGACCATCTGGAATGACGGCGGAAATGTTTAAAGCACTTGACCAAATGGGAATTGAGTGGTTATATGCCATCCTGAATGATTTCATGAGGCAGGAAATACTACCCCAAGAGCTGAAAGAAAGCGAAATTGTAACATTATACAAGCAAAAAAGGAGATGTGATGGACTGTGGAGGTCGGATTAAAAGTGTATGAAAAGGTGATTGAGAAGCGCATCAGGGAACATGTCGATTTGCATGATAATTAGTTCGGCTTTAGACCATGAAGAGGCACAACAGATCTATGCAGTGTTTATACTAAGACAGGTGCAAGAAAAAATACTGGAAGGAAACAACAAAAGATACTGGACCTTTGTGGATATGGAAAAGGCATTCGACAGACTACTACGGAAGTCGTCTACTGGAGCCTGAGGAAGAAGGGAGTCTCAGAAAAGATTGTTCGGCTGGTGAAGTCAATGTATGAGGGTGCAAGGACAACGGTGAGGAGCAGCCTAGGAAACTCAGGCTCTTTCGAGATTCGGGTGGAGGTGCATCAAGGATCATGCCTAAGTTCATTGCTATTCATTATGGTAATGGAGGCAGTATCAGAGCATGTAAGAAGAGAGGTGCCATGGGACATGCTGTATGCGGACGATCTTATTGTGGCAGATGAATCAGGAGAGAAGATGCAGACACGGTTTACGGACTGGCAGACGGCATTAGAAAGCAAAGGTCTGAAAGTGAACATCGCCAAGACAGAAACTATAGTCTGCTCAAAAACAGCTGAGACAATTAGGATTACGGACAACACAGGAAAGGAACTGAAACAGACGGAAACTTTTATATATCTTGGTTCAACAATGAATGCCCAGGGTGGCTGTGAGGTCGACATCAGAAACAGGATTAGGTTGGCTTGGCAGAAGTGGAGGGAGTTGACTGCAGTTCTATGTGATGCCAAAATGCCAATACAACTCAAAGGAAAGGTATATAAAACAATGGTCAGATCTGTGATGATCTATGGGGCAGAGGCTTGGACGTTGACGAGAAGGGGAGAGGGATTACTGGAGAGGACGGAGATGAGAATGCTGCGTTGGATGCTGGGAATTTCACCCAGGGATAGAAACAGGAACGAGGACATCCGAAAGAAACTTGGGAGTGGCGTGTATCTCGGACAGGATACGAGAGGCCAGGTTGAGATGGCACGGTCATGTGATGAGAAGAGAGGAAGACAGCTGCCTTAAAAGAATCATGAAGGCAGATGTCTATGGACGACGCAGTCGGGGACGACAAAAGAAGAGATGGGAGGATGCGATACGGGAGGACATGGAACATCTCAAACCGAAAATGAAGACACCAAAGAGAGAGAGGAAAGTGGAAGAGGAGGATCAGAGTGGCTGACCCTCCGTAGAGAAGGATTAATTCAAGCCTGAGGGAAAAGAAAAGAAGGAGAAGACTGTCAATTATTTAGGTATCATAGCAAATCAATCAATCAATCAATACTTTTTATTGATCACCTTTATACACGCAATCAACAGATTACACATTCAAGCCCATAGGCGTCAATGGGTAAACCCAAAGGAACATAAGGTTCGTCTAAGCCGGATGAAGCTAGATTCATCGGATATTAACCCGACAGTGTCCGTTTAAACACTATGTAACATACAACAATAACTTATGTCCTCAAACAATAATATTATGGTGTCCATTCTTAATCTACAGGAATGCAAAGAAACTGCTTGGCATGAATAGAAAATCCTAAAATGATTATTTTATGTATTCTTGAAATCTCAATATAATATTTATATTCGTTGGGGGCTAATTGCACAGTACTTGTTTGGCCGCTGCAATATATGACCATGAACAATAGTGTGTAAACTGTGCTTCTACACAGACAATAGAAACTCAGTTTCTAAGAGACAGTGGGCTACAATAATTACACTTATCTTAAATCACTTAACCGACGCCTATAAGCTTTGGTTTCACTATACCGTAACCTCCCATTGACTTTTACCGAGCGCTATTGTCGGCGAGTTGTCCTGTGCGCGCAATTGACAGTTCGCGCTTTTGTCGCCGCGATTTTGTCGGCGCGCTCTTTTCCTGCGCGCTAGATACCGCTTAGAACTGATGTCAACTGCTGACTGAGATACATGTACTTTTGCTTCTTACTATCCAGACAGATTCTTACCATCGCCATCTTTTTGAAGGAGTTTATCGGTCGCATATTTCCAGAAGAACTGTGGAGACGGACTTATCACTCGAGAAAGACATACGTTATCATCAGCACACACTATAACGGTCAAACCAAAACAGACGAAATCATAATCATAACCAAAGAATTTTCATTAAAAACATTTTGTGGAGGAATTAAAAAAAAAACTAAGTTCGATTTAACCATATAAGTATGAGCAGTTTATTAATTAATTAATTAATTCAATCATTTATTCATTCATTCATTCAGAGCATTTATATAGTGCCACTTCAGGAAGCTACTCAGAGGCGCTCCCAGCCCAACCAAGACCAAAGAAAAAGACTCGAGAGACTTGTAGAACCCAGCCGGATGGACCACAGGCGGAGAGCGAAGCGTGACCGAGAAAGCACGGTGCTGCTAAATAGCCAAGTGAGCCCACGGGACCAGAAGCTCTCCCCTAGCCGAAGAGCGAAGAACACGACGCGCTGCAACGTCAGAGACTGGACAGCAAAGATCACGCAAGTATGACGGAGCACAGCCAAGAACACAGCGAGAGACCACAGCAGCAATGCGGTATGAGATCCGCTGGGACACAGGCAGCCAGTGCAGTACATCACAAATATAAGCAGAGACAAGAGCATATTGCATGTATGTATGCATGCATGCATGTATGCATGCATGCATGCATGCATGCATGCATGTATGCATGTATGTATGTATGTATGTATGTATGTATGTATGTATGTATGTATGTATGTATGTATGTATGTATGTATGTATGTATGTACGACACGTAAGTAATATGTATGCATGCATGTACGTATGTATGAATGTATGTACAGGGTGGGCCAAAAAAAGACCCCCTAGGTTTTTTGCCAATATCTTGACCAGAAGTAAGAATTTCAAAATGAAATTTTACAGTCTAAAAGGCAATTCATACGAGTATATACACATGATGACCAGATGTCATCAAAATATTTCAAACACAACACAAGTTATAACACTTTTGGTGAGGCCACCCACCGTTTTTTGACGATTCAAAAACGTAACGCAACAAAAAGTAGGTTTTTGCCAATATCCTGGCCACAAGTAAGAATTTCGAAATGAAATTTTTCAGGTTTATAGACAATTCATATTTACATATGATGGCCAGATTTCATAAAAATATTTCAAACAGAACAAAAGTTATATTACTTTTAGTGAGGCCACCCACCGTTTTTTGACTTTTTAATCATCAAAAAACGTAAGGTGGCCTCACTAAAAGTGATATAACTTTTGTTCAGTTTAAAATATTTTTATGAAATCTGGCCATCATAATTATTATGTAAAGGGCCAAAGAGGCCACCCACCGTTTTTTTGACTTTTTTAATCATCAAAAAACGTAGGGTGCCCTCACTAAAAGTGATATAACTTTTGTTCTGTTTGAAATATTTTTATGAAATCTTGCCATCATATGTAAATATGAATTGTCTATAAACCTGAAAAATTTCATTCCGAAATTCTTACTTTTGGCCAGAATATTGGCAAAAACCTACTTTTTGTTGCGTTACGTTTTTGAATCGTCAAAAAACGGTGGGTGGCCTCACCAAAAGTGTTATAACTTGTGTTGTGTTTGAAATATTTTGACGAAATCTGGCCATCATGTGTATATATGAATTGCCTTTTAGACTGTAAAATTTCATTTCGAAATTCTTACTTCTGGTCAAGATATTGGCAAAACACCTAGGGGTCTTGTTTTTGCCCACCCTGTATGTACGTATAAACACTTGTCATAGTGCCCTTTCAAGATATTGCCACTCAGAGGCGTTTCTGACTACAGCACGGACACTGGATCGGGGTTTCAAGCCGAAGCGCATGAAGAATTGCGAGTGAAGGACTTGGTCACGATCACTACGCGGCGGCTTGAGGTGGATTCGAACCCGCAACCTTCCGAATTCAAAGGACCGAGCATGCCTCTGCACCACCGCGCATCATATCATCTTTTTACGGCAATCAAGGCATTCTGTAATTTCTTACATGTTTCTTGTATCTAGGCCTACCAAATTCGTTGTAGAAAACATGAAACACATAAGGTTACACTTTCGTAAAAGATGGAAAGAGTTGGATTTCTACAGAGCAAAGTGGAATTCGTGCTTCTAACCGACACGAAAAGAAAATAAACTCAATCAGAATCATAACCACGGATCTTCCATATAAAACAGTTCTTTATAGAAATTCAAAGTTTAAACAGACGTGTGGCGTAGTGAGAGCAGTGTTAAGACTATGTATGTTAGTTGTCACTGATATTATGTTTTTGACTAACACCGCAAGATCCTTTTCGTAGGTGATCCAACACTTGTAGTTTCGCTGACGAAAAAAATTAAAGACACACTTTCCTAAACGAGAAAAGAAATCGGTTTTAGAATAAATAGGTATTCGTGCTTTTAACTGACACTAAGACAAGTAGTAAGAGTAGGGCTGAAGCCAGATACTCACAGATGCCGATTTGCGTTGGCGGACCGCACTTTGTTTTTGTCAACTGGAATGCAGATAAATAGATTCGCGAGGAAACAGAATAATCGTTGATGTATGCAAGAAAAGCTAACTGGTATCGTCCAGTTGGGAGACACAGTTCAACGGTTGCATTTTGAACGCCTGAGTAGCTAGCCAGTTTTGACGTAAGGAGACCAAGTGACGATGTTCTATATACTTCCAAACTAAGTCTAGTCTTGGATCGAGTAGCAGGTGCTTCTGTGAAATTTACTGTAAATCTTAGTAAAACAGATCGGCTGGTGTTGATGAAAGGTGTCAGTGCCATATTTTCCAAATATTTGTAGGTCGATCGGATTTTTCCGGTTGAAAGACCCCAGAGCATATCTGCAACACAAGACAAATATCAGCTAATTCAATTTTTCTAAATACATCTCTGAATACTATTTGTACGTATCATATTATCCTTTAAACAGAACATTTCAAGTACATCACAAAGCCCTGAATACGTCTAACCATAATTGTTGACAACATTATGTTTTTATTGAGGATGCGGATGATGATCTAAACTGATAATCCCGTCGTCAAAAGCATTGAACGACTGTAAAGCTGCAATATTGATTAGGGCACATAAAATAATAAATTTGGGTCACTTTAAATTTTGATTGCTGGATCAATTCCTCAATCATAATCATTGTAAGCTTAGCCTATGCATTTTACAATAATTAAACGCTGGAATGGTTTATTCCTCCGGATAGTCTACCTCCAATATTAATTAACCCCTCCGGATAGCTTTAAGGAATAGAATATCACGCGACACCGGCAAAGGCGACAACGTCACTTAGATCCGTATGCATGTATGTATGTGACCAGTTATATAGCGCCTTAACAAGAATCTCACGAAGGCGCTTAACCGTGCCGCGATTCCTCTTTTAAGAGCAGAACTGTCTAAAAAAAATAGGTGTAATATAAAAGAAGATACATAGGTCATCTCACATTGTTGGCTATCATTGGTCGAATGATAGTCCGACCAATCCTCTCCCAGTTGGTAGCCACACGAACTGAACGACTCTGTGCAGTTGATTGACTTTGTTGTTGAACCTTCTGAAAATTGCATTCGCATTATTTAAATCTTAGCACTTAGAAAATTTGTTTTTATGTTGAATATAAAGAAAATCGGGAAAGTTTAAGAAAGAATACGCACTTGCCGCAAATGTCTAAACCGGAAGCAAGAAGGAGAGTTTAGTTCACTAAGGAAACTACGCGGTAAAGATTTAATTAATTAATCCTCGCTGCAGATTTATGTAGCGCTTCTGATAATTGAATTCGTTGCAAGAAAACTATTTGGCCGAATTTGAGCACTATTCCGAACCGAAGGAAATTCGAACGAGAATCCTGGGTATACGTTGCGCTAGTATGACTATCGTCCTTCTTCAGTCAATTTGTCGTCCTTTAAAAACATGGGCGCAACAAAACAACCTGAAGCCTAACCCATCCAAGTCGCGAGAGATGCTGGTTACTCGCAGTCGCATCCTGTACACTCCTGATCTGATCTCCGGAGTTCAGAGGGTCAATGCGATGAAAATCTTGGGTGTGACCTTCCGGAGTGATCTACGAGCTTCGGGGCATGTCGACGAGGTGCTTGAGGCATGCTCTCGCTCACTCTACGCCCTGAGGGTTTTGAGGACTCATGGCCTGCCTGCTGACGCCTTATACGTGGTAACGAAGGCCACAACAGTTGCCCGCCTCATGTACGCCGCCCCTGCCTGGTGGGGATCTACTACGGAAGGAGATCGGTCGCGCTTGGATCGTTTCTTGCGCCGAATCCAGCGGATGGAATCTCTACCTGATGCCTCGCCCTCTGCTGCTGAGATGGTTGAGGAATCCGACGAGCGCTTGATCCGCGCCGTCATATGGAACAGTTGCCATGTCCTTCGCGACCAATTTCCCCAAATGACCAGTACGGTTAACAACCTTCGACCCCGACGTCACAATTTCCGGCTCCCGCACAAGGACAACATAAACTTTATTTCCAGAGTCCTCTACAAGAACGCTTACAACCATTAAATCATTCAATCTCATTAACAATGATCTACTTAGAAAGACGTTTTAATTTCATTTTATGATGTTTGTCTCTTAATGTCACCATGTAACCAGGCTGCGGTGTGTCAACCTGGACGTTTTTCACGAATTAAACGAATATCTATATATCCTGAGCCATAATCTGGAAAAACAGTTCTCAAGACCGTAACAATATCCGTAGCATAGTTCCACTATACAAATTCTGTAAAACTTCTACGACAAGAGTTTTTATCTCACTCATCTGAATTTTGCATGAATTCGGTTCAATGCGTCGAAGGAAGACTGCCGAATATTCCATCGATCCAGAGTAGAACTGAGACGCATTGATCTCCAGCATAACTGGAACTCCAACCGGTAGATGGATGTAGTACAGCTGGATATTGGATCCGTTCGGGGAAGCTGTCTGGACGACTTCTGGCGCAGGCAGAGGATCCTTGTTGTCTGTTGAAAGTAGAGAGAAACTAAGACGGATATTGGTGGAGTTGAATGTGGCTGAGAGTAGGAGACATGGCTCCACTGTCGTCGAAGTGTACGGAGGAGAAAGTAGTCTGGACACTTCTCCTATGGTGTAGCCGTCGAATTCACTGCGAAGGACCGTCGTCGATCCTATTCAATTTGAGTAAACACAATCATGATGATTCAGTCGGATGTCTCAAAGTGCATAATAACCAGCATGAGTCTGAGTGTTAATTGAGAAGAATTCATGAAGTCATCTGGGACTCAATAAAACAAATAATTTTATACATTTTATTACCTTATTTTATGAAATTTTATCGCTCTAATATTAAATATAGCCCCTCCAATAATCGTAGCTAGCATAATTATTAAACGTGAGTAAGCAGAATCGTGCATAAAAAGACCAGAGGATCCTATGCTTGGGCACAGGATAAATTTCCACAACACTGCCAAAAACGGCCGACTCAGCCTCTCACTCACCAGAAGCAGGGGCGTCGATATAGAAAATTTTGTCCCAACTTTTTCCTAAAATCTTTTATTCATCGCATTTGCAATAGGACTAGCGCCTCTTCAAACTACTCAGAAGAGCTCCCGACTACTGCGCGGACACTGCATCGGAGTTTCACGCCGAAGCGTAAGAGCAATTGCGAGTGAAGGACTTGCTCAAGGTCTAGCCTATAAGTAGCGGCTTGAGGTGGATTCGGGTTTTGGAACCTTGCGGCTTCAAGGCACCAAACCCACCACTAACCCACCGCGCGCCCCATTTACAGTGATGAACTCAAATGTTTGTCCACTCAATTTTTCCATAACCTTTTGATTGGCAGTTTTGTGAATTAGTTGCCAAGTTGAAAGTTGAATACTCGAACGAGGCAGCTGACTCGTCAACATGTTGCCACCGACAACATACAAAAATTCTTAAGTTTTGTTAATTATTGCTATTATATATTAGTTTATATCATTTATCACTATTCTAAGACAAATAATTTTTTCGAATCGTTTTTATTTACATGTTGTTTTCTTCTTTGCGAACCTTCCTTCCCTCCTCCCCCTCAATATCTCCTTCTCTCACTCTGTCCCTCCCTCCTCCCTCTCTCCCTCTTTCTCTCTCTCTTTCACACACAAACATGCACTCACGCACGCACGCACACGCAAGCACATACGCACAGACTCACTCACACACCCCTCAACACACATTTTGACTGCTACCTGAGATGGAAAAACCAAGTGGAGCAGGCGACCAATTGTATCCGGAGACTGATTGGTCAGCCATAGGACACGAGCCATTTGTGGAGGAGAAGTCGCACAGTCCGTTCCAAGCAACGTCGGTTGCAAAATCTGTTGTTAAAATTTACTCTAATTACTAAAATTGGAAAATTTAACAGACATTAAGTTGATCAATAGATTTCGTTCTATTCGTATTTCCTATTCTGCATCCTTCACTTCATCTTTGCATCGGTTTCACGTCCACCTCGACTTTTCATCCCTTTTCTTCTCTTCCCTCTTCTCTCATTCTCCATTCGATCTCATCCACCTTTTCCATCTCTTTCCTCATGCCCTTCGTGTCCTCTTTGTTCTCCTCTTCCTCCTAATCATATCCCTTTCCCTTCTTGTCCTCCTTATGCTCTTTCCACGCTGTTTTATGCATTCTTTTCTCTATTGTCTTGCTTAAACCCGACGCCCTCTCTCCTCGTTCGCTTTCTTTTTTCTTATTTGTCTTTATTGTCATTCTTGCCTTACTTGTCCTCTTCCCACGTTCAACTCCTACTTTTCTTTTCTTCTCATCCTTCTTGTCTTCTTCGCCCGTTTTGTTCCCCTCCAACTTCTTCCCCAACTCTATTCTTTCTCTCTTTGTCGTTCTCCGCATCTTAATTGTCCTCTGCTTCCGGACAAACTATACGGCATCAAAAAACTGTTCCTTCTGCTTCTCGTTTTCTCTGCTAGCGTCTCTAAATTGAAAGACGCTAGATGCAATTTCATCCATCACTCAAGATTCTTCTCTCTCTTCCTCTCGTCACCCGGGTTTCCAATGTAAATTCCTTGCAAATCAGCGTGTCTCTCTGTAATAATCTCTGTCTGTTTCTTTATCATCAGTCTCGAATCTAATGTTATGTACGGTTCATTCGAGCCTCATGTCAAGACACGAGACTGCCTAAGACAACTTGCATGCATATTGCATAAGGATGAAAGATTTTCGTACAGTTGCACTCGTTCTCCTGAAGTAGTATTTTGCTGATGACGAGCAGATTTCCGTTCAGTTGTTGACCTTTCGGCTCAAAGACGAGGACGAACTGTTGTGCTTCGACCGTAAAACCACCAACGTCTCTTTGAAGAGTAAAGAAATCGACGGAAGACATTGGCTTCAGATTGCGATGGACCAATCTCTCCTCGTATCTACCGTCGCTCTTCACGTATCCGAGCATGACTCTGAGCTCAGACAGGGCTTTGAATTGAAGGACGAGACAAGACGTCTTCTCTTTACTCAACTGGAATACAGGAGACATCAGTCTGGCCATCTGTTCGCCGACGCCTGTCTGTCCTCCGCTCGGTGAATTCATTCGCAAGATTAGCAACATATCTACAATGAAACAGAGACGATGTGCTTGTGGACATGGGAGGAGTTTATCAGGGACTAGTGGTGATGGCCCCCCAGAAGCTCGGAAAAGAAACTTTTAGGACGAGATTTTCAACAACCGAAAAGAAAGTGGTACATTTTCACAAAATTTCAGCCGAATGGCTAAAAAAGGTCATCAACTTCTTGGACCGGTAAATATGGTATATTTTCATGAGATTTCAACCGAAGAACTAAAAAAGGTCATCAACGTGTTGGGGGCCGATAACAAGGTCCTCAGAAGTTTGGCTGATGCCAAATTTTTTTAGCCCCCTTCCTAAAAGAACCGAAACCGAACTCCGCCCATGCTTATGGACATACTGGGTGCGCCAAAAAAAGAACCCCTAGGTTTTTTGCCAATTTCTTGACCAAAAGTAAGAATTTTGGAATGAAATTTGACAGTCTTATAGACAATTCATATTTACATATGATGGCCAAATTTCATCAAAATATTTCAAACAGAGCAAAAGTCATGCCACTATTATGGAGGCCACCCACCGTTTTTTGACGATTCAAAAACTTAACGCAACAAAAAGTAGGTTTTTGTCAATATCTTGACCAAAAGTAAGAATTTCGAAATGAAGTTTCACAGGTTAATAGACAATTCATATTTGCATGTGATGGCCGGATTTCATCAAAATATATCACACAGAACAAAAGTTATATCACTTTTAGTGAGGCCACCCTACGTTTTTTGATGATTCAAAAAAGTCAAAAAACGGTGGGTGGCCTCCCTAAAAGTGATATAACTTTTGTTCTGTTTGAAATATTTTGGTGAAATCTGGCCATAATGTGTAAATATGAATTGTCTATAAGACTGTAAAATTTCATGTCGAAATTCTTACTTTTGGTCAAGATATTGGCAAAAAACCTAGAGGGGTCTTTTTTTGGCGCACCCTGTATATGAAGATTTTCTATATTCAAGAAAAAACAAAAATAATGAAAAATTAACAAAAGAAACAACCCTGCAACCTAAACTCGAATAACATTCTGATAATGTCGAACCAACGTTCAAGTATCTTGTTGACAATTCGTCAACCATGTTGGCCTACTGCCTCGGCGCCTGTTTCCAGACTGAGAATCATATACTTCCTCAACTTAGATGTGTTGCAATTAGCGTCGTGTATGCATAATTAGGTCTATCATCAATAAAGGTGAAGTAAAGGTTGATAATGCAAAGTGCAACCTGCCTGAGATAAACCTTCAACAACTTCTCTATAGAATGCTCGCGCGAGCATAAACTTATGCACTTTCATAATATTGTGTGATGCCATTTGGGGTTACCTAAAATTAGATATTAAGAGAGTCATCAATTCGTACCCAAGTCACACATTACCTGTGCTCTTGGGCATGGAGACTTTGTAAGTGACGTTGAATTTGTATTCGTCAATTCTGTTATACTCATCTTCGAAATAGATTATCCTCAATGCAGTTGTCTTAGCTGAAAAACTCGGCGGTCGACTTGAATAATCTATTGTCGGCCATTTAGTCCAATTGCGATTCAAATCATCATAGGTATATATCTAAAAATAGAAACAACTTTACAAAGCATAGCATAGGTCAACTCAGGGCTGTTTTAAAGGAATTTCTTGAACTGCACAAACCCTTTTTCCCCATTGCCATCCTCCATGGTAAATTGCTTCCAATCGGAGGCCAGCGACCTTTTTTGCTAGTTTTAACTGTTACAGAAGTGCTTCTACAACTGCACAAATCCATTTAAAACTGCACATTTTGTGTACAACTGCACGTTAAAAAACCCTGGGTCAACTAAGAAACTTCTTGACGATTTCTGGTTGGTTAGCATTTTTATACTTATTACAACTAAGGTCAATTCACGAAGTGCGATGAGTCCTAATAATAGACTACCTCAATATACTGGCCATTAGCGTAGTAGTCGAGACGCACGAAGTTGTAGTTCAGGGTGATGACACTATCGTTGGGAGCACGTATTTCGCTCGTGGATTCGTAACATTCATTATACGCTAAGGTCATGAAGGCGATAACACCCATCATGTCTCGATACACCTGCTTACAATCAGTAGACTCCACAACGATGCCTAAAAGCCAAACGAAACCCATGTTAGAATAATTATTATGGGATAGTAAATAATAATAATAATAATAATAATAATAATAATAATAATAATGACGACAATTTCTATGGCGCCGTAACACAGCACATGCCGTTACAAAGGCGCCTCTACAAACACAAACACAATCAGTCAGATGTACGCCTTAGACAAAAGATATGTCTTGAGTCGAGTTTTGAAAGTTACAACTGAGTTGGCCGAACGAACTGTGGTAGGCAGACTGTTCCAGCAGTAAACTTACTCGCGCAGTAAATAGTAAATTCAATAGACCGATAATTATTATTGGCAGTGGTTAAAGTAGGCTAGTCTGGGTGATCAGTGGGAACGCCAACTGTGTGAACAGTGGGAACGCTGATGAAACTTTAGAGTAGGGAACTCCCATGTTTCCAGGGTTCCATGCGTGGTGAGCAGTGGGAACGCAAGCCAAGAAATTCAAGAGCAGCGGGAACGCCGTTCCCACCCACTTTAAACGCTGATTAATTATTGGTAGCTCGCATTGTGCAATCATTGGCGAGACACCGAGAGTCTTACGAAAGTCATTATACGTTGCAGAAGGCGCCTTTAAATAATATAACGGCTGATTGGCCATCAAGCGATTGGATTTCGATTTGTCTGATGCTGGTAAAACAGATCGTTATCAAGAATTCATAATCACGAAAGGCGAATCTGATATCGTATCGTACCTATAGGCTATATCGATTTATAAAATATGACTATTGAGAGGCCAGGCGTGGCCTTAGGTTGTGCAGGGTTCAATGAAGCAATGGGTCACCAAGTAAAATTTGACGGAGTTAATATCCTATCAGTACGGCAGTGGCATTACCATAATAATTATAACGTAGGCCTATTTAGGTAATAGCTAAGTTTAGGGAACCGTTTTTGAAGCAGGTCTAAGCCTATATTGCTGATCGCATGGAAATCTTCATAAGTTTTAGCCTTTTGTCTTTGATCACATTTTCTGCCAAATCGTGGCATATTTTTGGTGTCATTAAAATAGTTATGCATACAAACAAATTAAAATAGTGAAAAAACTGTCATGTGTATATCAATCAATCAATCAATCAGCTTTATTGCAACCAGAAAACAATATGACGTCAAAAACAAATTATGCATGCATTGGCTACAAAGGGGGCCCAAAAGGGATGGACATCTCGCTGGGGAGGGTCACCCAAGTAAGAAAAACATTTCCAAGAAATATTACACAAGATAGCAACAAATGGGAAAAAATTAAATCAAATTAAGTGATAACAGATTGCAAAATTTTAACTTGTAAATAGTAGGCCTATGTAGAGAAACAAACTTAACTATATACTTAAATAAAATCTTAACTTTACTCTGGATCCAATTCTTTCTCTTACTGATCATGTTAACCGAATCTCTCGAACATGTTTCTATCACTTGCGACAATTGCGTACTATCCGCCACTCACTCTCCCTTCAAGCGGTCAAGGCGCTTGTCCATGCTTTGATTTGCTCTAGAGTCGACTTTGGAAACTCTGCCTATGCTGGTCTCTCCTCTCTTAACCTCTCTAAGCTTCAGTCTATTCTTAATGCTGCTGCCCGCTTAATTGCTGGTCTTCCCAAATTCTCTCACATATCTGATTTTATTCGGGACACTCTTCATTGGCTTCCTGTACCTCAGCGCATTGAGTTCAAGATCCTGACTCTTATGCGCAACTCTCTTCTCGGGGTAGCCCCCTCTTATCTTCGGGCACTGTGTAACTTGGTCTCCACTCTTCCTGGCCGCTCTGCCCTTCGATCTGCTGCCAATGGCCTTCTAGTTGTCCCGCGCATGCGTGGAGCTACGGCCCAGTCCAGAAGCTTTGCATATCTTGGTCCTACTTGTTGGAACCGCCTTCCTCACAAGCTCCGTTCTGAGCTTCTTGGCCTTTCTCTTCCCCTGTTCCGTAAACGTCTGAAAACTATACTATTTGTTAGCGGTGAGCACTAGCTTGGGTCGGGAGCGCCACTGAATCTGTGAGCGGCGCTATATAAATGTTCAATTACTACTATTACTACATGTGGTCATGTGAACTTCTAACTATAAGAAAGAAAAACACGGTCTCTTTTTTAAAACCTGCAGATTACTGGATCGACGAATATCAATTGGTATTGTATTCCACACTTGAGCGCCATAAGATTTAACAGTAAAACGCCTAGTGTTAGATTGAGCTCTGACAGGGCGATATGCAGATGAATTCCTAGTGAAAGGCGAATCGATGTCAGAGGCATGCGGGAGGTACCATTGGAATACCGAAGGAAGGAGACCGTGTTCGAGTCGAAAGAAGCCCTCGCAAATTTGGAGATCCTTTATCTGGTCTATTTTTATGAGGTTAAGTTCACTAAAGAAAGGGCCAGTGTGTTCCCATTTACGAATACCCGCTATTATACGAACAGCCTTCTTCTCTAAGTTAATTAGTTTATGAAACCTAGATTCGTATGTTGATGCCCAAACCCGGTTGCAACACGTGAGGTAGGGGTAGAGGAGGGTATAATATAAACTCATTCTAATTGCCTTTGGTAAGATATAAGCAATGCGGGAAATAATACCAATATTCTTAACAATTTTAGATGCAATTTGATTAATGTGAATTTTCCAGGTCAAATTTTGATCTATATGCACACCTAAAAATTTCGTCGACTCAACTTGATTGATGGAAACATTATCAATAAGCAAACAAAGATTGCCACTGGGGTTTACTTTCCGATGGGATTTAAATAAAATAAAGTGTTTTTCCGAATTAAGGGTGAGTCTATTTGCAGAGAACCAAGCAGCTATGCTAGACAGCGCAACGTTCACAGTCTGAAACAACGTCTGCCATGAGCTATTGGATTAAAAAACGTTGGTATCATCAGCAAATAGAATGAAAAACATTGTAGGAGAGACATTGGCCAAGTCATTGATATAGCCTAAAGCAGGAAAAGAAGTGGTCTGAGGTTGGAACCTTAAGGAACTCCATATTTGATCATCCCTAGCTCAGATAGGACACCATTACAGCCCAACTCTTTGTGTAGCATACGGCTCTCAAAATAGCTGGCGAACCATCTGAGCTGTGTCCCCCTAATTCCATAGTAATCTAATTTTTTAGCAAAATATTATGGTCTACAGTATCAAACGCTTTAGCGAGATCGAAGAAGACTCCCACTGAGTATTCGTTATTTATTGCCTTTGAAATCATGTCCTGCATGTTCAATAAGGCCATGTAGGGGGAGTGACCCGGTTGAAATCCATGCTGAGATGGAGAAATGATGTTAGAGTTTTTGATATAACCATAGAGTCGATTATTATACATAAGTTTTTCATAGAACTTGGAGTAGTAAGGAAGAACGGAAATGGGTCTGTAATAATAATAGTAATAATAACGTCTCTCGGTTGTCTCTGGAGAGCCACGGGAGGTGACCTTTCTGTTTCAGCGCCTTTCTATTTGTATCCAGCGCTCGCTACAACGCCATTGCATTTCGTGGCACTTTCACTACTGTTGCGGAGAACGAGGCCTGATTTTCTGAACACTCACAAACAGCTCCAAGCATAATTTTTTGAAATCCCGAAAACCATTCAGCGCTTCAACTCGGTGGCCTTTCGAGGCACTTTAGCTGATCTGGTTCCAGAGAAGATATAACACTAGCCACTACTTCCCTAGTTTTTTGTACTTCCTGTTACTGATGTTGTTTGTTTAAGACATTAAAAGGAATAATAATAATAATAATAATAATAATAATAATAATAATAATAATAATAATAATAATAATAATAATAATAATATAATAATAATAATAATAATAATAATATTCTCTTTATTAACAATCCGGTTGACACACCGCAACCGGTTACAATGTACAATTATGCAGTTTAAACAATTCACAAGAACGGAGATCACAGAATACACAAATCTTAACTATACTAACTGAGCAGACCGCCTGCAATATACGGCGCCAATGGCAGCCTACAAAGCAAATCCGACCAACGGGGGCTCGAACTCACTACCTCTCGCACTCTGGGCCAGCGTGTTAACCACTACTCTACCCCCGACAAATCTTAACTATACTAACTGAGCAGACCGCCTGCAATATACGGCGCCAATGGCAGCCTACAAAGCAAATCCGACCAACGGGGGCTCGAACTCACTACCTCTCGCACTCTGGGCCAGCGTGTTAACCACTACTCTACCCCCGGCACCCCCATATATGTGCTTTGTAGGCCACTATTAACGCCGTGTGTTTATTGAAAGCGGTTTGATCTGTTAGTAGTCAAGATGATGTTAATCAAGACTGTTTCATAACTTGCAAAATGTAAATATATAGCCCATGATAGGCCTACAACGCAGTGCGTTTGCCGGTGTTCCATTAAAAAATACTCTCGGCCGTCCACCCGCCGGCCGAGAAGTGTCGGATAGATAAGAAACGGTTGAGGTGTCGGTCACGGTCGCATCCCAAATAAGGCAGCGACCAGCACGCCACGGAATCAGAGTGAGACCATCCAGTCTCTTACAAATAAACAAGACTAGTCGATATTTTTTCCCACGGGATCACAATTATTTGCTGATTTTGGATCAATGGCGTTTAGAAGACTAGTTACGTTATGTGGTACCTACTTGATTGTTCTTTGAAAGTGAAGGACGTTTCCAAGTTGGATGTAGATGAAACCATTGAGTAACCGCAAGCGTCGCTTCCCACAAACGTGCAATTGACAGACGTCGTTGCTAAGCGTTAAAAACCAAATATATAAAGAGCTAAATACATTGCAGCCTAGAAGATCAGCTCTGAATTTTGCACGAAATTAATCATTTCAGCGAGATGTCATCCTCAAAATTGAAGAGTTTTGGAGAATGTAATACGGACGTCTTGCACATTGTACTTTCTCTTTTAAAGAAGTCATTTGTATTTCTGACATCATCAGTTATTCTGCTGACTTGAATCCACACAACAGAAATTAGCTCATATCTTGAGCATCGCATTCCAAAAACAACTATTAGTTGCATTATATTGCAATCATATCTTCAGTAAACTCTCATTGTCACGAATTTCCTGGTTTTTGCCTTCTGATTAATTGCACTTTAAGTTCACGTGTTCTAATTTGAATTTAATAAATCAATTCATTTCAACGGAGCTATTCGTAAGCAAAAAAGCAGTAACATAATGATTTGCCACCATGAACAACAAAAGAGGGCCCTATACGCCAATTGTCCCGATTGGTGGCATCATCTTAGAGTATTATATATTTATTATTTGCATAAAAGTGAATAAGTGGGAGAAACTATTAGCATCAATTCTCAATCAATGCTATCGCGAAAATAGCGAAAGAATCTGTTTAATTCACACTCATGAATCATAACATGCTTGACATATTAACCCTCGGGCTACCAAGGGGGGTGGTTGCCACCCCCCCTAGGGTTTTCCCAAACTTTTTTTGTTTCGTTTGGAATAAAATTCTGAAAAAAATGGTAGCTGTAGAGGGTTCATTGGGACACATTTTGAGCTAAAATGTTTGATGATGCCCCCTACCGTTCAAAAGTTACACCCGATATACCCAAGGTACCAGGGGGGGTGGATATCACCCCCCCCCTAGAATATCGTCTGTAACTTTTCTGCCCTTTAATATTAAGAGACACAAATTATACCATTCTATAGAGGGAATGTGGGGCTACATTTCCATGCTCACTGAGTTGTCTTTTGACAACCGGAAGTGCTCAAAATAAATTAATATATATATAAAGGTGTTTTATTTTCGTAGAATTGTCATGTTTTTTTCTATTATAACTTATCCATAATTTATTTTTTAATATAAATAAATTATGTCACTCTGTAGAGGGCATTTAGGGCTATTTTCTGATACCAAATAATTTGTCTTTTGATGACCGGAAGTGCTCAAAATAAATTAAATTGTGTGTAAATGTTGGGTTTTTTTACAACGCAAAGCGATATGTCTGCGTAAACGTTTTTCAGCGGCTAAAACATGTTTTTTTGTTTTGATTGAACATAAAACAGACTTATTACTAGTTTTTATAGTTGAATATTGGACTTTATTAAATGTAAACTACTTTTTATATATAAATCATGTATAAAACACACAGAATCTAATATATTCCCTATGCGTAAGTATACATTTTGTGGAATCTACGGGTACCCATGGTAAAAAATTCATAATTTCGAGGGGCATTCAAATTTTCTAAACCTAAATATACCATTTTGTGCAGAAAAGAACGCTGAATCAAACGGTGTATTACAAGTTATGATATCTCAAACCAAACCCAAAATCCAGGGGGGGTGGTAACCACCCCCCCCCTTGGTAGTCAGTGTTACAAAAAAAGCTTGGTAGCCTGAGGGTTAAGCCTAAGCGACTTAGTGATGCCTACTATAATAGGCTTAGGCCTACACGTTTGGAAGTAAACGTCATCTACTATCATCTGAAATCTAACGCAGCACAGGTAGCCTAACTACAAGTAAACGCCAGAAAGTCGTGGGAAAAGAGAAACAGATTAAGAATGAAAGGGCGATAAACCAGTCAAAAAGGAATCACGCTACAGCCTTAGAAGAATATTGCGTAATGCCGTTGAATTATAGTAGGCCTACAGGTTAGGAGTTAACGAGTAGTAAGAATTTTAATGTTCGATGCATCATCCAGGTGTCATTCTTTGAAATCTAATAGGAATTAGTTTGAGAAAATCCTGCAGGCTCTACGATTGTACACCGAGTATGAAAGTCAGACATACAAGAGAAATAATCTGCAAAGGCAGGTGGTAAAAAAATTTAAGGCAAAGCGGAAGATGAATTCACATAATTATCTGCGAATTCTAGATCTGATCAATTTGAGAAATTTGAAAATTTTTCGCAAGTTTTGACAAATGATTTATATGAATTAATTTACTATAAAACGCATTGAATGGGAAAACTTTTAAGCATTTACATTCGATTACAGCTACAGCGAGTTCTCGTGAGTTTAAAGCCCTCTGAGGAAACTGGATAAGATTTCATGTGTACCGTTCTTCTTGTTTGTCGTTGGCTTCGAGGTAACCGAGCACGAACCCCCTGGCGAAACCTGGATACTATCGATGGCCAAATGAGACACGAGGGGATTTCCCATCGTGGTCTGGAATGCTAAGTGGTATGTTCCCAGCGGAAGACAGATGACCGACCGTTGCCAAGAACTGTCTACACTCATGCTGTTATCGAACAGCAACTGACCGGGAATTCCTAACTTTGAAACCTGGAACAGCTGAAGCAAGGATCCTCCGTCGGATTGCTTACTCATCATGTAGTAAGAGAACTGCAGTTGGGTTGACTGAGAGATGGTGATGAGTGGAGATATCAGCTGCACCCTGTCGCCCACCTGGCCAAGGCGAGAGTTGAAAATCATGTAGTATCCTACCGTTGAAGCAGAAAACACCAATTTGTTTTTTCCCAGCAAGTGATTGCAATTTATTTAGAAGCTGAATAAGCTATCATATAACGTTTCTTTTATATTTATATGCAAATCACAACATTGCGCAACTTAATAATGATAATAATATATTTTAATAATAATATTAATAATAATAATAATAATAATAATAATAATAATAATAATAATAATAATAATAATAATAACAAAAATCCAAAAATAATAATATCAACACCATGGCAGTAATTTTATTTGCACATTAACTCTAAACTGGAACAAGATGTTTATTATTAGAACTCAAATCAAAGGAACAAAGGTCCACCCAGTTCACCCTGCCTCAAACGATTATCCGTCAGCATCATTTCAATTCAGAGTTCCAGGCATAGCATAATGATCTGTAGGTAAATTTGACTCACAATCAACTAAAGACCTTCAACATTCTCTGTTTATCTTGTTCTAAGTGTTGAAATGTACATGAAGCTTAAAATTGCAATTGACGTCATGAATAAAGGCGAAATAATAGGAACAGACGAACCATTTAGTAATCCACTGGCGTCTGTTATTGGTCCCTGGAAGCTGGTGTCATCCGTGTCGCTGGCTTTTCTACGCTTCCACGACAGAGAATTGGGACCTTGAGTTTCATATCCACACAAGTATGCGTCCTCAAAGTCACAGCTAACACTTCTCTTCAACGCTGAAATCATGTCATATGTGACAATTTATGACCACATAATTATTATGTGCATATCATTATTATGCAAGTTCAAAAGTTATTAAATAAGAAGCGTTAATAGGATTGCTGCCATTTATATATTCATAATAACAAAAAGCTTCTCCTTGACATTAGGAAAGGAAAATCTACAACAGCACTCAGTTACTATAATTATGTCCACCAAGATTGATCAAACTTATGAATTAAAAGTCCCGTTGAGTTGACAGGTCTACTCAACAGTGATATCTTTATAAACGCATCCCTCTTAATGAAGACATTTCTTGTATGTCGGACAACTTCGTCACCTCTATACATGTAGAATAAATTTTCAAGATACCGCAAAGTTCTTGGTTTTCGTCGCTCCCGTCGCTGCATTCAGAAACCCCGTTACACGTCAATTCCCGTGGAAGACACATTCCAACCAAACATTGGAAGTGACTCTTCACTCGACACTCTGACGAGAACAACAGAACGACGTGATTGAACATACGACCAGTTGACTGAACTGCATGACATGTTCTCTAATCAATGTAATCATGTAGCAACTTATCATAAGCCGTTCTCTAACATACTATTTATAAGGACTGCATACTTGAATGCACCTCATAATTCCCAATCTGCTAAGCCATCTAGCTATCTTGCTGCGGCTGTAACTGGAGAAGGCTTTCCAAAGCACATAAAAGGCACCGTAACAGGACAATAATCCCCGGACAATCAACCCCGTACAATAAACCCAGGACAATATCTCTTCATGCCAGATAACCTGGACCATAATCCCTCGGACAATTACCGCTCACATACCAAATACCTCCCGGAGATGAACCCTCGTAGGCTACTGATGCAGTAGCCTACTCATTTACACAATTATAACAGCATTTTCTGCAAAACATTTAATTTCACACTGTGGCGGTGCATGGTTCTGTAGTAATATAACTTTTAACCCTTATAGGGTCACCGGGGGGTAAAAAAATACCCCCATCTCGGTTTTTCACGGAAATTTTAATCCCTGAAAATAGTTGAAGAAATCGCTTCTATGACTTTTCCTAAATATGTTTTATGCACAGAATGCATCCAGTTTCATTAGTTATTCATGCACCCAAATCAGCTAAATAGTACGAAAATGTACCACGTCCTAGTTATTTTACTCAGGAATTTTTAAACATGGCATTATGCATGCTTTACACATGAGTGTCTTGCTGTTAAAATGTCTCCTTATCAGTATCTGGACATTATAATAGAAATCGTCTTGGTTTCATAAAATTAGGATGAATAAATGAAATTGTCTACAGCAAATCACACGCAGCTAACAAGTGTAGCATCAAGCCCTACTGCTGTCGAATTGCGATCTTGCCATGTACACTTGAACGCAATTGCATTGACAGTAACAAGGTCTGAATAGACTATACCCTTTATCTGTCAAGTCATGAAACATTGAAACTATTGATAGATCAAGTTATGAAACATTGAAGTATGAATATGGCACATATATAATGACAGCAATAGTTAAACTGCAGTGAGATCACAGGCTACTAAAAATAGCGACTAGATATGATAATTTCATTGCATAATAGGCTCAATGCGACGTATAGAATGTGGCTTTCATGAAATTATTTGACCAAGAAATTATTAAATCATATTTTCATTATATACAGAACTTTACTGATAGCCAATTCAAGAATCTGGCCGCCATTTTATCCCAATTGTGGTTTCTTTGCAGTGCAATATAAGTGAAATTGGTTCCACCGCATTCCTTGACCTCGAAAATGCTGATTTAGACCCTGAGATCATGTTTCCATTGCACATATGACTTCACTAATAGCCATTTTAATATTCTGGCCGCCATTTTGTCCGCCATTTTGATTTTTGTGCAGCGCCACATATGTGACATTGGTTCCATTGCATTCCTTGACCTCGAAAATGTTGATTTAGACTCAAAAATCATGTTTCAATTGCATACATAACTTCACTTATAACCATTTAAGATTATGGCCGCCATTTTGTCCGCCATTTTGATTTTCCTGCAGTGCTGCATATGCTACTTGGTTCCAGTGCATTCCGCGAACCTTCTATAAATAACTTCTTTCAGTTTTATACATGAAAATCAGAGTTTATCATAGGAATCATGCGAATCATAGTGGGGGTATTTTTTTACCCCCCGGTGACCAAAATCGGTTGGGTAAAATCGTGACCCTATGAGGGTTAATCAATGATTATAAACTGCATGAATAATAATTTTATACATTATTATCATATTTATTTACTTGCTATATAAGTACAGGGGTGTTAATGTTCCTTAATATACTGTCAAATAAATGAAATTATAAACTGTATGAATAAAGTACACTATCAAATTTATGTACTTGAAATATCAGTACCGGGGTTGATGTCGGAGACATTTGACATTGGGGTTATTGCCGAGGCGGGGTGGCATTGTCTCGTGGATCATTTTCCGGGGGCAAATGTCCCAGAACCCACCTAAATATTATGGGTGGCCCTATTAGCGGGATTTTCCATCCCTTCTGGGTCTCCCCTCTTCACCAATTATGTTAATGTATTATTCAATGCAATGTTAGTGTATTATTCAATGCCATAATTGTATCATGTTTGTTTGTTGTTTTGGTTGAGGAAAAAAATATATCGACTGCTGTTGGCGTAATGAACAATTTACCAGCAATTATTGGGCATTAAATCATTTTCCTATTTTAATATAAAAATCTGATTAGAGCATCAATGCACTTAAAGGTGGTAAGAACCACAAGAAATTTCTTTGTTAAAACGAGATATTGAACATCTGCCATCAATCAATGAAGGTCACAGTGCTCTGACCAAAGTACTAACCACAGTATTCTATATCGCAGGGTGCCAATCGGATCTGTGTGGCTGAAGATGCGACTGTGGTAGCGACTAGACAGGAAGGCTGAGACCAGGCCGAGAGTCCGAGGATGTTCCTGCAGTAGTTTCGACTTTCTTTGATGTTGAGCTCGGGCATTTGGGGTCCATAATCGCTTCCTACTTCCGCCCACATCAGACAGGACTCACCCGAAGCAGATCGACTCATCGTCCCAAAGTAACCGCTGCCCATCGGATTTACACGACATTCACGCTCAGCATCTAATAGCAACACGCCAATAAAGGTGCTAAGACGTGTCTTTCTTTGCATCGTTATAAGAAGTGTTTCGGTAAAAAGTAGATTGTGTTTTTCCTGCTTTTTAAGATAACTATATCGTTCACAATTTTAAATGGATGACTGCTCCCGAAACAGATTCACTGTGCATCTTTGGATTTATACAATATTATACTGATAATTATAATTAATCCAACGAAACAATGTATTCCCACACCAGCAACTGATTCCTAAAATGATCTAAGCATTTTTATTTTTTCAGCGTTTGCCCCGGTCTATGTTGCAATTATAGCTGGCAAGACCAATATACCGTAGGACTATAGGCCTATTAGCTGAACAGAGTCAGCACAGTGGATACCGAATTTCTCGCATTGTTGTACGATGATGTCATCGACAGCCAATCCGGTGTAGCTGACGTCTCCTCTCTTTCCCTCAATGACAATCCGATAGACTCCGCTGGGCAACTGAGTGAACATGCGATTCCATCCGGCCACTGGTTGTCCAATGGTTCTTGCGACCGTCTGTTCGTCCTTCTCTTCAGAGACGACGATGATTGAGAGGACAGACACATCAACGGACGCATCCATCCAGTAGAAGAGTTCAACGCACTGACCGGTTGTGTTCATGTAAGGCGACTGAAGGCGACCAAAGTAACCGAGACGCTGGTCGGTCGTTAGCATCAGCTGAAAATGACCGCTTCCTGCAACAGTAAGCCGACACCACCGTTAGAGAATCCCTAGATTTAGACTTATAGAGGAACATAATTTTTAACCGGGAGGGGGCCCGGTAGAGTAATGGATAACACGATGGCTTAAAGAGCGAGAGGTAACGTGTTCGAGCCCCGTTGGGCGGACATGCTTTGCAGGATCCTATTAGCGTCATGTATTGCAAGCCGTTTGTTCAGTTAGTAGTCAAGTTTTATGTTAATTGAAATTGCTGCATAACTTGTACATGTAAAGAAAAATTAAAGAAAAAATATTATTAATTATCATGACAATGAAAATTGAATGAAAACAGAATAGCCTTAGGTTTAGCGGTTGCTGCGTCATTTGGGAGGGGGAGCGCTGGCAGCGCATTGGATAACACACTGGCATAAAGATCAGCGGACTCGAGTTCGATTCCCGAAGCCCCCGTAGGATAGACGTGCTCTGTAAGCATAGGCTGCTATTAACGTCTGTTCTGTTAGTAGCAAAGATTTGTGATTCGTGATTTGTGTTCTTTTGAATTGTAATTACCTAAATACAAGATTTAATATCGTTGTTTCGATATTTCATAAATTGTGTAGCCTACATCTAGCTACCTAAGTTGAGGGTGTTTTCTACGTTGATCGCTGTCATCACGTAGGGTTGAACCAAAGTCCACGTCTCAGTGGCAACTTTCGTATCGTTGACCAGAGGACAGAGGTCGTCTTCGAAATTGCAGAAGAATTCAGGTGGCACTACAATTAACAGAGATGAACATAATTATAATATCGGCTATTATTATTATTATTTATTATTATTATTTTTTATATTATTATTACTATTATTTTTATTATTATTTTTATTATTATTATTATTATTACCATTATTATTATTATTAATATTATTATTATTATTTTTATTTTTTTTATTAATATTATTATTATTTTTATGTTTAATTTTTTAATTTTATTATTATTATTATTATTATTATTACTAAAACTATTATTATTATTATTATTACTATTATTAATATTATTATTATTATTATTATATGGTCTCCGAATAAAAAAGGAACATGAGGTCAGTGTTCAGTTAATTACAAATTATTCAGTGCAAAAGAGCGAATTGTGGCCATCCATATTCTATAGCAAGCCTCTTACGTCTAGATCGTATAATATAATATCTGCCGCTGCTTCTGGTACACACTCCTTTGCATTACATGCCATTTAAATGCTTGCTCTAATATAATATAGGCTACAACGCGAAATAGACTTGGATGACTCGATATATTAAGTGCCTTAAAAAGTAAGCTTATTGACAAAACATCATTGTTGATACATAAGACATACTGAGGCATCGTTTCCTTCTGTAAAATTCTAGTTTGTTATCGCCAGCTGAGCAGTTGAAAATAGCTTCCGCCGATTCAGATGCAGTGGAGCGTGACAGCCATTCGCCTGTGTAGGAGCTGATGATGCAAGTGCGATTGATTCGGTTGAAGAGGAACGAGCTGCATTGTGTATCAAACATGTTCGAACACAGACTCCGACAGACAGATCGCGTCGCTTCTCCCACAAGAATGTTGCTCACAGCGAATGCATCCGGAATGACGCAGATACCGGAGTAGAGAAGATATTCGTCGCAGTTAACTGTAGGCAGAATGAAACAAAAAAGAGTTCAAAGGCCACAAATGAGAATAAAATGTAGGCCTCGGAGCATTTAGGCCTAAAGCAGCTGTTCTTCATTCATTCTTTTATTTAGCCACTGATTTACATTTTTAAATATATGAGGAAAGTATAGGCTACCTAACGTTTGATTTGTGTCTTAAGAGAGCAAGTTCATTTTCACTCCACTACACATTCTTCTCAAGTTCACAGATAAAAAGATATGAAATTATGAACACTGGAGCATCATAATGAAAGTCTGAGTCCTGTTTCGCTAAACTTGAACTGCTGTTTGAAATATAGGCCTACTCACCATGGGCGCCCGGAGAAATTTTTGCAGGAGGGGGCAAAACACGATGGTCAAGGTTAAAACAATTTTCAGCAAGAGGTAAAAAATACAAAGCAGGAAGTTAAGAACATGCATGGGTATTTTTCATAGAGATTTCTTGATGTAAATTTTTCAGTTTCACTTTTTAAAATTTCTAATATGAATTGTTTCTT
The DNA here is from genome assembly GCA_949752735.1 of Lumbricus terrestris. Taxonomy (NCBI): domain Eukaryota; kingdom Metazoa; phylum Annelida; class Clitellata; order Crassiclitellata; family Lumbricidae; genus Lumbricus; species Lumbricus terrestris. The sequence goes on from OX457044.1 coordinate 1,541,365, forward strand.
TTTGCCAGGAAATTTATTTAAAAAATTGAAAAGTATTAGCTAAAAGTATGTTTTTTATTTCTCTAATGTGAAGAAATTTGTTATAAACCCCAAAAGTAGTAGTGAGAAAATAGGTTTCAATTTTCCAGGGGGGGGCAAGTGCCCCCTCTTGCACCTATGTGCGGGCGCCCATTTTACTCACACTGCCTATGATAATCAAGAATCAGCTTTGAAAAAGCATTCAGTACTATGCTTCGAGATAATTATGTGCTCACACAATGCGCTTCACACCTGCATTTATAATCGAAAGAGATGCGGCACACGTGATTTTCTTTCTAATATTAATAATCTTACCAGTTTCATTTATTTGCGACGGGTTTCGATCGTAGTGAGACATGATCAAGTCATACAGACCATTTTCATGCAATGCAGTCAACCTAGAGCAAATGGATAAGACTATGTCACTACATTTCCCGAAGTCCAATATTTGCTGAGGACCGACATTTTTGATGAAAAGTTTTTTAAAACTTTTATTCACTGTAGTTTAAATTAGTATATGCCTGTTGGAGTGTTCATGGAGTTCAGAGCCAGTTGTAACGTAGCTTTTGGAGAAATTGGATTGCATGCTTTCATTATAAGCGGTGCATCAGGAGACATAGGACCGACTTGAAATTTATTAATATTTGGCGAAGTTAATAGCACAATATATATGAGTATGATTTAAGTAGGCCTACAGGAGCGCCAAAAGTTATTCTCGCGGATCGTTTTTGTAAAGTGGTCAATGGTTTGAGACGCATGAGATAATTGTAGCCCCATGATGCATTGCAATAAAACAGGTACAGAAAATTTTAATGTAATCGGATATTTTAAGTATTGATCCTTCGCGAACCTTCAAGAGACGTTCATTGCTAGAAATTCATGTAACTTAAGACAAATAATTATACTGCGTTCTATTTTTTGAAAGTAATCCTTAGACCAGCAATTACTGATAGTTACGACGAAAGCCAAAAAGTTTCAAGTTTGTTTTTACTAGAATCTTATGATTGACCGTCGAGAAATACCCAAAGAGAATTTACTATCATCCATGAAATCACGTCTTTCTTAGACAAGGCGTTTGAAGCGGAATAGAGAAGCGGGAAAAGAACTAAGTTGAAAATAATTTACAGCAGGTGACAGAAATAACTGGAAGAATTAAGAGAAGGCAGACAATGAAAAGACGAGGATAAAAATTGGAAAATGGACGACAACTGCTGATGAAGGGCTCCTATATGTTGAACATATAAATTACCTGAATGGATTTTGAGTACAGATAGTAACTGCTGGAAACTGAAGTTCGTCATTGTAGAGAACATCGATGTTGACGTTCTTCTGATAAGAGGTCACCAATTCAACTTTGGTGATGATCATGTAAATGAAGAGACCCAGCGAAATGAGAAGTAGAGCGATCCAAACCATCCTAAAAAATCACAATTCGCATGTAGAGTCAGCGTATGCTCTTGTCAGTTCAAAAGTCACTAAATCACTCTAAAGTTCCTTGACAAGATATATGCAAACTTGAGCATCGGTATGAAAATTTAAGTCCTTTGTCCACTTGACAACTTAGAGGCTATGCGCGGTAGTTGGCTCAATTTTTTATAAATGTTTTACCAGGAAAATCTACCATATGATACGTTGACGTTTGAGATATATTTTTCGAAATTGGTTTTCCATTTTGGTATTGAGCAACCTATCACATGATGTATTGCCATAGAGGATATCGATCAATATAATTATGTAGCTATGTAGCAGTATTGTGCTTTCTATCAGGGTCTAGTGGTGGTACATGTAGCTAAAGATGACTTACTTCCTGCAAAGAAACTTTGATGGTTCAACCAGAAATTTGAGTCCATGGACCGTTGTACCAACGGCGAATTCCGACAACAGGATCAGCCACGGACGACCGTATTCCGCCTCTTCCCTTCCATTCTCGAAAGCTACTGAACAAGAAACAATTATCAATGATCTTCTCTGACCATGATAGGTTGCGCACCGCAAGAATTTTATGACACAGTCACATTTTAATGTAAACTTTCGATAAGAATTGAGATATATTTGTCTTCAGTTGGTTTGCGCGTTAGGTTTTGATGTAGCCTGGGCCTATTGCCATTGATATTTGCAATGGAGAGACAGAGAGAGGATATCGATCAATATATATATATATATATATATATATATGAGAGATGGAGATAGAGAGAGAGAGAGAGAGAGAGAGAGAGAGAGAGAGAGAGAGAGAGAGAGAGAGAGAGAGAGAGTGAGAGAGAGAGAGAGAGAGAGAGAGAGAGAGAGAGAGAGAGTGAGAGAGAGAGAGAGAGAGAGAGAGAGAGAGAGAGAGAGAGAGAGAGAGAGAGAGAGAGAGAGAGGGAGGGAGCAAGTTTTGTATTAGTAAATATTGTCTGTTCTATCTCAACATAGAACGCTTATTCATGCAGTGCTGAGGTTTGAAAGCCATAAATGGTGCGGTCGATACATGTATGTTCATATTTACAAGAATAATTAAAACTTAATTTTGCCTAACATGGGTCAATTTCCTTTTTTTAAAAATGATTGCAAATGGATGCGATTCTAGAAAATAATGCTATTTACCATTCTTCTTCTCAACTCTCTGCTCTTCGAAGGCGCCGTCTTTATGTAAGACTCCGGCGGTCATCATTCTGTCCTTTTTCTTCTCTGCGACGAATTCGAAAGATTATTCTGAACGAGATGGAAATGTGTTTCAACAGGCACCGGGTAGGCCTATGACCGAAAAGAGTAAATTATTCGAGGAGTCAGAAATATTATGCTCTGTCTGCCATTGTACCGTTATCATAACACATTAGGCATCAGTTTATAATTATAGTCATGTCACTTAAAACGCAATAAATCACAATCAGGCCACGGATATAGGAAAAAACAATGCCGAGAAGATTAATTTCCGCTGAGGCTCCAGTGATATCTGGCAATAAATTCAGTGTTCGATACAAGGGATCTGCTATTATAGTCATTCGTGGTGACTATAATTATTGTAAGCGCATTGTAAAAGCAGTCGCTTGTGCAATTCAGTCGATTGACTGTTTTTTGGCAACACAAATACACAGTGAGCAGGCATAAAATAATACGACTCAGTAGGCCTATTGTAGACAATGACATTGGCAATTAATCGTCACTGAATATATTTTGATAGGGCCAATGTGATTAGGTGAAACAAAGGACTAGAGCCTCTCGACTAGAGTTCTATAGGCCTACTGTTTCCGACGGCAGTGGTTTACTGGGAAGGCCAAGTTGCCCCACTCTTCTGACTTTGTTCTGTAGCCTACATTTAAGCATCATTCAGAAAATACCATTGCAACGCACAGGACATGGGTTCACGCAGAAATTTTTGCAGGGGAGGGCAAAATCTCTACGATGGTCACGGTTAAATTTTTTATTGGAAAGAGCTTGAAAAATGCAAAATTGGAAATTAAGAATACGGATTTTTCAAAGAGGTTTCTTAATGTACATTTCTCAGTTTCACTGTGTGATTCATTTTTAATTTGAATAGTTTCTTAGTGCAAAGAAATTTGTCAAAAATCCAAAAGTGGATGTTAAAAAGTAGTTCCCTGAATGGATGCTATAATTATTAGTCCAAGAATGAATGAATGAATAAATGAACGAAAAATAGGTGAAATTTTCAAGGAGCAAGTTCTCTTCTAGCTAATGCTGTATTAAAATCGTAATTTCTAAACTTCTAAAGCGCCACTTGAAAGCCAATCGCAAATCACCACAGGGCTGTGTTTAAGGAATTTTTAGAACTGCACAACTCCTTCTTTCCTTTCCCATTATCCATGGTAAATTACTTTCAATCAAAGGATAATGACATTTTTGCCAGTTTTAAATGTACAGAAGTTCTTCTGCAGCTGCACATTTTATGTACAACTGCACGTTAAAAAAACCCTGATGCGCCAGCTTATTCACAAGCGCTGCATTGAGTCAAAGGAAAGTCAGAAATAGGTCAGAGTCCGGTAGCCAGAGGGCCAGAGAGCTATAAATGTGAGTGTCGTTTAGCAAGGTGGAGGATCCGAAGATCAGTTGATTGGGTGCATCAATAATTTTGAACAGATTTGGGCGGACATCTCGAGGCTTGATGAACAAAGCCTCTATCCAAGTTTCTCTATAGCTTGCCCTCTATGGATTCTACATGTATACTAGCACCATGTAAAATGGACAAAATGCAGCTTGGCTTATAGCAGACTTGAGTTGTATATAATGCTGGTGAATAAGCAGATCTCCCTGCCGCAATTTCAGTCTGCTGTTGATAAATTTGAATCTGTAATTCAAAATTTTGCATTACTGCAATTTATTGAGTATTAATTTGTGTGCACTTGTGAAAGGTTGCATTACAGTGGGATTCCAATCCAGCACGCCGTAATCGATAGGCCTTCTATTTGCATGGGCGCCCGCAGTAGGGCTAAAAGTCTATGGTCGTTGTTACAGTTTTTAGCAAGAGATTCAAAATGCAAGGCAAAAATCAGGAGCATATTTATTTCTAAAGAAATTTCTATACCTAGATTTCTTACTTTCGCTGTGCGTATCATTCGTATCAATGGTGCTTTAACGCGAAGAAATAATTTGTTAAAACTCAAAATTAGTAGTCAAAAAAGGTGCCAATTTTCCAGGGGGCAAGTGCCCCTCTTGCCCCCTATGTGCGGGCGCCCATGGCAGAAGCTTTTATTTCCGCCTCCAAAGCCTCTCTGTGGATTGTTCCTGTTTCGGCAAATTAGTCCTCACCACCACAGCAGAACAACCCGTATCGTTCAAAACCCTTGCCTTCCTCTCACTTAAACCCTACCAACGTTTGGCATAAAATTTCGCCGGGTACAGCACGTTGATGCCAAAAGTTCTCGCCACAAACAGAAGCTTTCCATCCACACATAACCTATTAACTCAGGCTCAAAGCACCGCACAATTTGGTGATTACGATTACGAATGTGACTGTTTTGCAACGTAGCCTATATCAGTCGCCACCCACTGTGACCCCAACACTACAGCCGTTCGACATATTGCGAGTCGATTAATAGTGGCAGTAGGCCGACTAGCAGTAGTAACGGAAGTAGCAGTAGTAGTTGTAGTAGTTGTGGTAGGTACTGTAGATACTCTGAAGGCCAGAACGAAACGGATGTTTATAGGCTATGATTCGCCTACAGGGCCATTCCACGGTATTGGAGTCCATGAAGGGTCAATAAAAAATATTGGAATTATAAATTGTTATTAATTTCTGTTATAGCTAGATGGTTCTAGTATAAGATTCCAAAAGAATTTGTCTTTCTGCACTTATCGTTTTGTGTCGACTTTGCTTCAAAGTGGCAAATTTGATTTTTTTGCGTTACGGACTCTAGGCCTACATGCAATTTTTAGATGCTAGATTTCTAAAGTCCAATGTCGAATATTTTTAGCTGGACATCATGACCATGGTTGAGAGTAAGTGATAAATACTTCGTGATCAAAAATTCACCTCATCTTGTGTCCAGATTTGCTAGGGCAAAGCACGAGTTGTAGAGTCCGTAACATTCTGGGGCTTCTAATTTGTTTTGCATGCATTTCGAATTGAGCAGCAAACTTGTTATCTCCATTCTTCTGATTCCCAATTGTAGGCTACTCAGTAAGCATAAATTACTTTTCCTAATATTACTCTAATTTTTTGATGTGAAGTTGAATATAGTTACGGACTCTACAAAAAGCGTTACGGACTCTACCACGAACAAATTCAGCTCATGAGATAATGGCTAAAATTGTCAGAAAATATGCATGGAAGCTAAACATTCAACATGTATCTTGTTTAAATCATTCCTTTTATTCATCACTTTCTAAGGTACTATGTGGAAAGCATGGAATTAGTCAACAACTTTCAGAGTTAGAAATTTTATTTAGCTGACATCTAACACACATAAATCAACATATAGCATGATTTATTTGTGTGTTTTATTATTTATTCATTGCATTTATATTGATTTATAAATGCTGTTAAAACAAGGTTACGTGATCAATAATTTAAATGAATAGTATGCTAGTTAATTTTCCTCGATTATTCATAGAAATGGTGGAAAACTGGAAACAGTTAAAGAACATGTGGAGAGTACAGGCAGAAAGTTTACAACAATGTAGTTCATGCCATGGAATCTGCACGTACTTACAGAATCAGATTCAAGTACCAGTAGGCCTACTTACAGTATCAGATTTATGACCTTTTAGACCATGAGCTGTATATGTTTAAGATAGCAAGATTTTATAAGTGTTTAACTCAGAGCAAGTCCAGGGCAAGAGCGCCACCAGAAATGAGTAGTGCTCCTCAACCTTGTAAGTACACCAGATTTTTGCACTGGATAAGGTGTAAACATAGGTTTGTCTAAATTGTGGTCCATGCGCCAAGAAGAAGTTTTTATCTGAAACAAGACTAAGCTACAAAGGTGAATACTGCATGTTGTGAATGACAAATTGGGCAATCTGTTCAACTTTCCAGACAGAATTGACCAGTTATGGATTATCAATTATCAGATTGTTGAAAAGCTATATGCACCAGCAAAAGATGAAAGAGGTCTTTTCAAGTTCATTGGCCATGTGGCTAGTGTTACAGATTGACCTAAGCTGAGTGACTTCGGAATCATTAAAAGCTTCAACATTGCCGATCTTTGAACTGTGCAAGCGTTCCATTAATTGCTGGTGACAATAAAACACCATATTTGTTCAATTTGAGCTCTGAAACTTCCCTTAGCACCTTAAAACAATTGAAATGATGAAAGTAATTGCTATAAATTAACTGCTTTCATGGATATTAATCAGTTTTTGTTCATGATCCATAACTGTAGAATCCGTAACGTAGAGTCCATAACGCATAGTGTGCACATTAAGTGAGTGCTCAACATCAGTACTTATCATTATAAAGAAATTCAATTATGACTATATCAACAGAAATGGCTGGCAATTCTAAGGTTGTGTCTCAAAAGAATTTGGATATAATAACTTCACAGAAAATCAAGACAGTTCAGTCATCAAAAAAATTCAGGAAACTTTTCTGTAGAGTCCGTAACGCAAACTTTTTAATTCACCAGAAATGATACATAACAGCCAACAAAGTCTAACTAATACCAAACTAGTTTATGATTGAAGCGGCATCTGGGGAAAATATTTATATAATTTAAACAGTCATAATCACTCTGTATGAACGGCGCAAAGTCTGCGAAATGTAGAGTCCGTAACATTTTGAAAACCGTGGAATGGCCCTTCAGTAGTTGCATTGAACGATTCTAACAGATCTATCAAGCACTATTTTGGTATCTGGCATTGTGGAACTTCAGCAACAATTCTTCTATGTTCGAATTGCAATAGCTGTTTGTCTTCCCATTTTGTACAAACATCAATTGTCTCATGTAATTTATAGGCCAACGGAGATCACAATACTTGGTGTCAACAGCTTCATCGAATAAAGGCGTCAGGTCGGAGGATGACTGAAGAGAAAAAGCGAAATGCTATTATTCATTGGTAGAAATCAATGCATTTTGACAACCGTGGAAATATTCTCAGAATTACTACGACCCGATTCCCAGGAGTAACTAGGCATATAGATCAACACCCGCGCCTCGTCAAATGGATCAATATTATTATAAGGAATGTAGCCTACATATTAATGGCTACATGTTTACCTTTTAATGCATGGAGTAAGGCTTACCTCATGGCGACGAAAGTTTTGGTCTTCTATTTGAGTGGAAGTCTATCACAAAGTCCTAATCTGCTTAAACACAAACTACATTAACATAATATTTTGTGTAAGTTAATCGTGTTTCATTACTGTACAGTAGACACCTGCTCATTCATTCTGTACACAACTGCATTGTACTTCCTTTAGCTGAGCGCATACGAAGTAGGGTTTCGATCGTGTACAGATGCACCACGTGTACACATGCACTTCTTACAGGGCTGACTTAGGCCTATCAACAATTTAGCTTATTATCCACAAGACAAGCTCTGGTTAATGTGACACTGATCCATTGTCTGCTAGCATCCTTCTTTGTGGGAGCGCCATAAGTGGTTATTAACTTATTAGTTGTTATTTGTCAAGCGTTGCTGTTCACACCAAATCTTTGGCGACTTTAAGTCCTAGTTTGGTGTAGGCGCTGTTGCAACGGCATGGCTGTGTAACAGCGTCATAGAAACTGTCTAGCATGGTATGCTGGCTTATCGGGGCATTGAAGGTAGGCTACCTCATCGGTTGCACAGCGCCATTTACTTGTTTCCCTGACGCCGCTACCTCTACCAAACCCACGTCCAGGAGCGGATCCAGGGGGGAAATCCGGCCATGGCTCCCCCATTTAGAAACTTCCTTTTTTTTGACCAGCTATTCTGGCTCGGAAAGTTGACGTGGTCCCCTCTCACGAGTAGTCCTTCAGTCCCCACGAGGTCCGTATACGAGGTCCGCACGACTAAAAAAGGGTCAACTATTTTGGCGGACAGGGGAAACATTTCCGTCTTGGCCGCCGAAAAATCTGAGATAGTCACCATTTAATGGTGACTATCTCAGATTTTTCGGCGGCCAAGACGGAAATGTTTCCCTGTCCCAAGACCGAAATTTGTGCCCCCCTTCGAAAATTTCTGTATCCGCCCTTGCCCACCTCAACGTCCGTTTTGATTAAACAACCCAATTATTATTTTAAAATATTTGGATTGTTTAGCCGTTGGAAGACATCGAAGCATCGAACGTGGCCCGGTTTATTGAACATAATATTAGGTTGTCAGCATAAAATTGGCTCAAGGCAGCACCAGCCTTCAGGAGGGGCCAGGGTCTGTAGTATAAATAAAGCCAAACGGAACAGGAGCCCATGGCAACCTTGCAGATCCACAAGTCACAATGCAAGAACGATCCTGCAGATAGGATGTAAGCACAGTAGGGAAGTTTATAGAAAGGCTGTAGGATAGGGTGGTTCTAAAAAATGAAAGTGGTTTAAATTTGTTCTCCAACCCACCATTTGGTGACGCCAGGTGTTAGTAGGTCACAGTTAAAAAATTATAAGAAAATGTTAATATTTAGGACTGGCGCGGAGCTGACGAAATTTTCATAATTTCCTAATGGTTTTCATCAAACTTATCAAGACATCGTCACACGGCAATGTTAGTCATAAATGCATACGAGTCAACCACAAATTCTGAGGTATGCAATTTAATTAATTTTCTAGATAATGTTACTACAGTCATGTCGGAATGAGTAAATTTTTGGTAGTTTTAAGACATTGACTGCAAAACTTAGAAGACAACAATGTCATGAAAATGTAGCCGAGAATATCAACATTTTCCGATGAATTTATCAGTCAGTCGATTTTTACCAACTAGATGGTTGCCGTTTTGGTTGGCTCATAGCATTGCCACTCGTGTTTCCCTACGACCTGTAGCCAGAACACTGCCTTTGTTCTGCAATTTGTGCTGGCGAAGAGTAAAATTTTTGAACTGAAGTGTTTACTCAACTTCAGCGATACAGTTAACCACTTTAACGTTAACCCATTAGTGCCTGATTTTTCAAAATCATCTCAAAATATAAAAACTTTGTTGCAAGTGATGAGTTTGGACAATACCTAAAACAATTCTGCAAAATTTTTGCTTTTGATGCTTTAGGAGCAAGTTTTTTAAGCGTCCCATTTTTGGGGACGCTAGGCACGAATGGGTACGTGAAGATTTACATGGTCATATGTACAGGTTATATCACTCAAGACTGTTGTTACAGTCAAGTTAAGAGAACATATAAATAATTTGTACTCAGAATCATTCAAAATCTAATGTATAAGCAAAATTTCAACAAAAATGGCATGCCTGAATACATTTATATGCAAAATTGTTCCCATTTTGATATGAATTGCTTGCACGCATCATATCATAATAATGCTGTCCATGCCTTAGATCAACATCCTATAATCAGTAGCAACCAACACTGTTACATAAAGCATATAAAACAGTTAAATGAAGCATTATAGCTGTTTCAAGTGCTAAAGTACTTTAGATTGGTTTTGTGTAGTAGATTGTTAGCCTAACCCTCTTTATGTGGACCGACATTTCATTTTTCTCAAACTTTTCGCACACTTTCTTTCGCACAATGCATCTTAGTTCCAACAGATGGAGTTTAGTGCTAAAGTGCAAGTGAACACACTTTCTGGTTCATACAGTAAGCTTTCATTTCCCTAATAAAAACAGCTATGTGTTCAGATCCATGAACTGGCCCTCACTTTTCTATATTGAACAAAGGAAGTGAAAATCTTCACATTTGTTGGCCTGTATCGTCTCAATAGTGGTATATTTTGCTCATCTACTGTAGCAGTCTCAGAGTGGTAAAGAAAGTAGTCACAGTAGCCTACATAACATAGTGGTTGCAATGAACCACTCACACCAAGTTGAGGACTCAAGACCCCAGCTCCATTATAGGTCTGACTGAGTAAAGTAGCCATGTTGTGTACTCAACGAACAGTATTTGTAACCAACAAGGCTTAGTTGCAGTCTGAGAGTGGTAAAGAAGTGGTGAAATGACCACTATTTGTTAGTAGGAATCAACTGAATTGACAACCAATATGCCTCCTGACTAACCCAGGGCTCCAGGCTTTGGATCCATGTACCAACTCATCCGTATGGATGTGAATCAGAGCAAAAGCCGAGTGGTGTATTCAACATAGTACGATGCCATTGACTGCCATTAGGCCTACCTGAAATTGTAGTAGGCCTAAATGAAAAATGCTACAGGAATGTTATATTCAGCACAATGCACAATGACACTTCTTGAGCTGGGCTGATACCTTAGAAAAGAATGACAAATTACATAGCGACTGATAGTTTTTCTTATTTATTTCAAATAAATTATAATAAATTAAATTATTAAATTTAATTTTCTAGCAACTGCATACATCAGAATGAGTGCATTTTTACCATTATTTTGCACTACATTGTATAGGCCTAGCAGGTCCTGGACGATTTCTACACATGTGAAATATTCCTGTAGGCTATACATGTATACATGGGCCTAATGTAGCCTACAGTTGAAGCTGTCAATAAATTTTTGAGTCAAATAACATAAAATAACGTTAACTCTCACTGCGAGTGATAACTCAGCCTACAAAAAGCCGTTTATTCTTCTTTTCAAACAATATCTGACTAAAATACAACACAAGAAGCAAAACTGCATGTATTGAACTTCACGTACCCATTCGTGCCTAGCGTCCCCAAAAATGGGACAGCGCTTCAGTGATCAAATGCATATGTTATATTTTAGTAAAATGAATTTGATCTAATTATTTATTTAATAGTATATGCCAACCTTTGTGAAACCAAAGACAGATTTGTAGAAATGCAGACACATATTTTTTAATAGGACGCGGAAAGTCCGCAATGTTTACATTTGATAAAATAGGTCAATGGCGTGATCAAAAACATAATTTTCAGTCGATAAAAATATTTTTTATGCGCATTTTGTGTCAGAATCACTTTATCAGCATGTTGGCATAACTGCGATAACATTAGATTGAATCTTCAATGCATATTTAATTTTATGTGAATTTTTGAAGTGGTGTCCCATTTTTGGGGACGCTAGGCACTAATGGGTTAACGGATTTGAGAATCACATGGCTCTTTTGTTACATTCGGGTTCCAATAATTATATGGGCTTGGGTCATAGGCTACTGTAAAAAAAGTCATCAGACAGTTCCAACGGGTTGAAGAATGTGATGAGTGATTTAACGATGGAAATATATAATTGTGGAGTTCTGTTTTACTACAGGTTCAGGAAATGGTGAAATTCGTTCCAATGATCTCACAGAACCTGAATTTTCATTTAGGGCCACTGCCATGAGTCTCCTCTCATCCACTTAAAAATGATCGTCAAAACAACGCAAGCCCAACCAGAAACTCAGACAAGTCCTAGAAGTGAAAACCAAACGTGTTTGTGGCAACCTTAGCAACCTCCCTGTTCTTGTCGGTGGGCAGCATGGATAGCAAATTCGTGTCATTTTTGGAAGAAACTGTTGACGCTGCGCTCTGGAAACAGTAGGTCTACTTGGTACTATAATATTATGTGAGTCACAGAGAGTGACGCTTTCTTCTACTTCCAGACTTGTTCGCCAAATGAAAGACACGAGACTTCCGTGATTTCGTTGATACTGGCAGCAGACCGTGTCAAGGTTTATATTGTGAGAGGAACATCCACATTTTGAATGTGTAAATGGCTCTGACCATCATAAAGCCCAACGCACAGCTGCTGGATAGCGGTAACATATTCGATGTGGTGGAATGTCACCGAGAAAATGGCACATAGCTGAAGAAGTTCATCAGTAATCATCACCGCAAACTCAATAACCTCGTCCTTCCATGGGACCGGGTAGTCATCTCTTCATCCTCTGTGGGTGTGGAAAAGGTGGCCTGATATATAATGGGCCGGAAATCTTTAAAGCGACTTGATTTCTCCATTTTGGAAAAACGTGGATGTATCATAAGGACCTAAGACCTTCTCCAACATCATTTCAGAATTGTTGTGGTGGCATGCTAAATTTAGGAGCTTTCAAACTAATTCTCTTTCCGACAATGAGCACACGCCATTTTCGGAAGTCTTAAAAATTTAGCGATATTACCAACTAAACAACTTGGAGTAGCAGCTTGACTTGGTACTTTACTGTTTAGCCTTTCCTTTCCCACAGCACATTTAGTTCAGGACTGCATCTTTTGCGTGGCGATGCTTATCAGGCTAAGCACCGTCTTGTCTGCGTGCGCTCTGTCTCCCACTTTCCACTTGCATAGACCTCCGCACACTGCACTTTGCTGTCAGTGGTGACTCAATGGTTACTTTCACTCTTACTTTGACAATGCAGAGCCATTCCTTCTCCGTGGTTGGTCCAACAACCAGGAATTTGACTTTTCGACACCTCTCTGTTTTCAGTGTTAAAAACGGCCGAAGACTGTTTTTCGCTTGATCTCGGCCGGGAGCTCCTCTGCGTAGGCATTTTGAAAAGGCGATATATAAATTCTGATTGATTGAATGATTGATTGACTGATTGATTTACTGACCAGGACAAATTTTATACTAAAAAGTAAGTAGCAAAGTAGTTCAATAGTCATTGGTAAGAAATTGCCGAAATATGCGCAATCATCTAAACTTCAACTGGTTCGCGCCAGTCCTAAATACGTCTGGAATCTGAAAATATTTTGGATAAAGAGTCTCTATAAGTCGTATCACCAAATGGTGGGTTGGAGAATAATGAAGAAACAACTTCAAAAGTTGCCATTGTCGATGGAACCACCCTACTGTAGGAGGTAGACGTCTTTGGGCCCATTGAACCAGTCCCGGATAATATCATGGTTCACTATATCAAATGCAATACATACATCAAATAGTGCCAAAAGGGTAACCGTTGACTTATCAATTGCTCCATAGTTGTCTGAAAGAAGGTGAACACGTAAGGTCATCGTAGAGACACAGTGACCTTTCCAAAGAACTGATTACCAAATTCGAAGGAGGTTATTCAAAGAAGGGCAGAGCGTGAGCTGAGCAGCTACAGTAACAATAATAGTAGATAGCAATGTCACATTGGCTATTAGTCTAAAGTTATTTGGGTCAACCATGTAAAGACCTTCACGCTTGGGCACAGTTGCGAGGATTGACCTGTTCTGCGATGCAGGAAGGATGCCATCACGCAGGAACTTTGCAACGTACTGTTAAGACGGAAAGTCAAGAGCCACGAATTCATGAAGGATGAACGTAAGAATAAACTATTTACTGGGCTCTGATAAAAGTTAACAGGATTACCTTTTAGTTTAAACACATTCGTATGCAAACCGTAGTCAAAAAGTGACACAGAAGTTAAATTAAGAGACTCTTACGAGCGTATTCTACACATTTTATTCTAAGAAATTAATCAACTGTGCGAAAACGTTTAAGATTATGGAAAAGTGCCGTCGAAATATTAGATTTACATAACATATATATTTAGCAATGTGCAAAAGCATTTCTAAATTTAAATTACAGAAGACTGAAAAATAATGTCGAGAGCAAAATCTAAGATAAAGTTCAAGTGCAACTGCATGTTTATTGAAGGTTCGGTTTTTAGAAACATGCAGTGCTGAAGGCAACGTTTTCATTCATTTCGAAGTTCGAACTGAATCCAAAGGTGGATTGTCGTAATCCGGAAGAGGATGAATTTTAACTCCGGACTGTGGGCGAGGGTCTCGCTCTCTTGACGTTGTTCGGACATTGATCCTTTCTGTCATGCTAATCTTTCTGCTCGACATCTTAACTATGAAGTTGTAGATGAAAAGATCAAGAATCTCGAAGAAGGAAAGAATGCTTCCTCCGAGGAACAAACCGAAACATCCGCCGAAATCACCTGAACGAATTCAATAAACACAGATAATTTATAATCGTTCACTTTAAAATTCTGATCTTTATCATATTTTTTCTGCATGACTAAGAATGGATTGGGAAATAGTGAATAGATTGACTGCATATCAAGCGGAAGCGATGCTTATTTATAGAATCTTAAATTGATAAAGTAGTGCTTTTGAAGCGAAAGCATTGAATAATCAAAATCTATAAAAAAAATAAAGAGAAGATTCCGTCTCTTTGACCGCAATGCATTTCCACAGTTTTGCGCTTTTCACTCCAAACCTTCACTACTGTGTCCGTCTCGGCATCCGACGCGTAGAGGAGGGGTTCGCGAATCTCTGCCACCACGGAGAGGGTGGGATGGGGTGAGGGGTGGTGCAGTGGGGTGGTGGGACGGGGGTGGGGTGGGGGTCGAGAGGTGGGGTTGGGGTGGGGTGAGGGGACGGGTGGGGTGGGGTTGGGAGTGGAGGTGGGTGGAGGGGATGGGCGGAATGGGGGTGGGAGGGGTGGGGTGGAGAGAGTGGGGGTGGGATGGGCTGGAAATTTTTCTAAAACCTAAATTTCTCGGGTGGCGTACCGGTAGAGGTCGGAGTGTGGTGGGGTGTTGTGTGGTGGGGTTGTGGTCGGAGCGCGTCGAATCCTAAATTTCCCGGGCAACGCCGGGTACCCGAGCTAGTTAGGCGGCGTTAATTAAATTAGTTTATTACATGCAGACATCATGAACTTACTTATGTGTCTGCATATTCTATGCATATATGTATGTATGCATGCATGTATTTTTTTTGTAATCGTACATTTATAAAGCGCCCCTTCAAGAGAACTCCTCAGAGGCGCTCCCGACCTGACACCAAACCATAATCAAAAAGAATGGTCTTCAAACGCTTGCGGAAAAGGGGCAAAGAAAGACAAAGAAGCTCGTTACGGAGACTAATAGGTAACTTATACCAGAAAGACGGACCGACTATTGCAAAGCTTCTGTGCAGCACTGTGGAAGATCGAGCCATAGGGACAACCAGGTCACCATGCGTAGCAGAGCGAAGGAATCTGCGACCTGGAATGGATAGTACAGGAACACAGAGTTCCATAAGATAGGTCGGAGCTTGGCCTGCTAAGCAATTACGCATGGACATTAGAATCTTAAATTCAATACGTTAATAATTCAATTCAATATGTATGTAAGTATGCATGCATGCATGCATGTATGTATGTATGTATATATGTCGTATGTATGTATGCGTGTCGTTATGGCGTTATTGGACATGCGAACCTGCCTTAGGGCAGAGAACGTGAAGAAGAAAAATGTATGTATGTATGTATGCATGTGTGCAATATCCATGTATGTGTGTTTTAGGTATATAATACGTGTGTTTGTTTGTATGTATGCAATGCATGTATGTAATACATACAATACGTGCATACATACACACTATGTATGTATGTATGTATGTATGTATGTATGTATGTATGTATGTATGTATGTATGTATGTATGTATGTATGTATGTATGTATGTATGCACGTATGTATGCATATATGTATGCATATATGTATGCATATATGTATGCATATATGTATGCATATGTGTATGCATATATGTATGCATATATGTATGCATAATGTATGCATATGTGTATGTATGTATGCATGTAATATGTATGCAATATGTATGTATGTATGTATGTATGTATGTATGTATGTATGTATATTTGTATGCATGCATGTATGCATGTATGTATGTATGTATGTTATGTATGTATGTATGTATGTTTGTATGTATGTATGTATGTATGTATGTATGTATGTATGTATGTATGTATGTATGTATGTATGTATGTATGTATGTATGCATGTATGTATGTATGTATGCATGCATGTACTGTATGATCAGTTCAATCTGCCTTTCTCTGGTAGTCTTTTTTCATCTCTTTTCAACTCAAATTTTGTCTTTCTCTTGGGATTGCTCCCACTGCATGGGAGAGCGTCTCGAAGACTCTTGCTGAGAGAGGCGCTATAAAAATGATCAAATACAACATAATACAATACAATAGATGCATATTGTAATAGATTCAGATGGATTTGTATCAGCTTAGCCCCCTTAACCCCTGATAAACTCCGCCCATGACCTAATACCAATGTTCAAGATCGTTGCTTGAGAAATGCTAACTTTTTATACTCCATTCACCCGTACTAATACTAAGCTTACATCTATTAAATGTATCGGACCAAGAACCTGGAACAGTATTCCCCTTAATATCTGGTCACTGCCATATTTTCATCTATTCAAACGTGAGTTTTCTGTTTATATCCAACAAGGGAAATAAGTCATATTTTCTTAGAAATGTTATCAGTTTAACATGGGAGTGTGCACTCATTTTCTTGTATGTCACGAAATATTTTTTACACTATTTTCTCTAACTCACTTACTTTTCGTTTGTGTATTAAGCTTCTATATAAATTGCACTGTAAGAAGCAAATCATGTAACAACTTGCTAACGCGTGTTCTAGACTAATTTGACCCTCCTGAAAACGAAAATCGTGGTTAGCAAGCTGGATTTTTTGCGGTTCCATGGGAAAACAAGATGGCGGACAAAATGGCTGCCAATTGCTTCAAATGACTAAAAGTAAAGTATTGTATGCGCTAGGAACACGGTTTTAGACTCTAAATTAAGATTATAGAGTTCAAGGAATGCAATGGAATCAAAGACATATATGTAGCACTGCAAAAAATCAAAATGGCGGACAAAATGGCGGCCAGAATCTTAAAATGGCTATAGATGAAGTAATGCATGCAATTGAATCAAGATTTCAGGGTCTAAGTCAATATATTCGTGGTCAAGGAATGCGATGGAACCAGGGTTACATATGTAGCACTGCAGGAAAATCAAAATGGCGGACAAAATGGCGGCTAGAATCTTAAAATGGCTATTGGTGAAGTTATGAATGAAGTCATGTATGCAATGATCATGATTTCAGGGTCTAAGTCTTCATTTTCGAGGTCAGCGAATATGATGGAACCAATGTCACTCATGTGGCACTGCACGAAAACCAAAATGGCGGACAAAATGGCGGCCAGATTCTATTGTTTGTGCCATTGCTTGTCCATCCAATAATTTATCTGGAAGCTGGTCTTATGAATTGCGACACGATTTATTGGGCATATCGCAAAATTTGGTCATATCTCATATTATATGCAGATGTCTTGCATTGGCTCCGTTTCCTGCAGCGTATTGTGTGATGGTTAGGCGGTGCTTTGTGGGACGAGCCCCACTTATTGGCAAAAACTCTGGTTTTCAACTCGGGTGTCCACTGTCCAGCGTCGATCCGCTCTTCGGTTGGCGGACCAAGCTGAGCTTCTGCTATTCGACAGCAACGTTCATTCTCCGTGGCTGGTTCCACAACCTGAAATGTCTACCCATTTTCACAGCGCTTATTGCCCATGGGTCACTCCACTCCGTTCCTTAATAATCTAAAAACTGTCCTATTCAGTTGTGGTTAAGTCGGCAGTGATACCGAGTAGCCTACTTTGAAAAGGCCCTACATAAAATATTCTAAATAAATAAATGCTAAGCATCCAATGCCACAGATTTTGAGGGAAGCCCATGGCACGATATTGATACCAGATCCATGAGATAGTCAGTTTGATACGCTGTGATAAGGTGCTGCATGATGACTTCGTCCATGTTCTTTTGCAGAACGCTACTTGGTTTAAGACCTGCTGAGGGAATTGTGATAATTTGAATGATCATATCTGGCAAAACAAGGGAACACTGTAGATAAGTTCCACAGCACATGCCCCAGATGCCATCTTGCAAAGACCTGGTAAAAAATCTGAAATCATATGCCGATTGCATACATGACTTCGCTTGTAGCCATTTTATAATTCTGGCCGCCATTTTGTCCGCCATTTTGATTTTTTGCAGTGCTACATATATGTCTTTGATTCCATTGCATTCCTTGAACTCTATAATCTTAATTTAGAGTCTAAAACCGTGTTCCTATCGCATACAATACTTTACTTTTAGTCATTTGAAGCAATTGGCAGCCATTTTGTCCGCCATCTTGTTTTCCCATGGAACCGCAAAAAATCCTGCTTGCTAACCGCGATTTTCGTTTTCAGGAGGGTCAAATTAGTCTAGAACACGCGTTAGCAAGTTGTTACATGATTTGCTTCTTACAGTGCAATTTTCAGATTCCAAGCCTGGTGTAGAAATGCCTGACAGTACTGCAAATCAATATGGCGTCCTTAAATCGTCCGGTAGAGGGCCGAAGACGTCAACATAGGAAGGTCAATTTTTTTGTAGCAATTCTGTGATACCATAGGCAACTTTTGATCACTATTAGAATTGGAAATTCGAGAAAAAAGTTTTTCACTCCACCCTAATATGCATGTATACTATTTAAGATGTTTTTCTGTGTTATTCATTTCAACTTCGGCCGTGTTTTTCATTTGTTTCTTCCAACGCTCTCAGGTGGCCCTGGCTAGCGGGACTTTCGGCTCCTTTGGGTCTCCTGGGTATGCCAACATGTTTGCTACTCTGATATAATTACGAAATGTTACGAATTGGTTGTAGAATAAAATGCTATGCTGTGTTATGTTGTGTTAAGGATGAACCCGCCGAGCAGGGGGGAGGTTGAGAAGGGATGTGTCTCTCTCCGAATTCGTTTTTTTAGATGTTCCAAACTTCAATGGTAGCATTTTATTCTGTCATTTTACCGAAATTGCTCACGATTTTAGTGATGACGCAGCAGCGGCTTGAGACTTGAGAAGTGTCTCCTCCCATTGTTTAATTGCTTAATTTATTTCCATACCGAAATGGTAAAATTTGAAGATGTCATCACAGCAAAATTTCTCGTAATTTCAGTGCTGGTATATGCCTAAAAGTGGTTTACAAAGACATCCGCAGGAATATTTCTATGGAAGGTGGCGCAAACTTGTAAAAAAATAAGGAGCTAAATATGCTGTCGAATCATGGGCGGAGTTTGGTTTCCGTTCTCGGACCATCTTGGGGGAAGCTAACTATAGGAAAAGATACCATTTTCATGGTAAAAAAGCAGAATCTGGGCCTTCTTGGGGGGCTTAGCCCCCCTAGTCCCTGATAAACTCCGCTCATGTTTTTATGCCGATCCCATGTTCTCAGTAAGTCTGCTTCTTTTGCCTATAATTATTGCCGATGTATTTCGCGGACATAAATGTAGTTTGCAGTTGACAATATTTTATAACGACTTAATTGCCCTCAAAGAACCTGGCAAGGTCATTAAGGATTGTAATTAAGCAGATCTAAGATGTGCATCTTTAGATGACACTGAACATATTGATGAAACTCGCTGTTACAAAATAATTAAGAAGTATTCAATGCATAACATAGCACGAAGACTGAAGAGTCAACCCTACGCATGTTTGTCAGAAAGAATTTTTTGTATGTGCACTTGTTATAGCGCCCCTTCAAGGTAGCTACTCGGAGGCGCTCCCGAATACAGAGCGGAGACTGCATCGGAGTTTCACGCCGAAGCGCTGATAGTGGAGCGGCCAGGAACCAAAATGTGAAGGAATTGTTCACTTTGTGATACAAGCATGAAATTTGGTACATACTACGAAAATGTCATAAGAAAAAGATTTGGCTATAGGGCCATCGCAGATTTGGCCCCTGGCCCCAATGGTGGCCATTTTTCAAAATGGCCGACCTGTTTACAGATTTTAAATTATCTCTGCTTCCAGTGCACTTAGAATCGTCATCTTGGTGTCCAAACATACATAGTTAGGGGCGAGGATTCCAAAACATCCATTACAAATGTTCCTGAGAGCTTCAATGGCGGCCATTTTCCAAAATGGCCGACCTAAATACGGATTTTCAATATCTCAGCTTCCAGTATACTTAGAATCGTCATCTTGGTGTCTAAACATACATAGTTAAGGGCAGGCATTCCAACAGAGCCATTTAAAATGTTCCCCATGGCTTCAATGGCGGCCATTTTCCAAAATGGCCGACCTAAAAAATTAATACTTCAATATCTCAGCCTCCAGTACACTTAGAATCGTCATCTTGGTGTTTAAACATACATAGTTTGGGACGAGGATCCCAGCAGAGCCATTGTAAATGTTCAACAAGGCTTCAGTGGCGGCCATTTTCCAAAATGGCCGACCCAAAAAGGATATTTCAATATCTCAGCTTCCAGTACACTTAGAATCGTCATCTTGGTGTCTAAACATACATAGTCAAGATCGAATTTTAAAGGATTCAAATGCAAACGTTTCTGTTCACAAGATTCGCAGCCAAGGACGTCAATTGGTGCGACAAAAGAACATTTTTGTCATCTGTGAAGAAGGACTGTTCACTATTCTCCAGGTTGTACATTTCCTGTCAGACACGCGAAGGAGACCTGGTCACGTGGACGACTTTTTTGCTCACGAGAACCAGGCATGCCACCCATCACTCTCGAATATGGGCAAACTATAGGCTAGGAATTAGGCCAGACAGTAACTGTCTAGAAGAACTAATTCCTACTTCAGATATCTAACCAGGCCATTCACTGGGTATTCCAATTGTTGACGCTCTTATACTGGATGGAGCCGTCATAGTTATCATGCTGAAGCCTGGCACTGCATGTTTCTTTTCAGATTATTCCTCCCATACTTTCTTGCCCTACTTCACAAGACAGCTAGAGCACGTGCATAGAGTAGATGCTGTATGGGATGAATACGTGCGCGGCAGCTTGAAGACACACACACACGCAGGCAGAGTTGTTTTCTTTCTTGAGTCTGCGAATAGCAAAACTAGAAATAGAAACAGGGAGACAGATCATAGCCACTTACCACAAGTATGTGCTCGATCTGTACTCGGCAAAAAGACACAACTGGACTTGCTCCATGCACTCAGGAGGAAGCTGATACAAGAATTTTTCTGCATGTCTCCGATGCTCCCAAACATGGTCATCATAAGGTGATGATTCGCACCGTTGACTCTGATGTGTTAGCGTTGACCGTAGCAGCAGTTCAGCAGTTGAACATTGATGAACTGTGGGTTGATAAAGCTTCAGATACCTACCAACCCATGAGATGGCGAGTGCCCTCGGTCCAGAAAAGTGCGTAGCCTTGTCCTTCCTACACGCATTCAGCGGATGTGACACAATATCACCCTTTGCTGGGTGCGGAAAAAGGACTCTCTGGGATATTTGGAAGACATTCAGCGATATCACCCCAGCCTTCTGCACCCTATAGCATCAACTCCCAGCTCTGTTTATGATCAGTTCGATGTAATTGAGTGCTTTGCGGTTCTTCTGTACGACTGTGTTAGTGGTGAGGAGAAGGTGAATGAGGCAAGGAAGCAACTGTTCGCACAGAAAGACAGAACTTTGGATGGCCTTCCACCAACTTAAGCTGCTCTGGTGAAACACACAAAGTGAGCTGCCTAAGCAGTTCACAACCGAGCAGGTCACGTTTGGACAAAGATGTTCAGAGCTGTTCCTAAACTACCATGTCCTGGTCAATGGGGTGGCTGAAAACGATTAGAGATGGCTGGGGAGTGAAGTGGACAACACTTCCCTGAGAGCCACGTGCCGGTTGTGAACTGCTTAGATGTGGCTGTGAGGAGGGATGTAGGGGACAGTGCAAATGTGTGAAAGCTTCTCTACACTCTACAGTGTACTGGTCTCTGTCTGTGCAGAGGCCTATGCGACCGTGAATGACGTGGATGATGTTGTATAATTCTGTGGTCAGTACATTGTCTGCATAATGGTCCCCAAATGTGGACTTAAATCACAATAGGGACATCTAGCCTACGAGCATATCAGCAACATCTTGAATTGCATATATTCCAAAACTTGTTTTATTGCCAAATGAACATGAACTCAATCAGAAGTTTCAGAAAAAGTATGATGCAATAAATAGCCTGGATTATACTATATTTATACTTGATGTGCCATGAGCCCATAACAGCTGACTCTCAAATAGGCAGGAACTTTTTACCTCACCGCACCATTGACGTCCTTGGCTGCAAATCTTGTGAACAGAAACGTTCGTATTTGATTCCATTAAAATTCGCCCTTGACTATGTTTAGGCACCAAGATGACAATTCTAAGTGTACTGGAAGCTGAGATATTTAAATATCCTTTTTTGGTCGGCCATTTTGTAAAATGGCCGCCATTGATGCTCTGGGGAACATGTGTAATGGTCTTTTTGGAATCCTCGCTCCTAACTATATATGTTTAGACACCAAGATGACGATTCGAAGTGTACTGGAGGCTGAGATATTGAAGTATTATTTTTTTAGGTCGGCCATTTTGGAAAATGGCCGCCATTGAAGCCGTGGGGAACATTTTCAATGGCTCTGTTGGAATGCCTGCCCTTAACTATGTATGTTTAGACACCAAGATGACGATTCTAAGTGTACTGGAAGCTGAGATATTGAAAATCCGTATTTAGGTCTGCCATTTTGGAAAATGGCCGCCATTGAAGCTCTCGGGATCATTTGTAATGGATTTTTTGGAATCCTGGCCACTAACTATGTATGTTTTGACACCAAGATGACGATTCTAAGTGCACTGGAAGCTGAGATAATTTAAAATCTGTAAACAGGTCGGCCATTTTGAAAAATGGCCGCCAATGGGGCCAGGGGCCAAATCTGCGATGGCCCTATAGCCAAATCTTTTTCTTATGACATTTTCATGGTATGTACCAAATTTCATGCTTGTATCACAAAGTGAACAATTTTTCACCAGGCCGCTCTACTATGAGCAATTGCGAGTGAAGGACTTGCCCAAGGCACCTACGCGGCGACTTGAGGTGGATTCGAACCTGCAACCCTTCGGCTGCAAGGCAACGAACATGATCACCACACCACCGCGCCCCGCACAGCGGGTCTGTCCACCATCTTTGATTCAATCAACGACTTAGTCTGTCAATCAAGTTGTATAATTAAAATCACTCTCTTGATAAATCATCTCAAAAAATAAAAACTTTGTTGCAAATGATGAGTTTGGACACTACCTAACACAAATTTCTGCAAAATGTTTGCTTTTGATGCTTTAAGAGCAAGTTTTTGAAGCGTCCCATTTTTGGAGTCGCTAGGCACGAATGGGTACGTGAAGATTTACATGGTGATATGTACAGGTTACATCACTCAAGACTGTTGATACATTCGAGTTAAGAGAACATTTAAATAATTTGGACTCAGAATCATTCAAAATCAAATGTATAAGCAAAATTTCAACAAAAATGGCATACCTGAATACATTATATGCAAAATTGCTCACATTTTGAAATGAATTGCTTACACGCATCATATCGTAATAATGCTGTCCATGCCTTAGGTCAACATCCTATATCAGTAGAAATCAACACTGTTACATATACATTATGCAACAGTTACATGAAGCATTAAAGCTGTTTCAAGTGCTAAAGTGCTTTTGACTGGTTTTGTGTAGTAGATTGTTGGCCTAACCCTCTTTATGTGGACCGACATTTCATTTTTCTCAAACTTTTCGCACACTTTCATTCGCACAATGCATCTGAGTTACAACAGATGGAGTCTAGTGCTAAAGTGCAAGTGAACGTCACACTTTCTGATTCATACAGTCAGCTTTCTTTTCCCTAATAGATACAGCTATGTGTTCAGATCCATGCACTGGTCCTCACTTTCTATATCGAACAGCTCGACCAAAGGAAGTGAAAATCTTCACATTTGTTGGCCTGTATCGTCTCAATAGTGGTATATTTTGCTCATCTACTGTAGCAGTCTCAGAGTGGTAAAGAAGTAGTCATAGTAGCCTACAAAACATAGTTGTTGCAATGAACCACTCACACCAAGTTGAGGACTCATAACCCCAACTCCATTATAGGTCTGACTGTGGTAGCCATGTGGTGAATTCAACGAACAGTCTGTGTAGCCAACAAGGCTTAGTTGCAGTCTGAGAGTGGTAAAGAAGTGGTGAAAGGACCACTATATGTTAGTAGGAATCAACTGAATTAACAACCATTGATATACTTATTTATGTATTAGTAGGCTATATACCAACGTTTGTGAATCCAAAGACATATCTGAAGAAATGCGCACACAATTTTTATAATAAAATGCGGAAAGTCCGCAATGTTTACATTTGTTAAAATAGGTCAATGGCTTGATTAAAAACACAATTTTCAGTCGATAAAGAATTTTTGGTGCGCATTTTGTGTCATAATCACTTTATTAGCATGTTGGCATGACAGCTATTACATTAAATTGCATCTTCAATGCATATTTAAGTTTAAGTGAATTTTTTAAGTGGTATCCCATTTTTGGAGACGCTATAGGCACTAATGGGTTAATTAATGAATAGCGCTCAAAAAGCGACACAGAATGCAAATAAGAGACTCTTATTCGCGTATTCTACACATACATGTAATAATTCTAAGAAAATAGTCAGTTGCGAAAGCATTCAACACTAAGGAAAGTGCCGTCGATAAAAATTATCAGGTTTACATAACATATACAATTTACAGAAGCATTTCCGGATTTAAGTTTAAAAATAACTGAAAATAAAGTTAAGACCAAAAGATAAAGTTCAAGTGCAACTATTTGTAAATTGAAGCTTGAGTTTTTAAAAACATGAGGTGATGAAGGCAGCGTGATCATTCAATTCGAACTGAATCCAAAGGTGCACTGTAGTAAACGGGAGGAGGAAGAGGATGAACTTTAACTCCGGAACGTGGACGAGGATCTTCAAATTCTGACGTTGGTTGAACATTGATCCTTTTTGTCATTCTAATCTTTCTGCTCGACATCTTGCCGATGAGGTTGTAGATGAAAAGATCCAAAAACTCAAAGAAGGAAAGAATGCTTCCTCCGAGGAACAGCCCGAAACATCCACCGAAATCACCTGAAGAAATAACCAGACAAATAATGACATATTGAACTCTGTCTTTCCTTCGTGTCTAAGAAAAGTTTGCACAAACTGCACAGCGTAGAGATTGAACAAAGCCGCAGATAAAACGAAATTGCTGTTTTATTTTTATTTATGTAATCTTAAAGCTCGTAACGCTGTGTTTTGGAAATGAAGGCATTGACTAATCAAAAAAGTATAGATGTTAATTAAATAAGTTTATTACATGCAGATATCATAGTCTTACTCAGGAACTGAACGATATCGTATCCAGTCGTCTGTTCAATGGTTCGATATCTCAATTCTCCGTAGAAAAGGTCGACTTCGAGGAAATTGTTCCTAAACAAATACAACAAGAAACTTATTGAACCACGACTTATAGAGTTGTCCTGTATTGCTGCGATCAGATTCATTTGAGCGCAATAGAAATGTTCTTCAAATACATATTTGTGTTTTCAAACATTTAATCGTACCTGACAAAACCATCTTCGATGAAAGTAGAATCGTTGAATTTCGTCAGCTGCTGGTTGAGAATATTGACGCTGTCGATGACCACCTGTTGTGCTGCGCGCAACTCTGCCTGGACATTGGTCAGCGATTGCTTCAGACGTGCGTTGTAAGCACGAACAAGCATCGGAACAATATTTGCAGATTGGTTTACAAGTGAATCGACAGTCATTTCAACTCCGAGCACCTGTTCGAGTTGATCGGAGGTAAACTGAAACTCAACCATCTACACAAACACAAGCAGGAAGAGCATTGGTTAATCACGGTAGAAAGGGTCTTCACTGCAAACACGTAGGGTACCACAAGTATTAAGGCAAATGCATACGGATGATAGCAAGCAGAAGATGGAACAAATATATTAATTATTAACCTCTTTACAGTACATTACATATCCCTTAGACGTTGGTGCGCAGTAGACGATCTCATGCATTCATTATTGATAGGCTATACATAGTATACAGGCCTATTATTATAGGCTCAAACCTGCTTTTGTGAAGCCACCCATGACATTACTGTCATATAACTATATCACTTATTGTTCAACAATCTAGGTATACTCGCATAAAGCTGTTAATTTACACTAAATACTTAGGCTTCGAAAAGTGTGGTTCGCATCATCTCTCTTTCAAATTTTATTGCCCATACTAATTCAGTAAGAAATGCTTAAACGCTGAAGATAAAAACGTTCACCGACTCCAGTTATAGAGATACAATCAAGATAGGCCTAAAAAATTCCTGTAGATACCTCAACTCACAGAAACCGCGTCTTTCAATAATGTGATAAAATGTCGGCAGACTTTTTCAGATAGGTCTACTGACGCCACGAAGTGCACATGGATAGTTTAATTCAATTTAACTCACTGCTTTGTCTTGAAGCATCGGAATTGGACTTCTCCATAAGAGCATTTCTCTGACAAATCTGTTGATGGTTGTGCCATTGTATGCCATGAATGTCTGCAGATTGTAAAAGTACACGATTAGCTGAGGATAAGCAGAAATGATCCTCGTCTCGATGACGTTTATAACGGACGTCACATCCGATAGAACTGAAGTCTCGATACCAGACAATGCATCGTTGATGTGAAGTAACAATCTGCTGTTCGACTGAAGCAGAAATTCATTCGAAAGCTTGCGTTTCGTTAGACTTCCGTTTTGATATGCAACCATGAGAGCCTCCAACCACATTACATCCTCCAAGAGAATGTTCAGAGAACGTGTTGTACCTGCCATGTCGACCGTTGCCACAGTCTGATCATTAGACTTGAGAAACGACTGAAAAGATTCTAACCCGTCTGAGTATTTTGTCATGCAGCTGACGACTTCGGAAATGCTCAATTGGATATTCGCCAGGTTCTGAGTCATTGAGGATAATCGATCCTCTTCGTTGCGTTTATCGCATGATGGCGATGCGCCATTATTGCTGGGAGGCAACGTGGATGTTGTGCTAGATGGCGAATCTGCTGAAGATGGACTTGATGTACTTGATGTACTATTGTCTGTTGCACTGAGATCTACAGATGGAGTAATGGAGCTACTCGGCTTTACAGTGGCAGAGGGAGATATGCAATCTTTGGTGGACATCAGAGGAAGTGAATCATTTATCATATCGTTTATATTGCCAATGAGGCTTGAACATTTCTTCGGAATAAAATTGTCTGGGCAGAACCTGCTTAGAAGATCATTTGTTGCTGATATCGTTGTATTCATCTGCTCAAGCGTGAATTTTAGGTTCGCGTATTGCTCGGCAGTTATGTTTGCCGAGTTCTTCAAAACCAAGATATCCTGACTCATGTAACTTGACTGATCTGAAATTCTTTGAAGCAAGAAGCTGACGTTGCCGCTTATGCAATCTTGGAACTTGTTTAAGAAATGCTGACTTGAGTCGGTATCGTTTCTCACAATCTCCATTAATTTGCCAACTAACCTCAAGACGAAGCTCGTCACAGAAGTTGCCGGATTTAGAATGTTCTTTAAGATGAGAGTCTTCACCTGTCCATGACTGAGAATCACGGACTCCAGGCCAGAGATGGTTTGCGTGAGTTCTACGTCGTCTACCCTATTAGCGATTTCCAGGCTGTGCCAGTAGCTGTCCCGTATGCTGTCTGTATTTTGCAGGACATTCGCCAAACCGACACCGGAAAGTTGAGATACGGACAATGAAGTTGCGTATAAAAGGACAAGACACTCGTCGGGACAATTGCAGAGCCACTGCACTGTAAAGATATTTTTTTTTGATTACTTGACTAATTAAAATTAAATAATTATTATACAATTATGAGAACTAAACGTGACATGAAGTAGACTACCCACATGCTGAGAGGGTTCACTACTAAGAAAGGTCATCGAAGTAACAATGAAGAGAAACGAACAAAAGGAAGATGGCGATAGATGATACCGGACTGGATGACGACAAGTGGACATGGGAAGCTTGAGGAGAGGCCCAATATCAAGAGGAATGGCGACGTCGGACATTTGAACATACCGAGGCAGAGAACCAGAAGAAGAAGAAGAAACACCAAGAAAGCAGCAGAAAGCAATAAGCTTGTTCAAAAGGACGGAAAAATCAAAAGCTTGCAATAATTATAATAGCTTGGGTACCCGGTGTTGCCCGGGAATTTTAGGATTCGCCCCGCTCCCGGTCAATCCCCTACTTCCCAACCTCACTTCACCCAATCCCCACTCCTACTCCCCACCCAACTTTTTTCTCCCATCCCACTCACATACCGACTCCTAACCCCAACGGTGTCCGGACAATTCGTCCACGGACAATTCGTCCCGGACAATTCGTCCCGGACAATTCGTCTCCGGACAATTCGGACCGGACAATTCGGACCCGGACAATTCGGACCCGGACAATTCGGACCCGGACAATTCGGACCGGACAATTCGGACCGGACAATTCGTCGCCGGACAATTCGGACCGGACAATTCGGACCGGACAATTCGGACCCGGACAATTCGGACCGGACAATTCGGACCCGACAATTCGGACCGGACAATTCGGACCCGGACAATTCGGACCGGACAATTCGGACCCGGACAGCTCATAGGCCTAGCTATAGCCTATCAAAATTCGGCATTTCTAAGTTTATTCTCTTACCGTAAGCTACTCGTTTAGTAGGCTATAGACTAGGCCTATAGTCTTTATGACCTGGGCATGCATGACCTGATTGTTCGAACTATTTCAGCTAGCTGGAGATTGATTGCATTTTGCGCAGTTTCTAATGTGGGCCTGTTATAATATAGGCAAATGTATTAGGCTAATGCTAATATTTTTCAGGTAGGTGGCAGCAAATTTGCTGAATGCTTGTCAGTTAATTAGGCCTTACAATTGTAACGCCCGCCCCCACCGTCATCCCCCGGAGTCGCCACTTCCGGATCACCGTACGGTAAGGAGGCCGCGTGCTGTTGTGGGTCATGGTCCTGAGATATGGATCGAGGATAAGAGGAGGTGACTCTCGGGTTCAAATCCAACCGATGAAATGAATGCCAACCATCTCGGCTACCGAGCTCTCTATATGAGATTGGATCCTTGTGGGCCAGACGTTCACTTCTGCGCAGCGTGCCCAGGTGGGTGAAATCTTTAGGCCTAGCGCCTAAAGACTCTGCCAGACTGATGGTCGACTGGTGAGGCACGTCCGCGAAGGTAATAGCGGTGGACGTCCGTCCAGGGTTCAAACCCACAACAGATCTTGGGACTGGCGATGCCTCGAGCCGCTCTAAGCGTGTCACAACCTCCGTTAGCACCTCTCTAACATTAGAGTGCACGGCCGAAATTTCGTCTCTTACATCTGACCTTACGGTGGAGATTTCTTCTGTGATATTTGATTGTACTGCGGAGATTTCTTCCGTGACTACAGAGATCGCTTCTTGTGTTTCCCTAGCGTTAGTTTGCATAGATGAATGCATGGAAGCGATAGCCTCCATTACCACCTCCAATGATGAGGGAGGTCTGGGCGGCTGGGAAGGGGTCTCAGTTCTAGTTTCCTCCATAGTATTTCACAAATTATTCCTACTTGTATTTCTATCACTAGCAGTGAACAAAGTCAGTAATTCCAGTAATGTTTCTTATTATTGTCATTCAGTTAACTCTTCAAACAACAATAGTTACAACTTATGCAATCATCAAGAACAACTTAAGCAATCAAGAAATACTACTATGGCAAACAACACATAGACCAGAGTATCATCTATTGATCTTCCCGTTTCATCTCTAAGTCCCCAGGCCAATTTCGTCAATAGCCCAAATTTCTATCATCGATCGCTTTTAAACTAGACGTTCCTCGATGTCAGTGGCTGGACCTAAGGCTGAGAGAGAATGCGCGGAATCCGGAGACATACGGAGTTCCTGGATAGGCGTCGAGGAAGTATAGCGCCGAAAGGAGTCCGAAAAAGATTGACTCCCGTAGATTGGCGACGGTATCCGCCGAACGAAAAACAACTCGTCGAACTATATATATATATATATATCGATCAATTGACGCCCATGAGCAAACAAACTTTCAGGCTATCGCCCAAGACACAACCGAACTTCAAGACGACGATAAATTCGCTCAGCAATAACGAATCGACGCAAAACTGATACATATTATATTCCTCCGATCGAAGAAAGAATCGCTGACAGAATCCGAAAGACTTTCAATATAAATCGCAACGGCGCATTTTAGCTTCAACGTCGATTTAAAGCAACTCCTCACTGAACCCTTCTCCACTCTGTCAAGATCCACATTGTCTTCTGCGCCTGTCTTTGTCCTCCAATACGTCTTCAGGATCCGGCACGGTCTTCTGCGCAACTATCAACAGTGCGCGGGTCTTATATAGAGCCAACGCCCTGACGTCACCAAACTGCGCATTTAAAACTGCGCATTTAGATCTACGCAGTTTAAATATTACACAGCAGGAAATACTGCCAACTTCCGCCCAGCTGGGTCTTCTACGCAGCAGAAATAGCGGCCAAGATCACTCCTACGTGTCTTTGTAACTACCATCCTGTCGGTCTGAGAGGATCGGTCTTTCCCTCTCTCTCTCTCTCTACCTCTTAAAATGCCCCCTCGGACGACACGCTGTCCTTCTTTCTATCCTTCTTTGTGATAGCGACTTCGTCTAGTAAAAACGCGACATCGCGACAACGCAATTGCCAATGCCCACGCAAAGCCATTAAAACGCGCTCTCTGATGGCACGCTGTCCTTCTCGGTATCTCTGTTTGTACTATCGACTTCATTTATGGCGCCAACGCGTATATACAACTATAGTATCGGTCACAGCGGTCGATTGTATCACCGTCTATGTCTGTTACTACAGAGCCTGTCTGTGCGACTAGGTCTGGTGTCGCTCCCTTTCTCTCTCTGGCCGATTCCCGACTATGGTAAGCGTGGGAAAATTTAGCGACTGATGACGACGGATTGCCGATCGCTACGTCGCGAACGATTATAATCCGACAATCGCAGCAGCAACGTAGGCCTATCACCCCGTCGACACCAGACGTCGCGAACGATTAAAATTCGATACGGCGAAAGGCTTATCTGGTCGCGACACGCGACTATAGCAGAAGTATCGATGACCGCTCATGCAGGCCATTAAAACCCGGCGACAGTCTTATCTCGTCGCGAAACGCGACTATAGCAGAAATACCGATAACGGCTCACTCAAACCATTAAAACGCGCTGGCCGTGATCCAATATATATTAGTCGCCGACCGCCGACGCATCGATCGTCGCAAGATGGCGCGCCGCTACGTAGGCCTACCGCGTCGAACGGCAATGCATTACCGACCGGAAGTAATTAAAACCCGATAATAGAAACCCAACTTATATAATTCGTTTCACAATTAGAATGACATTATAGGCATATAGCCTTGGCTTATTACTTTCAATAGAAATGTTAATCATGCGCTTTTATTGTCTTCTACGATTTCCCAGCAGTAGCGGAACTCGCAGGCCACATTTACGCCACAGTAGCCATTTCGATTATGAGGACAGATTTACACCACTCCCAATGTGGGACAATGAAGATTTACACTAATTCATTTATGATGACAGATTAGGCTACGTCTATTCATAATCTGAATATTATGAGAGCAGTTATGGTTTTGGAGCTATTCTTTGGCAGGTTCCACATAAAGACTAGTTTCCTATACGTGATGGTTTTGGAGCTATTTTTCAGATACATATTGTGGGAAATATAATTATAAGATCCAAAAGGTCAAAGCGCTGGATTCTGGTTGCAGAACAAGTTCAAAGTGAATTGGCTGACGTACATAATACATAATAAAATGTGATTGGGAGACGGAGACGCATAGACGAATTGGCAAATAGACAGTCATACACAGACATACACGCAAACTGATAGACAGTAGTGCGCAAAATTGATTAATTTGAATAATGACTTTGATATCCTGCATTGGCTTACATGTAGCCTACCTGAGTTACGGAGTTATATAATATAGGTTCGCACAAACGCAATCAAGCCTTTAAAATTAGGCCTATTAGCGGAAAAATTAAAAAGACGCTACGATAAAGCTTTACCTTAAAACGTCTGAAGCAACCCTCCGGCTGCAAGGCAACAAACATACCCGCTCCAGCGAGCCCCAAATACAGAGCTTCTAAATAGAAAACCACTAATGAAAATAAGAACATTTCACGAAATATCGTAGCCACTATGAAGCAATGCGCATTAAAGTAAGGCAATACTACTAGACTATGCAGCTCTCTTTCCGACCACGGTCTTCTCGCTACAATCCCTTTCATTCACGAGACTTCTTCTAACCGCTTGCCAGTTCAGGTAGGTCTACTGGAAAATTCTCTACCTCTCTGCTCTATACTCGAAAGTCAATCGCAGAGCACCAGCTTATTGACGAGCAATAAGGAATGCTATTCATATTCAAAATGATAAAAGCGAAACCTTTAGCATGTAGCCTACATGTTTTCTTGAACTTTTAAGACGTAGATGTTTTCTTTAATGTCTCTGCATAAGTTGTCATACTATCATTACGTGGATTCCTTTTTCTTGTCAAACAATATAATAGGCTATAGCCTACTTTAGCCTCAGTCTATGCGTGACTTGTCCATTCTGGAGTAGGCCAACCTATTGCTTTCCAAATATACCTTTAATGTCATAGCCAAGTGAGGTAACGTGTTATATTATGTTTAGGCCTACATTTGCTTTGAGAACAATGAAATAATTTTCAATTTCGAATTGAATTTTAATGCGCAGCAGTATCTCCGGTCGACATCTGTATACGGTAATGGTGATGAGCATGAAAATCTGGCCTAAAAGTTGGAGTTTCATTAATGTTGGCTGCTACGAATTGTCCGGTCCGAATTGTCCGGTCCGAATTGTCCGGGTCCGAATTGTCCGGTCCGAATTGTCCGGTCCGAATTGTCCGGTCCGAATTGTCCGGTCCGAATTGTCCGGCGACGAATTGTCCGGTCCGAATTGTCCGGTCCGAATTGTCCGGGTCCGAATTGTCCGGGTCCGAATTGTCCGGCGACGAATTGTCCGGGACGAATTGTCCGGGGACGAATTGTCCGGTCCGAATTGTCCGGCGACGAATTGTCCGGTCCGAATTGTCCGGTCCGAATTGTCCGGTCCGAATTGTCCGGGGACGAATTGTCCGGGAACCAACCCAACGACCCACTTTGTCTCCACCTTGTGGTACACGGCATTGGGTTTATGACCGGTACGCCACTCTTGAAATTTTGGTTTCTCGGTAAATTTCCCCCCAACATTACCCTGTCCCCACCCGGCTTCTGCGAGGCGAGGTGTGTGTTTGGTGGGGCGAGGTGGCCTCGATAGTACTCTATCTTGCTACAGCGTCCCTTGTGATATTTTTATGCTATGGCCTCTATCCCTTGGTCCTTGTGGCGACAGTAAATAAATCCTGTGTTTAGTACACTGAAAACTTGCTGTTTACTTTTCAGTTAACAGGTTTACGATATTTCTCATAACAAAACGCATTGTGTAGGCTAAAGACTACAACATTTGTTTCGTTATCTCTCGGTTGCTGGTCCCAGATGCTGGAACAGTCTTCCACCGGACATTAGATTGGCCGCCTCAGTGGACTCTTTTAAAACAAAGCTTAAAACTTATCTGTTTGCTAATGCGTATCCCGCAGTTGGCCGTTTGTGAGGCGCCCTTGTAACGGTATGGCCGCGTTACGGCGCCATATAAATTGTCGTTATTATTATTATTTAATGTTATCGAAATGCAGCTAAAGCGATGGAAGCCTACATTACTAGATTAAAGGTTGGAATTCTTATCCTACCATTCCAATGTTCAACGCAGGATAGGTAATCATCCAACGAACAAATATTAGCGGGTCCTAAGAAATAAAACAAATAAAATAGTTTACAACAGGTAAAAATGAAAATGTGCGACATGGTGCCCTCTCTGTAACGCGTTTGCTCACGGAGCGGGCGGTTGCGGGTTCGACTCCGGGTAACGACCTTGGGCAAGTTGTTTACGCACACGTGCCTCTGTCACCAAGCAGTATAATTTGGTACCGGCGTAAGTTGGGAAGAAAACGGCAAGTCCTGATATATTGGACCCGTGTCCAGGACCTTGTGATTCGTCCATTGCCGACTCAAGGGCCTGGAAAAAGAGATGAGTGCCTCACCAGCGGGCTTCGGCCCAAGGACGACTTTAGTTACTTAAAAAATGAAAACGTAGTTTCATGTTTCCCCCCGGTTAAACTGATGTCAGATTCAAACCAGCAAAGTTCCAATGCTTTGAGATACCTCATTTTAAAAATCGTCACGCTTAAAAAGTGTCAGCATTGACCCTGTGTCAATTAGCTTCAGTTACTAAAAAAGGACAAAATCTAATAAATAAATTCGACAGAGAAGCTTGTCCAGTTAGCAGAGAATGGCAAAGACATAATGCCACCATAAATGTTTAAAATCTATGTAACAATTCACCCGTGTTTACTAGATGTATAATAATAGCAATGTGCGACTAGTAAATAGTTGATAAAGAACCTACTTAAATATTTTGCATAACTAGAAAGAGATGATCTAGTTGGTGAATGGAGAAAATTGATACACTAGGTCTACATCAACCTACCTGGCATGTAGACGTCTATGCAGCCACATTTGTTCAAAACAGATCTCGTTTTGCATTCCAGTTGACACTTGGCCGTTGTGTATCGGTCGGTTGAGTTGAAGAACTCGTAGTCCGTTGAAGAGCATTTTCCCCAAGGAGGAGCCAAATTGTTAAGCTAAAGACAAGAAGCCCACATTATGATCCATATACAAATTTCATCTAACTGTAGCCTTAAATAAATTGTTTTCATACAACTTGTTTGCAATCATCAATACATCTCCATTTGCAACTAAACAATAACACGCTTGATGCAACGTGTCTTCTTCGTTTCCTTCTGGCTTCGAATAGTCCCTCACTGGGGAGGGGTCACTGGTCAGCCACACGGATACTTTGTCTCCACACTGTTCTTTGACCAGCGTCGACCGGCTTCAACTTGAGAGGTGTTTCAGGTCCTGCTGGATCATGTCCGTCCATCTCTTCCTCTGTTGTCCCCCCAACTGCATTTCCCCACACCTCTTCCTTCATTATTCTTTTGATGCTGGTATCCTCTGCATGATCATACCACCTCAGTCAGACCTCTCGCTTCAGGTCAGATATACTGACCACTCCTACTTTCTTTTGCATATTCTCATTTCTTTGCTTGTCTTTTAAAGAAATCCCAAGTATCCATCGTAGCATTCTCACTTTCGTAATTTCTGATTTCTCCACT
This sequence comes from Lumbricus terrestris, assembly GCA_949752735.1. Classification (NCBI taxonomy): domain Eukaryota; kingdom Metazoa; phylum Annelida; class Clitellata; order Crassiclitellata; family Lumbricidae; genus Lumbricus; species Lumbricus terrestris. The sequence goes on from OX457044.1 coordinate 1,576,843, forward strand.
TACTTGATGCAACGTGTGATTGCAATTGCATACAAATAAACTGGAAACTTTTATCGATTGAAGTACGAAGAAAAACATTTAATCCATGTCAGAACAATACAATATAAGTTAATGCTTTATTAAGCACACAAAATGGATTGGTCGTTCCACTGAGATAAAGCTCATTCGTCTCTTTTTCGACATCCTCGCGTCCATACATCGCTCTCAACTGACCATCCTATGGCTTTTTGATGTCAATGCAGCGTTCGACATTGTGGACCATGAGATTATTTCACAAGACGGTTACGTATGTCTTTAGACCTCTCTGGTACTCTGCTCCATTTGGTTGAGATCCTTTAGTGCGCGCTCCTTGTGTGTGGAACGAATCTCTGAGATCCACTCCTAACGTCGTCCCTATGGTTCCATCTTGGGCCTTTTCTCTTCATATAATTATCTTTACTTCTGACTTCACCTCTCTCTCTCTCCTCCCTCTCTCATTCTATACTGATCCATTCTATTTATAAGCAGACGACGTACAAGAATAAAATAATAATATAGCCCTGTTGTGGTTGCCCAGGTTTAGCGGGATCACTCCCTTTCTGGGCTACCCTTTCTTAGGGATCTTTCACCTGTTAGATGATATTATTAGCTCCTCTGTTCCTCTGCACACTCATCTCATTTATTCTTCGTTTTATTGCTCTTTTTGATTTGTTGATCTCTTTGAATAAACAAGTTCTGAAAACCAACACTGCGGCGCCTCTGACCCTGTTGCGACAATCCTACGGCGACTGAAGCGATTGATGAAAATCAGCATAAATCAATAAGTTTCTAATTGCTAATATTTTAATAATCATATAATAATATTCTCTTTATTCAACAATACGGTTGGCAGACCGCAACCGGTTAGTGTACAATTATGCAGTTTAAACAATTCACGAGAAAGGAGATCACAGAATGCACAAATCTTAACTATACCAACTGATAACATTACTAATATTTAAAATGAGAACAATTTGAATCTTCTGTGGTGTCGTTGTCTTGACGAAAAAGTCGTGTCAGATTACGATTAAAAGTTGAAAATTAAAAATCGCGAAGCGCTTATGCAGACTACCATCTGGTGGTCAAGTGGCGCCAATGTCTGGTAACCAGGAGCAACGGTGAACCCGGAATCTGAAACTTGAGGAATGTCGTCATATCGATGAAGATGAATCTGAAATCAACAAAACATTGCTCAATGTACACAGTCAATCAACTGAATTCAATCAATCCAATAATATGATTATTCGTCTTGATTGAATATTTTATGTGAAAGAATCGTCAATGAAGTCACCTTGATGCCGGTGTTCTTCTTGTATACGGGAATATTTTCGTATTCTTCTACGTTCAGCATGAGACGAAGACCAAAGGTCGCACCTGAAATAAAGTAAAATCTATATAATATATATTTTAAAATATTTATTGGTTCTCTTACGTCTGCTGCTACTCTTACTTTAGTACATTCCTTCGTTACATCTCGCATCGATTATTGCTCTTCGCTCTACGTTGGCCTCCCATCCAGCAGATTGACTTGTCTTGATCGGGTGTCGCGCTCTGCTGCGCGCCTAATTGGGCAAATCCATAAATATGGTCATGTCTCAAACTACATGCTTGAGGTGTGCCTCACTGGCTCCCTATTCGCCAGCGTTCAGTGTTGAGTTCAGAGTCAGACGGATTCTCCGACGATGATAAGGATGATGATTGTTCCAAGAAGGATGATGATGGAGATGAAAAAACCGATGACGACGATGATAACGACGTAGCCTACCCGGTTTGTCCGATGACAGAATGCGGCTTTCGTCTCCGTTGAAAGTGTAGCAGAGACCGAGATCTGTGAGTTGACTGCGAATGTCAGTTTCATTGCACGCAACACCATTCCAATAGCAGCTGAAGGAACATGTCAGGTTAAAATAAATCTTAGCTCATCGATGCATGTGCTCGAGCACCATGGTAGCTATTTATTCACAGCAGACTAGTAGTTTTTATTCAAAAGGGGTTAAGTTGAAGACAGTCACTCCTTACCACTTAGAGCAGGATTGAATTGCCTTGCTAGCAATAGATTCTGTTAGCTTGTAAGCATTGACATTTCAAGACCTTTCACGTAGTTGAATCACTGCACATTGTTTATCATGAAAGAGAACTGACGTGTTTCGCGTCAATTTCTAACAACTCTCAAAACCGATACGCTAAGATTATTTTATCGCACATTCCAGCTTATGTCTGTGAAGTTAGATCGGTGGGTTTCTTTTTCTTACTTCATAATATTCTATTCTATAATTTGTCCATCAGCAATAACATCATTGAGCTATTCTTGCCAAGGTCCTCTTCATAAAGCACATCACTTCCTTTCAATATCGATATAATCCGCGTGAAATTCAGTATGTGGTCAACATTCGTTGAGCTGGACATTTTGGACATGAAGCTAAATGTTACTGAATCGTTATCATCGTTTTGTGGCGCGTGTAAGAACATTATTGAGAATGGAACATAATTAGATTCTATTGTATTGATAAGCTGCAATGTGAGCTGGTTCCTGGTTGCAACCAAGTCATTCGAATTGGCTTCCATAAAACGATAGTAAACTCAACGAGTATTTAGTAGACCACGAGACAGATGCTTTTCAGGAAATCTTCCGTTTTTAATCTTATCTGTGATTTTCACAGTCACAATTTGAATGATTGATGTTTTGTGCATTATCAAACTGCATGAAAACAATAACTAACTGCAAAAATTAGGGTTACAATACTTTTCAGAGGCATTAGGAATTGGAGGAATTACGTCCAAGAAACAATACAAATCTCTAATGATGATGTCTAAACTTGTCTGTATAAGAGGAGGCCTAGGCTGCACCGGATATTTCGAAAACGTGCAAACTGCGACTGCGTTTGAATTACTATGTTAACATTAATACCATATTTTTATATGCAACTCTCTAAATAGGCTACGCACTTTAGATTCTTGAAATTTCGCCTTAGAGCGATTTTAAACAACTTCTCTTCTCAGCATTAAGATAGCATTAACGGTATCCGAAAATAAGCCCATAGCAAACTGGCAACTTGCCTCGTTCGCACAGTCAAATGACGTTTCAGAACCTCAAAAGTTAAATATAATTATAAGTTACGAAAGTTACGTGTAAATGAGGCGATCCCTTCGATGGCCAAGCCGAGTTGCCAAGTGCTTCATGTTGCTATCTGCAAAGAATAAACGGGAATCAGTGATGAGCAAAATGGGAATCAGTGATCAGCAAAATGGGAATCAATGATGAAAAAATGAGAATCAATGATGAGCAAAATGGGAATCAGTGATGAGCAAAATGGGAATCAGTGATGAGCAGAGGATTAACATAATAAAATAAAACCATGTTTGCTTTATCAATCTTCGAAAGCATATCCTTCAAATAGTTCACTCGTGACAGTTATAGGCTAATTAATATCGCCGACAATAAACTTCTCAGCGTCAGATTTGGCAACTCAAATTGCCCTAAATGTTTAATTACACGAGGACAGAACACACTGCTACTCTATAATACTGAGACCGTCGCAGAAATACGCTCCAATCATTAGTAAAAATAGGCCTATAAGTTATACTAATGATTGGAATGTAAAGCCTATATACACACAATTATACCGCTGTCAAATAAACATCCCGCAACGAAATGTTAATCTAACCACTCAACACAATAATAAGTTCATCTCATTCATCTCAGTAACAAAATCAATGTTCTTAGGAAACACGTTCACAAATAATTAAAAATTCACAGTTCACAGTAGTCCCACAAATAAAAAAAGTTGAAGATATGACGTTCACAACTCACTAGCGGTCTCGTTTAGAACCAGTTCTCGAAAGAAATCGCTTGGTAGACGATCTCCAGCGTATTTCTCTCTGTCTCCTTTCTGCTCTTTGTTCGCATCTGTGAAACAGTCATCGGAATCAGAGCTATGAGTGAAACTCTGCCGCAGTATCATCACAAAAAACTTTAACACCCTCACAAATAGTTGCGTGTAGTATAGTAGGCCTATAGACCTATGGGAAAAAATTGTTTGTAGTCAGATTTAGTAACTGTAGCGTCTACTCACTTCTAATTTTACCAGTAGGCTGCAGCCCTGGTTGAAAGTAGGCTACAATAATATTGTTGGTGTTTCAGCTTTCTGCCGAAACATAAGTGCCGTGACCACCGCATCAAATTTGACGACTTTCTTATCAGCTGGCCGGTGTGACGATATAAAGTTTCGCAAGAAAAAAAGTCTCACCCCGAAACAGAGTCTCCCAGGCTGAAAATCAGTCTTGGAAGACAGTTTCTGATTATTGTAAAAGTATTATGTTCGCGTTAAATAATTTAGCAACGTAAACTAACGGTTTAATATGTTCATCTATAAAGTTTATGCGACTGTTGTCGATTTCACGCTCAACGGTGGGAGACTTTATTTCGTAGGCGGATAAAATATTCTCTCCCCCCGGATACTTTATTTCAGAATAATAGTCTCCTGGGCGAATTTGTTGTGGGGCAGATCAATCTGGGTTATTCCTTGACCTGTTTGTTCGGACAATTAATTATTTGAAAAGGCATAATACGAACAGGGTAGCAAAAAATTCAAGTTGGTTATCTTATGGAAAAAGGTCGAAATCAGGAAAGGATATAAATAGGTTAGTCAAAAGTTGTCTTATTATTTTGGGTCAAACACATAAAAATGTCTAATAGCGTTTGCAAAAGCGTAGGCTACTTACCTTGATGAATACACGGTGACTCATTCGTGTTTATGTTGCGAATGACTGCGTATTCAAGCCCTAAAGTGAATCCAATTTTCTCTGCCACAAATGCCACCTGCTGCACTTGACCATAGGTGCTGTTCAGTGTAACATTCGCATCGTTCCAGTCGGATGCGTTCGTCTGAAGACCATAACTCAGTTCCATCAGCTTCAGAATGGAGGATGGGTTGGAGAGACTAGTTGTCTGAATTCGAAGTATGATCTTCGGATGACTCAGTCGATATTGAAACTTCAGACAGACTGATCCGTTGAGCTGAATCGGTGGAGCCATCAGTACAGCTGTGTCCAGCCACTTGCCAAACACAGCCTTCATAAAGTATTCTGAAAATGAAACCCAGACTGTAACAGCACACTGAGTTTAAAACACGTGGAAATTCTTTTACGTTCGCAACAAAGAGTTGTATATAAAGTAGGAGACAAGCACTACTACTAATAAGCCTACTATCATTAAATGAATTTGATATATTCAGAGGAACCTTTGCAAACTGGAATAGAACAGTATTCCTTCGAATAAAGACCATCTTTGGAGATGCAAAAAGGCCAGATTTCGTAAGTTCCATCGTACGAGGGATTGCGGCAGTAGTTGCTGACATCTTCCAGAAGAACCTCTTTTCCAATCTTATCGGAATCAATGGAAGAGTCCGCAAAGTAGGAGACATCGTTATAAGGATGGACGATAGGTTCCTGTGATCTCCAAGGCTGACAAGGTCGTCCACTGAATGTCACGTTCTGTGTACCAACGTAGTTCTTGCCATCTGCATCTGACACACACTCACGCCGAACTACAACGCCTACAACAACAACATACAGATGGTTTCACATCGCTGCCATCCCCTCTGTTTCGATATTGTATTCTACCTTTATTCTCTACAGAGCCGTTTTAAGGTCAAGGCAAGCGAGGCACATGCCTAGGGCCCCGCGCAACAAGGGGGCCCCGCGGGGGCAAAAAACAAAAGTGACCTTGCGAAGACGTAACAACAATACGGTAATATTACTTAACAATTATCATCATTATTATCTTTAAGCTATATTATTATTTTTATTGTTATTAGTTCTAACGATTCTGCAATTAAAGAACAGTAATGCAAATAAGGAACAGTAACACATTTTGAAGCTGACTTCTCAATTTTAGTTATTTGTAATTGTAATTGTAATTGTAATCGTACATTTATATAGCGCCACTACAAGAGAACTCCTCAGAGGCGCTCCCGACCTGACACCTAACCACAATCAAAGAGAATGGTTTTCAAACGCTTGCGGAAAAGGGGCAAAGAAATACAAAGAAGTTCATTGCGAAGACTAATAGGTAACTTATTCCAGAAAGACGGACCAACCATAGCAAAGCTTCTATGTAGCACTGTGGAAGATCGAGCCCTAGGGACAACCAGATCACCATGCGTAGCAGAGCGAAGGAATCTACGGCCTGGGATGGACAGCACAGGTACACAGAGTTCCATAAGATAGATCGGAGCTTGGCCTGCTAGGCAATTGCGCATGAACATTAAAATCTTAAACTCAATACGTTTTTGCATTGGCAACCAGTGCAGTTCTTCCCGTATAAAACTTGATATATGCCCAAACTTTGGTATGCCGCCAATCAGGCGGGCCGCAGCATTAAGGACATATTGCAACTTATTAATGCGTGAAAGTGTTAAGCCCGCATAGATGGCACTACCATAGTCAACTCTCGTGCATATAAATGCATGCATCAGAGTAGTGGCAGCTTTGGTTGTAAGTGAGCGACGTACCGAGCGAATTTGACGAAGATGGTAGAAGCAAGTGCGACAAACATTCCTCACGTGATCAGAAAGGGTCAATTCTTGGTCCAAGGTCACACCCAAATCACGCACAGTGGTAGAAAAAGTCATGCCAGGAAAGCAATGTTGCAGATTTTGCATATCAATTTTAGAAACTTGCACACGACTTCCAACCCAAATAAATTGTGTTTTACCAGGATTTAACCTGAGGCGATTGGATGACATCCAGGCACCAATCGTTTCCGACGTCATAAGTATTTTTTCCACAAGTGAGATAGCCTCTAAAGCTGACAATATTATATAGCAATATTCTTAGATAATTATAGAAGTAGGCATACAGGCCTACTGAAATGAATTAACAATTTTAATTGGCGCGTAGCTTACTGTATAGGCCTATTTGGTTCGTTTTTAATCCTCTCCTTTAAACAACACAATCAACATTTTTGATGAGTAAGTGCTCATTTTTAATATGAAATTTCGCTCAGCCCTATAATCCAGTCTTTCTAATTGCTTCAAATTTTAAGTTCTAAAAAAGCTTAATCAAAGTCTACGTTTAGTAGATGTCGCCTTGAAAACTAATTTAACTTGACAAAAATCTAAAGCTGTTCTTGTCACTTCGTTTCCACAATCAGAGTTAGGTTATTTTTAATATTTTCCACCCTTTTTTACGCAGATTGTAATTTTCAGGTATCACCAATTTGACAGCAGCAGATTTACATCCTTTATTGCATGCTGAGTAAACTAATAGAATGCAGTGATATTCTTGCAAAGTTCTATCCTCAAGATCTTAACCAGCACACATTACTACCATTATGTCAGTGTCATTTTTCAAATCAGTGCTATCGATGTCAATAATAATTAGTCTATGCCATGAGCCCATGATAAGGAAATAGCCTACATGTAATCTGGAATCAACGTTTCCAGACGTTGAAAGTACAATAACAATGTTTCTCTCATTGATGGTGACAACTGAAGACCTATATAATAAATATATATATATATATATACTGTGAACGTTCTTTCTCAAAACTTTAAGGGTCAAACCTGGGACTAATATCGATATTAGTCCCAGGCCAAACGAATCATAAACGATATTCAGAATCTTTGAATGCAAGAATGGCGAATATGATGCAATAGAATCTTAGAATTTCTGTGGTAGCTCTGTAAGTTAGCCTATAAAAGATTCTGCCGAAATCAAAACACGAATGCGACGTTTATAAGAAATTGTCCTGACAATTCCTCTAGGCCTACTCGTAAAGTCTCACTTTCAATTTGTAGGCCATATACCAAATTAACAGTAAAAACTATGAAGCTTATCAAATACGTAGCTGTTATTAAGCACTGAATAGCCATATAAAGATTGATGTATTAGTTGTGTTGGCAGTTTAGTAGCCTACTACATGTATGTTAATAAATTTAGCAAAATTACACATGCATAACGTAGGCTAATCACGTGAAATTTTATTTTTACGCCTCACCTCACTGTTTTGCAATTGCAATGCAATGATGCAACGCCCTAAACATCTGAGACTAAGAAATTGAGACGGAATTAGAATTACGTTTAAACCAAGTTAGAGTTTGTGCCTAGGGCCCCCAAATTTCTTAAAACGGCCCTGATTCTCTATCATCATACCAATAACTTAACTATCATAATCAATCATCATTATAGTCATAGTCATCAATATTCCCTACTCCCAGTTGCCTGGTTACCATACCTCAATATCCGCTTAAATAATTGCATATAGGTGTGCTAACTGTGCAAGTACGTGGCTGTCAATCCACATTGACACGGTCTGGAATGTACTGAGTTGCTCACCCAGACCTATGTGAACGAAATCAGTTTTAGAGCGACTCGAGCACAAGAGTTTTGATGTCTTCCAGGAAGATATTATTTTGGGTAACCACATTAAGAAGATGATCTATGAAGTCTGAGAAGCCGCTGGAGAGAATAAGATGAACAATGGGGCGCGGTGGTGTAGTGGGCATGTTCTTTTCCTTGCAGCCAGAGGGCTGCAGGTTCGAATCCACCTCAAGCCGCCGCGTAGGACCTTGGGCAAGTCTTTCACTCGCAATTGCGTGAAACTCCGATGCAGTGTCCCCGCTGTAGTCGGGAGCGTCTCTGAGTAGAGAGCATGAAGGGGCGCTATAACAAGTGCACATACAAACAAACAAACAATTGGGTGTCGTCGGCGAAATATCATAGGTGATGGTCAACTAAGGATGCTTTGTTGAGTGAACTGAGTGGATTAGCTTATTGGAACAGCAGCAGCGGAAAACCACAGGTGAGAAGAGACGATTGAGGTGAGTTTCGGATGTATTAACAATGAGCAGGATGAGAAATAGGCATACGATTGAATTCAGAGGAGAGCGGTATCAGTAGATCCGAATAATTAAGAACCCTTTAAGTAATAATTGATGATCAATGGTGTCATAGGCTGCAGTCTGCAGATATATCAAGGAAGCAAAGACAGGAGATATGCCAATGTGAGATGGCAGAGACGAGCTTATAGTACTGGGAAGTTAGTAAGGTTTCAGCTGAGTGTCGCCTGGTAAACCCAGACTGATGTGTGTTAAAGAGTGTGATGTCAGGAAGTCGTTAATCAAATAATGGCAATAAAATGAGTAAAAAAATCATCACCCTCTTCGACATTTAAAATTTATCATCAACATCACTTGATGCTAATGGTAAGCTTGCATCACCTGTTCGTTTCGCCTGTGAAACTGTTGCAACCCAACGTGATTCCTTCTCGGATGCATCGTGGTATCCGCAGCTGTCGAGGTTCGTGAAGTCGCACGACAGATTGGTCACTGGCGCAGGTGCTGCAGAAACCAAACATTTACGAAGTCGTCAACACTAGATTATACTGTCTTGCTGCAAATTTATACATACACAATATCTGGCTTGAGTTACAGGCGTTGCCTGAGAGATCTCGGATTTCCACCCCGAAACCACGCCTCACACTCATGACCCTGGAACCTAGGTGCAAGACTCAGCGTGAATAGTTACGAAAGTGTGGCAAAGGTGTGGAAATGAGTGTTTTTTAAAGTGAGATTATGGTTTTCCGCCCCATTCTGCCCTCCAGGGTGAGGGGATCGTACCAATGTCATGGGTGAAAGGTGGCAGGTCAATATATCTGAAACTGTGTGCGTGCGTTCCGAATAGACATAGATACATATTATTAATTATTATTATTACATAAATTTCTTAACCTGCGCAAGGTCACACCGGAAGATGTGAATCTGAGGCGCGAATAGTCAGCCACCAGAGGAAGATGCAATTAGATAGCCTCTACTTAAACGGCAAGGAGAAATAGTGAATATTGAGCCGCGTTTTGAAGGTAGGGAGTGAATTTGAGCAACGACGAGAGAGTGGAAGTAGATTCCATTCTTTGGTAGCAGAGGCATGGAATGCACGCGAGCCCATAACAGTTCTACAACGCCGGTGAATAAGCTGGTCTCCCTGACGTGGCTTTTGTGGGCGCTGAGAAATTCTCGAAGATTTACATTTCATTACATTACATTTACAACGAGGTTCAGCTAAAAGACACATGCTTGATAATCGCAGGCAACGAGAAGGGATGTAAGAAGTTAGCAGCGACTGACGATAGGGAGGTGTTCCGGTTGAAGGGGATTTGTAGGCTAAACAGACCAATTTAAATTTTATCCTGAACTCGACAGGAAGACAATGCCGCTGATGAAGTAAGACTTAAGAACTTGATCGTAGCCAGGGCTGAAAGTGAGCCGGGTCTGTCCGGGTCTCAGACCCGGCATTAATTTTTGGGCACTTGAACAAACACTTATATCTATGGTTGATAATAATTTAAAAGATAATATTACGAACCGCATATTTGAGTCGTTATAAAACGATTTATCTTCAGATCTAAAAATATTTTGGATGTGCGGAGGTTCTAAGCCTAGGCTGGGTCTATCTCCGGCCATAAAGTTATCATTTTGCGTGCTTTCTCTCACAAACATTTATTTTTCAGGTTCGGGGACACAAAATACTTAAAATATTTCATCATTCCAACTGTGGAAACGATCTGTCTTTCAAAAATCCATAAATCACAATGATATAAATTATTATCTTTCTTCAGATTCCGAAATATTTTGAAATGCGCAAAGGTTTCATTGCCATAATTTTGCCTCCTGTCCGTCACAAACTTTATTATTTTATGCGCGGCGGCACAACAGATTTTTAAAAATTATATTTTTCCGACTAAGGATATAATCTTTTATCCAATTTTCCATAAATCACAATGATATAACAATAATTGAATTTTTGGCAATCATCGAAAGTTTAGATTTGCTCTCCTGAACAATTTCGAAAAGTGGAGTTAGAACCCTTGCACTCTAAACAGACGACATCTATATAAATAAAGAGAAGATTCTGTCTGTCTGTCTGTCTGTCTGTCTGTCTGTCTGTCTGTCTGTCTGTCTGTTTGACCGGGATGCATTTCCACAGTTTTTGAGCTTTTCACTCCAAACCTTCACTACTGTGTAGGTCACGGTATGAGACACCCCAACGAAAGGTTGGCGATTCTCTACCACCATGGGGCCAGGGTGGGGGGGGGGGGCGAAACCCCCAAATCTCCCCCACTTTTTTAGCAATTCCTCTGAAACTTTGTACCTAGACAGAGGGTCATCAGAGCCACCCGGTGGAGTGGTTGGCGAATCTCTACCACCATGGGGGCCACGGTGGGGATTGCGAAAGCCCTAATTTTCGCTATAAATTTCCATTCCCTTGCCATAGTTTCACAATTAGACAGATTTTTACGCGGATCACCTCGCCTCTACTCAGCCCACACCTCGGCCCGCAGGGGCCGGGTGGGGCATGGGTGTGGGTGGAGGGGGCGTGGGGGGCGGTGGGGAGAAAATTTTCCTGAAAACAGAAATTTCACGGGTGGCGTACCGGTCGAGGTCAGAGTGTGGTGTGGTAGGTGGGGTCGGATGGGGTGGGGTGGGAAATGGCGGGGGTAGGGGTGGGGAGCGGAGTGGGTGGTGGGGTTGGGGTTGGGGAGAAGGTGGGGAGGGGTGTGGGGTATGGTGGATTGGGTGGGGTGGGGGAATTTTTTCGAAAACCCATATTTCACGAGTGGCGTACCGGTCGAGGTCGGAGTGTGGTGTGGTGGGTGGTGGGTAGGGTGGGATGGGGTGGGGTGAGGATGGTGGTGGGGAATTTCCGAATACACAAATTTCACGGGTGGTGTACCTGTGAAGGTCTGAGTGTAGTGTGGTGTGGTGTGGTCGGGGGTGCCGGGTGAGGGTGGGTGGGGGCGTGGGGAGGGGTGAGTGGGGAGTGGGGTGGGGGATGGGGTTGGTGGGTGGTGAGGGGAGTGAGGTGGGGAGAGGTGGGGTGGTGGGCTTGGTGGGTGGGGAGGGGTGAGAGTGTGGGGGAGTGGGGGTGGGTGGGGATTTGAGGTGAGTGGGGGTTGGGGCTGGGGTTGGGGAGATGTTGGGCAGGGGTGTGGGTATGGGGGATTGGGGTGGGGGAATTTTTCCGAAAACCCAAATTTCACGGTGGCGTAACGGTGGAGGTCGGAGTGTGGTGGGGTGTTGTGGGGGTGGGGTGTGATGCGGTGGAGTGTGATGTGGTTGCGGCCGGGAGCGGGTCGTATCCTAAATTTCCCGGGCAACGCCGGGTACCCCAGCTAGTACATAATATATTAATACGCTCCAATCATTAGTAAAAATAGGTCTAGGCTTATGTTATACTAATGATTGGAGTGTATATATACACACAATACCGTTCTGGTAACAAGGTCCGAATTCCATGCTGATATTGTTTATAATAGCATTGTCAGTGAGGTAAACAACGAGCTGAATTTGAGAAACGTCTCTGTCGAGTGACACTTGAAATTCTCCGCTGATTCGGTGATCCTTGACGCTGCCACTGGTAAACACACTCTGGTTCCAAACGGTGCCGTTCTGCGATTCATGATATAGTATCGCCTGGACGCTAGATGGCAGAACGAAGTCCACTGCTAAACAGACGATTCCAGCAGATACACTGAGGACGTCTGACGTCCACTGAGCAGTTAGACTACCGGTATCTGATTCTCCGAGATTGCTGTCCAAGATCCTTATCAACTGCAGTGAATAACCTAGACAACCAAGTTAAATATACAATAGTTTTACATATATATGAAGCGGTATCCGGTCAAAACCGCGCACACAAAAGCGCGAATATCAAAACCGCGAACGTTCAAAACCGCGAACGTTCAAAAACGAAGTCCACTGCTAAACAGACGATTCCAGCAGATACACTGAGGACGTCTGACGTCCACTGAGCAGTTAGACTACCGGTATCTGATTCTCCGAGATTGCTGTCCAAGATCCTTATCAACTGCAGTGAATAACCTAGACAACCAAGTTAAATATACAATAGTTTTACATATATATGAAGCGGTATCCGGTCAAAACCGCGCACACAAAAGCGCGAATATCAAAACCGCGAACGTTCAAAACCGCGAACGTTCAAAACCGTGGCGATCATAACCGCGCTTTGACAGACTCAAGCAATAAATCGCTCTCTTTGTCGTTATCATCATTTCATGGAATACCTTTTACCTAAATCATTTTGATTTTTCGGGTTTGACTTGAAAAATTATTCATTAAATTGGAAGTTGGATTGATGAAAAACGTCTTGGCTAAATAGCAGTTGAATTGATGAAAATAATTCTCTCTTAAATAGAAATGTGCCTGTTGAATATATTCTTGATTAAATAGGAGCTCGATTGAGACTAATAACTGTTATTTAAATTGAAGTTGTATTGATGTAAATATAATCGTTGCTCAAAGGACGCTGGATTGTTGAAAATAATTCATTCCTTATTATCAGCTGCAGTGAATAACCTAGGCAACCAAGTTACATATACAATAGTTCTACATATATATGAGGCAATATCCGGTCAAAACCGCGCTCACAAAACCGCGCACACAAAACCGCGCGCACAAAACCGCGCACACAAAACCCCGCACACAAAACGGCGCATATAAAAACCGCGCACGATCATAACCGCGGTGATCGTAACCGCGCATTGATAGACACAAGCAATAATTCGGTCTCTTTGTCGTTGTCAGCATTTCAATTCAATTGTTCAGCAAACAAGTTTTTAATGCTATTGGTCGAAGAAGGAGGTGGATGGAAGAAATACACGAGAGAACGAAGATGAACTTGGAAGAACTGAGAGACGCAATGGAAGATCGTAGCAAGTGGAGAAGGTTGATCATGGCGGTCGCTAAGGTTCAAAGAATCGACGGCACAAGGACAAGGAGTCGTAATTAACTAATTTCTACTTGCTTTCGTGCCGAATGTAAATGTTTAACATGCTTTGATTGCTGCAAAATAAGTGTTTGCCTAAACGGAAGATGGATTGATGAAACTAATTCCTTGCGCAAGTAGAAGCTGATTATTGGTGGATATTGCTGGTCCCGTAAATGGAAGCTGGATGAAGCTGAGTCTGTATTTCAATAGAAGCCGGATCGATGGAATATCGTTTTACCTAAATCATTTCGATTTTTCGGGTTTGACTTGAAAAATTCACCCATAAGGGAAGTTGGATTGATGAAAAACGTCTTGGCTAAATAGCAGTTGGATTGATGAAATTAATTCTTCCGTAAATAGAAATGGGCTTGTTGAATATGTTCTTGATTAAATAGGAGCTGGTTTGAAACTAATAATTGTTATTAAAAATAATTATTGATCCAATGGAAATACCAAACTATAAGCAATTCTGAAAAAATACAGCTTCTCTTACACACAATACAGAAGGATTTTGCATAAAATCTGAAATATCTTCAACATTCGACGTGAGGTGTAGCCTAAACAATGTATCCTGATCTCTTCAACAACTTGCTCACGTAGCGCAAATATTGCACTAAATTATGTTATATATATATATATATATTCGTTTAATGTGAAAAAATCAGGTTGACTCAGTTACATGGAAGGGAGGTACTACGGGTTGCACTGTCGCTTGTTGAGGAAGCACTTATAGAGGGCTCTTGGAAGAAAGTTTTTCTCGTCCTTCGGTGGCAACTCAAAGTTATGCGGACGTGGTCGAAGGCAGTATTGACGCTTGTTCACGTGTTCAGAGTCTGAAGATTCAGAAGATGATATATAGTTACCATCCGGTGGATCGTGAACATCGATGTTGTATATTGCGCGAATCCCACATCGAGATTCGAAGGACTGGAAGTAGATCTGAATCGTTTCACTTGAAGCATAAACATTCGTTGTATTAGGTTCCATAAATGTCTCATCCGTATCCAAACCCAATTGGCCATCTTTCTTTCTTGTGGTTACCTGAGGAGTTACATCAACTTCAATCACAGCAGACAATGTATCCCAAATGGACTTTCAAACATAATACAACAAATTTCTAGGATTCTACGTTGATAGTCATTTAAATGGATTGAACATATTGCTCATATCGCTTCAAAAATAGCAAAAAATATCGGAATAATGGCTCGAGCTGCTTACATTTTACCATCTAGCATTAGAATAAAATTATACTTTCTTTAGTCCATCCATATCTCTCTTATTGTAACATGGGGTGGGCCTCTACTTAAGCTTCAAGATTACATAGAGTAAATATTTTGCTAAAAAGAGCTGTTTGTCTTGTGGTGGGAGCTCCACATGGCTCTCATACAGCACGCATATTCATCAACCTTAAAATTCTAAAACTAGATCAGATTAGGACTTTCCAAATAGGGGAATGTATGTACCGGTTTGACCGAAGCCCCTGCCACCTATATACAACAATTATTTTCCGCTTTCATCCCAGGTTCAATCTCATTTTGCAAGATACTCTTTTTCGTATCGCCGAACCTATGCTCGCACTAACACACGCCTGTTTTCTATTAAATCTACTGGGATCACCACTCGAAAAAAATTCCAAGGAAAATACGATTGAGCCCCAGTATTTGGGTTTTTAAGAAGAAACTTATCGCCTTTCTAATAGAAGGCACCTAATAAGAGTAAAGCACTGTTCGTTCGATGCATGTTTTTTGTTCTTTTTCACAATTGCTTGTGACTCAGCAGCGTTGAGCTTTTCAGTTTCCATTTTATCCGTTGTGTTTTCTCTTCCGTTTTTCTATAATAAGTTGCTTGATTGTGCTTTGTTACTTTTGTCATTCACTATGCTGATTTTGCAAAGATTTCGTCATGGCCACCTCACATCGTCAACTCAATATATTAGTTGGTGTCCCTAGACAGCGGGATTATTTTATTCCTTTAGGGCCTCCCTTTTTGTAACCAATGAGCAAGATGTGTAAGCCTGTCATGTTTACTTTGGTTGCAAAATAAAAATATTTGATTGATTGATTGATTGATTGAAACGTGTGGTTGATTATCTACGCAAGTAGGGTAAAATGGGGTAATTTCGGCACCTTAAGCAGTTTTTCGAATATATGTGATGTCATTACATTTATAAGACCCACTGAGGTTCCTATAATTTGCTACAACCCTACTCAATGAAATGGCGCCTTTAAACTGTGAATCGGCTCTCGCAAATTCGTGTTATAACATGAGAAGTGAAGGCGTTCAGATGCCGAAATGACCCATTATCAATTATCAATATCCCTAGGCGGTTCCCTATCATTTCGTCGCCGATCATTTCGTCGTGTTCATTTCGTCGCCGATCATTTCGTCGAAAATCATTTCGTCGCGTGTCATTTCGTCGCGTTCATTTCGTCGTGTTCGTTTCGTCGTGTTCATTTCGTCGCCGATCAATTCGTCGCGTTTCAATTGGTCGCACTCATTTCGTCGTGTTCATTTCGTCGTGTTCATGTCGTCGCAAATCATTTCGTCGCGTTTTAAACACAACAGCTTATTTGGTAGCAATTTGGACGACCCAACATGCGCCGCTCTTTTCATTTATGCTTACTTGTTTAGAACGGTAATAAACATGTTGTAGTTGCGTATTAACAGTGAATGTATAATTTTTGTCTAAACTGTTATAAATAAATTAGCATGTACCCATAGCTCTACACTGTTATTTTCGTTTGATTGGCGACACACAAATCGACGAACTTATTTGACGACGATATACATGAGACGATTTAAACTGCGACGAATACAATGAAAGTGCCATGACATTGTTTTCCAACACATAATTATGTTCTAAATGAGATGGTATGTGATATGCCAATTCACTGTAACGCAGCAATCTCCACATAATTATTTGAAACGCGTAAATTGAGTTAAACAGAAATATAATAATATTCATAGAGCAATTATATATTAACGTCCGCACATCTCTTGTGTTTTTGATCTTTGCACACCAATTTGATTTGACATAGTGCTTGTGAATAAGCTGGTTCCCGCGACCTTGCTTTTGTGGGCGCTCTAGAAATATCGAGAATACGATTAAATGATTAAATGATTTTGACACATCTGGCAGTTATAGGCCTATGGTTTCGCACAGAGACATCCCTATGAAATGATTTGCGACGAAATGATTTGCGACGAAATGAAAACGACGAAATGAACGCGACGAAATGAGTGCGACCAATTGAAACGCGACGAAATGAACACTCGACGAAATGAACACGACGAAACGAACACGACGAAATGAACGCGACGAAATGAAACGCGACGAAATGATTTTCGACGAAATGATCGGCGACGAAATGAACACGACGAAATGATCGGCGGCGAAATGAACGGCCACCCCCTAGGCACAGTGCCCGTAGGAGTCCGACGCCACTCTCTGTCTGAGTTTGTCTCGCATCATGTTATCCAGCTTCAACCGGTCCGGTCAGCAGGTCTGCCCCATACCATTAACATCTTGAAGCAGCTAGACCACCTTATCTGATTGAAGATAATATGGGAGAGAGGCATGAAGGACAACCTGGGTCAATGCCCGTATGTGTCCCATGCTCTCTTCTCCGACTCTCTCCACCAGTCTGTCCTGACCGACCTGTGCAAATTACCCATAGGGGAGGGTAATTTCGGCAAGGCATGTGGGTAATTTCGACACGGGTGACGAAATTAGCCAAAGAGAAGATAACCATATGTTTAATGCATGCAAAATTATGCAGATGGGTCGAAATTGTGGCACATACTTGTTTACTTGCCTTCATTTATGCTTGTATGTGCACTTGTTATAGCGCCCCTTCAAGCTCTCTATACTCAGAGGCGCTCCCGACTGCAGCGCGGACACTGCGCATCGGAGTTCACGCCGAAACGCTGAGCAAATTGCGAGTGAAGGACTTGCCCAAGGTCCTTACGCGGCGTCTTGAGGTGGATTCGAACCTGCAATCCTCCGCCTGCAAGGCAACGAACATACCCACTAAACCACCGCGCCCCACATGTTATAACACGAATTTGCGAGAGCCGATTCACAGTTTGAAGGCGCCATTTCATGGCACATGGTTGTAGCAAACTATTAGAACCTCAGTAGATCTTATAGGCCTACATGAAATAACATCACATATAATAATATTCAAATTCTGTAGCCTACACTCAGACGCTTTTATACGCGCTGCCTTTAATCCAAATACTTTTTGCACCAGCTGCTATGGGTCCTCTGTCAATTAACCATGGCCTGACTCTCACTCTGCAGTGGGAAATATCTTCATTGGCGGCACGTAGAAGCCACTCGCTGAGACGCAACACACGGTTAATACTGTCTCAGGACTTTCTCTGCGCCTGCTCAGCTGTTTTCCACGTTGACTAATCACTTTCCCTGCATGGCTTGTGACAAAATTTAATGGTGACACTGGATATTGGATACATCTGCGTTGAAGATTTTCTTCGCCGGCATGAGCTGCTTCTCACTGCAGCTGTCGAACAAAATATTTTGCAATTAATTGATGAACTTGTCAACTAATTTGTATTGAAGTCGGTTCTACTACCCGTACGGACAACTCACGATGCCGCTTCAGGAATCCGATGAGCCAGTCCTTTCCCGCAGTCTTCTCTCTGGTGTAAAATCGGTGACCCGCAGAACACTTCATCACAGCGCCGTCCACCGTAACCCTTTTCACATAGTCTTGAAGAGTTTGGCATGGGATCCGAAACTGAATAGGCCTAGCAACTGCTCTCTTTGAACGCCCATCAACAGGCACCGACTTTACTGAAAACCTAATCTCATCGTTCGACCACTGAGCATATCGTCCCCGTTTAGAGCTTGGTACAGTCCTATGGGGAATACTGGGCAGAATCAGAAAGGAGAGGATCAGAAATGAGAAGACCAGAGAAGAACTTGGAGCGGAGGAAACAATAGTGGACAAGATAAGAAGAGAAGACTGTCGTGGTTTGGACATGTACCATGGATAGACGACAGAAGACTGCTAGCTGCGGCCCTGCATGGCAATGTGGAGGGAGGAAGAAGCAGAAGGCGCCAGATGAAAACCTGGATGGACAGCATAAGAGAAGATCTGGGGAGAAAGGTGCATGGATATGAGGAATGCCATGGATATCATCAACGACACAGCAGTGTGGAGACGCCATGTGAAGGCCTCATCATCGGCGCGACCGGACGAGAGCAAATACGAGCACTCTTTAAAACTCTGACTCAAATCATCATCCATTTTGCCTGAATAAACACTCGTGCGTTTTAATTACACAACGGCTACTAACAGAACTAAGCAAGATAATTGAACCGAGGCCTATTGAAATAAGGCAGAATGGTAATTTCGGCACCATCACTGGGCAAATTTCGGCACTGCCGGAATTAGACAGGATTTCGGTGCCGAAATTTGCCTCATGTGTAGGCATCACTCTGTAAGTAGGTAGAATAAATGATCGGTTGCTATACGTCTTATTATCGTTCAGCATGATGCACCCTGGTGGCCATACTTGTAGAAAAATCAGCACATTTATTTAAGTGACCGACACCAAATTTTCAACAGAGCTTTTTCTAAATTAAAAAATAATTACAAAAATGCTTCAAAACAAAAATGACTTGCTAAAGGTGCTTTTAATGCGATTTAGAATTCGTTTTTTAACTTTTCTAATATTATACTGTTGAGATCTATGACGTCGCACCATAAAGGTATCTTAGTGCAAGATAGTTTCTCGGCTACTGGGGGGTGCCGAAATTAGCCCCATGCCGAAATTACCCAACTTTACCCTAAACAAGTAGACCTATTCTGCGTGTAGAGCAGTCCTGTGATGCCATGATAACTATGACTAATTTGAATAATCTACTGTTACTTTTTTGGGAGATCAAATCATAGTGGTCCGCAACTATCATAATTGTTCAATAGATAATTGAGGTTTCCACCATTTTATGTCTCCCCATTGTATCCACTTTTACACGAGTTAACTTCACAACTATCAAGCCTCAGGCCAACAGTACTCAGATTTCGGGTATCACATATCTTTAAGAGTAAGTCTACTCCCTACCTTACCGTCTCCTTATGGTTAAAATCTCCCTATTATTCTTCGTACCTGGATAAATATTGGATATCATTCAACACAACAGTTGATTTCCTATCAGAATTCAAATTTGCTAAACGATTCTGTCTGAACTCATGACTTATTGTTTAGTTTTAAAGAAAGCTCCGGATCAAGACCTACATATGCGAAATTCCATCCGTCATCAGTGCAACCATCTCTTTCCGTTGCAACCATTAGTTGCAGGGTAACATTGAAATTTCCAACCACATTCAAATAAATTGTGGTGGGACCGTCAAATTCGGCCAAGTTGAGCGCGCCGTAGAGATCATATACATGAATCAAGACATCTGGAAAAGAAACTTGGATTTTAAAATATTGACAAAATTAGATGTAATTGATTAAACCCACAAAAATAGCGTCCTGCTTTGTCAGACTGTTCTTGTTTGTAAACAAATGAATGAAAATTTCAATATTTTCCAAAAGCCCTGTCACTGAATGCAAAGAAAAAACAAAAGAACGACGATATTCAAAAGTTTTCGGGAAGCGTATTTTGCGTTTCTGATTATATTTACTAGGAGAGCTAAATTTTTCAAGTAACTTCTTTGGCATACAATACGCAGGATGCAAAACGTTGTTCAGAATTCAAATCAACTGCTATAAAGACATTTAAAGATGTTTTCGATGCAGATGATCGAGAGAAGATTCTCACCATCGCCATCTTTTCGAATGGATTTACCCGTCGAATATTTCCATATGAATTGTGGAGAGAGACTCATCACCCGAGACAGACAAACGTTATCATCAGCGCACACTATAACGGTAAAAACAGGGCAGACAAAATCATAATCCAAAGTGTAATAAGCTTAAATTAATCCTCTGAAAAGTTGTTAAGAAAGCTCAATTCTGATTTGATTTAGTGACATTGCGTATTTCGTAGAAACGCTCCAAGTCCCAGTCCCTCATTGTTTGCTCTCATTTTTTGTCTACGCTTCTCATGTGGGTATTGTACTTTATTTGTTTTTCTTTCTTTGTTTCATAGTTAAGCAAATTTGATGCATTCTAATGCTCCCCACGGGTTTACTACTCACTGTTCATTGTCTTATTATTATTATTGGCTTTTTATATAGCGCACCTTCAAGGTAATCTACTCAGAAGCGCTCCCAGTTCAACAACGGCTAAATAAGGCAGTTTTTAAGCGAGAAAGAAACATAATGGTGTGACCTCTAGGCACCAGGCGGAGAGTAACAGGGAGCCCATTCCAGGTTCTAGGACCAGCCACTGAGAAAGAGCGTCGCTGCATTATAGCAGTTCGAGAACGAGGGGTCAAGAGTTCAGCTTGATCAGCTGATCGGAGGTAAGATCGCCGCTGGACACCAGAGGTGGGACAGCAGAGTTCCTGCAGGTACATGGGAGCAAGACCCTCCATACAGCGCCAGATTAGTGCAGAAACCCTATAAGTGATGCGCTGTGTAATTGGAAGCCAGTGAAGGACATTTCGCATGTATTCCTCAACTCGATCGAATTTAGGAATGCGACCAATAAGACGTGCAGCTGTGCGCAGAACCCGGTCAAGACACCTAATCCGGATCGCCGGGAGCCCGACATAGAGGGAACTGCAGTAGTCGAGGCGAGAGACCACAAAGGCATGAACAAGAGTGGCAGCCGCAGTAGGAGTCAGAGATCGAGATACCACCCTAAGTTGACGTATTTGGTAATAGCAATCACGACAAAGTAGATTTATGTGTTTCGAGAACGTCAGCTCCCGGTCCAATGTGAAACCAAGGTCCCGAACAGTGGAGGCAAATGCGATTCCAGGAAACTCAAGGGTTAAAGCTTCAGAGTTAAGTTTTGCAAGTTGTTGGCGAGTTCCGAGCCATATGTATTGGGTCTTGTTTGGGTTTAGTCTTAAACGATTGGAAGACATCCAAGCTTCTAGGATCTGCATGGCCCGGTTTATTGATTGAACCGCTGTAATAGCTTCAGACGCCACACAGTGAACATATGCCTGAAGGTCGTCTGCATAAGATTGACTTAAGACAGAACCAGCTGCAAGGAGAGGGCCAAGGTCTGCAGTATAGATGATGTAAAGCAGAGGACCCAGAACAGAACCTTGTGGCAAACCAAACGGAGCAGGAGTCCAGGGCGACCTAGCAGATCCACAAGCCACAATGAAAGAACGGTCCTGGAGATAGGAGGTGAGCCAAGTAAGAAAGTTGCCAGAGAGGCCAAAAGAGGTAGAAAGCCGTTCTAGGAGAATATCGTGGTCCACTGTATCAAATGCAGCACTTACATCAAACAGTGCCAAAAGGGTAACCTGTGACTTGTCAATGGCTCCATAAATGTTGTATTGTACTTCTCAATGGTAATTAGGCCCCCTACTTAGCGGATCTTGTCCCTTTTGGTGCGCCTATTGCTCCAACGTTGTTATTCTGCCTACTCTTTATGCGATTTTGATTAATTCTTATTATGTTCATACGTAGTTACATGTATGTATGATTGTAATGGAATCAATAAACAATGTCTAATGTCTAAACCTCACCAACTATAGCATCCATGTCACAGTCAGCTACTCACAGTTGCTGATTTGTGTCGGTGGATCACACTCCGCTTCTGTTAATTGAAAATCAGACAACTGAATTCGCGAGGAAACCGAATAATCGTTGGTGTATGCCAGAAACGCCAACTGGAATCGTCCAGCTGGAAGACACAGTTCAACGGTTTCGTTTTGATCGCCAGAGTAACTGGCCAGTTGTGATGCAAGAAGACCAAGTGACGATGTCTTATATACCACCAGACTGAGATTAGTCTTGGATCGAGTAGCAGATGCTTCTGTGAAATTGAGTGCAAATCTTAGTAAAACAGATCGATTGGTGTTGATGAAGGGTGTCAGCGCCATATTTTGCTTGTCTTTGTAGGTTGATGGATTTGCTCCCGTTGAAATACCCCACAACAGATCTAAAACAGAAAGCAACAATTCTAGCCACACGGATTTATTTCACAGTGAGCGTCACCGACAATGTGCATCGTCCTATTACTATTCCATGCAACAGCAATAAAACTTGACATTGCATCAGGTTTATGGTCAAAGAATTGCTACTCAGCCAATATCTTACACTGCTAATGGACAGCGCTGCAATCTGCTTGGCGAGCCCGTGCCAATTTTGCCACATCTGTATGAAAAGCAAGCAATCATAAAGGTTCAATTAGTTGACCCACCGGCAGGGCTAAAAGAGGTTTGGAAAATTTGCGGGTCTGACTTTGGCGGAGGAGCCGACTACTTTGAGTTTAAAGGTTTTTCTGACGACCTCTTTTTGTCATTTGCCCAAAATTTGTCAAATTCTTACAATTTTTACCTACGTTTGGCCCAAAAGTGTTAGACATGCGACCCGGCTGAGACCCGGCATCAGCAGGTTACGAAAATCAATGCCGGGTAGCAGACCCTAACAGACCCGGCTCACTTTCAGCCCTGCCCACCGGATCACCGTATGGCTTGACGAGACTGTCGTCAAGACTTTCATCCATCATATCCAGAACCATACTGGAACCTGTAACCAAGTCCTTGAAGGCTATCATTGGCTAAGGCGGTTCATGGTTAAATCAGGCCCCTCCACTTCTCCGGACTGATGTGCGTGTAACAAATTAATGGCCGATGGAAATATCGCTGATCAAGGACGTCGTTGCACACTGTCATCTCCTCTTTGATGCAACGCCTATTTTTGCATGTGAACAGCTGCATGATATCCGTTTAAATTACAAGGTGCAATAACGTCAAGAGTAATGCGGTAAACTGAATTCACTAACATTATGGAACGGATAATATATAAAATATATAAAATATATTACATATATCATGCCCCATGAAGCCGGTATAGGAGTTGGACAATCAATCAGAATTTATATAGCGCCCTTCAATGCACCTACTCAGAGGCGCTCGGACAATTACTCAGGACAACTACGCGGCCCGACTTGCATGGCATGAGATTCGAGGAAAGAAAACAGCATTTAAGAACGTAAAATTTGTGCAAGAAGGTAACTTTTAAGCCACGTCAGTTCATACGGGGTTCAGTATACTAATATGTTAGCCTACATATCACACTGATAGAAAGAAAGTCACCGTCGTCGTCGTCTTATTCCATCATTCTTCATTCCTAGACCAGATCATAAGTCGACCCAGCTTCTTTAGTATACCGCGATTCGAGGCAGCAGCTGCTGCATTGTTCACTATTTAAAAGGAATTATTTCAAAGTCCATCTCACATTGCTGGTTATCAGAGGTCGAATGATGGTCCGTCCAATCTCCTTCAAGTTGGTAGCCACACGAGCTGAACGAAGACTCCGTGCAGGAAATTGACTCCGTAGATAAAACGTCTGAAAATTTTAATTGTATTATTCAAGTCTTAGGAGAAACATTAACATTTATTAACTGTACGCATGAGCTTGTTCCATAAGGAAGATACATGTAATCGTCCTTCAACCCATGATTGCTAATTCTATTGTTGGAAAGCATTGTTTATTGCATTGCGTGCCACATCAAAAGCCTATTTACAGAACAGCAATATACATTTATAAAGAAATTCAACCAGAATTTTTATTATCCAGTAGGTCGGAAGAAGTCTGTTTTTACGTTGGTGGTCCATGGGAGGCTGCATAACAAGCGCACATACATAACAATGAACCTTAAACTGTAAACCTAATTGGCTCAGGATTCTATCACAATGCTTTCCAAAAGTAGAAATACAGCAATAGATTTAGCAATCATGGGTTGAAGGACTATTACATGTAGCCTATCTCCCTTATGGAACAAGCCCATGCGTACATTTACTGAAGAGCTTATGATAATCGTTCTTCTGCAGGCTGGTTGGTGCTGTAAAACGGTCGTAGCCTAACCTTACCTGGTTGGACAACTTTGCACGAATTCGGTTCAATACGTTGAAGGAAGACAACCGAATATTGCATCGATCCAGAGTAGAACTGAGACGATTCAATCTTCAGCATAACTGGAACTCCAACCGGTAGATGGATGTAGTACAGCAGGATATTGGATCCGTCCGAGTAAGCTGTCTGGACGACCTCTGGCGGAGGCAGAGGATCCGTGTTGTTTGTTGATAGTAGAGAGAAACTAAGACGGATATTGGTGGAGTTGAATGTGGCAGAGAGCAGGAGACATGGCTCCTCTGCGGTCGAAGTGTACGGAGGAGAAAGTAGTCTGGACACTTCTCCTATGGTGTAGCCGTCGAATTCACTGCGAAGACCCGTCGTCGATTCTATCCAATTTGAACAAATCAGCTAGTCTCTTCCCATCAGAGTCAAAAATAGAGGCGATTTTACTGTCATACTAGCAGAGGTTTTGTCAGCAAGCAAAGTAAATATATGACAAATTAGGAAAATCTCGGGTTAGCGCGGTCCGTCCACGGGGACCTAAATGGCGTAGCGACACTAATCATCTTTGAAATGGCACTGTCGTTAAACATGCAACAACTAATGCTTTACTGGTGAAAAGTTTATACCTTATGTATGGGGGTGAGTTGGATCAGTCACCGACCGGGCAAGACGGGCCATGTGGTCCATCTTGCCCCGTTTGTATGAATTTTTGCGTGGACGGACAAATTGTCCCCGGACAAAATGTCCCGGACAAAATGTCCCCGGACAAAATGTCCCCGGATAAAATGTCACCGGACAAAAAGTCCCCGTATAAAATGTCCCCGGACAAAATGTCCCCGTCAAAATGTTCCCGGACAAAAAGTCCACGGACAAAATGTCCCCAGACAAAAGTCCCCGGATAAAATGTCCCCAGTAAAAGGGTAGGGCTACCTAGAACACAGCGCATGGGGTGCTTATACCAGTAGGTAGCCAACATTGACAAGAAGAGTCCGTCTGGCAGAAAACTGGCTTTTCCAATAATCATAAGTGTTTTTCTATTGTGGTCCTGGGCACGACGTTAAACTGCATCCATCCTCTGCCACAGGGAACCAGCAACTTCCCTGTGCCGGTCCTAAGCCCGGATAAAATGAGGAAGGTTTGCCAGATGGGTGGAGATACACTGGCAGTAAAAGACCAAGACCATTGAAATCCGCAAAAAACCACGGCACAAGCGACTTAGCGACCCAGATGCTTCAAGGTGTCATGATGTGGAGCTGACATGCACAGGCCGGTCAGTACAGACCAGTGGAGAGAGTCGGGGGGAGAGAGCGTGGGACACATACGGGCATTGACCCAGGTTGTCCTTCGTGCCAATCTCCCAATATCCTCTTCATCAGACAAGGTGGTCTAGCTGGTTCAAGATGTTAATGGTATGGACCTGCAGACCGGACAGGTTGAAGATGGGCAACATGACGCGAGACAGACTCAAACAGAGAGTGGCGCCGGACACCTACGGGCGTTTAGCCCAATGATTTCGATGATGATCATGATGTTTTTCTATTGAGACAGTCGATCAGCCGAGAACTTACTTCTCTATCGTTAGCACCAGGATGTAGATGGCTAGAAATAAACCTAGTAATGATGAAGACTGCATGAACAGTGACTTGAGTAAGAATCGGATTTGAAACCCAATGCATTAGAAGATGACGCTGAACATGGCTATGTTGTCACGGGAAGTCCTAAAGAGAAATTTGTTTGCTAGTGAGGTGGAAAAACCCCGACGAGTTCCACGGAGGAATCGCCACTTCCTGTCCGGAAGCCACGGGTCACCACTCGATCCTAAGGTCATCTGTTACCACAACAAGCAGGCTTGGGCAAGGCCCTCGTTTGGTAGGTATGTTTTCGATGACGTAATAGGATGAATTTGCTAACTCCATGGTACGACTAGTGCCCGAATTTGAAAAAAGATCATGCTCTCTTTGTGTTCGAATCTTATCTCCACACGAACGAAGTGTCCTAATTTACCGCGTTATGTACTCAAATTACAATAATTGTTGCTCAGTCATTCACTCAAATAAACTGTGGTGCATAACTCTCTAAACACATTACGTGACGGCATGTGCACAGTGCATATATTATAAAGTCTTTGTTTACCCGAGCTGGGAGAGTTGATGCTTGCAGATGACCAGCTGTAGCCGAGCTCTGATTGGTCAGCCATCGGACATGAGCCATTCGCTGATGAAAAGTCACAAAATCCGTTCCAAACGACGTCATCTGCGAAATCTGCAAATTAATCTTCGTTTAATTAATTAATATGGAAATAAAATAGTTTATGTTGTAATCTTACAGTTTTCTTTATGATCTTATTAATTTCACTTACTCCCAATTCCTGTCCTTCCCATCATCTTTCGTTTTCCTTTCTCTTTGGTTTTCCTCAATTTTTCGTTCGCATCATCTTATTTTACTTTGATTTTTTCAGCGATCTAATTCAAAACACGTCAAGTACCATTTCGTCTTCTGCCTCCTAGTCTGTTCGTCGGTTTTATATCGAGCATGCTGTCTGCTCTGTCTGCCAACTCCATTCTGTCTTCGTCTTCAGCCATATTTTACAAGCCGTCGTTCGTATAAAATGCTGAATCTTTACAGATGAAAGATTCTTACAGTTGCATTGGTTGTCCTGTAGTTGTATTTCGCTGATGATGAGTAAATCTCCGTTCAGTTGTTGACCTTTCGACTCAAAGACGAGGACGAACTGTTGTCCTTCGACCTTAAAACCACCAACGTCTCTTTGAAGAGTAAAGAAATCGACGGAAGACATTGGCTTCAGATTGCGATGGACCAATCTCTCCTCGTATCTACCGTCGCTCTTCACGTATCCGAGCATGACTCTGAGCTCAGACAGGGCTTTGAATTGAAGGACGAGACAAGACGTCTTCTCTTTGCTCAACTGGAATACAGGAGACATCAGTCTGGCCACCTGTTCACCGACGCCCGTCTGTCCTCCGTTCGGTGAGTTCATTCGCAAGATTAGCAGCAAATCTACAAGGTAAGGTCACTGATGTAGGCCTACTTATGAATAAATTACCGACTAATAGTCAGCTCGTCAAGACAAAAAGATCACTGTATTAGCCGCATACCGTTCATTAGCGTTGGCCACTATGTTCTGTTATATAGCACGGGCTCAGTTCTTGTCTCTCTGCTATTTTATTCGTACACGGCTTAACATAATCTCCTCGATTTCGCGATTTGTGGTGCTGCTGGCCATCTCTTTGTTAACAATGTGCTGCTGCACTCTAAACAGGCATGGTCCATGGTCCAACAGTGGCGTAGCCAGGAATGTTTCATGGGAGGGGGTTTGCCTGGCCGGATACCCTTTCTGAAACCAACCCGGCAGTATTACAGTAATAAAAATGGAATAAAGTATCAAAGGGAATAAAGTAAGAAAAACAATTGTGACTACAAGCAATTGTTTTGTTTTTTCTTATTTAACCCTCAGGCTACCAAGCTTTTTTTGTAACACTGACTACCAAGGGGGGGTGGTTACCACCCCCCTGGATTTTGGGTTGGGTTTGAGATATCATAACGTGTAATACACCATTTGATTCAGCATTCATTTCTGCACAAAATGGTATATTTAGGTTAGGAAAATATGAATGCCCCTCGAAATTATGAATTTTTTACCATGGGTACCCGTCGATTCCACAAAATGTATACTTACGCATAGGAAATATATTAGATTCTGTGTGTTTTATACATGATTTATATATAAAAGGTAGTTTACATATAATAAAGTCCAATATTCAACTATAAAAACTAGTAATAAGTCTGTTTTATGTTCAATCAAAACAAAAAAACATGTTTTTGCCGCTGAAAAACGTTTACGCACACATTTCGGCTTGCGTTGTAAAAAAACCCCAACATTTTCATACATTTTAATTTATTTTGAGCACTTCCGGTCATCAAAAAACAAATTATTTAGTATCAGAAAATAGCCCTAAATGCCCTCTACAGAATGGCATAATTTATTTCTATTAAAAAATAAATTATGGATAAGTTATAATAGAAACAACATGACAATTTTATGAAAATAAAACACCTTTATATATATTTCAATTTATTTTGAGCACTTCCGGTTGTCAAAAGACAACTCAGTGAGCATGGAAATGTAGCCCCACATTCCCTCTATAGAATGGTATAATTTGTGTATCTTAATATTAAAGGGCGGAAAAGTTACAGACGATATTCTAGGGGGGGTGGTATCCACCCCCCCTGGTACCTTTGGTATATCGGGTGTAACTTTTGAACGGTAGGGGGCATCATCAAAAGTTTTACCTCAAAATGTGTCCCAATGAACCCTCTACAGCTACCAATTTTTTCAAAATTTTATTCCAGACGGAACGCGTT
Organism: Lumbricus terrestris; assembly: GCA_949752735.1. Classification (NCBI taxonomy): domain Eukaryota; kingdom Metazoa; phylum Annelida; class Clitellata; order Crassiclitellata; family Lumbricidae; genus Lumbricus; species Lumbricus terrestris. Next base: position 1,605,993 of record OX457044.1, read on the forward strand.
TGATTTGCGAAAAACCTAGGGGGGGTGGCAACCACCCCCCTTAGTAGCCCGAGGGTTAAGTGCGTGGATAAATAACCTTTAAAAAAACTTATTTTCTAGGCGAATGGGGTTTAACCCCCGAAACCCTCCTTGTCTACGCCACTGGTCCCCAATAATCCCAGTTGCATTTTGTCATCGTGTCAATCTCCAGTCTGAATAAACTCACCATTCGACGCTGGTTATTTTTCATTATGGTGCCTGCCTTGGATTGTTAAACCTGCGCTTATTTCATGCGTGATGATGTTTTGCGCTCGTCGTGCTAACTTGCAAGTTCGTTGTGCGCTCCCGAGTCCTGAGTAGGTAACCTTGAAGGAGCGCTGTATCAGATTGCTAGTAAACAAATACATAGTAGGCTACATGTATTTAATTTGTACCATACCTCTAAGCACATCCTACCTGTGTTCATAGGCATAGAGATTCTGTAAGAGATGTTGAATTTGAGTGCATCGACGACGTTGTAAGAGTCCTCAGAATAGACCAATCTCAGTGCGGTCGTCTTGTATGATAATTTCGGCGGTCGAACCGATAAATAGAAAAATAGAGAATCATCTGATATCCATTGGTTTCTCAGATCGTCATAGTAATACCCCTAAAAGCAGAAAGACTTTCTGAACTTTATCAAGACAAACAAAACAAACCCTAATCGGTGGCTACGTCGACCTGTCGGCTTTTCATATTCACCGACATAACTATTTTTTTGATCCATTTTAGAAAGAAAAAAATATGGTTTAGTCACCTGCACGGTTTCGAAGTCGAATAAGCCGAAGAAGAGGAGATTTACGAAGGAGAACTTGATTGTGATAACACTTCCGATGGGAGCTCTAATTAGGATCGTGCTGCCGTTACAGAGCTTATAAGCGTGGGCCACGAAGGCGACAGCACCCATCGCGTCTTGGTACACATGCGTAAGTGGGTCTGAAGTCACATCACCTAAAAAGACCAAGCTCCATATTAAAACATTAGCTACAACAATAGCGAAGACAATAATTATTGTTTGAATCAGCTGAACCGCGTAGTGCTTTTGGTGACAGGCCATAGACTCATAATGGGCCCAATTAACTCGACTAAAACAATAGAGACTGCCTTGACAAGAGTCAAGGTTGCTGAAAGACTCAAGCATTTACTGTAGAGGAAGTGTGGAATTTCGTGGATTTCAACCTTTTTCGGCAATGCTTCTCGTATTCTGGGAACCAATGTGTCCTTGTTCGATTCTGTGATACGGTATCCGCAGAGTGAATTGCGTGCAATTATTACGTGCTCGAGGACGATATTTAATACATGCAATAATCACTTCGTGCCACTCGTGGGTTTTGAATAACAAAAAGCCGCAGATAAACGTGCTTCCCTGAAGACTTTGCAGAATTGAGCAGTAGACGCTACATCAAGACACCACCAGAATTTGATGACAAACTGCTACATAGCTTGATTCTGCGATGCTTGCTGAACCAACCGTATGCAATTAGACTTCGCGTTTTTGAACGTTTCAGCACATACAATTATATGGTCGCCGCCATTTTTTGTGCACGTGTGCTCCATGATCGAAACAGCCATGTTTCCATACCCACAGCATTGGACTATACACAGAGCAATTATTCACTGTTTTGCTACTACGAATAGACCGTCATGGCAGAAGTCTAACATCGACCGTTATGTGACGATAGCATTGCAGCGTACGTCGGCGACCCAAGTAGGCTACCCACCTTTTCCCTCCCACACTAAACATCATTTACCTGAAGGATGGGCTCTGGTTAATGTATGCAGCTACTTTATTTATTAAAAACCCATTTTTCTATAAGCCTACTTTTACTATTACCTTTGTCTGTTATTTTGATCTGTGACTTTTGACCCGGTGCGGCAAAATAATATTCTCTCTACTGAAAGAATCCGGTTGATAGGTTAGGGGAGGTGGACTGCAGTGTACATTTTTCACAATTTAAGCAATTCACGAGAACGCAAATTGCAGAAGACGCCAGGGTGTTATCTAATGCGCTACGAGCCACCCAAAAGATGGCATGTCAGCAGGATTTGTCTTATTTTCAAATTAAACAAATATAATTATATATATATTATGTGAAGGCTGCAAGTTTAGCGATGACAATACCATAAGACAGGAAAAAAATTCGAAGACTTTTATCCTGCACTGTCTATAATCGAAGACAATATTCGCATTCACAAAAAAACGAATCTTAGAACAAAAACGATTTCGCATTCTCTTGAGCTAGCGATTCTTACCCTAGGCCCTACTTGTTAGAGTTTGATGGCGTTTAAATGAGTAGGCTATCTAGAGGATCACTCAATACCGTTTCTCTTAGTCTCACACAACTGAATTAATAATGATTAATTTATAATATAAAGCTCAAAGTTTGTCCTTCTGTGTGTGTGGCAATGAATTTTGTCCGGAGGCCTACTCGGAAATTACAGCGATTCGTTTAAAAAAAAATTTTGCAATCGATTCTTACCCACATTTGGAGTTAAACGCCACTATTTTCAGCTCTCAATTAATTGCATAGCCCGTGCTGTCAACATTTTAACTTCACACGCGATGCGAAAGCTATGCACGTTGATCGCCTGTCTTTATTAATACGCCATTTGCTTACACTGAAACCACCGATGATATATTGATGATTCAAACCAATACATTAATGACGTCATGGCCGGGCTTATTCTTATAGAGCATTATGCCGTTAATTAATATTAATCTTAATTAATCTTAACCATGTCGTATGTATCAGTATTTAAGACGCAATAATTTTCGCCGATCGATTTTCAACGAACCAATAGATTCATAACCTCATTTTTCGCCTCGGTCAGATCTTTTCGCACGCGGTTTCGCACAAATGCGGACGGGTTGTAACTGGGTTGGACTGAAAAACTAAATTTCACGGGCAACGCCGGGCTCCCCAGGGTCGGAACGGGTTGGGACCGATGGAAGGCGAAGTGAGAAGGGTGGCGTGGGAGCGGGGTCAGGCGTGGCGGGAGCGGGGTCAGGCGTGGCTGGGAACTAAAAACCGAAATTTCCCGGGCAACGCCGGGTGATTCAGATAGTTATATTATAAAAGCGACTAATAATGTTGGTAACGTACCCTAATTGGCACCTACTTGATAATTCTTTGAAACTGAAAGCTGTTTCCAAGTTGGATGAAGTTGAAACCAGAGTGTAACCGCAAGCGTCGCTATCCACAAACGTGCAATTGACAGACGTCGTTCCTAAACGTATAGAAACACATAAGCTTACATAGCCTATTATTATAAGACTACGTTGATTTTAACCTCTAAAACTACATTTGAACTTCGGATTACATTACATGACATTGTATCTTCAACAATTCATTTAGTGGGGCATCATCTTGCTACGTTTAAGCATTTCTACATAATAATTATTATGCGAAACTCTTGTAAAGCTGGTGTCTTTATAATTCTGTGACGCATCAGTTATTCTGCTGATTGCTGATTTAAACCAACACAACAGAAATGAGCTGAAATCTTTGCTATCACCAAACAGTTGTTGCATTCTATTCTAAGCATGTCTTCGGTACAAAACATCTTTATCATTATCCAATTATTTGCCGGGCTGCACACACAGTATATCATTATAGGCTTACTGAAGTTTTGGTCTAATGAATTATAATTGCATTATTTTGATGCGCTACGGTTGGAATAGCGAACATTGTGAAATCACTAATATTATTATTTAAGTTCAGTAAAGTAGCGAAGTCTCTTTTGCAAATGATGTTTTAGAATTTAGAGGTTTGCAGAAATGACGATTTAGCAATGGTAGTCACAATAGTTCTCACAATAGCCTAATCTTTTTTATACGCAAATATTTTAGAACTATTGTTCGACTCGGTGATTGCTCCTAGACTAATTATTGCAATCACCAAGGATTGTAGCCTGTTGCGTTTCAACAGCTGAATGATCTATATTAAACGAATATTATTATTTTACAAATTTCAGTGAGATAGAAAATCTGCGTTTACCATTCTTCCTCTCAGTCGTTAGCTTAGGGGCAACCGAACACGACTCTGCTGATGAAAGTTGAATGCCATCTATGGCCATATGCGACATTAAAGGATTCTCCATTGTTGCCTGGAATGCCAGGTAGTATGAGCCTGACGGAAGACAGATGAATGCCCGTTGCCATGAAGGATCTGCACTCACAGTGTTTTCAAACTCGATTTCAACCTGAATTCCTAACTTTGAAAGTTGGAACAGCTGAAGCAGGGACCCTCCTTCGGATTGCTTACGGAACATGTAGTAAGAGAACTGCAGTTGGGTTGACTGAGAGATGGTGATGAGTGGAGATATCAGCTGCACCTTGTCGCCCATCTGACCAAGACGAGAGTTGAAAATCATGTAATAACCTACGGTCGACCAGAAAACACACATTCACACAACCTATAAAGTTCATAAATATTTATCTACATACAGAATGGGAATATTTGCTGAATAGTTTAAGAAGCAAACTCATAAATTACAGCAACTTAACAGTTGTTCTATCACATCTCAAGTATCCCTACAGAAATTCGAAAAACAGAAGCCGCCATGCAACCGAGTTCATTTCGTTTCAAATAATTTAGCAATCCTTTTTCACGAGCACGGCAATCACCACACCTCCAAGCTATTCAGAATAATTACCCTGACGGTGTTGTAGCCGAAGCCACCAAACAGCATCACCCGGGCTACTCAATACTCATATTGGGTCAACATGAACGATACGAATACATAGTCATGCAGCTCATCTAAACTGAGTTCGAGCCTCATACGGGGCATTAATTTATTAAAGTTTCTGTTAGCTGACATTGGCGCTTTTCTGTTGTGTTGTTTGACTCGGGTTCTGCTGAAAATAAGATAGCCCCTCCCACTTCTGGCTTGGCCGAACCAGGAGTGACCCAGCACTTAGGCCATTAGTATTAAATTAAGCAATTAACCGAGCCCACTGCTGTAAAGACGACCTGCGTGTCGTGCTATAATTATAGTGGGCCGTATTTCGTATAACCTGTACTTGTACTATTCTAGGGTTTGTCAGATTGAGTCATTAAACGAAGATTATTATTATTAGAAATATGACCAAAGCACGTAACAAGGACAAACCGTTGAGAGATCCACTGGCATCCGTCATTGTTCCCTGGAAGCTGATGTCATCCGTGTCGCTGGCTTTTCTACGACTCCACGACAGAGAATTGGGTCCCTGGGTTTCATAGCCGCACAAGTAAGGGTCTTCAAATCCACAGCTAACACTTCTCTTCTTCGCTGAAAGCAGTTCAATTCTTCCAATAGACGTCTATATTAGCCTGTGCACTGTATAATAATTATCATAAAATGCATATGTGGGCTACAAGTAACTCCTGAACGGATTCATTTGTAACATTTGCTGCCATTATAATCTATAAAATGGAAATTGAGATCGAACCATCATATTTACTGTCATAGCTACGCAAAGTCATATTTGAGATTAATTAGCTTTCAATTGACAGAATTATACCAGCGGTCACTTGAATAGAAGAGTTCACCCACTAACTTTAGCTCCAACGCAACCACATTTCACCCACAATTATCCTCCCTTGTTAAACTATTTCACTAAAACAGTTGACCATCTCTATATACTGTTTGAAAATCCAAGATACCGCAAAGAACCGCGTCTTCGTCGCTTCCATCGCTGCATTCAGAGATTCCGTTGCACTTTAATTCCGGTGGAAGACACATTCCAACCTCACACCGAAAGTGACTCCTCACTCGGCACACTGACGAGAACAACAGAAAGAACGTGTGAATGTCATTAACACTATAATAATAGGTCTAAAAAGTCAATGACAAAAAGTTGGACGTATTTAGCTGTTGTAGACCTACTCAAGCTGCTTTCCGTCGACCTACCCTATAGGCCTAACTGCCCGTAGAATAACTGATGTGATGTCACACATGCTTTTACCATCAACGTCTGATCCCGTTGCAATAAGATTATGCTATTCGCTCGTGGTCGTGTGCTGTATATAGATATAGACAGACACTTAGTAGCCTAATATTCTAAAAGTGGAGACATGTAGTAGACTAGACTGAAGAGTTCTCTTGAAATGGCGCTCTATAAATGTACGATTACAATCACAATGTGCCTTAACATTTACAGTGCACATAAGAGCAATAATTTTTCTCGTAACACGAGACGCTGGAAATTTATAATCACTCTCAGATGGAGGTTTAACTAACCACAGTAGTTGATATCGCAGGGTGCAAAGCGGATATCTGTGGCTGAAGATGCGACGGTGGTGGCGACTAGACAGGAAGGCTTAGACCAGGCCGAGAGTCCGAGGATGTTTCTGCAGTAGTTTCGACTCTCTTTGATGTTGAGCTCTGGCATTTGGGGTCCATAATCGCTTCCTACTTCCGCCCACATCAGACAAGACTCACCCAAAGCAGATCGACTCATCGTCCCAAAGTAACCGCTGCCCATCGGATTTACACGACATTCACGCTCAGCATCTAACAGCAACACGCCAGGTAAAGTGCTAAAATGCCTTTCATTGCATTGTGGATGAAAATTGTTTTGCCCGAACATTGTAATTCTTTTCCAGACAATGATTAGAAATGCACAAATTCACTCTATTTAATTCGCGTTTCATATAATTCCATAATGAGTTTCATGTGTTAAATTTCCTCGCAACAGCGCGCTAACAGTTCGGTCCTACAATGACTGTTCAATAACACCAATTGAAATACGACTTAGAATCTCCTTCTACTTCTTCTGGTTCCCTGCTCCAAGGCAGGTTCAAACGACCGATGTCGCCATTCCTCTCGATGTTGGACATCTTCCTTAAGCTTTCCATAGCTTCCCACTTGTCATCATCCAGTCCAGCATCATCTTCCTTTTGCTCGCTTGCTTTTTCAATCGAGTATTGTTCCTACTTCCTAGTAGTGAGTCTCCTCTCAGAATGTATGATGCCCACTTCTTTTCTCTCTCCTCTATTTGTATTTATCAAGGCTCTTTCTGAATCAATCATTCGCGACACCTCCTCATCTGTTATAATATGTCGAAAATCATGATAAACAAGATACGTATTACACTAACATTATAAATTATTATAACTAAATTATTTAAAACCTAACATTACTGTATTTAGGCATTCAAAGATGAAAACTGCTCAAAAGGATTGACTTGATTTTGGTTGTAATCACGTTGAACTGCATTCAATCAATCATCCATTCATTCACTCAAGAGTTTCTATAAAGCCTCTTCCGAGGACCACTCAGAGGCGGGCCCCATTATAGCAAAGCAAAGAAACAAAGTTTTGAGTTGATCGAAAAATAATAAAGTAAGAGACCCGGGAAGCAGGCGTAGCTCCAGTGGGAGCCCATTCCAGATCACTGGACCCACTACAGAAAAGGCTTTATTCTGCATAGTTGCGCTTCATGCAAATAGAACCAAGAGCACCCATTCTGTGCATAGCGGAGAGTACGGTGACCCCGTGTGCCAGTAGAACAACGGAGCTCTCGTATAATATGGTCTGAGGCAGGCTTAGGGTGAGTTAACCTAACATGGTCGTTACCGAATTTCTGGCACCGCTGAACGATAATGTCATCGACAGCCAATCCAGTGTAGTTGACGTCTCCCCTCCTTCCCTCAATGACAATTTGATAGACTCCGCTGGGCAACTGAGTGAACATGCGATTCCATCCAGCCACTGGTTGTCCGAAGGTTCTTGCGACCATCTGTTCGTCCTTCTCTTCAGAGACGACGATGATTGAGAGGACAGACACATCAACGGACGCATCCATCCAGTAGAAGAGTTCAACGCACTGACCGGTTGTGTTCAGGTAAGGCGACTGAAGGCGACCAAAGTAACCGAGACGCTGGTCGGTCGTTAGCATCAGCTGAAAATGACCGCTTCCTACAACAGCAAACACACACGTCTCAGTATCACCCGCAGAAAGTTCCAATATTGAAATTTTCCCCGAGAAACGATCATAGGTACAAAACTATAGGCTAGAGGAGAGCCCTATTTTAATCCTTGTCGCCTTAATAATTTAATAATTTAATCCTTGCTTTTATCGCATTTAAATTACTGCAATATAAATCAAAGAGCAGCATAGATTGTTGGTGAGTAAACGAGCATATTTATATTGATTATTGGATTTAGGATTTTGTGCTATTTTAAAACATTTGACATTGAATGGATATAGAAATGATGTAAGTTTGTTCATAATAACATGTCTGTACACCAATATGCGGATAGCAATTGGTCCATTAAAGAATATTCTTATCTTATCTTATTTATTGTCACACTTTACAGCAGCACCGGTGTAAAGTTTTCAAATTACCCCTCCTAAACATTACCCCCCTGCAAACTGTAATTTGCATCAATCATCGCATCTATTGCACTAAAAATATCAGACAAATCATCCCGCTTCTTGTTTTTTTTAAAGGTTTTCATCCGTCATCCAACTTCGTTTTTTGTTATCAATATTTTCATCTGTAGCTAAAATACTAATCGCCGCTGAAGTTACAATGGAGAAATGGTTTCGAGGCTATTTTTCCAATCAAAAAATTGATAACATAGGCTACCACGAAGTGGGATGAGGGATGAAAATCTTCAGACCAAAACTAGAAGCGGGATGATTTTTCTCATTTTTTTGGTTCAATAAATGCGATGATTGATGCAAATCTAGTTTCCGGGGGTAATCTGAAACCGGTTTCAAGTTACCGGTGGGGTAATGTTTAGGAGGGGTAATTTGAAACCTTTACACCGGCAGCAAAAGTGTTCTGCTTTGAGAATTGTTTCAACAAACATTTTCTCAGAATTCACGAACCGTACTGCTGAACAGAAGAACCTTGCCCTTCCAATTGCAATAAAATCTTGACCGTTTGAAACTACCTAAGTTGAGAGTGTTGTCGACGGCGATCGTTGTCAGCATTGATGGTTGTACCAAAGTCCACGGTTCTCTGGCCGTCGTATCATTGACCAGAGGACAAAGACCGTCTTCGAAATTGCAGAAGAATTCAGATGTCTCTACAATTACGAAAAGTAGTAATCGCTGATGCAGTCTTCGTTGTCACATAAGCAACGATCGATTATCTTCTCTTGACCGTATTCTGCGCGCTGCAGCACGCCTCATTGGTCATCTGCCCAAATTTGGTCATGTTACAAATTACATGCTGGAGGTTCTGCATTGGCTCCCAGTCCGTCAGCGCATCGAATACAGAATCTCGTCCTTAATCTGGCGCTGCCAGCTAGGTCTTGCTCCATCTTACCTACTCGATCTTTGTCGGCCTGTGTTAAGTGCTCGGACTGGTCGGTCCCTACGCTCGGCTGTTAGGGAAGTACTCTTTGTCCCATTTGCTCGTACCTCCATCATGCAGAGTCGTGCTTTTTCTGTGGTTGGCCCAGTGGTATGGAATGCCCTCCCACTTCAGCTGCGCCTGTTTCCTAGATCACTCTCTGACACATTCTATAAGCACTTAAAAACTGTTCTGTTTGTCCGTACTGGAGTCGGGAGCGCCTCTGAGTAGTTTCCTTGAAGAGGCGCTATATAAATACTCGAATGAATGAATGAATGAATGAACGATAATGAAGTTGCCCCAGGGAACGGTATAGAACTGCGTAGTGATCAATTGCTGTCCTGTCGTTCTCTAGCCTTGAAGCATTTACAGATATAGACCTACAGGAAATCGTGATTCAACTTTTAAATTACTGATAACTATTTGATTAATGATCCAAGATTTCCATTTATGGCACTCCTTGTGATCTCATGATAGGCTCTGCTTCTGATCTTATCTTTTATGCATAGGCCATCATCTGCATTCTGCAGATGTATGATCTCTTGCAGAATCTTTTTCCTGATTGTAGTGCTGTTATGGAGACTGGATGGACGAAGGTTCAATTGATTATAGCCTATTAGGTTTACAAATATCGGGTTCTGATCATGGGCGGAGTTTGGTTTCCGTTCTTGGAGGGGCGAAAGCCTTTTGGGGGAGGGGGCTAAGCCCGGAAAAAGAAACCACTCATATGGTTTAAAAAATGAATCTGGGTCTTCTTGGGGGCTTAGCTCCCCAGCCCCTGACAAACTCTGCCCATGGTTCTGATCTAAAACATGGATTTTTTATCCGGACGTTGAGCTGAGATAGGGCTTGCAATAACGAACTATATTAAGTTTGAGGAGTAATTTGAAATCCACATAATCGACAACGTCATTAAAAATTCGCATTAGTATTCAAAAGAAATTCTATTCACAACTGCTGAAAACTAAATGGTCCAATTCTGCCAAAAAATGGTCAGCCATTAAATAAAGATTGCTTTGTAAGTGCCCAAAAATAACAATAAATAAAATAAAATTATCTTACTGAGACATCGTCGTCGTCTATAAAATTCGACTGCATTGTTTTCGGCTGAGCAGTTAACAGCTCCCGAGTTGGATGCAGTGGAGCGTGGCAGGCATTCGCCCGTGTAGGAGCTGATGATACAAGTGCGATTGATTCGGTTGAAGAGGAACGAGCTGCATTGTGTATCAAACATGTCCGAACACAGATTCCGACAGACAGATCGCGTCGCTTCTCCTACGAGAATGTTGCTCACAGCGAATGTATCCGGAATGACGCAAATCCCAGAATAGAGAAGATATTCGTCGCAATTAACTACATAAGCAGAAGGAGTGACAAATTAAAAAGATTGAGTCGGATATTTACGAGCTATTTATGAGTGTTTTTTCATGTAATAAGTTGCGGTATGTCAACTTAATTTTTTCTTGAATAAAAGAAATATATAGGAAATTTAATGCATTTTCCATTCATCGTTGTTGCTTGCTTTCTTAAAAGTGAACTTCCTGCTCTTAGTGAACCATCATAAAGCTTCGCGTGACTTGGACAGGTCTAGCAGAGCCTTTCCCGCGGGTTTTCAAATACATATTTGGAACAAATATAAAATATAGATTGGAACATGTAGAGTATTTAGAATGTTGATCAACTCTCGTAAAATCCTTGAATTGCCGCAAGATAATAAAGTCATCGAAAGTTAATGTAATTGTGTGCTTCCGTTTGAGGTAATAATAATATTTTGGACCATTCTTACCAGAGTCATTCGTTTGCGATGATCTGCTGCCGTAGTTGGAGATAATCAAGTCGTGCAGACCATTTTCATGCAGTGCGGTCAGTCTGAGCAAAATTTGCATATTGAAATATTGCAATTTCAAGAAAAAATATGATTATTTATTTTTTTACATTTTCTATTCTCCCCAGATCCAGAATCAAAGAGAAGAGATTCGTCTCCATGTCACTGACTAAGTCTTATCGTAGACTAAACTTTGCAAGTCCTGTTTAAAACCCTTTAGGCCTATAGTTATCGTTTTATGTACAGATGTGCAACAGAAAATCTGAACAGAGAGGACAACCATAGTCGTACAAATATGCGTAGGCTACTCATGTGTGTACAGGTATTAAGTGTCGCGGTATCAAACGGTATCAAAGGACCTTGTCTTTGGAATAAAATGTCGCCGGGATTAACTGTCGCCGGAATTAACTGTCGCGGGATTAACTGGCACGGGATTAAATGTCGCAGGGATTAAGTGTCCGGTACTGACTGCTACGGGATGAAGTGTCGTGCTACCGGGGATTCGATTGTTAGGGGTGTGGATACTTTATTAGGTGATACCGGAAGAAACAGAGCAGCAGGAAAAGTACAGGAGATGTAGATCTATAATGGGAAGAAAAGTGAAGGAGATAAGGAAGTCAGAGAGGAGGAGCAGATGAAAGACGCGAGAGAAGAATTCTTCTTTCTCCTCCGTCAAGTGTTCACCGACGATGAGGCTCTAACAAAACTTCGTGTTCATTTTGTTAGAGTTTCTTGGTCTCTTGCCAAGCGGTGACCAGTCCTCTCCTGGTAGGGTAAGGAGATCGTTGGGCCATTTTGGCCTCTTCCGGTCTGAGGTGTCCTTCCAACACCTGCCTCCTGCGTTGGCCAGCTGTTTCGGGGTTCCTGGTGAGCCTGGTGATTTCCACCTCGCGAAACGCCCTAGGTGGTTCTTCAACCAAGGTCTTTGACCGAGGTCTTCAACCGAGGTCTTCACCACTGATGGTATAGCCCCACCAGGCTATCCCCTACTTGGCTGTTCACCATCTCACCGCGGTGAGGTGCGGGTAGGGCTTTGAGACGGAGGAGAATAAGGACCGTAAAATGAGTAAAAGTATACACGTGATAGTCCATTGTGAAAAATTCTTATATGAGATATGTTTGGAGAGATAAAATGTACACAATTATATACAACTACCACGTGACCTCAACCGTCCACAGTTCGGAAGAAATTCGTTTGGGTGAGAACATCCATCATCACTGACAGGTTTGAATTGTGGCAATACGGTCCGTGCAGGCTGCGGATTCGAATCTCTAATGTGATCAACACTGATCATTCACCGGTGAACCAACCGGCATTTTCACACATTGAGGCGCCCGAGACAAAAGTTTTAAGCCATGAAGCTAACCAGACCTATGAACTTTACCTGAATGGATTTTGATTGCAGATGGTAACTGTGGGAAACTGAATGGTTTCACTGAAGAGAACATCGATGTTGACGTTCTTCTGATAAGAGGTCATCAAGTTTACTTTGGTGATGATCATGTAAAGGAAGAGGCCCAGCGAAATGAGAAGCAGAGCGATCCAAACCAACCTTTAAAAAATCATCATCATTTAAAAGAAATTATTTCAGTTAATGCCTGACTTGCGTCATATTAGTGTTGGGGCTGTGCTCAAAGTCCGACAAGGATCTGCACACGATCCGTTATTCTATGCGCTCTATTTTAATCTTCCTCTTTCCAATAACAATCTGGTCACCTTCATGCCAATGATTCCAAGACTTTGTGCATTGTCCCATCAAACGAACTCGTGCTTGCGGACACTGTACATCGCGATTTCCGTCTCTGGATGTCTGATATCAGTTCTGCAATAACTCATCGAGGAAGACCCAGTTGAGTTGCCTTGGTACTAAATAGCACTGATAGCAGCTAGTCAAACTAGATTTACACACCACCCGCAGGCACTACCAAAGTACAAAATTTTTTGAACGCATGTAATTACGATGTTGCTATACTGTGTGTTCAAGTAAAAAACATTTTGAAATACGACAGTTTTAAATTTGAATGATAACACGTGAGAGTACAAAAACAGCATTTGTACAAAATTTAATACTAACAGTAAATTATATTCATCAAAGTAAGATAGTAACATATAATAGTAAATGATATTATAATGAAAATCGTATAATGGTAAAATAATATCACGGTATATTATAACAATTCATGTTATGTAATAATATAAAACAACAACTAAAAAATCAAAATAATTTGTCAAATTGTTTTTGGGGGAAAGTAATTTCCGGGGAAATTTATTCCAGTAGATGCCTAGATTAAATACTGACTCGATGCTTTCACATAAAATTTACTGGTTATGATGATGGCGATGCTAATGGTGATGGTGGTAGTGGTGGTCACGATGACGATTGATGAGAATAAAAAGTCTGCTATATACAGCCATCTAAATCAATTATAGGCTACGGATATACGCATCGAAGATCTGAATGGAAGGTAGTTCCAATCCGCTGCGTATACGGACCATTGAATCGCATGAGCCACAAAGCAACAGTCACATAGGTTTTTTTTATCGACTCAAGGTAAATGCTGTGGGAAAATATGCAATAATTGCACACTGTTTGACGGCCGATCCACTGCATGGAATTTCCCACAGCAAATCGTCAGAGCATAGCACAATAATAATAATATTATTATTATGATGTTTTCGTTGGTGGTATTTCTATGAGATGTTATCGACAGAACAAATTTCATTGTCTTTTTACAGTTTCCATAAACAGCGTCGTTTTTAATTTCCAGGCTACTAAATAATACCATGCTATCAACTGAGATCTTTGGCCTCCTCAGTCTCAATGGTCTGTCCCCAAGGCTTCTTTCTCCCTCTTTATGTTCTCTACCTTTCGGCAGGTTTCAACTTCCAATGACGCCATTCTTCTCTTCGCTGCGTTGTATCCCCATCATCATCTGTCTCGACCTTCTTCTCTTTCTCTTTCCCTCCAATCTCCCTTCTGTGATTTTCTCCAGCCTTAGGCTAGTTGCTTCTCGCATGGCATGGCAAGACTATCCAACCCGTTCAGCATCCTCTGTACAGTAATGTGGCAAACGTTATGTTCTTCCTACGTGGCGCAGACGCCGCCGTGTCATTGGCAAGTGATTAATGCTACTGTAGCTGCAGGTCAATCAATGTGGAAACCTCCATAGACGCTCACAACTATCTTAATGAAACTATAATTCTCTTTAAATTTAAACGCACTTTTTCCAATACAGTCTTAATTAAAACAAACTCATTTGCATATCAAGAGCATTAAAAATAGCTCTAAAACATATGCGACTATTATCCTAAATATCTCTGATGTGTAATTTCCGACTTAATGCTGATTTCGGTGTGAACCGCCACATATATAATAATAATAATAATAATAATAATAATAATAATAATAATAATAATAATAATAATAATAATAAAAAAAATAATATAATAAAATAATATAATAAAAATAATAATAATAATAATAATAATAATAATATTACAGTGAGCATAACGTACTGAATATGTCTGTCCAAATACTATTTTTCCAACTAGAGATTACATCCCATTCATAAAAATTTGACAAAAATGATAATTATTTTGGTTGCTGTTTACATCATTGTATTACATGAACTGTTATAGCAAACCGTGATATTATATACAACTAATTATCAGGCCAATATTGTTATTATGCTATTTACTATTATGATATATGATACAATCTTGTTACAATGAGTACTGTTAATATTTGTACAGATTATATTTTTGTACAAGTGAATGGTTTCTCTCCAGTGCTATCTTTAAATGGGCTAATTATACTCACGTCTGCAGTTATGCATTATAATAACCCAGCAGAAGCATAACTGAGCTGCTGAACTCATCACATTAAAAAATCATTATCGTAATTATAATTATACTCATATTGAAATCTTAAGACTCTCTTATTATCAGTACTAAAATAATTCAGTAATTTTTTGCTAAAGTGACATCTTAAAGGGGTAAGCTTACCATTGCAATGTAGAAATTTATTATTTTAAGTATAGCCTATATTATTGAAGTCTTAGGCCACTCTTATCAGCACTGAAAAAGTACAGCTATTTTGCTAAGCTGACAGCCTAAAATGCTACCATTACAATGTGGAAATTCAAAAAGTTTCTGATGGGGAGGGGCGCATCTCATCCCATACCACTCCCCTCCCCTCACGGCGCGCTCGATTGTCTTCCCCAGAAACCTTAATCCCCCCAGAGGATGTGAACTAGATTAAACATTGACCAAATACGACTTCCGTCCTTGGGAGTATGACGTCACCCTTCAAATTAACTATAGCCTGAAGCTATATTCCACGAATCTCATTTATATTAGTCTTCATACCTGCGTAGAGCCCACCAAATATCTTATTGCGTCTCATAGAAACAAGCTACACGTTTTTGCAAATCAAACACTAACGCCTTTCCCAGCTGTCCCACCCGTCTGAGCTTCTAGCGCATGCAGCTAGTCTCTGCAAGTTTACCTACCGCTCAACGATACCAGGGTCTTTCTCTGCCTCTGGGTCTTTCTCTGCCTCTGTTCATCAACGCTTTAGGGTCATTGTTTGTTTTCTAGCTTCGCTTTATGTTCTACACAAGAAGACGTCCGACGTATTTTGTCGTAAAATATCGTATCACAGTTAGACCTGCAATGACGAGTTGTGTGGCAATCAAAGAAGAGGATGCGGTTACAGATCAAAGAGACTCACTTCCTGCAGAGAAACTTTGATGGTTCAGCGAGGAATTTCAGTCCGTGGACCGTTGTACCAATGGCGAATTCCGACAACAGTATCAGCCACGGACGACCGAAATCCGTCTCTTCAATTTGCTCATCATGTTCCACTGTGCATAAGAAAACATTCTTCAACACTAATCATAAGTTGCGCACCAAAAGCAGTGTCGTAATCTAACATTGTTAGCAATGCATATGATATTATCGTAACCTAAAAGCTTAGTATTTATTCAATGACAACCAACCGCATGGGCGGAGTTTATCAGGGGCTAGGGGGCTAAGCCCCCCAAGAAGACCCAGATTGATTTTTTATCGGGCTTATCCCCACCCCACCCCAAGAAGGCCCAGACTCGGAAATTTGTTCGTGGAAAATGGATCTGTTCAAGAACGCGAAACTTCCGAATTACTTTTTTTTTAAAAAGTCATCAACTTTTTGCCCGGGAAATTAGTATTTTTTGGCGAGATTCCAGCCCGAGGACTAAAAATAAAGGTCATCAACTTTTTGGGGCCGAGAAGATATTTTGTCGGCGCCGCAAAAAATATAGCCCCTCCACGAACGGAAACCAAACTCCGCCCAACCGACGTTAAGATCTGCTGATTGCCGAACATTCTTTGTCATAAACGGTTTCACCAAATATTATGCGCCGGAAAGAACCTCTCACGCAGTCTGAAAACCCAACGTAAAGATAAAATATCCAACTTTTTTAGTTAAACACGATCCTTTCTGTCTAATCAGATTTCTTGCATAATAGCCTACATGTAGGCTATGCCTGTAGAAATGCCATCTTTTACAGGGCCTACCTTTCTGCGACCCCATCCTCTGTTCTTCGAACGCACGTTCTTGATGCGAGACTCCGATGCTCATTATTTTATGTTCGATGTCTTTGCCGTGCGAGATCAATTTGCGGAGGGCTTTTCCGCCTGCAAAGTATGTTCCAGCAATTGACTATCCTATGAGTCAATTTCTCATCTAGAACCTTGGGTAAAGAGCTTCGGCCATTGCTTGTGAAAACAATATAATTATTGGCGAAGCTTTTACATCGATTAGGCCCACTTTGTGTTTTTGTCGGTTGGTCACTTAACGTCGACGCTCCGGTTGGTTGACCCCATTCATCAGACAAATACTAAAAAGTTAATGTAGATCGCAATGACAGATATCGGATCCACTGCACACGAATAAATGCTGCTATAAGTGACTCTTCTCGTAAAATGTTCAGCTTGAATGGGTTTCAAAAGTTATTGAGCGTCGAAAATGAATAACATGTACATTACCATTCGCATCATTCCATAGAAGCAATACCGTTGCAATACTTCATATCTATAGTCGTTAGGGTGGTCGTTAAAAATGAAAGTTGGAATCTACTGTTCTCCAAGTTTCCATTTGGTGCCTTTCCCTCCAGAAACATCACACAAAAAGTTGCAGGACTAAATGTTAATATTTAGGACTTGCACAACACCATCAAAGTTTATAATGGGAACATATATGAACAGTAATCGTAATTGCTGTAATAAAACATGCATCTTCAAGGCAGAAATCAATTCAATGCATTACAACAATATTATTATATGCCTGATTATTGATGATCACGCTGATTGGTGATTAAAATTTAAATTATTATTGCTGCCGAGGTACTCAATGTCAATGTGACCTTGACAGTTTTACCGCACTCTCCTTTGTTCGTGCCGAGGACGAGTTGCGATGCTCTTCTACAACTTGTGATATAAATTGTTTTTGTTGTTCATTCCTTGTCCTTGAGGGATTGAAATGCTTAATAAGGGTGACACTCCGCTCAGCTAGAATGCTAGATCACTCATAACCTTCATGTATCTGCAGCTTGTCGAACTCTTCGTGCAGTCTTCATGATTTATCAGACCACTTGGATCGTGTTCCAGACGTGCATCTAGAAGTTTTAAGATTCAGGACAAGCCACGAGTTGATTTTGTCATGAAATCATGTCAGCCTGGTATTTTTGTGAATGGCTGAGAGAAGAGTTGTGGTAGGCTATGCGTTTTGGGAGCTCAGAATATTCTTTGTCCATTAGAACTGCCATGATCAACTTCTTCTTTTCCAATGACACGTCATGGTGAAAGAAACCCAAGCATAACAGCAACTTGGATGAATATCAGAGATTGCGACCAATGAGTGTCTCTGCAACATCAGCAATGAATTTCTGTGGGTATAAAGAGAGATAGTACTAGATCGTTCCCAGGAGCAGTGGTTGCTGATGGGGTTTGAAACCAATGGCGTTCATGTAGATGCATGTTCTATATAGACTAATTATTATTTTCAGATGTTCCCACACATGTTCGTGATAAGATAATCGACGTGATGACTCCAATCGTCGCTGTAGCCTAGAGGGTGCTCGTCTTGAAATGGCAACACCTTCAAGCAGTAAATTGCTCTCGCCATCCATAATAGGCTACTGTTATGGAGGGATTTACAGGAGATCTCATCTTTCTTAAACCTTGCCTGTCTGCAGCTTCCAAACGTGCTCAGTCACCTGAGTTGGAACTTTGTCAAAAGCTTGGCTTTGACCAAAATGAGAAGAAGTTGCTCAGTAGTTTGAGTGATGCTGTCCATGAGGCCAAGTTTTAATAGGCCTAATGTATGCGTGTGAACTCTACTCAGCCGCGGATCGTTATGTCCAAATTATGCCCCCATTTCTACTTTCATGGATGATGTTTTGCACTGGCTTCCAACCTCGCAACGCATCTCCTACAGAGTAGCATGACTTGCCTGGCGGTGTCTCGCTGGTAGCCTACTGCTCCGTCCTATTTGTCTGAGCTCTGTCTCGAACTTAGCTCCAGTAGAGCAATACGCTATTCGTCTAATGAGGAACTGCTTGCCCTCGAACCCGTTCTTCTACCAGACAGCGTCGAGTCTTCTCGGTTGTTGGCCCGTCCACATGGAATGGGCTGCCGCTTGCACTGCGCTTACTACCTCGGAATAACTTGCCTGCTTTCTGCCAGTTGCTGAAGACCTATCTTTTTAGCCGTGGCTGGGCTGGGAGCGCCTCTGAGTAGCCTTCTTGAAGAGGCGCTATATAAATTTTTAGAATGAATGAATGAATAAAATAATGTGTAGATGACTACTTTGGTGCATTGATGACTTAGATTGTTAGTTGTTACTAAGAAAATAATCATAACATTGCTAGATTATCGTTCACAGGAATTCCCTTACTTGTCAATTACCACTAAAATGCTCATAAAAATAAATAATATTGGCAATCAGTGATGACAGGAACATTGTAGAATTTATGTATCAGCTGTGCCTAAGTAAAAATCATTAAGTATTTCTGTAAAAACATTATTCCAAAAATTTGAAGTAAATAATACTTGTACTCGAAATTACGACAATTATTTGTAAAATCCTAAACTTCAACGACGTTGTGCAAGTCCTAAATATTGTCGTATCCTGATAATTTTTGGGCAACATAGGTTTTAGACCAAGTGGCACGGAATGGCGGGTTGGAGAAATATGACATCTCAAGTTGAAAATTTTCTATTAGGGATGCAACCACCCTAATAGTCGTATACCGTTAAGTTTTATTTCATGCCCACTGAATCATATTGACCATTATTATTATAGCCGGCAACACCCAAGTTATATTTCTGAATATTCGCAAGCTATTATATGCTAACTTAATGTACATGCTCATAGGCACACACATCTACATGCATATACACAATAATTATTGCACACATTATACACATATACACGTTGCTAAATTTCAAACTTCAGCCGAACAAAATATAGAACAAAATGTAAGTTTGGTGCGCAATTTATTTTTGCAGAATTGGTCACCGCCACTGTTGTGAATGAATAATAAAAACTTTCCTTTCTGCATTTGCATGGAATCGACTCGCAAGCCAGTCAGTTGACTGTTCGTTTGGCAACGGAAAATATACGTCACTGAACTTGCACATCAAGTGAGTGGGGCTCGAACCACCGGATTTGATGCGGCTTGAATACCTCTACCCTGGAGCTTTTTTTGGAGACAACTCTGAAGACATTAATTGACTGTGGTGGCCACGTCGTCCCACCTCGTCTAGCTTTGGTCTGTTCACGAAGGCGTAGGTTCTAAGATGTAACTGTGGCGCCGAAGCCGATACTTTCATTGCTAACGAATGCAGTTAAAGAATGGAAGTGCAGATTGGTTAATTATATTTCTACAAAAGGGTCTTATATAGGATTCAGAGAAATAATCATTCAAGTCGGGCTATGAAAGATATAATATTATGCGACACTCCTCCTGCACTCATGCACAGAAGATGTTCAAAAGCGTGTGTGTTTAGCGCAGCTGCTTAATTTGCCTTTGAAACATTGACCAGCGCATTGCAAACTGAGCAAAATTTAATGATGACATCATCATCATCATCATCATCGTCATTGTCGTCGTCGCCGTCATAGTCACTGTCATCATCATCGTCATCATCGTCGTCATCGTCGTAGTTGTCGTCGTCGTCGTCGTCGTCGTCGTCGTCGTCGTCGTCATCATCATCATCATCATCATCATCATCATCATCATCATCATCATCATCATCATCATCATCATCATCATCATCCATGGGCCGAAGACCCGTAGGTGTCCACTGCATTGATTGTCACGATCTTGTGCTGCTATTTTTAGGCTTTGTCGATCCTGTTTACGTGTGTGCATCGTACATTGTATATTGTGCAAAACACCGGTCCATGATGTCATCGATCCGTTCTCTGTTAGGCATTTCCCTCCGCTCATTCATATCCATTGTTCCCAACATCACTCTTTCTATTTTTCTATTATTCTTATTATCACCAATTCTTATCGATAGATTTTTAAGTATTAGGGTCTATAATAATCAACATTTCCAGGCCTCGAAATTGCAATAATGTGTTTGTCATTGATGGAGACAACAATACATTACCACGAACCTTTTCTTTCTCAGAACTGTTATCCTGGCAACTCAAACATTTACTCATTACAAACTAACTTTGAATGTGTAGGCCTATAACAAATTTACAGTAAAAATTACGAAACGTGTCATCAAGACTGTATCTAGTAGTCACATAAAGATTCCTTTGCTAGTTGCGTTGGCAGTTTAGTAGGCCTACTATGTTAATAAAATTAGCAATATTACACATAGCTTAATAATGTGAAATTTGTGCAGACCGAAAAATCACCGTTAATTTTTTGCAAATGCAATTCAGTAATGCAACACTTTGTGCATCTGAGACTTATAAATTCATGCGAAATTCGAGTTTCGTTTAAAGTTAGAGTTTGTGCCTATATGGCCCCCAAACTTCTTAACACGACCCTGTCAGGTCACTAACATAGCGCCCTAACAAGACTCTCACCTTCCAGTAGCGGCGCTAGGGAGGTGGCTGGGGGCTAAGCCCCCCAATAAGAGGCTCAGCCCCCCTAAAAAAGCACCACCGAATTTTTTTAAGATTTAAGATAAAGACTAAAAAAGGTTGTGAGAAATTTTGGCGGTGAAAATGAAAAATTTTCACTAAAAAAAGGTCGTCAGAAATTAAATTTCGGCGGTGAAAATGGAAAATTTCCGCCGCGAGGCTTCAGCCGCCCCGAAACTGAAATCCTGGCGCCGCCACTGTCACCTTCATTGTCCAATTCCAGTCTAGAATCCTCTGGTAACATTGCATTTGAAATGTCAGTATATTTTTCTGGTCCACCTTTCAAGTTGTCCATGTTTCAAAGGCATTGCATGTAAATGTCAGTATATTTTTCTGGTCCACCTTTCAAGTTGCCCATGTTTCAAAGGCATATTAAGCTGCTGCGCACACACACGCTTCTGAACATTTTCTCTGCGAAAGTGCAGGAGGAGTGTCGCATATATCTTTCATAGCCCGACTTGAATGATTATTTCTTTGAATCCTATAGACTCTTTTGTAGAAATATAATTAACCAATCTGCACTTCCATTTTTAACCGCATTCGTTAGCAATGAAAGTATCGGCTTCGGCGCCACAGTTACATCTTAGAACCTACGCCTTCGTGAACAGACCAAAGCTAGACGAGGTGGGACGACGTGGCTACCACAGTCAATTAATGTCTTCAGATTTGTCTCCAAAAGAGCTCCAGAGTAGAGGAATTCAAGCCACATCAAATCTGGTGGTTCGAACCCCACTCACTTGATGTGCAAGTTCAGTGATGAATATTTTACGTTGCCAAACGAACATTCAACTGACTGACTTGCGATTCGATTCCATGCAAATGCAGAAACGAAAGTTTTTACAATTCATTCAGAAGAGTGGCGGTGAACAACAACCCGGAAAATAAATCGCACACCAAACATAAATTTTCTTTTATACTTTGTTCTGCTGAAGCCAGTGGCTTAGCCAGCTTTTTGTGGGCCCGTGTGGTCTCGTAGGACCGATTTCTTCACGTTCTAGCAATTAACCCTTATAGGGTCACGATTTTTCTCAACCGATTTTGGTCACCGGGGGGTACAAAAATACCCCCACTGTAATTCGCATGATTTCTATGATAAACTCCGATTTTCAAGTATAAAACTAAAAGAAGTCATTTATAGAAGGTTCGCGGATGCACTGGAACCAAAGTAACATGCAGCACTGCAGGAAAATCAAAATGGCGGACAAAATTGCGGCCAGAACCTTAAATGGCTATAAGTGAAGTTATGTATGCAATGAAAACATGATTTCAGAGTCTACATCAACATTTTCGAGGTCAAGGAATGCAATGGAACCAAGGTCACATATTTGGCACTGCACGAAAATCAAAATGGCGGCCAAAATGGCGGCCAAAATATTAAAATGGCTAATAGTGAAATCATATGTGCAATGGAAACATGATCTCAGGGTCTAAATCAGCATTTTCGAGGTCATATGCGATGGAACCAATTTCACTTATTTGGCACTGCAAGGAAACCAAAATTGGGATAAAATGGGGGCCAGATTCTTGAATTGGCTATCAGTGAAGTTCTGTATCTAAAATGAAATACGATTTCATAATTTCTTGGTCAAATAATTTCAAGAAAGCCACATTCTATATGTAGCATTGAGCCTATTATGCAATGAAATTATCATATCTGGTGGAAAATTTTTAGTAGCCTATGATTACACTGCGGTTTAACTATTGCTGGCATTATATATGTACCATTTTCATACTTCAATGTTTCATAACTTGATCTATCATTAGTTTCAATGTTTCATGACTTGACAGAATGATATAGAGTACCTGGTGTACACGATACAGTTCATTCAGGCCTTGTTGCTGTCAATGCAATTACGTTCAAGTGTACATGGCAAGATCGCACTTCGACAGCAGTAGGGCTTGATGCTACACTTGTTAACTTGGCATGATTTGCTGTAGAAAATCTCATTTATTCATCCTATTTTATTCAACAAGACGATTTCTATATATAATGTTCAGATACTGTAAAGGAGACATTGTAACAGCAAGACAGCCATGTGTAAAGCATGCATATTGTTATGTTTATAAATTCCTGTGCAAAATAGCTACGGCGTGGTGCATTTTCGTACCTTATAGCTGATTTGGGTGCATGATTAACTAATGAAACTTGGTGCATTCTGTGCATGTAACATATTTAGGAAAAGTCATAGAAGGAATTTCTTCAATTATTTTCAGGGGAAAAAAATCCGTTAAAAACCGAGATGGGGGTATTTTTTTTACCCCCCGGTGACCCTATAAGGGTTAAGATCGCCAAAAAGTAATCAATGGCGTGTTTAAAACGGTGTCATTGCATCGTAGAGCTTTCTATATAGCATTTTGTTCAGCAAAAAATTTCAATCATGTATCAATTCTGGTCCATGACTTTCAATTTGCACACCAAAAACGATACAATCATCAATTTGTCACAATAGGCCTACCTTGAAATAGGTTCAGCAATATTGCTTACAAGACATAGTGCAAAACTTGGGGCAAATAAGGGATTCCTATGACCCTGATCCCACTTTTGTTCTCTCTCTGATTTTGGGGTGAGAGCTGAAAGGAGTTGAGAGCAGTTTGAGAATTGTAGAAAAATAACTGGGGTCAGACTATGATCCACGTGGAGTTTGGCCATGAAAACTGAATAGAAGTCAACCATGTGAACCTATGAAAGATTAGAGAGGGTTGAACCACCTCAAGTCTTTATAATTATTGATGAAGCGTCAGTTAAGTTGACTTCTTATAAATTCCTTTACTGATTATTTGTGTTTCTGAAATGGTTCAACTGGCTGTCATGTACATTAATTTGGTGCTTTGCACTTCTGTGATTACTGGTGGCCCCTATTGCGGGTTTATCCATCCCTTCTGGGTTTCCACTTGATAACAACTAATTTACTTAATTCCTTTGTTTTACAGCCATAATTATTGTTTCTGTGGTATATTCAGGAAAAAAATTTGAAATTGAAACCCCCGGCAATTATCACACTGGTTGAAGGACATGTCAGGTTACTACCGTTGCCAAAGCCAGAATACGCGAGCATGCCTGTGAGACGTATGAGGTCCCTGCAGCGCACCGTTTAATTACAATTAGTCGGGTCAATCTACGAAATAACTTCGCTGAACCCCAAAAAAATTGCAAGAAAGCGTTTTATGACGATTTTCCTTTGTCATAGGTCTGGTGATGAACATACTAAAAGTTACAAAAAATCGGACCACGGCAAGTGGTCTAATTTTGGCGGGGAAAAAGATGGCCGCCAATTGGACAATGCATGTAATCTGGAAATAATACTGTTAGAAGCAAATCATGTAGGCCTAATAATTTGCTAATATGCTTTTCTAGACTAATTTGACCATTCTGAGAACGAAAATCGTGGTT
The DNA here is from genome assembly GCA_949752735.1 of Lumbricus terrestris. Classification (NCBI taxonomy): domain Eukaryota; kingdom Metazoa; phylum Annelida; class Clitellata; order Crassiclitellata; family Lumbricidae; genus Lumbricus; species Lumbricus terrestris. The sequence continues at coordinate 1,630,664 of OX457044.1, forward strand.
AGCAAGCTTAATTTTTAGCGGTTGCATGGGAAAACAAGATGGCGGCCAAAATGGTGACCTATAATTGCCTCAAAAGGTTGTATAGTCGGGTCAATCTACGAAATGCTCCCCAAAATTGTAAGAAGGCGTCTTATGATGATTTTCTGGTGTCTTGGGTCTGGGGTTGAACATACTAAAAGTTACAAGAAATTGGACCACGGCAAGTGGTCTAATTTTGGCGGGAAAAAAGATGGCCGCCAATTGGACCAGTTTTAGAATCTGGAAATGATACTGTTAGAATCAGATCATGTAACAATTTGGAATCAGGCTTTTCTAGACTAATTTGACGCTTCTGAGAAAGAAAATCGCGGTTAGCAAGCTTGATTTTTAGCGGATGCATGGAAAAACAAGATGGCGGCCAAAATGGCGGCCTATTGCAAAAGGCTGTAAGTCGGGTATTGTATGTGATATGAACACGAATTTGCAATTTAAATTAAGATGTTACGGTTCTAAATGTAAATGTAAATGTAAATGGAATGTAAATGTAAATGTAATCGCATATTTATATAGCGGCTGTCTTATGGCCTCGACCCTGAGGGTGAGATCCTTCACCACCGCTACTCCACGTTTATATTGCGACCGAGCCACCCGCAGTAATGATCCGAGAAATTAATCTCTGATAAACCGACCCATCGGGAATCGAACCCGGGCGCCGGCGTGGCGAGCGGGCTACCAACCCACTCGGACACTGAGGATTTCTAGGCATGCAGTGGAATCAAAGACACGTATGTAGCACTGGAAGAAAACCAGAATGGCGAAGAAAATGGCGGCCATAATGTTGAAATTGCTATAAGTGAAGCGATGTATAGGCAATGGAAACATGAATTCGGAATCCAACTTAGCATTTTTGAGGTAACGGAAAGCAATGGAATCAACTCTGCAAATGTGACACTACAAGAAAGCTAAAATGGCAGCGATCGGAAGCGTTTCCGAAGAGTTCGTCAAGAGAACTTTTGGGTTCATGACAAGCAGAAGTGTCTCGGTAATGGACAGTGGCGGCGCCAGGATTTTCGTTCGGCTGCTAAAATGGCAGCGATCGGAAGCGTTTCCGAAGAGTTCGTCAAGAGAACTTTTGGGTTCATGACAAGCAGAAGTGTCTCGGTAATGGACAGTGGCGGCGCCAGGATTTTCGTTTCGGGGGGGCTAGATTTTCAGAAAAAATTTCCGTTCTCAGTCTGAAAAATTTCTGACGACTTTTTTTTTTTTTTTTTTTTTTTAGTCATTGACCAAAATCCGGAGAAAAATTTCCATTTCAGCCGCCAAAAAAGCTGATGACTTTTTTTTTTTTTTTTTTTTTTAGTCATCGACCAAAATGCGGAGAAAAATTTCCATTTCAGCCGCCAAAAAAGCTGATGACCTTTTTTTTTTTTTTTTTTTTTTTTTTAGTCATCGACCAAATTCTTCAGAAAAATTGTCCTTTTCCGTGACCACCGAACTGTCTCGCAAACTTCGTGCGTACCTTGCGCTTATTTTTGGGGGGGCTAAAGGGGGTAAATCGTCCAAATATTTTATTTTTACATGGGAAAAAAATGGATGGCCTTTTTTAGGGGGGCTTAGCCCCCCCAGCCCCCCCTAGCGCCGCTACTGGTAATGGATCAATCTTAGGCCTAAAGAGGAGGAGGCGGAGGAGAAGTGGAACGGGGTAGAAGGCGAATGGAATCCATCCTCCGCAATCGCATCCTCCGCCAACCCATCCACATCATCACCGGCATCATCTCCATCACAGCATGACATCAAACGGCGCTGGAGAGGGGTTCATTCCAGATCTCGGGGTTAGTCCATCGAACAAAATGTTCATGGGGTTGGCGCTGGAACGAACGGTGGCATCAACGGTCACCAGGGGCAATCAGCATCGTCCCTCTACAGAAGCCAGGCCTACGGGTACCTGCCGGGAACACACGAACAAGACAAGGGTTTGCTATCCATGACGCATCAATCAACTCACCCCTGCGAACCGTACACCCGAGGTGGGCTGCCCCTACCATCCGCTGTTCCATCGTAGTCTTCGCGTGTCCTCCAGCCATCGTCCAGTCCCAACCCGTACACTACGAACCTCTTCTCGTTGCACTACTTTCCCCTCGCGTTGCCAACCTTCGTCTGGCAAAAGGAACGCTAAGAGAGCGATCATCTCCCAGGGGGCCTCGAACGACTGTCTGGCAAGACCGGTCACCACCACCAGCACCACCACCACCATCAACACCAACACCTGAAGATGGAAGAGGTAAACACGAAGTACCTAGCGCAGAAGATCAGCAGTGAGCTGAAGAGGTACAGCATCCCTCCCACTATCGATTCAGACTGGACCCCTGAAACATCGCTGTGCAAACAGTGGTTTCTACTATAACGTGACCTGCGTTTGGAGTACAGAAAATATAAGAACAACTTCCATCTCCAGGTGGTGGTGGTGCTGGTGGTGGTGCTGGTGGTGGTGCTGGTGGTGGTGCTGGTGGTGGTGATGGTGATGCGTAATGGATAGCAAACCCTTGTCCTGTTCGTGTGTTCCCGGCAGGTACCCGTAGACCTGGCTTCTGTAGAGGAACGATGCTGATTTCCCCTGGTGACCGTTGATGCCACCTTTCGTTCCAGCGCCGACCCGATGTACATTTTGTTCGATGGACTGACCCCGAGATCTGGAATGAACCCCTCTCCAGCGCCGTTTGATGTCATGCTGTGATGGAGATGATGCCGGTGATGATGTGGATGGGTTGGCGGAGGATGCGATTGCGGAGGATGGATTCCATTCGCCTTCTACCCCGTTCCACTTCTCCTCCGCCTCCTCCTCTTTAGGCCTAAGATTGATCCATTACCGAGACACCTCTGCTTGTCATGAACCCAAAAGTTCTCTTGACGAACTCTTCGGAAACGCTTTCGATCGCTGCCATTTTAGCTTTCTTCTAGTGTTACATTTGCAGAGTTGATTCCATTGCTTTCCGTGACCTCAAAAATGCTAAGTTGGAGTCCGAATTCATGTTTCCATTGCATACATCACTTCACTTATAGCAATTTCAACATTATGGCCGCCATTTTCCCCCGCCATTTTGGTTTTCTTCCAGTGCTACATACGTGTCTTTGATTCCATTGCATGCCTAGAACCGTAACATCTTAATTTAAATTGCAAAATCGTGTTCATATCACATACTCTACCCGACTTACAGCCTTCTGCAATAGGCCGCCATTTTGGCCGCCATCTTGTTTTCCCATGCAACCGCTAAAAATCAAGCTTGCTAACCGCGATTTTCGTTCTCAGAAGGGTCAAATTAGTCTAGAAAAGCCTGATTCCAAATTGTTACATGATCTGATTCTAACAGTATCATTTCCAGATTCCAAGACTTGTCCAATTGGCGGCCATCTTTTTTCCCGCCAAAATTAGACCACTTGCCGTGGTCCAATTTCTTGTAACTTTTAGTATGTTCAACCCCAGACCCAAGACACCAGAAAATCATCATAAGACGCCTTCTTACAATTTTGGGGAGCATTTCGTAGATTGACCAGACTATACAACCTTTTGAAGCAATAATAGGCCACCATTTTGGCCGCCATCTTGTTTTCCCATGCAACCGCTAAAAATTAAGCTTGCTAACCACGATTTTCGTTCTCAGAATGGTCAAATTAGTCTAGAAAAGCATATTAGCAAATTATTACATGATTTGCTTCTAACAGTATTATTTCCAGATTCCATGCATTGTCCAATTGGCGGCCATCTTTTTTCCCGCCAAAATTAGACCACTTGCCGTGGTCCGATTTTTTGTAACTTTTAGTATGTTCATCACCAGACCTATGACAACGGAAAATCGTCATAAAACGCTTTCTTGCAATTTTTTTTGGGTCATGTCGTAGATTGACCCGACTAAATACACGAATGTGACATATCTAGACGGACATAATCACACCTATCCTAAATAGCACAGGCGCGCCCTTATACCCTCTGCATAGGAAAGCGAAGCAGCGAAATAAAAATCTTATGCCGGTATGATTCGTTTCATGTTCTCAGATTAAAACTATAACCTTATTGGGCTTATTATTCTTTATTATCGTTCACATACATGTACTCTAATGTCATCATGCAATGTGACAGTCTGGACTCGAGACGAAAACATAATTTAAAAGGAGTTCGGACTCAGTATAGTTTTTCCTGTCAACAGCAAGGCGGTTGACAGGAGCCAGTAAAGTAACGAAGTAGTCTAATGCAAGTGTGTTCACAAAAAACCACATCTATCACAAAATAATGTGAATTACTAATTTGGATAACCTATAATAAATAATTAATTTAGCAATCTGTGTGGGCTCCTGGAGGTATGTGGTCCGTGTGCTTTGCACACATTGCACACATGGTAGCTACGCCACTGGCTGAAGCTTGAAATTTAGCAACGCGACACAACTAATAAGAACAAGTTGCATCACATCTTATGCAGAGAACAATCTGACAATCATCGTATTTAATGTCAAGTTAAACCGAGACGACAAATTGTGTCAACACCATCAAATCTTAAGATGCATGAAGACAAAAATTGAAATAAAATCATTCCTCGGTAAAATAAATCGATGCCTATTGACAACTGTGGAATACTTTCAGAATTACGACTCTAATCTCAGAAATAGGCCTCACTGTTGGTCAAAACCAACTCTCGCTCTAAATTATGTTTGCAGTTCTATCATCCAGGTTCCATTTCTCTTGCGTTTTTTCATCAATCCAGCCTCCATTTCACCTGTATTTCACCATCCAGCTTCCATTTCTCAAGCGCTGGACCAATTGCCTGTAGACCATGTGCCGTTAGACGAGTTGTCTGAAGACCAATTGGCGTAAGACGAGTTGTCTGAAGACCAATTGGCGTAAGACGAGTTGTATGAAGACCAATTGGCATAAGACGAGTTGTTTGAAGACCAATTGGCGTAAGACGAGTTGTATGAAGACCAATTGGCGTAAGACGAGTTGTCTGAAGACCAATTGGCGTAGGACGAGTTGTCTGAAGACCAATTGTCGTTAGACGAGTTGTCTGTAGACCAATTGGCGTTAGACGAGTTGTCTGTAGACCAATTGGCGTTAGACGAGTTGTCTGAAGACCAATTGTCGTTAGACGAGTTGTCTGTAGACCAATTGGCGTTAGACGAGTTGTCTGTAGACCAATTGGCGTTAGACGAGTTGTCTGTAGACCAATTGGCGTTAGACGAGTTGTCTGTAGATCAGTTGTCGTGACACCGTCTCAAAGATGTTTGAGGCGGTCACGGTATCCACCGCCGTCGTATCCCAGTACAGTAGTACATATTCGTTTAATGACAAAACCAGGTGATACACCGCACATGGGTACATAACGTGATAAAGAAATTAATATAAAAAGTGTTGAAATGTCATCTTTAGTAACGGTCAGTCAGTTAGTTAGGCATATGTAGATCATGGGGATGATTTTTCTTCACGTCGGTATAAAATACGTGGGATGAAATTTCGGTCGTCCTTTACAGTAGGCTACACCAAACGATCAGGACGTTACAGCGCGATGAAAGCATGCTTTCAGCTATAGATTCGTATGTGCGGGAAGAGATAGAGGAAGGCGAGGGGAGAGAGAGGAAGAAGGAAGGAGTAGGGCGCAATAGTCGCCGCCATCGTCTGTGACAAATGCATGCCATTGAATCAGTCTCCGCATCTGGTCTTCTGTCACCCACTGTGGTCACACCCGACGGTTAGAATAAAAAAAGCTTAGTGCGGATGGGCATACTGAAGAGGTGCCATTATCGGAAAACGCCTTGTAGCGTTGGACTGTCATCGAAGGCTATAATTTGTCGGCAGAATCGTGTGTCGCGGATGACTACAGAACCTCTCGACATCCGGCGATCGATCTCGGCCACGAAGCATAGACCTTGCTTTATCACTATTGCTGCTGCTGATGCTATTATTGCTGATGGCTGTGGTAGTAGTAGCAATAATAGAGCAGTGGCATTCGTATTAGCAATAGTATTGACTGTGGTATCTTATCATTCTGTGGCAAAGTATGCTGCTTCCGTGTACGTCTTGTCATTGACCGCAGATCTACGGAAGCTGTTCTCTCCTTTTTGAACGTGATGCCTGATTATGACCGCTGCTCTCTTAGCCTACGTAGAGTTATTTGGGACATCGTCTTAAAGCGACTTCTGAACACTCAAGTTTTCTCCTTTGTTTTGACGACAACAGATACTTTGTCAAGAAGCTGTCAGCTATAGGCCTACATGTTAATAAGTTTTCACTGAACCATTGATTTAATTATAAAGAATCCACCTGCTATTCTGCCATAAACCAACCCAGAAACGCATTAGATATATAATTTTATTGTTGGTGTAATCTCGTAAGTAGGTATACATCTGGTACAGCTTCAATCGTCTTAAAGAACCCCGCAAGCGCCTCCAGTATTGCAATCGAACAAATCTATAGCAGAAATGTGCGACTAAGGACGCGACTAAAAATATTAATGGTGCAAATCTATAACACAATAATAATTATGTCGACCGTTGATTCACAAAGCGAATCAATCTGTGAATGAAGTGGCCTAGTAAAAATCTCTTTCGTTAAAAGTAAGAAATCAATCATTTTATTGAAGAGTTTAATCGGTATTAATGCACTCAGACGATGAATGTTTTGAATCGAGTTATCAGGGAGATGCACGGCTATCCGATCCATTTCCATAACTGTGTTTTCCTGACCTAGTACGATTGTTTCCTGAACTATGATCAGAGGCGTAGCGACCGCCCTCCGTAACCTTCGACCGAAGGGGCCCCGCAAGGAATTTGGCCCCTAAATGTGTAAAATATGCATGTATGTATGCGCACTTGTTATAGCGCCCCTTCAATCTCTCTACTCAGAGGCGCTCCCGACTGCAGAGCGGACACTGCATCGGAGTTTCACGCCGAAGCGCTGAGCAATTGCGAGTGAAGGACTTGCCCAAGGTCCCTACGCGACGACGACGTGAGGTGGATTCGAACCTCGAACCTTCCGGCTTCAAGGCGACGACGCCACCACTACTCCACCGCGCCCCACAAGGCATAAGCGACATTTATTGACGCTATTACACAATCCATATTGATTTACTGACAATGCTGTGAAGTAAATACGGAATACATGCATACTGCAGGCATATGTATGCATAATAGTACCCTACATGAGCCCTGCAAATTGTAAGGGGCCCCGCCGCCCCCGGACATATTAATTATGTTCGCAGGGGCCACGTTCTTTGTTGCTACGGCCCTGACTATGATCAAAGCCAAAACAATAAACTTTGTGCTTAATCACATTCAAATGGCGAACCATAGTCAAATAAATGTTAAACGATGACACAAAAGAGAAATTAAGACGCTCATAATAATTATGCGCGAATGTCACCACATAAGCTAAAAAATTAATCAACTGCAAAGCACTCGACACGACTTAAAGTGCTATACATATTATAGGCCTAAGGCTTAAATAACAGATAGCCTACATTTGCAGAAGCATTCGGCATATTACAAAATACTAAGCAGTAATGTCGAAAATAACATTTAAGACAAAGGTGGAGAACAACAACTTCTTGTTAATTGAAGGTTGAATTTAAGAAAAGACGAGGTGATGAAAACAACGTGTTCGCTCAATTCGAAATGAATCCAAAGGTGGACTGTCGTAGTCCGGAAGAAGGTGAACTCTAGCTCCAGAACGTGGACGATGATCTTGGACTTCAGACGTAGGATGAAAATTGACCCTTTTCGTCATGCACGCAATCTTTCTGCTCAACATCTTACCGATGAAGCTGTAGATGAGAAGACCCAGAAACTCGAAGAAGGAAAGAATACTTCCTCCAAGGAACATCCCGAAACATCCGTCGAAATCACCTGAACATAATTACAGACACATAATGAATGTAATAACTTTAAACTCTAATCATTGTCACATTTTCGTTCATGTCTAAGAATTGATTGCACAGTGTAGAGATTATATACGGCAATACAACAAACGCCGTCTTTTCACATTTCTAGCTTGGGTACCCGATGTTGCCCGGAATATTTATGTATTTTGCCTCACCCATCATTCATTAGCCCCGTGCATGCGAGTGCCCCACCCAGTGACGTAACTAGCGTTGGGCTTTGAGTTGAGTTGAGCGTTGGACGAAGCTGAAGCCCCCAAACGAAGCTGAAGCCCCCCAAACGAAGCTGAAGGCCCCCAAAACCAAAAATTCGTCGGATTTTTGGTCGACGACTAAAAAAAAAGTTCGTCAGAAATTTTGACGGCGGAAATAGAAAATTTTCGTCGGATTTTTGGTCGACGACTAAAAAAAAGGTCATCAGAAATTTTGACGGCCCAAACGGAAAATGTTTCACGAAAATCCAGCCCCAACAAAAAACGAAAATCCGGGCGCCGCCACTGGTCATGCTCAAGGCTTAAGCCCCCACCAAACGAAAAATCCTAGTTACGTCCCTGGCCCCACCCAGTTCTACCCTTCTGGAGTACCCGGCGTTGTCCGATAAATTTTTGTTTTTCGCCCCACCCAACCCGCTATAACTAATTCTGATCTCCACTTTCCCATTCCGCCCACCCCCACTCCGTCACAACCCCGTCCACACGCCGCACCTGCCCCGCTCGACTCCACCGTTCCCCGTTGCCCGGTAAATTTTGGTTTTAGTCCCACATCCCTTAACAGCCACACCGGCGCTAAAGAAATTCATGAATTAGGCCTACGGCTGGCCGACGTGGGTTCACTCAGAAAACGCCATGTGTTATAGTAGAGCACACACAGAGGACGATTTATATACTGTGCCCCGATGAAAAGTGGACACAAAAAATGTGTCATAATTCGGTCACAACTTTTAGGATTTACCCGAACTGTTAAAAACAGCAACAGTAGCCATATCGCCACCAAATTCTGGCGCCGTTTAGAAGTGTTACTGAGTTTGTCAAGTTGACAAACCAAGTTGCCAAGTATGAGCGATTGGGATGCAGCACCAAAACTCGGAAATTTCCAGCACGCAGAAGCTGAAAGGAAGTGAAATTCGTAATCGTAATCGTATCGTAATCGTAATCTCATAATTTCTAAAGCGCCACTGGAAAGCCAAGCGCGGGGCACCGGCTTATTCACGAGCGCTGCGTTGAGTTAGGAGGGTTGTCCGTGAGAGTAGTCCGAGGTGGTCCGGGTCGAGTTACCATAGGATCAAGATCAAATGCGTTGAGTCAAAAGGGTTGTCCGTAAGAGTAGTCCATGGTGGTCCGGGTCGAGGTACCGTATGATCAGAGGTGTGGAACAGCTACTAAGGTGGGTGTCGTCTGAGCCGGGAATTGGAGGGTGGGGATCAGATGAAACAGGATAAGAGTTCTTGAACAGGAGTGTCTTTAGTTTCGAGTGAAAGGCCCGAGGTGTGATGGATAGAGGAGCCTGAGGAAGGTGATGGTGTGTGATTAGTAATGATGGAGGAGGAAGTAATGATGGAGGAGGAAGGTAATGATGGAGGAGGAAGGTAATGATGGAGGAGGAAAGTAATGATGGAGGAGGAAAGTAATGATGGAGGAGGAAGGTAATGATGGAGGAGGAAGGTAATGATGGAGGAGGAAAGTAATGATGGAGGAGGAAGGTAATGATGGAGGAGGAAAGTAATGATGGAGGAGGAAGTAATGATGGAGGAGGAAGGTAATGATGGAGGAGGAAAGTAATGATGGAGGAGGAAAGTAATGATGGAGGAGGAAAGTAATGATGGAGGAGGAAAGTAATGATGGAGGAGGAAAGTAATGATGGAGGAGGAAAGTAATGATGGAGGAGGAAGTAATGATGGAGGAGGAAGGTAATGATGGAGGAGGAAAGTAATGATGGAGGAGGAAAGTAATGATGGAGGAGGAAAGTATGATGGAGGAGGAAAGTAATTATGGAGGAGGAAGTAATGATGGAGGAGGAAAGTAATGATGGAGGAGGAAAGTAATGATGGAGGAGGAAAGTAATGATGGAGGAGGAAAGTAATGATGGAGGAGGAAATTCAGCTACAGCTGGTGTTAAAAATGTCCTTCTTGTTCACTGACACACAACGGTAGAGGTAGTAGTGTAGTAGCTGTCCCGGGAGACACCCGGCTTCATTAACCGTAGCTGTGGTCACTAAAACTGTCCAGACCTCAATCCGGAGCGCACTGGAGGATCGCGCTTTTCGTTCCCCTATAATTTCATTAGGTCCTACATCGATAACCTTGGGTAGGGCGCGTCTGATTGAATTGAGTGACAGTTGTTTGACCACGTGATCATTGACCATCAATCAGTGTCGTATACGGTTGTGTGCTTCTGAGTAAGGCGGACATTTTGAACACCAGCTGTAGCTGAACTTCACTTCCTTATGACTCTTGCATGCTGAAAAGTTTTTTTTCCTAACATAACAATTATTTTCACTGTTACATTTACTTAACCTAGTTTAAACCATCTTCAAAAAGCGAAGCCGATCACCCATACATTCTATATTGATGAATAATTCTGCAACCTCTTGTTCAGCCAGCTATTACCAATTCCATCTGGTCACCGATTCCTTCAGAGTTCTTCTTCTTTGAGACGGCCTTGGGAGGATGCGGTTGCTACAAACAGACAAATCAGTTTGCGGACACGTCACCGGACTCATCATAGGCTTCAGATAGAATAGTTGGAAGAAACTCTGTATAGCCTAGTTAAGTTTTGTCTAACCTATCTGGAGAGAATGTTCTCTTTTTCTGAACATCACACGACGCAGGATTAATTAAATTTAATAAATTCCCCGCAGAACAGAGCGGTCGCATCCACACTTAACGGCCATTTCCCCGCCTCCCAGAAACTAATTTTACCCCCTAAGTTCACCCCCTCCCAAAGCAGAGTACTAGCTAGCTTAAACGAACTGTTCATGGACAACACCGGGCTTTCTCCGTTATATTGGCCCGTTGGTAAGGAACGGGCTTCCACTGTCTATGCGCCTAATGTGCCTAGGGGTTTGTTTAGAAGCATTTTATCGCAACATTAAAACAGTACTTATTTTTAACCTACTCCTTGTGTCTCGACGATTGACAGACGTGCGTCATCTGCCACCAGAGGGGAGGACACTGCTCCTCGGTATCGTCAACGTGTTGGCGAACGCTGTCGGATCTATCGCTTTACCCTATCGACTCAACTCTGTTCCTCAGACTATGAACATCCATCCATGCCACTCGTTGGAGGAATCATCTCATGGCTCAACTTGTGTGCGCGCACACCAGTCAATGTGCCCGCCAATGATGACTCATCCAGCTTGAGGTAGCCTACATTACTTTGCACTGCATTGTAAAGACATTTAACATTATTGGCCACAGCATAGAGAGCCACTGTGTAGGGCCTAGCTATCTTGAAGATGCGCCATATACAGGGTGGGCCAAAAAAGACCTCCTAGGTTTTTTGATAATATCTTGACCAAAGGTAAGAATTTCGAAATGAGATTTTACATGCTTATAGACAATTCACATCTACACGTCATTACCAGATTTCATCAAAATATTTCAAACAGAACAAAAGTAATACCACTTTTAGGCCACACACCGTTTTTTGACGATTCAAAGACCTAACGCAGCAATAAGTAGCAAAAAGACGATTTTATTTTAAGTCTCCTCTCAGATAATTGTTATCAAATAGTCTTGATATTGCCAGATGATCATTATTATTACTATTTTAAAAAGAAACAGGTTACCAGCGTAGCTGCACGTCACTGAGAAGTCACTTAGCAAGATGACAATAACGTTGGTAAATAAGGAATCAGTCAGATTAATAATTTTACTATTAAAGCAATGAAATTCAAATTTAAAAAAAAGAAAATGGCCAAGGTGTCAATGGCAGACAAAATGTGTATTCAGACACCTCTTGAGCAAGATCCTAGAGATACATTGAGCAACGTTTGCTCTGGTAAAAAATGAGAGCGCAAACATCAAGCGTTGAGCTGAGAGTTAAGAGATTTGCAATGAATGAAAGGAGATCGGCTCGATTGTTCTGGTTTCATTGTGAAAGCCAATGGCCCCAGATCTGCGGATTTGAACCCGGTAGATTGATAATAAATTGAGGAAAGCTATGCTGAAGAAATATCACAATCTGCAACCAAAACCAAGAGCGGTAAGAGAATTGATGGGCGCATTGGAGTTAACATGGGAAGATTTGCCTTTGGAACGCATCATAGGGTCGTCAAGAACTTTGCAAAGAGACACAAAAGAAGTTTTGGCACTGGTTGCGGGCACATTGAACACACGTTGTGAAGCACCAGCAAGTTCATTTCACAACAGTTATTTGAGATGAGACTTAATAAAATCGTTTTTTGTCACTAGTCTTTTTGCTGCGTCGCGTTTTTGAATCGTCAAAAAACGGTGGGTGGCCTCACTAAAAGTGGCATAAGTTTTGTTGTGTTTGAAATATTTTGATGAAATCTGGCCATGATGTGTAGATATGAATTGTCTATAAGCCTGTAAAATTTCATTTCGAAATTCTTACTTTTGGTCAAGATATTGGCAAAGAACCTAGGGGGTCTTTTTTGGGCACACCCTATGTATTTTCAGAATGAATGAGAACGAATATTCAAAACGCAATAATTTAGTAAAGGTCATTAAAGCATTTAGTTTAATCGGCCCACAGGAAAATCCATTACAATGACGTTGAATGGCCATTAGGAAAACAGGGCAATAATTCGATGTCGCAAACAATAGTCTTGACGATTAAACTGTGTATAGGGCCTACCTGCCGTCTGCTACCGGCAGAGTAGCTTCCAACCCAATGTGATATACAATATGTATTATGTTATAAAGATTCCGTGGATAGTAATTTAGTAATGGGACGAAGCAGGCTCCGGAGCTAGAAACGCCGTTCATGAATGGATGTCGTAAAGCAGGGACCGATCAACTCGGCAACCGCTCGTCATTACCAGTGTCAGTCCAAAGCCTGGGAAAAAGAGGAGGGCGACATTGATCATCTTTAATATGAAACGGTGCCGTCAAGCAGCAACAAGCAGAGGCTGGTCTGTGTCCGTCTAACGTCTCTCTGTGTTTTGCTCTGTGTCACGACAACTGGTCTACAGACAACTGGTCTACAGACAACTGGTCTACAAATAACTGGCCTAACGACAACAGTTACTGGTCTACAGACAACTGGTCGTGTAACGACAACAGTTACTGGTCTACAGACAACTGGTCTACAAATAACTGGCCTAACGACAACAGTTACTGGTCTACAGACAACTGGTCTAAAGACAACTGGTCTAAAGACAACTGGTCTACAGACAACTGGTCTACAGACAACTGGTCTACAGACAACTGGCCTACAGACAACTGGTCTAACGACAACTGGTCTAAAGACAACTGGTCTAAAGACAACTGGTCTAAAGACAACTGGTCTACAGACAACTGGTCTACAGACAACTGGTCTACAGACAACTGGCCTACATACAACTGGTCTAACGACAACTGGTCTAACGACAACTGGTCTAAAGACAACTAGTCTACAGACAACTGGTCCGGCTCTTGCGAAATGGAAGCTGGGTGAAGGTTCTTTTACAGGTGAAATGGAAGCCGGATTGATGAAAATAACGAACTAGATATAGAAGCTGGATGAAGATAATTTTAGATGTGATATAGAAGCGGGGTGCATGTTGAAATACATGAATGAAAATCATCAATCCAGCTTCCATTTAAGTTAGAAAACCGTTTAGCGGTTTTTCATAAACCCAGCTTCTGTTTCATCCATACGAGCTGTCTGTAGACCAGTTGTCGTTAGACCAGTTGTCTGTAGACCAGTTGTCTGTAGACCAGTTGTCGTTAGAAGAGTTGTCGTTAGAAGAGTTGTCTGTCGACCAGTTGTCTGTAGACTAGTTGTCTGTAGACTAGTTGTCTGTAGACCAGTTGTCTGTAGACCAGTTGTCGTTAGACGAGTTGTCTGTAGACCAGTAACTGTTGTCGTTAGACGAGATGTCGTGTAACCGTTTAGCTGATCGCTCTTTGTAGGCATTCATTGCCATTTTACTCGAATTAATTATCGAATCGATGTTTCTTGCTTCATAACAACAACGTTATAGAAGACAGAAGATATTAAATTATTTTTAGAACTTGGAGTTGCGAGCGATGCTGTTTGTGGAAGTATGAAGATGATGTAATTCATTTTGCCTATAATATCTCATAGAACTGCAAGCAACATAGGCATATCCTAATTATCATAATAATTATGGATTCACAATAATTATTAGTCATAGTTGTAAAAAAGTTTTTTCATTTTTTTTTATTCTTTCCCAAAAACGTCGTTTTTCCGTTTTTTATTTTTCGCACCTCTTTAAAATCGTTTTTCTATTTTTAAAGTAACTTTATTTATTTATTTACTGTCCATTAGTATTTTCCATAATTTAATTTTTGTCTGATATTCCATACGTTTTCACCGTAGTCTCAAGGATTCAGCTACCGGTAACTATTATAGTATCATTATGAAATTGTTTAAGTCATCATTAAATTTTGAGAAATACATGTAGTAGGTCCCTACAAGAAATGAAATTTGTAAAAGTTATTTTTATATAAACTTCTTGGGCCTATAATTAATATATATATAAGTAACAATGTTAAGTACAAATGTAAAATTTATAATTTAGTACACTTCTTTTTTTCGTTCTCTGCCCTTAGGCAGGTTCGTAAGTCCAACGACGCCATTTTTCTCTGTTCTGTGCTTCTCTCTTCAGTCCACTGTATACCTCCTCTGTGAGCATCCAGTCCAGCAGCATTGTTCTTGGTCTACCTCGTATTCTTTTCCCATCCATTTCTTCCCTCAATGATGTCTCGTAGAAGGGTGTCGCTCCTTAAGATGTGTCCTATCCATTTCTTCTGTCGCCCACGTATAGTGCCCATCAGTGATCTCTTTTCTTCCACCAACTGTAAGATTTCCTCATTCGTTCTTCTCTCAACCCAGCTGATTCTCTCCATTCTGCGCCAGATCCACATCTCGAAGGCCTCCAGTCGTTTTATGTCTTCTTGCCGCATTGTCCACGTCTCCGAGCCGTACAGGACAACACTCCACACCAGTGTCTTCACCATTCTCTTCTTCAGCTTCATGCTTAGACTGCCTCTGAGTAGCTCCCCCCTTTTGTAGAATGCATCTTTTCCCATAGCTATTCTTTTTATTTCCACGTGGCACCTTGCATCCTCTGTGACCACACTTCCCAAATAGCAGAACTTCTTCACTTGTTCTATTTCCTCTCCATTTAATGTGATGTTTTACCGTTTCCTCTCCTCTCTTACTTATCTTCATCACCTTTGTTTTCTTTATGTTTATTTTCATGTCGTAGTTCAGCGATATTCTATTTAAGCGGTTCATCATCATTTGTAGACCCTCTTGACTGCCTGCCAACATCGCCTGGTCGTCTGCAAATCTCAATGCTTTCACCATTTTCCCACCCAATTTAGTACACATCTATGGTCTTTGCTTCTGATTAGATTTTAATGGCGTTATGTCGATAAGCATGAACTTATGCGGACTTATGTTTACACTTTAAATTTGATAAGATTTCAATATGTACATTTAATTTTTCTGAATTTCATATTAAACCAAAGTTATAAGAAAAAATAACTGTGGTAGATTAATGTTAAGCTTACTTATACCTATTAATTTTTTGTCTAACAAAAAACTTGTGTTAGCTGCAGATTCAATTGAAATTGCATAAGCAAGGTTTTTAAGCTTAAAATGAAGTTTCAGATGTAAAAAAGGCAAATTAGTTTCTTTTTCCGTTTTTATCGTTTTTGTGTTTTTTTTATTTTTTCGATAAAAAACGACGTTTTCTCCGTTTTTTTAAATTTAATTTTGACCGTTTTTTACATCTATGCAATTAGCAGTATTCGCTGCCATTGCCATGCAGAGGGTCGGCCATAAATCATTGTACAACGACATTACTAAAACCTATAACTTGACAATGTATTGATCAACCAGCGAGTCGACTGCTTTTTTATCAGTAGGCCTACCGACACAGCGACAGCATGCTGGCCGCACATGCATGTTAATGTTTTATGCTTATCGATATTGCAGGTAATGACCATAGCCATTTCTCAGGGGCTCGTCATGAGACATTAATGTCCGTAGGCTATAGGCTAGGCCCACAATGGATCGAAACCTGTTATTAAAACTTTATGCAGTAGGCTATGTAGGCCTACACAGTGTCCCGAAGAAAAGTTGATCCCAACAAAAGCGCCATAACTCGGTCAAAACGTTTAGCATTTGCCTGCAATTTTGCAAACAACAACAGTAGCGATTATTGTTACTACCAAATCCTAGCGCCGTTTAGCAATGCTGGTCTGTTCGTCAAGTTTATGAACGTTTGAGATGCAGTAGCCTACCGAGAAGAAGAAATGTCCAACATACAAGAGTCAGAGTTAAGACTAAATCGCCATTTTTATTAACTCTTCTCTCTGCAATTCTTGTACACTCGACTGCTACACTTCTTGTACACTCGACTGTTATCAACATCTATATCCACTCTCAGCGTACATTCCTCCTTCTCTCTGTGCCTCTTTATGTCTTTCTCTCTGTCTGTCTGTCTTTCTCGTTCTCAGGTAAGCCAAGCGCCCGACATCTTTCTCGCCACTTGGTCACCTGACCTACGTTACCTGTTCGCGACCCTATACGGCGCCCTTGCATAATAATTAGCTGTCCATCAAATGCAATACAACATTAGCTTACACTTTTGGAACAAACTTCCACCAGAACTACAACAAGTATCTGACCAATCATAAGAACTCACCAAAACTCAACCTCTTCTGTAGACCTGTACCTCTGCAGGTCTTTACCTAAAACATTGCTTTTCACATACCCTATCCCTGATTCCTCCACCTCTCATGCCTTTCCACGTCGCTTCAACTCTAAGCATCATCCGTACTAGCCGTCTGACTGACTGACTGACTGACTTCCAGGATATTGACCGCCTGCTTAGTGGCTTTGTTTACAACTGAGCGCTTGTGAATGAAAAGCTGGTTCTCATGACTTCGCTTTTGTGGACGCTGTAGAAATGTCGAAATTACGATAGAAGCATCTTTTGTTCAACTACAACCTGTCATTTCTGTCGGGTAGAAATTGGAAGCGCCTCTGAGTATAGTCCTTCGAAGCGGCGCTACATAAAATTATGAATGAATAAGTTTGCCTATTAATTTATTTGTAATGTATGTGTGTAAATGTATGTGTGTAAATGTATGTGTGTAAATGTATGTGTGTAAATGTATGTGTGTAAATGTATGTGTGTAAATGTATGTGTGTAAATGTATGTGTGTAAATGTATGTGTGTAAATGTATGTGTGTAAATGTATGTGTGTAAATGTATGTGTGTAAATGTATGTGTGTAAATGTATGTGTGTAAATGTATGTGTGTAAATGTATACGTGCATATGTACATGTATGTGTGTAAATGTATACGTGCATATGTACATGTATGTGTGTAAATGTATACGTGCATATGTACATGTATGTGTGTAAATGTATACGTGCATATGTACATGTATGTATGCGGAAATTCATAAATAATTATAGCTTGGTTGTGCCGACTATAATAATTTCTATGGTGAATGTAATTCATTTTGGTCGGAAATAAAACAAAACGGTATTTTATTCTCTGAAATAATTATGACGTATTTATATCGTATTTCCGTTTTGACGCTACATGACTTTCGAAGCCCATTCGAGCACGACATTTAACGAGAAGAGGCGCCGACAAATTAAAATATCTATGTTCATGTGCAATGGATGGATCAACTAGTCTCTCATTGCAAACGACATTAATGTTTATGAATCGGCTTATTAATGGGACCAAGCCAACAGGATAGTCGACTAACTGTTGAACGGCCAACGGAAAAACAGAACAATTCAATGTCGCTCACAATGGCTTTGACAATCAAATTGTTTTTCGCAGACAAAGGACCGAACCCCCTTCCCCACAATTCTAAATGCAAAAAATAACTCAAGTGACAGTTATATCCAGGAGTGTGGTCATAGTTGGTGGAGAAGCCGTTCACAGGTTGGCGCCGTAACGCAGAGACTGAATGATTCGAATTCGATGCAAGAGAGACAAAGAAGAGAATCATGAGCGTCGCAGTCTTGCATAAAGAAGGCGCTCTTGAAGAGAAGAGGATCGAGGAGAAGAAAAGTAGATAACATTTCTACAGTCATGTCTATAAGAAATCGCGACTAAGATTCATTGAACCGAAAAACAAGTTAAATAATCTCTCTATAGGTTTTCAGACATGCATGGCAATTTTTTTCTCAAATGTCTTTGGTTATTTTGTTGCGGTAGCCTTTATAGAACTGTCCTCATTCCACATACATGCAGGCCTACCTTAGCAACGGTTGGTTGCCACATATTCAAAACTAAGCCTTTACATTAAAATAAAATGGTTAGTTACTTCATTATTGCTTGTGGTGCGTAACATTTAGTAATTGTGGAAGAGTGTTTGTTTACTTACAGTGGAAGATGTTGAACAGACGGAAGAGACTGATTTCGGTCGTCCGTGGGTCTTTCTCTTGTCGGAATTCGCCATTGGTACAACGATGCACGGACTGAGATTCATCGCTGAACCATCACAGTTTATTTGTAGGAAGTAAGTCTTCTTGGTCTACTGCAGTACAAACCATAATCTTCTACTCCTACATAACTCTTCCTTGTAAGTAGATCCATACTAGTTTATGTAGGAATATTTTAGAGAAAATTCGTTAGATGCCATGGCTCCGAACGTAGAACGTGAAGCGATGCAATAAAAACAATGGGGCGCGGTGGTGTAGTGGTGGCGTCGTTGCCTTGAAGTCGGAAGGTTCGAGGTACGAATCCATCTCAAGTCGCCGCGTATGGATCTTGGGAAAGTCCTTCACTGCAGTTGCTCAGCGCTTCGGCGCGAAACTCCGATGCAGCGGCCGCTCTGCAGTCGGGAGCGCCTCTGAGTTGAGTGCTTGAAGGGGCGATAAAACAAGTGCACATAGGCTACAAACAATACAAACAAACATTGACCATAAAGCGTTGCTGAACAGAGACAGAAAACGACCAAGTCGTATTTGGTTTGTCGTGGAGGAAGACAAATGTCATGCAGGAAAATTTGTTTTTCTATCTCGTCTCCTCATTACATCAACTTGTCTTATCGTCTATGGAAAGTTAGTAATCCCAGTGCGATGGTATACGGGGAGATTCTGACCTGGGTGTGTGTAAGAGTCTAATCTTTTAAAATGAATACTGCAGCGTTGCTTAAAATAATCACTCATCAAAGTTGGTTTGAACCTCAGTAGGCTATGCCCGGAACATCAAAGAGCGCCAGTCTTCAGCAGACGATTCCGAGAACTCAGGGAGTGACGCAGTAAGCCACCCATCGTAGTCCGAGTCTTCCAGCTGTGTTTGCCATAGCAGGCTGAATCTTTTAGTCATCAGACATCATATGCTGAGGAAACACTGTCGCGCAACAGATAGGCTTTGCTCATTCTTCCGAGTAGTCTATGGCCGGTTAGGGAATGGAAAACGTTGTCAGCAGCCTAGTCGTGTAAAAGAAATTATCGTTTTGGTCTCAAAACTATCCAGATTAATATTAGTTATCTATATATTTATATGCAACACAAAGTGCTCAACCCCAAATTCAACAGGTGTTTCAAAGCTAGATATTAGCATTATATTAACTAGACAGTAACGATTTGATCAATCCGGTATTCACCAGATGATAAAATTTTTAAATTAATAGTCTTATCTAACTTAGAAATATACTGTTTGCTCAATCCTCAAGGTGGAACAATTTTTTTTAGTCTTGTATTATCTAGAAATGTACAAAATACGCAATCCAACATTCATCAGATGGTGCAGATTTAGTAGTTAAGCTTTGTATTAGCTAGAAAATGTAAATGTTTTCCAAAACAGATTTTCAGCCAGGAGAGACTCTGTTTCGGGGGGACACTTTGTGTCGGGGGAGACTTTATGTCGTGACATCGACGACCGTGTGACATTTTTGGAAAAAATCAAACACAAACAACTAATAAGAGGTCGTCGGAAATTGTGCAGTGGCGGCGCCAGGATTTCAGTTTTTTTGGGGGGGCTAAATCCTTGCCGAGGAAATTTTCCATTCTCATCCGCCAAAATTTCTGACGACCTTTTTTAGTCATCCGGTCGAAAATCGCGGAAATATTTCAGTTTTGCATGTAGAAAACCCTGCTGGCCTTTTTGTAGGGGGCTCTTAGCACCGGGTTGCCTTTTATAGGTGAGGCTTAGCCCCCCTAGCCACCCCTAGCGCCGCTACTGAAATTGTGACCACCAAAGCCGTACCGGATTCAAATTGCTGGTTGTGCAGTTCTACACATTTCTAAAACATTTCTTTACACGACATTGCAGAAGTGATTCGACTGTGGATGAAAGTCCGATGACGAAATCCGCTAGAACCAGTTTTCTAGCCCCAATAAACATCTTGGAAGAGAGCATTTTAAGTTAAATGACCCAGGCCTAATTCTAATCTGAGGATCCTCTATGTTGCCCCAGCCTGGTGGGGGTTCACCATTAGCAACGGCCAACGGCAGAGCTAAACTAGAACGAATGTTGAACCGGATGCGACGACTGGGATTCCTTTCCACGATGTTTCCGAACATTGAGAAATTAGTTGCTGGAGCTGATGATGGGCTGCTTCGTAATGTAATGCTAAATGTCAATCATGTCCTGAGGAACCTTTTTCCACCTCTAGCAAAAACCACCTATAACTTACGCCCTAGACTACATCCTTTTGTTCTACCAGTTAAAGATGTTAGAAACTTTATTCCGAGGGTTCTCTTTGTTGCCCATTAATGACATTGTTATCGTTACATTAATTTTGTTGTTTATTTTTAAAGTGCATTGACATGTAATTGGGTGCGGTGTGTAATTACTAGTAGTTAACTACACTTGCTTTAAAACCCTACCCCCACCCATTTTTATAAACCGTCTATTTCATAAACCGTCACGTGACTTATGACGTCATCTGTAATGTAAACTTGCTCGAAACCGACTATTGCTTTTGGACCTGCGGTTTATAAACCGTAATTATCTACTAATTATGGCCTTTGATGTGTCTTTGATGTATTGATTGATGAAGGGGAAGGGAAGGGAAGGGGCCCTCCCCCTCCCCCTCCCCTCCCCCTCCAGGAGGCTTCGTCAGCACATTGTACTATAGTAGCAGCAGCAGCAACTGCTTAGTCATCATGTCAGGTCTTGTGGTTGTTATGATGATATGTAGACAGACGAGGACGCATAGACGGGCAAGCACACATACTCAACAGACTAAGGCATACATTGTATAGCATTGCATTGTATAGCAGCAGAAGCAGCTGCTCCAGCTGCTTAGTCATGGCACTTTTTCAGCATATTTTTATAAGTAGAACTTTGTCTGTAATAGATGCACTATAACTCACCTAACATTTTAAACTATTGATGATATGTAGACAGGCGGGTACGCATAGACGGGCAAGCACACATGCTCAACAGACTAAGTCATTCATTGTATAGCATTGCATTGTATAGCAGATGCTCCAGCTGCATAGACATGGAGCTTTTTCAGAATATTTTTATTAGTAGAGCTTTGTCTTTCGGACTTTGCGAATTTTAATGTCACACACACACACGCACACACGCACGACCACATAACAAACTCAGCATTGCATTGTATATCCGCAGCATTGTATAGCATTGCATTGTATATCCGCTGCATTGTATAGCATTGCATTGTATAGCAGCAGCAGCAGCTGCTCCAGCTGCTTAGACACACCCAATATTTTAAAATATTGATGGTATGCAGACAGACGGATATGCATAGACGGGCAAGCAGACATACTCAACAGACTAAGGCATACATTGTATAGCATTGCATTGTATAGCAGCAGAAGCAGCTGCTCCAGCTGCTTAGTCATGGTGCTTTTTCAGAATATTTTTATAAGTAGAACTTTGTCTGTAATAGATGCACTATAACTCACCTAACATTTTAAACTATTGATGATATGTAGACAGGCGGGTACGCATAGACGGGCAAGCACACATGCTCAACAGATTAAGTCATTCATTGTATAGCATTGCATTGTATAGCAGATGCTCCAGCTGCATAGACATGGAGCTTTTTCAGAATATTTGTATTAGTAGAGCTTTGTCTTTCGGACTTTGCGAATTTTAATGTCACACACACACACGCACACACGCACGACCACATAACAAACTCAGCATTGCATTGTATATCCGCAGCATTGTATAGCATTGCATTGTATATCCGCTGCATTGTATAGCATTGCATTGTATAGCAGCAGCAGCAGCTGCTCCAGCTGCTTAGACACACCCAATATTTTAAAATATTGATGGTATGCAGACAGACGGATATGCATAGACGGGCAAGCAGACATACTCAACAGACTAAGGCATACATTGTATAGCATTGCATTGTATAGCAGCAGAAGCAGCTGCTCCAGCTGCTTAGTCATGGCACTTTTTCAGCATATTTTTATAAGTAGAACTTTGACTGTAATAGCTGCACAAATGCAAGATCCTTAGAGCGGCATAGCATTACGGGCAGGGCTTGTGGTTGTGATGATGCGACTTGTAGACGTAATTCGATAGTTTGCGTTGCATGCAGGTCTTTCTACCCAGTCGGCTCACAAAACCATTCCTCTCTCTTATACATTGAAATCTTTATTCCAACAGCTCTTTCTGACTTTGCGAATTTTAATGTCACACACACACACACACACGCACACACGCACGACCACATAACAAACTCGGCATTGCATTGTATATCCGCAGCATTGTATAGCATTGCATTGTATATCCGCTGCATTGTATAGCATTGCATTGTATAGCAGCAGCAGCAGCTGCTCCAGCTGCTTAGACATGTCGCTTTTTCAGCATATTTTTATAAGTAGAACTTTGCCTGCAATAGCGGCACTATAACTCATCTAATATTCCTCTCTCTTATACATTGAAATCTTTATTCCAGCCATTTCCAACAGCTCTTTTGGACTTTGCGAATTTTAATGTCACACAAATGCAAGCTCCTTAGAGCAACACACACACACACACACACACGCACACACGCACGACCACATAACAAATCCAACATTGCATTGTATAGCAGCTGTATTGTATAGCATTGCATTGTATAGCATAGCAATGCATTGTATAGCAGCAGCAGCAGATGCTCCAGCCGCTTAGACATGTCGCTTTTTCAGCATATTTTTATAAGTAGAACTTTGACTGCAATAGCGACACTATAACTCATCTAATATTCCTCTCTCTTATACATTGAAATCTTTATTCCAGCCATTTCCAACAGCTCTTTCGGACTTTGCAAATTTTAATACCACACAAATGCAAGCTTCTTAGAACAGCACACGCCCTCCACAGCCATCCCCCGCACCCTCCAACCATTCATTCTAGCCCTCCCCACTCCCAAATATACATTTTACATGCTAGAGCTAAACATTATGGATGCGAGAAACTTAGAGAGCGACCAAACAGGGGAGCTAGGAACACTATAGATGGCATCTTTCACAATCCACAGCATTCATCATCACCCTCCAACCATTCATTCTAGCCCTCCCCACTCCCAAATATTTATTTTACACGCTAGAGCTGAATATTATGGAAGCGCAGAGCTCATACTATGCACCTCTATCCAACATCCAATAACGTCTTTGCAAAAGGCTCAACAATATTCATGTCGAATCGAAGCGCTTACAAGCATTTGCTTTGAATATGTTTTAAGCATTCAACGTGTTCTCTCAATCCGAGCTGCATGCAAACATTTATCAAAGTGCAGACCTTTATATTCCTCCAGTCGATTTCTCATTCTCTTTCTCCCCATCTGTAATTTTGCCATCTTAGGAGTGAAAGGCTGAGAGATTCGGATTTTCTAACTTAGAAATTCTTCGTTTTCTAACTTTGCATGTGCAAGGAACTAAATAATTTTACCATCTTAGGAGTGAAAGGCTGAGTGATTCGGCGTTTCTAACTTAGAAATTCTTCGTTTTCTAACTTTGCATGTGCAAGGAACTAAATAATTTTACCATCTTAGGAGTGAAAGGCTGAGTGATTCGGCATTTCTAACTTAGAAATTCTTCGTTTTCTAACTTTGCATGTGCAAGGAACTAAATAATTTTACCATCTTAGGAGTGAAAGGCTGAGAGATTCGTTAGTTTCTAACTTGAGCGTCCTTCGCGCCATCTCTTGACCTTCTTCTTCTTTTTCTTCTTCTTTCTCTTCTTCTTCTTCTTCTTCTTCTTCTTCTTCTTCTTCACCATCTGCATCCTTCAGGCCCCTTCTCCCCACCTCTTCTACCTATCTTTATCATTCTATTTCACAGCAGAGTATTCACAGTCGTAGCACATTAAAGATTCTTCTCTTGGCTATTAGAGCAAATTTTTAACATCATTGTAAAATTTATGAGAATTCCTAGGCCGCCAAACACTTTATACGCTCAATTTATTTTATATTTTGAAGTAAAAGATCTTGGCATATTTTTCGAGTCGATGTTTACCACGAATATGACTTAAAGTTCATAGAAGAGGTTGTAATGATGGGCATGTATATAATTTAGTGTATGATGGTAGCATCTATTGACAAAGTTGTTCATAGATTTCCTATATATATACATATATGCAATGTATGTCATTCACAGCATGTAAAGAAAGATTATGAATACAATGCAGAAGAATATGAAAATATTTTCCGAAAGTAATTTGAATCCAACATCTTTTCTTTCTTTCTTTTTTTCACAATTACTCCATCTTTATTATACTTAAAAATTTATTTATGAAGTTTTCCCTTTCGAACGCTTTTTTTTATTTTTTTTTTATTTATGATTCAAATAAGAAAAAGGGTCTTCAAAAATCAGATTCATCTACATTCACATCCATGGATCCACGGCTCGCCTCATCATCCGCTTCATAGCCCTCGGAATTCGCCCACCAATACGGCGATGGAGGTGGTGCCACCAGCTGCGGCGGAGATGCTATCGGTGGCGACGGCAAAGGTGGAGATGGCGAAATTTCAGATATTGCAAGGTCCCAGCAATTACGGGTCTCGTCGCCGTCATACAGATCAGCAAGATGTGATTAGTTGACAAGTGCTGCATCTTGGTAAAACCAGGCTCCCTCCGGGAAGTGTATACTCCTGAATGACTGTGCCTCGTCTGTTGTGTTGACACAGGTCCATCCACTTGAGCATATTGCCTCGGTTGAAGATGTAACATCTTGACTTGTTTCCTCTGTAAGAAATACGGCAAAAAAAATAATAAATAAAATAAATAAATAAATTACAAACTTATTGAAGAATAATATAAGACATCAAAAGAAATTATGGGAGAGATATTATAAAGCATTTAATCCTTCCTTCATTCATACAGCTCGAAAATTTATAGCAGAACTTCAAGACGCCTATTCAGAGATTCGTCCAGGCCAACCACAGACACAAAGGCTTATACCTCTTGTAGAAAAGTTGCAAAGTATTTAGAGATAAAATTATCCTATGCATGATGCGCTATGTGTCTGAAAGGTGTTGCAGAAAGTGAAACAAATTTTGCCATGCATTCAATAAGTCGTGTAGAAGACTGTATGATCTCATCAAAATGACCTATTAATATATGTTTGACCTGCAAAAATTGTGTTGCATCGAAGAACAATAATAGTTACGAAGACTTGGTTAAGACTCAGAGTGGCTTCATGAGATAGACGTTGCATACCAAACGAATTAAATTAAAGCTAGGCTAAAAATTCAAATTATTATATAAATAATACAACTATTAATGCCAACAATATGGATTCGACAGATTTAGGCTGCTACTATAAATATATCTGCGCAATTGTATATATTTTTTATTTATTTATTTATTTTTTTATATTTTATATTGTACATATATCTTAATATTTGTATACTCGCCAAACGGTGTGTAGTGGGCTGCAGGTCGGCCGCTTTGATCGTCTAGACTGACGGCTGCATCTCTCGGATCATCCAAATCTTCCACTTCGAACTCATCAAAATTCTGACTGGCAAGCCATTGCGACAGCCAGTCCATGCAGCTCTCTTCGATAAGATTATGCCCAAGTTCCCAGTCATCAGTTTGCACGACCATTTCACTCGTCGACGAATTTTCAAGATACACTGCACTTTCCGTGCTATCGGCTTCGCATACCATAGTATCTTGGTCATTTCCCTCAGTCGACATGTCGGCCGTTTATAAAACTGAGAATTGAATGTAAGGACTCATCTTCCTTATTTATGTCAGCATTTGCGTGGGGTTGTTGCCTTTGAAATCTCAAGCTCTGCGGCGGGCTACTGACCAAAATTCTACTGTAAAGGCGGTCATTGTACTATGGCATATCATAATTAGCACTAATTTAAACAACCTATAGCAGCTTTGCTCCCGCATGAGCCGTATCCTTCAATGGAGAGCCTTTTACATCTATATCCGCCGATCTGCGGGCTTTACTCGGAATTCAGATCACATCCTTCGCTGGTGGTAATTCTCACCCATGTCCATTTTGACCAATTTTCTCAGAGGGCTGCTGAGTGTAATGGATGCTGACCGCTATCATCCGCATTTGCCATTATTTAGGCCAAAACTTTCAAAGCGCTTTAAACCAATACTTATATGACATTAAAGAGCGCCCGGCCTGGGTCTCTCTCTCTCTCCCATTTTGACCAATTTTCTCAGAGGTTCGTTGAGTGCAATGGAAGCTGTCCACTATCACCCGCATTTGGCATTATTTAGACCAACGCTTTCAAAGCACTTTAAAGCGGTACTAATACTTCATTAAAGACCGTCCGTCCTGGTTCTGGCTCCATAAGCTTTATTGGATACAAAACCTGCAAATTAGAGCCACTAATTATGTTCAGAATTTTCCTCTCCCAATGTTCCACGGCATGCATAATTGTAATAGCATATAGAACAATGTATCATTAAAGCCCAGATGGCGGGTGATAAGAGGATTTGCTTAAATTTGAATGGGTGCCCGTAAATGGCGTCTCTATAGAAACCAGCTTTATTAAAGGCCATAGATGCCACCATCATACACTAAATTATATACATGCCCATCATTACAACCTCTTCAATGAACTTTAAGTCATATTCGTGGTAAACATCGACTCGAAAAATATGCCAAGATCTTTTACTTCAAAATATAAAATAAATTGAGCGTATAAAGTGTTTGGCGGCCTAGGAATTCTCATAAATTTTACAATGATGTTAAAAATTTGCTCTAATAGCCAAGAGAAGAATCTTTAATGTGCTACGACTGTGAATACTCTGCTGTGAAATAGAATGATAAAGATAGGTAGAAGAGGTGGGGAGAGGGGCCTGAAGGATGCAGATGGTGAAGAAGAAGAAGAAGAAGAAGAAGAAGAAGAAGAAGAAGAAGAAGAGAAAGAAGAAGAAAAAGAAGAAGAAGGTCAAGAGATGGCGCGAAGGACGCTCAAGTTAGAAACTAACGAATCTCTCAGCCTTTCACTCCTAAGATGGTAAAATTATTTAGTTCCTTGCACATGCAAAGTTAGAAAACGAAGAATTTCTAAGTTAGAAATGCCGAATCACTCAGCCTTTCACTCCTAAGATGGTAAAATTATTTAGTTCCTTGCACATGCAAAGTTAGAAAACGAAGAATTTCTAAGTTAGAAACGCCGAATCACTCAGCCTTTCACTCCTAAGATGGTAAAATTATTTAGTTCCTTGCACATGCAAAGTTAGAAAACGAAGAATTTCTAAGTTAGAAAATCCGAATCTCTCAGCCTTTCACTCCTAAGATGGCAAAATTACAGATGGGGAGAAAGAGAATGAGAAATCGACTGGAGGAATATAAAGGTCTGCACTTTGATAAATGTTTGCATGCAGCTCGGATTGAGAGAACACGTTGAATGCTTAAAACATATTCAAAGCAAATGCTTGTAAGCGCTTCGATTCGACATGAATATTGTTGAGCCTTTTGCAAAGACGTTATTGGATGTTGGATAGAGGTGCATAGTATGAGCTCTGCGCTTCCATAATATTCAGCTCTAGCGTGTAAAATAAATATTTGGGAGTGGGGAGGGCTAGAATGAATGGTTGGAGGGTGATGATGAATGCTGTGGATTGTGAAAGATGCCATCTATAGTGTTCCTAGCTCCCCTGTTTGGTCGCTCTCTAAGTTTCTCGCATCCATAATGTTTAGCTCTAGCATGTAAAATGTATATTTGGGAGTGGGGAGGGCTAGAATGAATGGTTGGAGGGTGCGGGGGATGGCTGTGGAGGGCGTGTGCTGTTCTAAGAAGCTTGCATTTGTGTGGTATTAAAATTTGCAAAGTCCGAAAGAGCTGTTGGAAATGGCTGGAATAAAGATTTCAATGTATAAGAGAGAGGAATATTAGATGAGTTATAGTGTCGCTATTGCAGTCAAAGTTCTACTTATAAAAATATGCTGAAAAAGCGACATGTCTAAGCGGCTGGAGCATCTGCTGCTGCTGCTATACAATGCATTGCTATGCTATACAATGCAATGCTATACAATACAGCTGCTATACAATGCAATGTTGGATTTGTTATGTGGTCGTGCGTGTGTGCGTGTGTGTGTGTGTGTGTGTGTGTGTGTGTGTTGCTCTAAGGAGCTTGCATTTGTGTGACATTAAAATTCGCAAAGTCCAAAAGAGCTGTTGGAAATGGCTGGAATAAAGATTTCAATGTATAAGAGAGAGGAATATTAGATGAGTTATAGTGCCGCTATTGCAGGCAAAGTTCTACTTATAAAAATATGCTGAAAAAGCGACATGTCTAAGCAGCTGGAGCAGCTGCTGCTGCTGCTATACAATGCAATGCTATACAATGCAGCGGATATACAATGCAATGCTATACAATGCTGCGGATATACAATGCAATGCCGAGTTTGTTATGTGGTCGTGCGTGTGTGCGTGTGTGTGTGTGTGTGTGACATTAAAATTCGCAAAGTCAGAAAGAGCTGTTGGAATAAAGATTTCAATGTATAAGAGAGAGGAATGGTTTTGTGAGCCGACTGGGTAGAAAGACCTGCATGCAACGCAAACTATCGAATTACGTCTACAAGTCGCATCATCACAACCACAAGCCCTGCCCGTAATGCTATGCCGCTCTAAGGATCTTGCATTTGTGCAGCTATTACAGTCAAAGTTCTACTTATAAAAATATGCTGAAAAAGTGCCATGACTAAGCAGCTGGAGCAGCTGCTTCTGCTGCTATACAATGCAATGCTATACAATGTATGCCTTAGTCTGTTGAGTATGTCTGCTTGCCCGTCTATGCATATCCGTCTGTCTGCATACCATCAATATTTTAAAATATTGGGTGTGTCTAAGCAGCTGGAGCAGCTGCTGCTGCTGCTATACAATGCAATGCTATACAATGCAGCGGATATACAATGCAATGCTATACAATGCTGCGGATATACAATGCAATGCTGAGTTTGTTATGTGGTCGTGCGTGTGTGCGTGTGTGTGTGTGACATTAAAATTCGCAAAGTCCGAAAGACAAAGCTCTACTAATAAAAATATTCTGAAAAAGCTCCATGTCTATGCAGCTGGAGCATCTGCTATACAATGCAATGCTATACAATGAATGACTTAGTCTGTTGAGCATGTGTGCTTGCCCGTCTATGCGTACCCGCCTGTCTACATATCATCAATAGTTTAAAATGTTAGGTGAGTTATAGTGCATCTATTACAGACAAAGTTCTACTTATAAAAATATTCTGAAAAAGCACCATGTCTAAGCAGCTGCTATACAATACAATGCTATACAATGCAATGCTATACAATGCAATGCTATACAATGCATGCCTTAGACTGTTGAGTATGTGTGCTTGCCCGTCTATGCGTCCTCGTCTGTCTACATATCATCATAACAACCACAAGACCTGACATGATGACTAAGCAGTTGCTGCTGCTGCTACTATAGTACAATGTGCTGACGAAGCCTCCTGGAGGGGGAGGGGGAGGGGGAGGGGGAGGGCCCCTTCCCTTCCCTTCCCCTTCATCAATCAATACATCAAAGACACATCAAAGGCCATAATTAGTAGATAATTACGGTTTATAAACCGCAGGTCCAAAAGCAATAGTCGGTTTCGAGCAAGTTTACATTACAGATGACGTCATAAGTCACGTGACGGTTTATGAAATAGACGGTTTATAAAAATGGGTGGGGGTAGGGTTTTAAAGCAAGTGTAGTTAACTACTATTACTCGTCTTGATTTTGTCTCATTAAACGAAGATTATTATTAGATTGAACTTAAATAATTTTTATGGATTGACAATGGTGAATTTTTAGGTTGGTTTGGCTCGCTTTGCTTCTCATTTCGTTCGGTCTCTTCATTTACATGATCATCACCAAAGTTAACTTGATGACATCTTATCAGAAGAACGTCAACATGGATGTTCTCTTCAGCGAAACCATTGAGTTCCCCACAGTTACCATCTGCAATCAAAACCCATTCAGGTAAAGTCTTTCGTTTGTTTCACTTTATTGCTTAAAGTGTTCGTCTCATCAGCTTCAGTGCATCAGAATGCCGGTTCGTACACCGGCGACGACTTATTAGACTATTAGAGATTAATTTCGATGCAGACGTGAGACTCTTAAAGTGTGTCATCTGGAATTTTAATCATGTACTCCGAAACCTATTTCCACCAATTGTTAAAAGGCCTTATGCTCTGCGTTCACGACCACACGACTTTGAACTGCCCAGAAAAGATGAATTTAATTTCATCTCTCGTGTTCTGTTTAAGACTGTTCGCAGTGTTAACTCTAGGAACCAGTAATTCATTATAGTACGAATAATTAAATACTAATACTTATACTACTACACTAAACTATTAACTATTACTCTGTTAACATCATAGGCCGTGTATTGGATTGTATTATTTAGTGTTAAGCTACCTGCTGTGTAGCCGACCTGCGTGTCGTGTGAAGCGGGCCGTATTTCGTATAATCTGTATCTGTAATCATTCTGCGGTTTGTCAGATTGAATTTCATTAAACGATATATATATACTAGATGTGTAACCCGGCGTTGCCCGGGAAATTTAGGGTGTTAAACACCACTCCCCTGTGGTACCCAACGTTGACCGCTAAATTTCGAGTTTTCGCCAACCCTCTACCCCACCCCGCTTCCCCAAAAAGCCAAACGTAACACGCTAGGGAAATTATTACTGGGCTTGTATGACGTCATTCGGGCTGTAGACTCTTTTACTGAAGCTCGATACTGTTTACCAACGCGTGAGCGATGAAATCTGTTTTAAAACGCTTCTGTCTTAAAACGCTAATAACTCGAGTTCTAAAGTGAAATTTCGGGTTCTAAACACTTCCCCACTCTGGTACCCATCGTTGACTGCTAAATTTCGGGTTTTCGCCAACCCTCCACCCCACCTCACTTTTCCAAAAAGCCAAACGTAACCCGTCCCTGCGGGGCGCTACGGATATTATTACTGGGCGGGTATGACGTCATGCGGAGTAGACTCTTCACCAAAATGCCAGCGTTATCATTTATTGGTGAAATCTGTCTTAAAACGCAAATATTTCTTGTTTTAAAGTGAGTTAAAACCTGAAAATAGTTGATCTGACCTTATAATTTGGGTAAGAATCGATATCAATAATTGTTTTAAACC
This sequence comes from Lumbricus terrestris, assembly GCA_949752735.1. Lineage (NCBI taxonomy): Eukaryota > Metazoa > Annelida > Clitellata > Crassiclitellata > Lumbricidae > Lumbricus > Lumbricus terrestris. The sequence goes on from OX457044.1 coordinate 1,662,277, forward strand.
GACGCTGTTTCATTTCCGAGCCTATTCTGCAGGGGAGAGTAAAAGCGTACAAATAAATAAACAAACAAACAAACATATGGAATTTCTGCCTTATAATATAGATAATTTCAAATGCGCAGCCTACGGGTCCGTATTGACGCGATTCAAACGGGCAGCGGTGGTGGTTATTCTCACTCAATGAATTTATTTGATAATGAGAAGGGTTGATGTCATGTGATCGTTGTTTGTGGTCATGGACATTTAATCTTTTGGCTTCTTCAAAATGACTTCAATATTTCTTCCAAATGGGTTACCACCACGCCTTAATCTCTGATCCAGATAGTCCTCTCTTCCTTCACATATGCTCCTCGTCCTCCTTGATTTTCTCATCTACTTCAGTTGGATGGTGTTCTGCAAAAGTGGACTATCCCTCAAAGTTTCGCTTTTTATTTATATTTTTCTATAAATTGAAGCATCATTTTCCGCACGTTTTGACACTGGAACCGACCTTCTAGCCTATCAGAATTTTCAATAAATCGCTAAACACTTTTGGACCAACCTGCGGACACTGTTTTGCACAATAATTGGGCAGGCCACACTTAACCATAGAATAGACTTGGTCCATTTGGGCAGGCAAATAATCACGATTGGGCCAAAAAAGCAAACACGCAACTGAGATAGCGCTAAAAGAATGTCCAGGTGAACAAAGGAGCAACTGGCAGACGATTGTTTTATTTTAATAAGTACTCAATAATGCATAGTCTATACTATTGTTTTTACTGATTTGTAAAGCGCCTCTCACTGTGCAACCTATAGGCTACTCAGTAGGAATGATTTCCTTTATTGAACAAACCAGTTGACGAACCGCAACCGGTAACAGTGTAGGCCTGCATACTGTTATGCAATTGAGAGAAATCAAAAGAGCGCAGAGCACAGAATACATAATCTTAACTACTGTGACAGAACAGACAGCCTGTGACACGAAACGGAGTATCCCCCCTGAAAGCTATCCGGGGGGATGAATTAATCTATCCCCCCGGATGGAATTAACCAGTCTATACCATCCGGGGGGATACACCATTCTATCCCCTTTTTTGAAAAATGCGCATAATAAAAAAAATTACGCTGTAATCAAAATTTTTAGTGACTCTAATTGTTTTAAGTGTCCTAAGCAATGCTAAGATAAAGGCAACTCGAATTTATTTAGTGCCTTTCAGTGTTCTTAAGTGTTTTAAATGTTTTAAGTGATCTAAAAACAGGGCAAAACAGATTATCTAGCAGGAATAAACATACCTGTTAGTGTCATTGTTCAAAACAAAGCAGATGAAAATTAATTTGCAGAAAAAAATACACGCGGAAGCGGTTTTTTCGACATTTTTAAATTTGGGGGGATACAATTAATATGGGGAATACTCTATTTCGTGACACCTGCAATACACGGCACTAATAGCAGCCTACTAAGCACGTCTATCCTACGGAGGATTTTGGATTCGATCTCGGATCCTCTCGCTCTCCATATGCCAATGCGTTATCCGGGTTCCTCCTAACCAGTGCCAAGAATTCCTCACAAGCAATTCCTAAGGATGCGGAGCAGAAGCAGTAGTGACTCTGATAAGATCTGAGCACGAATTATAGCAAGAATGTCATTCGACGACAACAAAGAGCAAATGACCAACAGAGTATTGAACAGAGACAATTATAGACACGATGCTTGACTGTAGAAGTTCAAGACAGTGGTTAAAGAGGTAGTAATAGTTTCAGTGTCTGTGTGATAATATTGATCCTTAGAGTCGCCATTCTCCTTTAGGCCTATCCAGACTTTAGTAACTACACTGGCCACTCGTAGTCTGATAGCTCCGGTCCCAAGCCTCGAAGAAGAAAGTCGACGCTGATGATCTTTGTTATGACACAGTGGTGTAATACAAAAACGGTTACTACTACTAGTAGTCCAACACTACTACTACTGCTACTGCTACTGCAACTGCTACTGCTGCTGCTGCTGCTGCTGCTACGGCTACTGCTGCTACTACTACTACTACTACTACTACTACTACTACTACTACTACTACTACTACTACTACTACTACTACTACTACTACTAGTCATTGGATTCATTTAGCAGCATTTGAATGAGACAATTACTCACAATTTCTTTGTGATTCAAATGTACCAACCCACAATATCAACAAATTCCCAGGACACAAATGGGCCAACTAACAAAGTCCTTTTTATTTTCAAATTCTCTAACAAATTATTGAAAACTATATTATCCTTACATCAATAGTAGGCCTACATTTGTACGCTTGCATGATTTAATTCAAGATTTTTCCACTCGATCTGAGACAGTACATGTACTTTAAAAATAATCGTTTTCTGGACAATAATGAATTTGAGGGTTGGTCCACTTGTGCAGAACACCATCCAGTTGTCTTCTCCTGATATTTATGCTCGTATGTGCACTTGTTATAGCGCCCTTTTCAAGCACACTACTCAGAGGCACTCCCGACTTCAGAGCGGACACTGCATCGGAGCTTCACGCCGAAGCGCTGAGCAACTGCGAGTGAAGGACTTGCCCAAGGTCACTACGCGGCGACTTGAGGTGGATTCGAACCTGCAACCCTTCGGCTGCAAGACGACGAACACACCCACTGCACCACCGCGCCCCATTTATCCCTATACCGGATACTCCTCCTCCTGCTACGTCTACTTTGGCTCTTTTATCGACATTATGCGCTTCTCCGAGGACGATGCTTAGGATAAAAAGATGCGGATGCGAGAGGATGGGGAAAGCAAGAATGAAAAGTGCACAGCATCATTATAAGCTTACGTTTCAATTTTAATTGAGCAAAAAAGGAAAATAATAATATTGATATTTCTTTCAGGCTGACCGCTTTGCATGAAAATGGACTTCACGACTTGATTATGTCCAATTACGGCAGCAAGCCATCGCAAACGAATGATACTGGTAGGAAGGTTTTTATTAGAGACTCACAATTATTTTTATGCACGCTGTCTTAATTCTCTTTCAACGGTGCACAGATTTTTCTAGACTTAGATTAGGTCAACAATTCAACATTATTATCACTGCTATTTCTCAATACCCGTTGGGAATCGCTGCTCGTTCAACCAAATCGCTGTGAAGTGTTATTATGGCTCACTAAGAGCAGCAGGGTCGCATTTTAGAACAACAATGATGAAGTGTGCATGTTAGACTGTTAGTGTGTGTGTGTGTGTGTGTGTGTGTGTGTGTGTGTGTGTGTGTGTGTGTGTGTGTGTGTGTGTGTGTGTGTGTGTGTGTGTGTGTGTGTGTGTACATGTTCTATAAAACCTAAAGAGCATCTAAAAATCCAACCCATTCCTTTTATTTGTCATTCCTTCTGCCTATAGTTAACAGCGACGAATATCTTCTCTACTCTGGGATCTGCGTCATTCCGGAGGATACATTCGCTGCGAGCAACATTCTCGTGGGAGAAGCGACGCGATCTGTCTGTCGGAGTCTGTGTTCGAACATGGCTGCCACGCTCCACTGCATCCAACTCGGCTGCTGCTAACTGCTCATTCAACTACTATGGCATCGAATTCTATAGACGAAAACGGTGCCACAGTGAGATAATTTCATTCAGTTGATTTTATTAGGCTCTTGCAAAGACAACACTGCGACTATTAAGCATTGTGCGATCTGTAGCGCGGTCAGTCATCTGTGTCTGACTGTGTATTGCAGAATTATTAAAACATTAAGATTTTATTCGTTGTGGATAATTACTGTGCAATTTGTTTGAATGCCTTATTGCTTATGTCAGTGGTTCCCAACCTTTTTTTTACTGTCGGGCCACTTTTTCTAAGTTGGAGGACACGAGGGGCGCTTTTTCTTAGTTGAAGGACATTAGGGGCCACAAGGCTAAAATTTAATGAACTATGAAGGCGTAGAAAATTGTTATAGTTGAATCATATTAGAATGTTATTTTATTTGGGCGTTAATCAATCGCATAAAACATTCTATTTTGATGCGAGTTATTAACGTCCAAACAAAATTATTTGAAATAGAATAGAATTATATATTTTATCATGTCCAAATTGTCGATTTTTACATATATTTTTCTTAATTCATTGATATGCTGCGGGCCATTTTTGTAGACCAGCCGGGCCACTTTTGACCCGCGGGCCACGGGTTGGGAACCGCTGGCTTATGTAATGGTGATACAGGTAAATGTATCAACAGTTTTGCAGACGACAATGATATTGATAATATTTCGGGTGCAATGACACTTGAGGCAAGAACTATGATTGCTTCCTTCATTCCCTGATGCTTCTCTATGCGCAAGGTATTATTAATCTCATATGTATTAATTGTCCTCTGATTGTCTGCAATATGGTATGGACATCAACCTAATTATAGGTCTACAGCCGTCCTGTGAACACGCATGGCCATCATTCTCTATCCTTAAGTTCCTTAAAACTGAAACATATTAATCAGACGCTTCAAATCGGGGAGCTCAGTTACCGGAAAGAGCACGGCCATCTTCCTCCGGCACTAAAATCAAATGATTTTAGTTTACGTTTTTGAAGCACGGTGAAACAGAGTGAATTCGGAGAACTGAGGGTAAGTTGCTCCAGGTACTTGGGTCCGCACTTTCATTTGACAACTTAGACTATGCGTATAGGTTCTATTGGAGATCATACTTAGATCCACATGTATGCAGTTGGTATTGGATGTCTACGACCCTTCTTGTCTACCGTACTCTACCTTTCCTTGGGCATGTGGGAGTATGTAGGATGGGCAGGGCCTATATAAGGAACTGTTAGCGTGGGAAGCGGGGCTTCTATGCCATTGTGACGGCAGTTGTGGTTCGATGCTGTGGCGTGTGGTTCGTCTCTCGTTGAGACTTGTCGATGTGCTGGTTCACTCGCTTCTACGCGAGTTCTTCTACGGGGCTACTTCTTCTTCGCCGTCCCACCCTGTTGGTGTTCTGACCTGTGGTCCGTATACTTCGGCTCCGTTAGCCTGGTTCGTCTACGACGTCTTCTATGCTGAGTCAGCTGGTCTGTCCTACTTCTGGTCAACCGTTGGGTAACGTTATACATTTTGCTGTCATACTGCTCTGTTTGAATAAATCGACGTTAATTTATACAAGACTAGCTGAATAACCCGGCGTTGCCCGGGAAATATAAGTTTTTGTCCCCAGCCACGCCTGACCCCGTTCCGACTTCACCATTCTGACCCCGCCTTCCATCGACCCCCGCGTTAAGGAGAAGTAACGAACCTCTCCGCTAGGTGTACAGGTCTGGTCGATAATCGAAGTGCAAAACCCGTTAAGTCCATTCGACACGTAACTGAGAAAAACGACTTTTTCTGAAAAGATACTACCATTCAGCGCAACGTGCTTTTTTCATAAATTGTTCTTTGCCACTTAGATAAAGGAAGTTTTTTTAATCTACGCTTTTTTATTCCGATTATTTGCAGTTATATTCGCATTATTTACGTCCACAACATTTTTGCTACGCGGTTTGGCGAGATGTGACGTTAAGATTTGAGCTCAAAATAATGACGTCATGAGTTTAGTGAACATAATTATGCCGTGTCTAATATATGGTTTTATAACAGCGAAATTTAAAATATGGAAAGATTTTTGGATGGCGATCTTTATGATTTTCTCGTGTGGATCAGAAGAAAAAAGCCGAGAATAATCCTCGCAAATATTGTCGATAGAAGTAAATATCACGTGACCTCAAACCGTCATGCCATTGGCTGTAGTTCTCTGGTAGTCAATGGAGGCCTTGTGGAGGCGATCAACGTGAATGGATTTTGAATCGCTTAATCGCGTGCAAGTTTAAATGTTGACATCTCGGGACTTATAAAGTGAATTGGCAGCCGAAAATAGTGGCGTTTAACTCCAAATGTGGGTAAGAATCGATTGCAAAATTTTTTTTAAACGAATCGCTGTAATTTCCGAGTAGGCCTCCGGGCAAAATTGGTGCATCCCACACACAGAAGGACAAACTTTGAGTTTTATACTTTAAGATTGGGGCCTTACTCTGTAGTCATACCCTTAGATAGCCATTTGAGCCCAACATGTGGGGGCTCGTCGGTTCGCTAATTTCGGGCGTGAATTCGGAAATTTTGGGGAGAATTTGGTATATGACCTTTGAGGTTATTCTCGGCAAAATTTTGGCCGTTTTGGTATATTTGTGGCGGAGACGACGTTTTCGTGCCTTTTGCGTAGTGTCGCGTTTTGCGTTTTTGATAGTTTTGTCGTGGGAATTTTGGAATTTGGGGTCTTTTCGGCGAATTGTTGGCCGTTTGTTTCGTATTTTGGCGGAGAAAGTGTTCGCGCCGTTTGCGTCGTGTCGCAGTTTCGTTTTTGGGGGCCTGGCCTATTGAGTTTTGCGGTTTTCGCATTTTGGACAGTTTTGAAGTGGACTGTCGTGGGCATTCGTGAAATTTGGAAATTGTGGGTGTGCGTTTGAGCAGCACGATATATGACGTTGGAAGGTGTGTCTGTAATGGACGTACGTAGGCCTATGCGGTTGGATGAGCATGACAGTGGCAGTGTAGTGCACGATGCTTTTGTTTAATTTGGATGCCTTACAGAGGCTAACGTGCCGTTGAATGTGTGTGATGAGTGTACGGAGATGGTGAATTTGTTGTTTGATGATGTCTTGGATTTTGTGCATGTGCTTATGGAGGGTGAAGTTGCAGATGTTTGTTCTGTTTTTGACTTTGTGTTACATGGTAGAACGTTCATGTGGACTCAGAGATTGAAGTTTCGAGACGTGCATAAAACTTGTGTGCATGGTTTGTGTGAGGAGGAAGACAGCCAAAGTTGGCTTACAAGTTATATGTCTGACAGATTGTTGGAGGAAATAGGTCTATTGCGGAGGAATGACTTCGTTCGCAACGTGATGGAGTGTTGGCATGAAAAATGGGATTGTGAAGATGGTAGGAGATTGTTTGTGTGCAGTGAACCGAGGCGCGAGGAGACGCCGAGTGTGGGTCAAAGTGCAGAGTCGGTGCAACGAGCGTTAATGACAGGTGCATTAATGACTGAGGAAAAGGACCAGGCGATTTATGACGAGGGTGACTTAGCGAGTTTATTTGAGGCGTCGACTGAAAGTGTTGACAACGAATGGACAGAGCTCTGTGTTCCGAGATCTGAATTAATAATGAGCCACCGAAATTGTCCTGATTTGGGTCCACTATTTGCGCTGGCCGACGATAAAGCGAACGTCGATGGGGCTGTACAACCGTATGAGTTGGTCGAAGGTGTGTTGGTGCGTCGAGGGGACGATAACCGACTTTATAGAGAGCCATTGGTTAGTGTGCCTGTTATGCAGGAGGTTTTCCCGAGCGTTGCCTTGGACGTTGTTGGTCATTTGAGTATTTGTGAGTCGACGGAAACCAGATGGATGTTAACGGTCAGTGATTTGGAGTCACATGTTTCGTTAGATGTTCCGTTCACGACGCTTTCGGCACAAGTTGTTGATAAGTGTCTGGGTGGATTATGTTTGAGGTTCGGTTTTACGAAGGAAATTTTTTCGACCTCTGAGATTCTGGGTAATGGCAGGTCTGAGTTGATGTTTTTCGGTGTTTGGAATGATCATGTGATGATTTGTGATTATGGTGTTGCATCTTCAGTGATGTTTGATCGTGTTCTGATACATGATTATGGTATTGTGTCTTCAAGGATGATTGATCAGGTGATGATGCATGATTATGGTGTTGTATCTTCATGGATGTTTATTCTTCTGATGTTAGGTGATCATGGTGTTGCAGGGATGTTTGATCAGCTGATGCTGTTTGATAATGTTGTTGTATCATGGATGATGGATAACAAGCGGTTACGCAATGTTGAGGTTCCTTCAGGGATGATGGTTGCATACATGTTGGTGTGTAATTGTGTTGTTGCGTGCGTCATAATAGACAACATTGTGATGCATGATGGAGTTGTTGCATCGGGTGTGTGTAGTGATTACGTCATGTTACTTCAAGTGGATGTTGTGTTGTTGTTGTTGGTTGACTCTGTGGTGATGCAGATACGATACACACTGATGAAGATGGTGTTTTGGCACATCAGCTGTTACTGTATTGAGATACGAGTTGCATGGACGGTTGTGTGGTGTCATACGGTGGTGATATGCATGACAGTTGCATGTTGTATGGTGTTGATGACACGTTATGGCATCGTTTCGGATAGTTGCCATGTGCTGGGTTTCATGAAAGCTCAGACTTGTGTGCAAGTTTCTTTGCAGTGGTTCGTTGATAGGGAGTCGGGGATCGTGGACGGTGCCTACGTCCGAGTGAAATCGTGGAAGCATGGACGGCGTCAAGTCGTGTTCATGAGACTACTTCTGCTGACGTGTGTCGTGATGTTGATGATCGATGACACGTTGGGCACTGATCAGGATCTGGCTGGTCGATGGGGCCGTTGGATAGGACGTTCGTCGCTGATGACACTCGGGTGTGTTAAAGGTCATACCTGGATGTTTCGACGTGTGATCTGGGAGCGGTGGCATCTGGCTACTGGGGCTGACACAGTTCTTCAGAGGGACTGTGAATCGTCTCATGGAAGCAGTCATTGCATATGTTGGGACATGTATCATCAGTGTCTCAGCATGGATCTCGACGTGGGAGTCATCGGGCGTGACAGAGACGCTCTCTGTTACGTCCATCGTCTGCGAGTGCCTGCGTGGGCGGGAGTCCGTCGTTGGTGCTGCAGTGGGGCAGTGCGTCCGTCATAACAAACTGTCCGAATAGAAACTCGAGGAAACGTCAATCAATGGAAAAGTCAGTCACATGTCAAGTCAGAAAGGAAACCGTCAATCAATGGAAAATTCAGTCACATGTCAAGTCAGAAAGGAAACCGTCAATCAATGGAAAGATTCAGTCCGTTGTTCCGTCAGTGGCGTCTTCGGCAATGAACACTTCAGTGGGTGTCTTGCGTTTGGAACTTTACCGAAACGAGTTTGGATTCTGTAAAGACTGGTTCTGTTGTTGGGACCTGTTGACTGTAGTCTAGGATGGCTTTGGCCACTGATACTTTGAATTTTCTTTTGGCTCATTTTTGATACACGATTCGTGTCCAAATTTCTTTTCTTGTTTTGTAGGTAAAGTTGTGTGTTTTGTCGTTTGTATTTGACATTTGAACTCTTGATTATTGTTGCATATACTCTTAGTTGTCTTGAACTATTAGGTTGATGTCGTATTGCGATGCATTATTTAGTTGGTGCTGCGTTTTGCTGAGTTATGTTGAATGGCTGAGTACGTTTAAGTTGTAATGATATTGTGCTGGGTGATTCTGCATATTGGCATAGTGATTAATTTTGTATTTCGTCGTCCCCGCAGGACTCCTCATGCTTTTGGGGGGGGATATGTTGGTATTGGATGTCTACGACCCTTCTTGTCTACCGTACTCTACCTTTCCTTGGGCATGTGGGAGTATGTAGGATGGGCAGGGCCTATATAAGGAACTGTTAGCGTGGGAAGCGGGGCTTCTATGCCATTGTGACGGCAGTTGTGGTTCGATGCTGTGGCGTGTGGTTCGTCTCTCGTTGAGACTTGTCGATGTGCTGGTTCACTCGCTTCTACGCGAGTTCTTCTACGGGGCTACTTCTTCTTCGCCGTCCCACCCTGTTGGTGGTCTGGCCTGTGGTCCGTATACTTCGGCTCCGTTAGCCTGGTTCGTCTACGACGTCTTCTATGCTGAGTCAGCTGGTCTGTCCTACTTCTGGTCAACCGTTGGGTAACGTTATACATTTTGCTGTCATACTGCTCTGTTTGAATAAATCGACGTTATTTTATACAAGATTGGGGCCTTACTCTGTAGTCATACCCTTAGATAGCCATTTGAGCCCAACAATATGTATAAAAAGATAAAATCAGAAGCAGAGACTGCCCTGAGATTAGAAGGAATGAATCTTGGGTCGTTTTATAAAATAGCAATCATTTGGGTTCACATCATAAATAAGATTGTCCTTTGAATGCTTCAAGTCTACAGTCTTTACTCAGGAAACTAACAGAGCACTAAGCAATTGAACCTTTTACTTGCTGGATAGGCGATTACTACAGTTTCTTGTTTGTTATTTCTAGAGACACCCGAATTCTTCTGCAATTTCGACGACGGTCTTTGTCCTCTGGTCAACGACACGACAGCCAATGAGACGTGGATCTTGGCACAACCATCTATGCTGACCACGATCACCGTCGACAACACTCTCAACATAGGTAGTTTAATGCACTGAGGAATGATAGATATTACGATTAAACACCACACATGAACATGCTCACTGTTGAATACTTATGTCATTCAAACCAAAACACTTAAACTTTACATTACTGTTCAAATAGATATTTGACGATCATTCGTTTTTGTAATGGCAGTGTTTCAACTTTCAAGTGATTGAATTGTAATTGTAATTGTAATCGTACATTTATATAGCGCCCCTTCAAGAGAACTCCTCAGAGGCGCTCCCGACCTGACACCAAACCACAATCAAAGAGAATGGTTTTCAAACGCTTGCGGAAAAGGGGCAAAGAAAGACAAAGAAATTCATTACGGTGACTAATAGGTAACTTGTTCCATAAAGACGGACCGACCATAGCAAAGCTTCTGTGCAGCACTGTGGAAGATCGAGCCAAAAGGACAACCAAGTCACCATGCGTAGCAGAGCGGAGGAATCTACGACCTGGAATGGATAGCACAGGTAGGCTACACAGAGTTCCATAAGATAGGTCGGAGCTTGGCCTGCTAAGCAATTACGCATGAACATTAGAATCTTAAATTCAATACGTTTTTGCATAGGCAACCAGTGCAGTTCTTCCTGTATAAAACTTGATATATGCCCAAACTTTGGTATGCCGCCAATCAGGTTAGCCGCGGCATCAAGGACAAATTGTAACTTATTAATGCGTGAAAGGGTTAAGCCCGCATAGATGGCACTACCATAGTCAACTCTCGTGCATATAATCGTGCATATAAATGCATGCATCAGAGTAGTGGCGGCTTTGGTTGTAAGCGAATCCTCGTGCTTTATCAATATTTAAGTGAATTTGAAGACGCATCTTCTTTTCGGGAAGAAATCCTTCGATGCCCTGATGTGTTTAAATGATGTCATAAGAGTTACTGAAGTTATCCTGTGCGGTTCGATTTTTCTCCGAAAATATTGGGATCGTTTGTAAGTGATTCTGAAACTTATGTTGTCGTAGGAAGCGGTCATTTTCAGCTGATGCTAACGACCGACCAGCGTCTCGGTTACTTTGGTCGCCTTCAGTCGCCTTACATGAACACAACCGGTCAGTGCGTTGAACTCTTCTACTGGATGGATGCGTCCGTTGATGTGTCTGTCCTCTCAATCATCGTCGTCTCTGAAGAGAAGGACGAACAGACGGTCGCAAGAACCTTCGGACAACCAGTGGCTGGATGGAATCGCATGCTCACTCAGTTGCCCAGCGGAGTCTATCGGATTGTCATTGAGGGAAGGAGGGGAGACGTCAGTTACACCGGATTGGCTGTCGATGACATTATTGTACAACGGTGCCAGAAATTCGGTAACGACCATGTTAAGTTTACTCACCCTATAAGCTTTACTTTATACATTACAAGCTCGGTGATGTCAGCTTGGTACTGCGCCTCAGACTATATATACGAGAGCTCCGTTGTTCTACGGGCACACGGGGTCACCGTACTCTCCGTTATGCACAGAACGGGTGCTCTTAGTTCTATTTGGATGAAGCGCAACTATGCAGAATAGAGCCTTTTCTGAGGTGGGCCCAGTTATATGGAATGGGCTCCCACTTGAGCTATGCCTGCTTTCCGGGTCTCTTAGCCTACTTTAGTATTTTTCGTTCAACTCAATACTTTGTTTCTTTGCTGTGCTATAATGTGGGCCCGCCTCTGAGTGGTCCTCGGAAGAGGCTGTCTAGAATCTCTTGAGTGAGTGAATGAATGAATGAATGAATGAATGAATGAATGAATGAATGATTGAATGCCGTTCATCGTGATTACAACCAAAACCAAGTCAATCCTTTTGAGCAGTTTTCATCTTTGACTGCCTAAACATACTAATTTTAGGTTTTAAATAATTTCGTAAAAATAATTTATAATGTTAGTGTAATACGTATCTTGTTTATCATGATTTTCGACATAATTATTGTAACAGATGAAGAGGTGTCGCGAATGATTGATTCAGAAAGAGCCTTGATAAACACAATAGGGGAGAGAGAAAAGAAGTGGGTAGGATATATTCTGAGAGGAGACTCACTACCAAGAACAATACTCGATTGAAAAAGGAGGCGAGCAAAAGGAAGACCACGACAGATGATGCTGGACTGGATGATGACAAGTGGGAAGCTATGGAAAGCTTAAGGAAGATGTCCAACATCGAGAGGAATGGCGACATCGGTCGTTTGAACCTGCCTTGGAGTAGGGAACCAGAAGAAGTAGAAGGAGATTCTAAGTCGTATTTCAATTGGTGTTATTGAACAGTCATTGTAGGAACGAACTGTTAGCGCGCTGTTACGAGGAAATTTAACACATTAAGTTCATTATATGAGATAATATGAAACCCGAATTAAAAAGAGTGAATTTGTGCATTTTTAATCGTTGTCTGGAGAAGATTTACAATGTTCGGGTGAAAATAATTTTCATCCACAATGCATTGGAAAAGTATTTTAACACATCATCTGGCGTGTTGTTGCTAGATGCTGAGCGTGAATGTCGTGTAAATCCGATGGGCAGCGGTTACTTTGGGACGATGAGTCGATCTGCTTCCGGTGAGTCTTGTCTGATGTGGGCGGAATATGGAAGCGATTATGGACCACAAATGCCCGAGCTCAACATCAAAGAGAGTCGAAACTACTGCAGGAACATCCTCGGACTCTCGGCCTGGTCTCAACCTTCGTGTATCGTCGCTACTACCGTCGCGTCTTCAGCCACAGATACCCGATTGACACCCTGCGATATCAACTATTGCGGTAAGTTAAACATCCATCTGAGTGTGATTGTAAATGTCCAACGTCTCGCTTTTTTACGAGAAAAGTTATTGCTTTTATGTGGGTTTGGAAATGTTAAGGCACATCTATCTAGGCTACACGTCTCCACTTTTCGAATATTGCTAAGTGTTGGTCTATATCTATATACAGCACAAGACCACGAACAAATAGGACAATCTTATGTAACGGAACCAGACGTAGATGGTAAAAGCATGATTGTGTGAATCATTTCAGATGTTCATCGGTTCTACGGGCAGTTATAGGGTAGGTCGACGGAAAGCGGCTCGAGTAGGTCTTCAACAGCTAAATACGTCCGAATTTTTGTCATTGATTTGTTAGACCTATCATTATAGTGTTAATCACATTCACACGTTCTTTCCGGGGCTTTTTTTAACGTGCAGTTGTACACAAAATGTGCAGCTCTAAATGGATTTGTGCAGTTGTAGAAGCACTTCTGTACAGCTAAAACTAGCAAAAAAGTCATTGTCCTCCGATTTGTAAGTAATTTGCCATGGATGATGGGAAAGGAAAGAACGAGTTGTCCAGTTCTAAAAATTCTTTTAAAACAGTCCTGGTTCTTTCTGTTGTTCTCGTCAGTGTGTCGAGTGAAGAGTCACTTTCGGTGTCAAGTTGGAATGTGTCTTCCACCGGAATTAAAGTGCAACGGAATCTCTGAATGCAGCGATGGAAGCGACGAAGATCCGGATCTTTGCGGTATCTTGGATTTTCAAACAGTATATAGGGATGGTCAACTGTTTTTATAATATAGGAGAATGATGAAATATAGTTGCCAAATGCGGTAACGATGTGGCAAATGTTAGTGTTTCAGCACTTGACTCGAACAGTCGACGGACCGTTGAGATATAATTAATTATAATTAATTTTGTCAAGTAGGTTACATAACCTGAAAACTCATGCGGTTTTATTACTCTCTTAATCTCATAAATGACTTGGTATGTAAATATGTGAAGCATAGGTGGGTATTGCTTTCATTTATGTTAGGCGAAGTGTAAGTACAGCCTTCGGTCCACGCCGCGCGCTTATGTCGGCGCGCATTGGACCCGTGCGCGTTTTTGTCGGCGCGCTTTTGTCCTGCGCGCTAATGACGGGTACCCATGGAATGGGCTTCCACTGCTTGTATGCCTAGGGTTTACTCAAATGCGTTTTACCGCAGCCATGAAACATTACTTTTCAGCCGAGGGTGGGTCGTGAGTGCACACGACACGCAGACGTAAATAATTATTGTCATAATTATCTGACATGATTTCAGCGATGAAGAGAAGTGTTAGCTGTGGCTTTGAAGACCCTTACATGTGCGGCTATGAATCCCGTGGTCCAAGTTCCCTGTCGTGGAATCGTAGAAAAGCCAGCGACGCGGATGACATCATCTTCAAGGGCCCAATAACAGATGCCAGTGGATCTCTCAATGGTTCGTATATTTTACGTGTGTTTTCCGCTATTTAAATGATGCAAGTTGCATATTCAGAACTAAACAAACCTTTGACTTATTCCAAATAGAGTGTAGGGCCTAGGCTTATAGGTTTTTAAATTGAGTTGATATTATCTTTTCGTAGACTAATCGAATAGCTCGCCCTCGATAGAGCAACGAAATCCATCTAATTCACAACTGCGTTTAGTCAAGGATTCAAGCGATCTACGAGGGTTAATTCTGTTTCAGATCAAAATACAAGGGGTTACACACCCAGTTAGCTAAGTTGAATGGTGTGTAATTGTGAAGCGTTGTGCTGAATAGCTTGGAGGCGGTTTGCTTGAGTGTGGACAATGATGTCACTGATGTCCATGTTCATACAGAGTGGACTGAATTTTTAAATTAAATGGATTGGTTTGGCGGCTTCTGTTTTTTCTATTGTGTAGACCTTCTTTGAATGCTATGGAACTGCTATTACGTTGAAATAAATTAGGATTTGCATCTGAAATTGACTTCAGCCAATATTCGCATTCTATATAAATGGAAATACTTATTTATGGACATAGAGACTGTCTGTTTTCTGTGTCGACTGTAGGATACTACATGGTCTTGAACTCTCGCCTTGGTCAGATGGGCGACGTGATGCAGCTTATATCTCCACTCATCACCATCTCTCAGCCAGCTAAATTGCATCTCTCATACTACACGCTGCGCAGGCAGTCGGACGGAGGGTCCCTGCTTCAACTGTTCCAGATTTCAAAGTTAGGAATTCACGATGAATTACAGTTCGAGAATAGCATGAGTGCAAGCGCTTCTTGGCAACAAGCATTCGTCTGTCTTCCGTCGGGTTCGTACTACCTGGCATTTCAAACAACGATAGGAAATCCTCTCGTGTCGCATATGGCCATCGATAGTATCGAAGTCTCGTCAACGGAGCCTTGCTCGGTTGCTCCCAAACTAAAGACAAAGAAGAAGAATGGTAAACGCACACTCCGCATCTAGCTATATTTCACTTGAAATTGATGTATCATTGGCAGGTGTAAGCCTAAAGATCGTTTCTTAAAAAAATTCAGGCATTTTCAATAAAAGTTTGTAAAGAAAAAAAATTATAAAAATTAATGTGCTCGAGGATTCTTCAGTATTATTATAAGCGAGGGGTTTTGTTACTTAATAGGCGTAACAAGAGGAAGACCACGACAGATGATGTTGGACACGATGATGACGAGGATTGGATACCAAAGACTAAAGGAGAAGGCCCAGCGGAGGGAAGAGTGGCGACATTGGACAGCCGAACCTGCCTAGGGGCAGAGAACAAGAAGAAGAAGGCGTTCTGTAGACTTAATGAGTTACAAAAACCCAGAAATGCCCTAATAACTAGTTATTATTCCAAGATGAAGTTGATAACCGACTTGCAGCCTTTATATAATTGTTAGCTTTAAGCATAGAAGTTGTTAGTGGGTTCTTTTATTTTGAAAATGGTTAAAATGCTATAAGCTTTGAACGAATGTTGTACTGTTTTCTTTTCTAATAACGGTGATTGCAGCGCCATCTTATTCTAAAAATGTAATTTTACATTAAAACGTGTAATGCTTCGTTGTATTAATACTGGGCAAGTCTGGCCGTTCTTGTTACTCTAGACGCACCTGTAGAGCAAGAGTGGTTTTTTAATGGCATGAATAAAATGTTTAATAGGAAAGAATCAGATTTTTTTCTGAAAATAGTTCGTATGCCTGCAGAGCCAGATGAATGGTTTGAAACAGGGCATAAGCTGTTGTTTTGATCTTGTCACCTGATGAAAAATATTTAGATTAAATGCTCACGGGGCTGCCCTTGCCCCACACTCCTCTACATTGTATGTGTTTCTACACACTTAGGAACGACGTCTATCAATTGCACGTTTGTGGATAGCGACTCTTGCGGTTACACTCTGGTTTCAACTTCTTCCAACTTGGAAACTACTTTCAACTTCAAAGAATTATCAAGTAGGTGCCACTTAGTGTTAGTTGTCAACACTATTAGTTCTGCTGTAATAATAATAATAGTAGAATTTCGTTATTGAACAATCCGGTTGACCAGTGTTTAATGTAGACGTCTTTCCCCCAGGATTGACATTTCCTCCCCTGGAAAAATTTGACGAAATGATATTGGTTTTTATTTACTCTTTTCATCATTGTTTTACATGAAGTGTTTTAATATACCGCGATATAATTTATTATTATATTATTATAATGGCATTATTTACTGCTATAATATATGATACTATCATGTTGCAATGAGTATAACTTGCTGTATATATTCGTCTCTGAGTAGTGAGCTTCAAGGAGCGGTTAAGACAAGTGCACAACTGCACATAGTTACGTAGCAAGGTAAAATGCCACCCGCTAACCTTGCAGCAGTCTCCACCTATCAGCAATAATTCCTAGATAAGAATTTCTATTGTTGTATTCGGGTTCATTGGCTGCAATAATATTATAGCCTTCATCATTACAGTTCGCTGTACAGCCATTATTTAGAAACGTAGCTTGATCTTTGTTTAGGTGAAGTTAGTTATGACAAGGATACGCAGGTGTATCAAGACGCGACTGGCGTTGTCACCTTCATAGCCAAAGCTAATACGTTATATGGCAGATTGACAAGCCTGATACGAGCTCCCAGCGGAAGTATTATTACCATCATGTTCTCTGTTGTGAATCTCTTCTGGAAATCCTACTTTTCCGCCGAATGGGCGCAGGTAGCTGAATCATTTTTACCTTGTAAATTAAACCTAATTAATATGTTGACAATAATTGTGAAGAGTCGTCAGGTCGACCAATCTATCGAATATAATAATTTTCGTTTAATCAACAATCCGGTTGACAGACCGCAACCGGTTACAGCGTACAATTATTATGAAGTTGAAACAGTTTACAGGAACTCAGATAACAGAATGCATAAATATTAACTATACTAACAGAGCAGACAGTCTGCAATAATAACAACCTACAAAGCATGTCCGCCTAACGAGGGCTCGAACTAGTTACCTCTTGCTCTCTACGCCGGTGTCACAAAATAAAGTCTCCCCGATACAAAATCTCCCCCCGGAAACCGAGTCTCCCCTGGCTGAAACTCTGTATTGGCAGAAATTTTCTGAAGTGAAAGTATATAATATTTTCTTGTTATATAATCTTGCAACGTAAACTAACCGTTTAACCTGATCATCTCTAAATTTGATGCAACTGTAGCCCATTTCACGCTGAACGGGGAGACTTTATTTCGTGGACGGCGGAAATATTCTCTCCCCCACGGAGACTTTATTTCAGAATAAATTCTCCGGGGGCGACTTTTTCTGGAGTAGATCCGCCGGGCATGGGCGGAGTTTGGTTTCCGTTCTTGGAGGGGCTAAAGCCTTCTTGGGGGGACTAAGCCCGGGAAAAGATACCATTTACACGTTAAAAAAAATAATCTGGTCTCTTGGGGGGACTTAGCCCCCCTAGCCCCTGATAAACTTCGCCCATGCCGCCGGGAAGAATCTGTTTCGAAATAAAGTCTCCGGGTGGAGACTTTAAGGGGGGAGACTCTGTAACGCGAAACCGGCGTGTTGTCGATTACTCTACCGGGGCCCCCGAATAGCTGAGGGCTTGATCGGTTGGTCGATATCAATTTATAAAGTTGTTGTTGCTTTCAGGTGGACTACTACGATGATCCGAATCGCAAATGGATAACGGAAGCTGCTCTTCTCTATCAGACCGTGCGTCCGCCGAAATTATCATTTAAGACGACCGCGGCGAGAATTGTATTTCGTGAAGACTCGCGGTATAGTGTCGTCGACGAACTCAAATTCAACTTCACTTACAAAGTCTCCATGCCTATGAACACAGGTGGGATGTGCGTAGAAGTATGTTGCGAAATATTGGTTTCCAGGCTATTCTGAGCCGGACAATTCAGAGAGGACAATTCGGACCGGACAATTTGGAACCGGACAATTCGGAGCGGACGATTCGGAGCGGGCGATTCATAGCTGACAAAATTAGTGATGGGACTCAGATTTTTATACCCAACCAAATACGGTGACAGGACATTTGCTACCCGGACAATTATTCTTCCTGCCAAATACCCCCGGACTACTACCCCAAACAATCCCCCCCCGTGTTGAAATAATGGCCAAACAACGACAACTAAATGTTAGACACGAAACCTCTGTACGATAATTAATTATGATAATAATGATAATAACGAATATAAACTAATTTATTAGACACACAATATTATTAGAAAACCGTGCAACGTCACAATGTTTGATGAAATGCGTTAAAGAAAATGCTTATTAGTGTTTATGGGATCATTCAAGTGAAAAAGAAAAGCTGCGAGCAACTCCACGAAGACAGTCAATAACACTGCGCTCATTGTATTTGCGAACGATGGTCAGAATCCTTGCGTTGTTGTCAGCAAACTTCTTCCTTGGAGGTTGTGATCGATGACCAATCAGAAATTGGCTGCGGTGAACCTGTTGTGACGCTTGTTCACGTTGAATAAATCAAGGTCCATGAATATATTTCATCAGTGCATGGCTTTTAAAATTACTGTCTAATAGGTATGTATCCATGAAAAATGTTGATGCAATGATATATGAAAGAAAAGCCATGAAACAAAGGCTGGGGCAGGCAGAGGGGGAGCAGATAGACCAGAGGAGACGAGCACAGCATGCAGAGAAAAGGACAGGAAAGTAAAGAAAAGGTGCGGACAAGACAAGAACAATAATCATTTACATCCTTCATTCCTTAAAAGAACAATCGAGGCAGAGGAAGCCAGCAAAAGAGGAGATTCAAGAGCCCTGTTCAGAATAGTGAAAGATCTCTCGGGCAACTCAGGTTGAGACCTAGGCACTGCGTTCATGAAAAAGCTACGAACTTAAGTTGTTGCAGTAAAAAGTAATAATGTCTTAGCTAATAACCTGAAACCTGACCAACAGGCATAGAAAGTATAGACCTATAATAGTTATGGGTAAGAAATTACCCTGATCTAAAGGAACTGGCTGCAAGTGGACAATTTACCTCATTTAAATACTAGGTTCAGTTCCTTCAATTCAATTTTTTAATTTTAGGTGTAGCAGACCAGAGAACTTTGTTTAGTGCCATATAATTATTTTATAGCCGTTGCTTTTTATCGACTTAGACCTTTGCCGTTTGTTTTATTACACATGGTTTGGAAGACCTATGATCACCATGCATAGGCCTGCGAGCCGCGGCTTTTGATCAACGAAACCCCTTGAGGTTTCTGATGTTTCTATTTCAAACGATTGTTTGCCACTCAACAAATAATTATTTTATGAAAGCTTTATCGCCGTCAGCACCCCCTAGGAAAGCGCGATTTTTATAAACTCCAAATTGTCCGGTTCGGAATTGTCCGGCTTCGAATTGTCCGCAATTATCCATCTCCGAATTGTCTGGTACAAACTGTGCGCTCCGAATTGTTCGTCTCCGAATTGCCCGGTCTGAATTGTCTATTCCGGATTGTCCAGCTCCGAATTGTTTGGTACAAATTGTGCGCTCCGAATTGTTCGTCTCCGAATTGCCCGGTCTGAATTGTCTATTCCGAATTGTCCAGCTCCGAATTGTCTGGACGCAGCAGCCGTCAAGTGCATGGTTTGCAAATCCATGAGACCATCAGTGGCGTTTCATTGTAGAGTTACTGTTAGTCCTACGCGTGAAACCCCAGAACGGAGGACAGATGGGCGTCGGTGAACAGACGGCCAGACTGATGTCTCCTGTATTCCAGTTGAGCAAAGAGAAGACGTCTTGTCTCGTCCTTCAATTCAAAGCCCTGTCTGAGCTCAGAGTCATGCTCGGATACGTGAAGAGCGACGGTAGATACGAGGAGAGATTGGTCCATCGCAATCTGAAGCCAATGTCTTCCGTCGATTTCTTTACTCTTCAAAGAGACGTTGGTGGTTTTACGGTCGAAGGACAACAGTTCGTCCTCGTCTTTGAGTCGAAAGGTCAACAACTGGACGGAGATTTGCTCATCATCAGCGAAATACAACTTCAGGCGAACCAATGCAACAGTGAGAATCTTTCATCTTTATGCATTCAACGGTTACAACGGTAGACCTAAAGATTCAGCGTTTATCTGAACGCCAAGCAGTATTATAGTAGGCTGAGATTAGCCTACATGTAGAATTGACAAAACAACCCATTAAATAGATTACTTTTATATTAAAAAAGAGAACGATGGTGAATTTGTATTCTACTTGGCATGTGCTAATTTAGCTTACGCTTTGCAGAAATAAACGAAGAAGAGAAAGAAAATTACGTGAAGAAGAAAATAATAGAAAACATTGGAAGAAAGCAGAAAAAGGAAAATAACAGAAGACAAAGCGATAAATGAAATTTCGACGATTATATAAGGAAGAATCATCTGGTCACCTGGTGCCGTCAGCTCTTGGAGCTCTGGCGACAGTCTTGATGTATCCTCTCCAGTGTTTCCTCTCTCCTGTCGCCTCTCTTAACTCCTCCAGGCTCATGCCAGACTTGTCCTGTACCTCATCCAGCCATCCCTTCCTTGGTCTTCCACGTCTTCTCCTTCCCTCACCGCATGCCGTCATCGCATAAGGAAGAATAGAAGACTACAATAGGAGCATTTTAAATTTGCTTTTTGGTTAATTACACGAGGATTAGGCCTAATTTTCTCTATTTCAAATCATTCTTGTTTATCTTCATCGTTTGTTTCCTCAAATGTTCTGAATCAATAAGCTTACACTTGCCAAGGGCAAATTCACTTTCAGTCTCTTCTCGTAAGATATGCAACGTTTATTTATCAACGTCGTCATTTTCAGTCTCTTCTTCCTTTCGCATTTGGATTTTTATTTGTAGATTTCGCCGACGATGTCGTTTGGAGCGGATTCTGCGACCTTTCATCGGTAAATGGCTCATGTCCTTTGGCTGACCAATCAGAGCACGGCTACAGCTGGTCATATGCGCCTTTAGTCTCCTCCGACGCGAGTTAGCAGTGAAATCATTATAGGCATTAGACTTATATGTATTTGTGTAGGCCTACCTCCACATAATATGTGTTTTGATATGAATCTGGGTAGATAATAATTTTGACGCATAACTTTTGGACGGGAGAAATGTTAAACATTCCATTCAGAGTTTTTCTTGAAAGACTTTCTGTTTAAAGTTACTTTGTGACTTTACGTGGACTTAGATAGTCGCCGGTGCCTTCAGTTTGGTCTGAATGACGGTGTCATGAAACGGAGTATCCCCCCTGAAAGCTATCCGGGGGGATGAGTTAATCTATCCCCCCGGATGGAATTAACCGGTCTATACTATCCGGGGAGATAAACCATTCTATCCCCTTTTTTGAAAAATGCGCATAATAAAAATATTTATACTGTAATCAAAATTTAAAGTGACTCTAATTGTTTTAAGTGTCCTAGGCAATGCTCAGATAAATGCAACTCGAATTTATTTAGTGACTCTGAGTGTTCTTAAGTGTTTTAAATGTTTTAAGTGCTCTAAAAACCGGGCAAAACAAATTATCTAGTCGGAATAAACATACCTGTTAGTGTCATTGTTCAAAACAAAGCAGATGAAAATTAATTTGCAAAAAAACTACACGCGGAAGCTATTTTTTCCACTTTTTTAATTTTGGGGGGATACAATTAATACGGGGGATACTCTATTTCGTGACAACGGCAAGGAATGCAGAAAACCGCTGGTGACTGACGTCGAGAGGTTTAAATGAAACCAGTGGGCACTGCGGTGCGCTAACTGAAGATGTGAGGTGTGGGTGAGGGTTCAAAACAGCAATGAAAGCGCTTTGTGTCATAAACAGACGTAAGCTTATAATATATTATGTGGAGGTTCCCGGAGAAGATTTTAAGCTGGAGTGCATGAACCTGACGGTAAAACATCCTCTGGAGGTCATTATCTGGGACACCATAGCTGCAAGTGGATGTCTGCACAACGTCTGTGGGACCATGCACATAGGCATACTGCATGGTGCCATCAGGCTCACTACAGTAGCTATATCCCCAGGGTTTAAAGTGGGTGGGAACGCTTGGGAACGGCGTTTATTGGATTGCGTTCCCACCGCTCACCATGCATGGAACCCTTGAAACATGAGCGTTCCCAATAAAACTTCATTACGAGCGTTCCCACTGCTCACAGTTTGCATTCCCACTGCTCACCCAAGCCACTTTAACCATTGTATATCCCAGGACCCATTCTACTGCAGTATTGTCAATGAAGCTCAAGCAGCGGGGTCGCAGGTACTAGCGCATAATATATATAGGCAGTTGCAAATTATAGGATTCAGGACAAGGATTTTGCAGTCACTTTGCGTTTGGTATTTGGAAATGTTCAGTGTGTCCGGAATTACTGAGATATCAGCCGCCGGATAATTCCCTTTCCTGTACTCCCATCTAAGCCCCACCAAAGAGAGAAAATAATAGCTTGCAGCGTCATGCCAATCGTAGTAGCCTAGTGACTAAAAGGAGATGAAAATATAAACTGTCCCGGCAAATGGCTCAACCACAGTGTGCATTATATGCATACTGCTGTGCTTTATGTGTGTGCGTGTGCGCCTAAAACCGCCATTGATAACTTTTCTAAATGCTATAGAATTGCTTTGCTCGCTGACAAAACGTCTGATCAGATTGGCTTATGAAATTGTCTGTCATTAGGTCGGGCACTGTTTGACTGTAACATGTTTACTTAAATTGAATAGAATCGACGACGGTTTTTCGCAGTGAATTCGACGGCTATACCATGGGAGAAGTGTCCAGATTACTTTCTCCTCCGTACACTTCGACCACACAAGCGCCATGTCTCCTGCTGTCATCCACATTCAACTCCACCAATATCCGTCTTAGTTTCTCTCTACTATCAACAGACAACACGGATCCTCTGCCTCCGCCAGAGGTCGTCCAGACAGCTTCCCCGAACGGATCCAATATCCAGCTATACTACATCCATCTACCGGTTGGAGTTCCAGTAATGCTGGAGATCAAAGCGTCTCAGTTCTACTCTGGATCGATGCAATATTCGGCTGTCTTCATTCAACGCATTGAACCGAATTCGTGCAAAGTTCCTCCAAGTAAGATCACAACATTTGACAAAGAACTTTTCAAATATCAGACATCAGACACTAGACAGGTTCCTTGGAAGTTGCTAAAATAGATTGAGGAAAGACGATAAACACTTTTATACAGGCTATAATGTAATTTAAGTTCTTCATTCGATGCATGGACTGTTATGTATGTTCAGCGAAGGCTCTAACTTAATTAAACTTGTTGCTATATTTTTACCGTTGGTATATTCTGCTGTCTTCCTTCGACGCATTGAATCGAATTAGTGTAAGGTTATCCAACCAAGTAAGATTAGGATAGCCTGACTTCCACCTGTGATAACTATATCTGCTGTTATTATGATCCTACTGTTAACTGTATAGCATGATCTATGGAGTCGTGAACCCATTAGTTTCTTCAGTTTTAGTTTTAGCTCTATTATTAGGCCTATACACGGAGAGTGCCAGTGACCTTTCATAATTATTGTATAACGTTCTGCAGTAACTCGCTTATAAGACTGGCGCTCCTAAGAGATTTTGCTGGGATAGACTAAAAAAGCGACGATTGTGAGAAATTGTCCTGACAATAATCATGACCTACGTGTACTCGTTACAATTTCACTTTCAATTTATTTGTAAGACAAATTGGCGGTAAAAACTACGAAGCGTATAAAAAAAAACTTTTACTTAAGCCCAATAGCCATATAAAGATTGCTGTGTTAGTTGTGTTGGCAGTTTAGTACTTTGTTGACAAGTTTATCAAGATTCGGCAGGATATTCAGCGGAGATGTCGGTATGAGTATTTTGTCCTGTATGTATCATAAAATGTTGGTAGCCTATATCCTACTGCAGTTGCGTAGCCAGGAATGTTTCATGGGGGTTTTATGGCCGGATACCCTGTTTTTTGTTGTTTTTTCTTATTTAAACGGACAAATAACCTTGAAAGACCTTCTTTTCGGAGCCAATGGGGGGTTTAACCCCCAACCCCTCTTGCCTACGCCACTGTCCTACTGCTAAAACTTGAATACTAAAATTGAAATTTTCAGAGACTTTTCTACGGAGTCAATGTGAATTATGTCCATTCATCTTTCAGACATTTTTTCAACGGATTCAATCAACTGCACGAGGTCGTACAGTTCGTGTGGCTACCGACTTGAAGGGGACTGGTCAGAATATCGTTCGACCAATGATAGCAGACAATGTGAGATGGACTTTGCAATTTCTTTAAGCTTATAATTCATGTGGCGCTATTCTGTCTGATAATCTCGAATCGTGGTGCTAGAGATGCTCCATCTACTGAAGATCTGAAACAGAGGCAAGCATAGAAATGCGCCCATTTAGCCGGACTGCATAGCTATCAACCCTTAAGACAGGGGTTATTTTAACGTGCAGCTGGACACAAAGTGTGTAGTTGGGAAAGAGATTTGTGCAGTTGAAAATCAGATCTTGTGCAGTTACTTTTTGCCTAGTTGCGTGAACCGACGAGAAGTTAGTGGTAAAAAGTTGGACACAAACATCATGAAACATGATAGTAACAGCCCAAAGTGAACATCTTTGTGGCGGTTTATTTGGGTGATATTTATGTTCAGGAAAAAAGCAGGCCTGTTGAAATTTGGCGTGAACTATAATAGATATGGTGATTATATGCAGTTTTCAAGTCAAGCATTAGACCGATACGGCGAAGGTCACCCGTGTGCATGAAGTAAGAGCGGGGAAAATGGGTGATGTAATCGAAGACAAGGTTCTGCTAAAAATCACACATAGGCTGCAGACAGAAGAACTTGCTGTAGGCTAAATGAATGGGCGGATGCAGATTCAAGGCCTGCTGTAGGTTGATATCCTGATAAAGTTGTAAAGGACGGGGTTATCCTTCATACCATAATGACAACTTCTTGGCCATCGTAGTCTACTTTCTCCTGCTTTTGCCGCTTACTCCGACAAGCTGAAGCAGGAAGGGACGTATAGACAGTCTGACGCATAAAGCAAAATAGTCTACTATAATATAACAACCCAAGTATCTAACTGGAGACAGGCGATGAAAAGAAAAGAATTAATCAGGCAGACATCCAGACTGAGCTAGCCTTTCAGTCACACAGGCTATCCAATACATACATACAAGTCATGATGTAGGATTGTAGGTCAATGCATACTCAAATATTCTTCCAAATTCTCCATATATCCCCATATTACACGCATCCTTTTTGAGTTTATGTGATCCCATCCAAAAATCACCATATTATTGAACTAGCATCTCGCACAGGGTTGCAGACTTAGATGGGATAGGATCGAGGAACGGAACCTGGAACTTGTTGTGGTGACGGAGATGCTTAGGCTATATCTTATGCTTGTCCATAATTATCAATTTTGATACAGGTGACAGCCTAAACTGCCACCATTACGTTGTGTAAACTTAAAAAATTAAGATACAGGTAGGGGGAATTATTCAAGTCTTAAACCACGTCCATGAGTAATTTTTCAAATGACAGCTTTAAATGCGAGATTAACAGCGTGCAAATATATGAAAAAAATAAACAATAAGGAGGAGACTCTCTAAACTCTAAAAACCACAGCTGTTAGCAATTAAAAAGAGCAATTCTGTTCAGATGACAGTCACAGTGTGGAAATTCAGAAATGTAAACAATGGGAGGGGCATTTATTGAAGTCTCAAACCATGCCTTTTGGCGTGAAATTTGTGAGCAATTTTTTAAAGATCACAGTCTACAAGTTGCCATTATAATGTTGTAAAAAATATTTAAACAATGGCACGGAACACTTATTAAAGTCCTAAACCATGACTATCAGCACTGAAATGATGAGCAACCTCGCTAAATTACAACTTAGAATACCACCTTTTGGCGTGGAAAAGTGTGGAAATTAAACAAAATTCGCAAATGGGATTGGTACATCACCTTCCAAAACCCCTACCCAGCTAGGTGCTCGTGCATTGGAAATTATTGTCCTTTGGTCGCTCGTTCGTTTCCACTAACCCAGGACCAAGTCTGCGGTTATGTTCACACACACATTCTGGTTCTCATGGATGAATGACACCAGAGCTTGTAGCATATAAAATTTCCAGCGGTCGTACCCTAAGCCAAGTCATGGTGTGCTAATATATCATTTACATGTAGATCGGCGACGCGGCTCCTGGCTAAAACTGCTATTAGCCTAAACAGTACATATTCGCGTTGATGTGCATATGGGTGTCAGTATAGGCCGATCGATCAATGATGACCATTTGAGAGGTTTGCTAATGATATTTATCGGTCTTGCATCGTATTTTGCAGTTAGTGGGTTATATTTTATACAAAATTTGAATTTAGCTCAAAGATTTCATTTCCTGGGGAAATAATTATCTCATCTTGTCTACTAGCTTTAGCTTTAGCAATACAATATAATGTTGATCTTAATGACCAGGGTTTCAGAGTAGAAAAGCAACATTTAGACGTACCCTTACATAGGCCCACTAGCGAAACTTTGGAAGTGTCCAGGAACATAGGACCGATTAACTTTATTACACTTAACAATCTTTCTGAGCTATTTCCAATTCCAGCAACAGCAGAGGATCTGTAAAGGATCTTTAAGGGATCTCTAGTCGATTAAGGATATTGAAAAGTCTGAACGTCTAAGAACGTCTATCTGATTTCATTCGTTAATTCATTTGGAGATTTTGCCATGATGAACTTTGAGTCAAACATTGTCATAACAATTGATTTTGATCTTTAATATGAATTTTATAGAGTCGGAAAATCTTAATATTCAAACATCTAAAGCTCCAGTCGAAGGCCAAGCGCAAAGCACCAGCTTATTAACGAGCGCTCACCAAAAGCTGCTTCAGCTTTGGGGGACAAATCCCTGGTCAAGGACTTTCTTATGTCCAGTCTCAAAATACGTCATTTATGTGCAGTTGAGAAAATTCCTTAAAATAACCCCTGCCTTAAGACAGACCAGCGGGAATACAGCAGCAGGCGTCTAAACGGCTTGCGACAGAAACGTGGCCAAGGGCGGCGGCTGTGATTATGCGAACTCTGTGTTTGCCGGCCCAGTAGCAGGAGATCCACTGAGACTATGTCAGTATGCCTGGTGCAAAGTCAAGTGTTATCGTTGTTGTGTGAAATGACAGTATACTATTATGTATAGATTCGCTGTATTAATGACATTCACTGTGTAACTCTTATGGCCAGAACTGTTGCATTATGTTTTAGATCTGCTGTGGGGCCTTTCAACGGGAAATATACAACCAACTTACAAAGACAAACAAAATAAGGCACTGACACCCTTCATCAACGCCAACCGATCTATTTTACTGAGATTTACACTAAGCTTCACAGAAGCATCTGCCACTCGATCCAAGACTAATCTCAGTTTGGTGGTATATAGGACATCGACACTTGGTCTCCTTACAACTAGACTGGCCAACTACTCTCGTGTTCAAGGAAAAACCGTTGTACTGTGTCTTCAACCGGGAGGATTCCAGTTAGCTTTCCTGGCATACACCAACGATTATTCGATTTCCTCACGAATTCAATTGTCAGAATTTCAGTTAACAGAGGCCACGTGCAATCAATCGACACAAGTCAGCTATTGTGAGTATCCGTCTGTAACTTGAACGCTACTCTTAAGTTCTTAACTCTCATCCACATTCCTGGGGTCAAGGAGGACCCCAACGGTCCGAGGCCCAACTGCATGGTCATAGTTTGTAACTTTTCTTTTTGTTACGTGGCATACATGTAGCTCTAAGTTTTCATGTAATTGCCAGTCGATCAATAACTACATGCTTTATTGGTCGGTATATAATTTCACACAGGTACAAATATAAACATTTCAAATGAGGTCCGGAGGGGCCCCACCAGGAGTCCAACTCAATACCACAAGTACAAACCTGTTAAAATAACCTAGGCAGAATTTCATACACACAAAATGTCTAGTAAACGTTGGCACACTAAAGATAGAGCAGCTGCTGTGATAGACACTTTCGCACAAAACTGGCTCAGAATAGTGCGAGATATAGTTATTATAACTGCGTATTGTTGATCCGATCCTCCTGGCCTGCTCGCTGATTAGGCTGCACTTGATCTGCCATCGCGCAAATTTGTCATGTGCATAGACGTGGTCCACAGGATTTAGGTGCTTTACTCCTGGAATTGCTATTTATAAAAAAGTAGCACCACAACTAGATGCACTTAACCTGTATAACCTGCTAAGATGGGTGATCATAATGGTCAATGAGACACGTTTAGAATAACAGAGAGTACAGTCCTCTCCAAATGATATGTTGGTGTTTGAAGACAGTAATCAGCCTTTCAGATGCTATGGGGTCCAAGCGGACCTCAGATATGCAAACACGCAACTTTCATGACCAGTGTGGCCGAGGGTTAGTATGGAGGGGCGAAAAACGAAGTTTGCATATTCAGAATCGAGATGCTGTGCAATGTTCTGTAGACTAATGTGCGCAGCAGTCTGTGTTTTTGATAATTATTGCACTTCATGTAGTACTTGAGGTGCATCAATGCCACAAAGAAATACATTTTTGCGACCATATCTTGAATTGTGATGTACCTACAATGCTGTATTTTTGCTACTGTGATTTTACTATTGGTAACGTTCTCATCCCCAGGGGCGTCAAGCAAATGAACCTGCCATCGGGCAGAGAACATCATCAATGTTCTTTTGGTTACGTTCCTTGGAATCGCTCACGTCTGTGGCATCAGGGGAATAGGCCTACACTTGAGCGGGTTCTTTGCCCACGTAGTTTCTTTTATAACAGAAATGGCCATGTTCACACCTAAAAAATCAGAATTAAGCGTCCCAATTATTTAGTTTAATTGTCTGTTCGCGATAAACTTAACTTAAAATCGTTTTACATTGAGTTTATGATTCTGAATTTCCTTCTACCCTGATCTGACCGTTTTAGTCTGTGCCGACGACAACATTTGTCTGTCTCGGGTGATGAGTCCAACTCGACAGATAAACTGGAAATATTCGACGGGGAAATTGTTTCGAATTGACGGCGATGGTAAGTATCTGTTTGGATCATCAGCAGTGAAGACAGCAGTGGTTATCTTTGTAAGCTTATAGCAGTTGATTACAGTTCTGACCAACGTGGCCTATTGCATACTGGTCAGACCGAGGAACTCACTCATTGCTTCAAAAATTGAGCTGCAGGCCTACTTAGAAATCTAATCAGGGATGTTACTCTGAATTTTTAAAATGGCAAGAAAAAGCTAGATTACGTACTTATTGAGAAATACTTGGATTTTCTGGACTATAAAAATCTTTTCGACACAAAAACTGTAAAAAAAATTCTGAAAATTTATGATGACCCACGTGTAAAAAGGTCTATTTTTTACATTAAAAGGTCAGAAAACCGCAGTGACGAAAGAAGCTAGATCATGAAAAAAAACCTATGAACATAGACAAAGCCGAAGAACCTAGTTCTAGGTGGGGAAAAGCTATGCCATCCCTGAATGCAATCAGAAACGTAAGACACTGGGATCCGTAACTGTTGTATGTCGTCCTTCTTTTTGTTTTTGTCACATTCATTGACGTGGCTATTGGCAAATTTTAAACGTTTAATTAATTCGTAGAAGAGCACAGCAGTTTGACGAAACAGAATACTTATTCCCTGTGTGTTTAATTAATTACATCTATTTTGTGCACATTAATTTTGTTATTCTGTTTTCTTTTTCAGAAGTCTTGATTCTTGCGTATGATCTTTACGGCGCGGTTAACATGACAGGCATTGACGATGCCACCACGATTTATTTCAATGCGTTTGGAAAGTTCGAAGTGACTCTGGAACTAACGATTAGGACGAACAGAGATGGCTGCTTTGAGCGCATGTCCATCCAAGCATATGTAAGTCTCAGTCTTGCTGAAAACTACAAAACTAAGTTATGGCTCGAGGAAGAATGGCTTAAGAAATTTATATCCTGATAGGAAATCAAATGCTTTGAGACAGTGGCGTATGCAAGGGTGGGGTTTCGGGGTTAAAACCCCCCATTGGCTCGGGAACAAAGGTTTTTTAAGGTTATTTGTCCATTTAAATAAGAAAAAAACAACAAACAGGGTATCCGGCCATAAACCCTTCATGAAAATTCCTGGCTACGCCACTGCTTCAAGATGTCCGATGGACATGTACCTAGAATAATAGGGGGTGGCTTGAGGTAAAACGAGTTTTTTGCAGCCGGTGTCACGAAACGGAGTATACCCCTGAAAGCTATCCGGGGGGAATAAATTAATCTATCCCTACTGATGAAATTAACCGGTCTAGACTATCCGGGGGGATGAACCAGTTTATCCCCTTTTTTGAAAAATGCGTATAATTGAAAAATTTGTGCTCTAATCAAAATTTGAAGTGACTCTAATTGTTTTAAGTGTCCTAAGCAATGTTCAGAGAAAGGCAACTCGAATTTATTTTGTGACTCTGAGTGTTTTTAAGTGTTTTAAAAGTTTTTAGGTGCTCTAAAACCAATTCAAAAAAATTATCTAGTAGGAATAAGCATACCCATTAGTGTCATTGTTCAAAACAAAGCAGATGAAAATTAATTTGCCAAAAAAATACACGCGGAAGTGACGTTTTCGACTTGTCTTCATTTGGGGGGGATACGCCATTGAAGACGTTCATTGTGATTGAAGTTGCTGTAAATACGCAGGTAACCACAAAAGCGAGAAGTGGCCAATTCAACAAGGACGCGGCTTTGTCATTGCCGAAATTTAATACGACGTTAGTTCTCACTTCAAGTCGTACGATCCAGATTTACTTTCTTGCTGACGTGACTCGCTGTGTGAACCTCTCAATATACTCAATCGTTCCACAAGATCCTCCGCAGGGTAAGTATCCTCTTCTGAATCAGGTTCTGACCAGTTATTCCATAGATAATTGCCGTCATTCAATTAATCCAGTAAAAATAGCAAAAAATTTCTTAGCGTCTATTTCGAAACCTAACCTCAATGATAATGCACCATTGTATTTATAGAAAAAGAAATATCTTCCACAATAGAGCAAATAAAACATAAAACAGTCAATAAAACAGCCTGTGATAGATCTGTCTTTGTCAGGCCATAAAGAGCATTTTTTATTTATTTAATTTATTTATTTCTCCATTTCTATAGCCCCCTTCAAGAAACATGCATGTATATACAGTTAAAACTAACTTTATAGTAGATAATAGTAATAATAGCACGCAACGTCATGGGCGGAGTTTATCAGGGGCTAGGGGGCTCAGCCCCCCAAGAAGACCCAGACTCATTTTTTACCGTGTAAATGGTATCTTTTCCCCAGCTCCCCCCCAAGAAAGCTTTAACCTCTCCAAGAACGGAAACCAAACTCCGCCCATGCGCAACGTGCGTCTATTAGGAGACCCAACTTAGCTGGATCAAGTCATTTCAGATAGGCATCATCTTCTGAACCAGGTTCTGATAAGTTAGACCTGTAATATTGGATAGCATCAATTAATCCAGATGCTCGATTCAGCGCAATTTTATGCTATAATTTTGTGCTCGATGTTAAGAGAAAGAAGAAATAATATTATAACCTCGAATGTTGCAGGTTGGTCTACTTCGAATTTTCTGTAAAATACTTCTGTGTTGTGCTTGGAATTTCTTCCCACGCCTCTTGTACCATACATGAATATTTAAACAGATTTTGAACTAGATTTTGCACCGTATGCAAGCATTTTCGTTAATTAAAATATGATGCATTGAGGAGTAGGCTACTTCATTTTTACTTGTATGTGTAACTTGGATGTCCAGGTTACTCGCTGCATTTGACAAGGGACTTGACAATCAATCTAAGAGAATCGGATAGTCCAACAGCTCAGTGGACGTCGGATGTCCTCAGTGTGGCTGCTGGGGTCGTCTGCGTAGCAGTGGACTTGGTTCTGCCGTCTAGCGTCCAAGCGAAACTCTTCCAAGAATCGCAGAATGGCACCGTATGGAACCGAACTGTGTTCACGAGTGGCAGCGTTATCACTGACCGAATTCGCGGAGAATTTCAAGTGCAACTCGACATTGACGCTTACAAAATTCAGCTTGTTGTTTTCTTCACTGAAGAAGCGATCATAAATAACATCACCTTGGAATTCGGACCCTGTCATCAAAACGGTAACCACAACATAAAAAGCAATAAAAAATAGCAGTAGACGCGATAAAATGACTTTAGAAAAATATTTACGTAGGCCTATTTGCGAATATTACTTCTAGGCATATACTATGTAATGCCGAGTCTCAAAACCCGCCGCTTGTCGCGTCATAGATATTGCGTTAGAAGCGGAAATAGTCGAGTGTGTCAGGATCGTAGAAAATTCCTTAATTCGGCAGGTGGCATTTATTTGCGAAGTAGGAAAGCGATGTTGATGCCGCTTGCTTAATTTAATTCAGAATATAATATTCCTGTATAATAATTGCCTTGCAAAATTGCAGAATAGTCGATTAGGCTTAGGGTTAGGCTGATGACCTTGGTGACACGCATATTCAGAAACCCCAGTGCCAGGAGTAGAGGAGAATTGTGTTGGGCGAAAGGTGAAGTCTCCCAGGCGACACCGGTTAACGTTCACAGTTTCGCACCTATGGACCTCAAAACTTCCAGCTAGACAGAAGACCGCCAGGACCACCGTGGCGCCAAACCCTTGATGCTGGTGAGGACGGGACGGGAAGGACCCCAATAATTTTAAATTTACATTGCGACGCATATACCCCAGTTATTGTAGATATAAAATAAGACAGAGATGCATAATTATTATTATCGAATAGTTTTGCCAATTTACATAAGAATTGTGAGGCAGTCTGACGCAAAAAGATGTCTCTAAATGCTGCGTTAACGAACAGTCACATAATGGCTTCTGCACCCTTGATAATTGGTGTGATCTACAAACCACCAGGGCTCCCCCTGCAGGCATTTAATGATAACTTTAACCAGCTCTTGGATGAGTTAACATCTTCAAAAAAGGATATTATCTTATTGGGAGATTTTAATATTGATTTGTTAAAGCATTCTGTACATACCTTGACTAATAATTTTCTAGAAACTATCTCCTCGTATCATTTTTTGCCCTCAATTCTGCGTCCAACGAGAATAACTGACACCACTTCCACCTTAATAGACAATATTTTTACTAATCTATGGCCACGCGTCCTAAATTCAGCAATCCTAGTCACGGATATCTCAGACCACCTGCCAGTATTGGTGTGGTTTGATCAAAATCCTCTGCACCTGGAAGCAAATACTGCTACTTCTTCCCGGATCGTAAATGATAAAACTAAGGAACACTTTGAACTCTTATTGTCACAGATGAGCTTTGAGCATGTTAATAAACTTTGTCTAGATAAGGATCCCAATGGAGCTTATGAGCACTTCGTAGAACTCATCACGGATGCATATGAGAAAGCATTCCCAAAGATATTATCCAAAAAACAAAAACATCAATCTTTTCATCATTCATGGATGACAAAAGGACTTCTAAAATCATGTAAGAAAAAATCTCGTTTATACTTAAAATATATAAAAAGTCCAACTCAAGTTAACAAGACCAAATTTACTGTTTATAGGAACCTTTTTAAATCACTAAAACCAAAACAATTCAGAACTATTATGCAGCAGAATTTTCCAAATTTAACAGAGATATAAAAAGAACCTGGAATACTATTAGATTAATTATTGGTTCTAAACCATTGGAATCAGGGATTGATTCACTTCTTGTAAATGGTCTCTTAATAAAAGATAAGGAGGCAATAGCCCATAACTTGAACACTTATTTTACTGAAATAGCTCAGAATCTCAGGTCAAAGATACCTGCAGCTGAAGCCATCTTCACTGATTACCTGTCACCCCCTCTAGTTGATTCTTTTGTCTTACATCCAACCTATCCCGAGGAATTAATTTTGCTTAACCGCACGATGAAAATATCTCATAGCTCAGGTCCAGATCTTCTTGACCCAAGTATAGTCAGCCCTAATATAATATTAATTGCTAACCCATTAGCTCAAATTTTTAATTGCTCATTGGAAACAGGTATTGTCCCAAATAAAATGAAATATTCAACTATCACACCAATTTTTAAACAAGGAGATAGGCAGGATCTAGGTAACTATCGACCAATATCCATACTACCCTACTTTTCGAAATTATTGGAAAAAGTAGTTTACCAACGTTTAAACGACTATGTGACAAAATTTAATATTATCCACCCATCGCAACATGGTTTCAGACCAGGTCATTCGACTGTGCTTCCGTTAATTAATATTCAAGATAAAATATCACTAGCTATTGATCGAAATGAATTCTCTGTTGGAATATTTCTCGACCTATCTAAAGCATTTGATACTGTCGACCATGTAATACTCGTTAGTAAATTGCAAAACTATGGCATAAGAGGATTAACCCTCCTTTGGTTTAAAGACTACCTAAATAATCGATTCCAGCAAGTCAAATGTAATGATACTTACTCCACTTTTCAACTTGTTAAACACGGTGTACCACAGGGTTCTATCCTTGGTCCCTTACTATTCCTTTTATACATAAATGACCTAACTAATTCATCCTCGTTATTAGAATACGTACTCTTTGCAGACGATTCTAATGTCTTTTTATCACACACCAATTATGATGACTTACTCAGGATTTTGAATGATGAATTAAAAAATATATCTCAGTGGTTTAAAGCTAATAACTTATCGTTGAACCTTAATAAAACCAATTATATTTTATTCTCCTCCCATAGAAAGATAATTCCGCATGTACAAAGAAATGTGATTATCGATGGTTTAGAGATTCCTAAAGTAACTTCGGTTAAATTTCTAGGTGTCTATGTGGATCAGCATCTTACATGGTGTACTCACATTGATAAGATATCTCATAAAATAGCTAAAAATATTGGAATTATTAAGAGAATTTCTTACCTGCTCTCACCTAATACTCTATTGACATTATACTACTCCATGGTTCAGCCGTATCTGAGTTATTGTAATATGATCTGGGCGTCCAATTACATATCTAGACTTCAAATGTTAATAGTACTCCAGAAAAAAATTGTTCGTATCATAACTGGCTCTCCTTATACTGCCCATACTAACCAGCTTTTTATTGACTTAGAGATTCTCAAACTTAACCAGATTACTGACTACCAATCATGTGAATTTATGTACAAATCGCTGCACAATATCCTGCCAAATGAATACACTAACCTGTTTAAGTCAAGCTTTGACTTTCATTCACATGAAACAAGAAGTTCTCTTTCCTTAAGAACGGAATTTGCTAGAACAAACTCCCGTAAATTCTCCATAAAATGTAGGGGCCCACTATTATGGAATAGTCTGCCACAAAACCTAAAGGCCTCTCCTAACATTAACCTATTTAAAATAAACCTACGAAAATGGCTAATAGTTAGTTAACCATAACCGATATTAAATTAGTTATCCAATTATTACAAATGTGCTTCTTCTTAAAGGATCCTCCTGCATTGGAAGTTGGTTTGTTTAGTGTGTCTTAATTGCTTCATCTGCTGTTGGTTTTGGTTGACTTTTTTACCTTCTGCATTGTGTGTTGGTTTTCTGTGCCTGCACATTGCTTTGATGTTATAGGTGTGTCCTGATCAACAATCTTCAGGGCTCTTTCTACTTTGTGTGTTGTTTTTCAGTGTGGCTTAATTGTTTCATCTGCTGTTGCTTTTGGTTAATTTTTTCATCAATTTGTGGTGTGTACCAATTAGAATTATTCATAGCTACTTGGGGGCCCTACTTAGCGGGATTCCCTCCCTTCTGGGTCTCCATTTGTGTCCTAATTCCATACTTTAGAGTTTCTCTTTAACGCACTCCAGGTTTAGGGTTATCTTTTCCCACTGGTATCACTCTATCCTATAGCCACTGGGTTTAAATAATCTCTTCTTATATATTCCTGGGGGTATCCCCAATCTAGCCCAAAGGTTTTTTATAATTTGCGTTAACTAATTAGTTCTTACTTTGATTATTGCTTGTTTAATTTGTGATACTTGTTATGCTTTATGTAACTATTTTCCTGCCTTATATCTTAGTGTGCTTGATACATCTGGACCAATAAAAAAATTGATTGATTGATTGATTGATTGATTGTATGATTTCCGCAGCATCTGTATCGATGACAAATCTGTCTTGCGACTTCACGAATTTCGACAGCTGCGGATACCATGATACATCCGACAAGGAATCGCGTTGGATGGCAGCAGCAACGCAGGCGACACCGACAGGTGACGTGCCATCGATCAATGATGTTGATATTGTTGAGGACGATGTGGTTTTGATTTATTTTGTTATTATTTATTGCGCCTTGAAGTACAGTTTGCCCTAGTCCCCTCATGTGGAGGGGAATTCAGCTTTCTGGGGGAGGGGGTGGGCAAGCGATCGTCCGGCGAAAGGTGGAAGGGTGTGGGGAAAGGAGATGCCTTTCCTTCCAGAATTTGTTTTATTTCTATATCGCAATCGTCGCATTTTAAGCTATCATCTTAAAAAAATTCCTGCACTTTTCCAATACTAAAAGAGAGGTGTAAGGCCCTAATTAGATATACTTGCAATAATAACAATTTCTTTTTTGGTTTCCTGATTGTAATGGAGCCATCGTAAGATGTCACTTTAGCAAAATTACTCTATTATTTCAATGCTGAAAAGAGTGATTGAAGATTTCAACAAGTAGGCCTAATAATTGCAATAATAGTTTCTTTAAGTATCAAGTTCAGCAGTGGCGTAGGCAAGGGGGGGTTTCGGGGGTTAAAACCCCCCATGGGCTCCGGACAAAAGGTTTTTTAAGGTTATTTTTCCATTTTAGTAAGAAAAAATAGCAAAAAACAGGGTTTCCGGCCATAAAATCCCCCCCATGAAAAATTCCTGGCTACGCTACTGAAGTTCACCAACTAAGTTCTGCTGCTGCCAGACTATTACAATGAATTACTGCAGATGTGAGTACAATTATGCAAGCTTCCTTTGTGGCACAGGAATCAGCTTATCCCTGTTGCCCAAGACGGTCCTGAATTGCTGACAAGGCCATAATCAGCAGAAATAATGACAAATGGCACAAACAGTTAATGTACTGCAATAATGTAAAGTGACCAAAAACTATTACAATTTTGTAGCATTTTGCGGGGGTTGCCATTTCTTGGGGAACTTCCCCTCCCCAAAGAGACGTCTAGATTAAACACTGAACCATTCAGATGATGTCAAATTGTTTTGTTGCAGATGTTGTAGCTCAGCGTGAGTGTGTATCGGATGCAGATGGCAGAAGCTATATAGGGAAACAGAACGTGACAGTAACTGGAAGACCCTGTCAGCCTTGGAGCTCACAGACACCTGAAGTCCATCCTTACAACGATGTCTCCTACTTTGCAGATTCATCCCTTGATGTTGATGAGACTGGAGGAGAGGTTCTTCTGGAAGATGTCAGCAACTACTGTCGCAATCCATCTTTCGATGGAGCTTACGATACCTGGCCTTTTTGCGTCATTTATTCTCAGTTTTCTTATCCGAAGGAATACTGTGAAATTTTGTTTTGTCAAGGTACCTCTAAATATCTAAATTTCATATTATAATGGTGGTGGTTGGGTCTGCAGCCGCAGCATAATAATAATAATATAATTATAATAATAATTATTATTTTATAGCAAAATAATAATAATAATAATAATAATTAGATTTTTAGAATGGCAATTGGATTTATAAAGACATAAAATTAATGTGGTTCATAATAACATCAATGGTACTGTAGCGAATATATTATTAATAGGGCTGTTGATTTAATCGCGTTAACGCGTGCGATTAACGCGCTAAAAAATTTGCGATTAAATTTTTTAACGCATTAATCGTACGCGTTAATTAGATCTGATTAAAATGGAGTCAGAGGCAGAAAAACTTGTTTTAAACGGAAGGCTCTTACTTAAAGCCAATATCAAATATTCCAAAATAGAATTTGAGTATTATCGTAGCCTGCATGCGAACCAAAACATGCGTTAAACGCTAACGGTGAGTCGTCGACATCGGCCGCATCGC
This sequence comes from Lumbricus terrestris, assembly GCA_949752735.1. Lineage (NCBI taxonomy): Eukaryota > Metazoa > Annelida > Clitellata > Crassiclitellata > Lumbricidae > Lumbricus > Lumbricus terrestris. Next base: position 1,700,721 of record OX457044.1, read on the forward strand.
ATCGTCCACTAAGGTTGTTTCCTCTTTCCTAACCCCGTCAGACGTCAGACTACGTTGGTTGAACTCCATGAGATGGCAAGACCAATGGATTTCAGGTTTCAAATTATAAATGTTTACATGCAGAAGGACAACTGAGACGGGGTTTGGCAAGAACCGCAACCTCTTGTGAAACTTTGTGACTAAATAATGAGGCTCAATAGTAGACCTATACTATTGTTAATTAATAAGAGCATCCCTTGGACCGACTAATGTAGGCTAAATAAGCTGGTTTGCCTATACAATTGGCTGAATAAATAATTAATCTTGATAGTCAGAAAACGGTTGTCTAATTTCACATTTAGGCCTAGCCTATGTCATTTTAATTAAAGGTGGCTCAAATGAAAAAATAACGGATTTTTGAGCAGTTGACTGATTTGAACAGTGTTTCAATTCTGTCTGTCATAAAAAACTGTTCAATAAACTAAATATGTCCCATCTGATCAAAACCAGGCGTAAGTCGCAACACATGGTTCTGAGATAATGACCAAAATGTGAAAAAAATTATTTTTCCAATTTTTGTTTTTAACAGAAAATGATAAATAAATATGTTTTACACACATTAAAAGAAAAAATTTGCAACAAAAAATATTTTTAATGATATTTGTGATGATTTTGTGGTTTAAAAATTCATTGACTTTTCCCGCCATTTTCCACTTTCCCGCCATTAAAAGCCATATTCAGCATATGACTAGCATAACAAATTAGGCATGATAGAAAAGCCCAGACTTCCCTCTAGCCTGTTATGCAATCTGTTTATTTGTTGCACATGCAATTTAATTCTGAACATGGTTGCAAAAGAATCTTGCATTCCAAAGTAATGTGAAACTTTAAATGCATTTTTCTCAGAATTGTAATTTGAACGGTCGAATCATATTTTTACTCATAACTTTGGAAAGGAACATGGTAGAGCAACAAGATCTGTATCATTTTGAAGAAGAGACTCTATTCTTTTAGAAGATATATGCCACTCAAATTGTACAGAATGCGACTTACGCCTGGTTTTGGTCAGATGGGTCACAAATGCAGAAATTCAATAGGCCTAAGCCAAAGGTTATTAAATATGTTTGCAATAGAAATAATGAATTCAGTCATTAAAATTGTATGCTTCAGGATCCTTAGAAAATAGTAAGGTTAATATATTTGAAGAAAATGTATTGCGATTAATTTGCAGTTAATTGCGATTAAAAAATTAATCGCGCGATTAATTTCGATTAAAATTTTTAATCGAACAACAGCCCTAATTTTTAATAATATACCGTCAGTCTTACCAACAACGAAACTTGACTATTTCTTTGGGAGCTGGATTGTGGGGACCAATAATAAACCCGTTTTAGTTCCAAAGCATATTGCCGATGATACACCAGTCGCATGCTTTGTTTTTCTGAAGCACTTTCGTCTGCCAGGAGACAGACGTGCTGAACCTTTCGGATATTTTTTTTCTGTGCCTGATGGATTCTTTGGCAGCATACCGCGGGGCAAAACACGACAAGAAAAGTCAATACTTATTTACCCTATGGCATGAACTTATCTGTTGCTTATTTCTACGCCAAGTAGGCCCAGACCCAAGATAATTATGTCGAATGACTAGGGAACTTCTTTAAAATTATAATATCATCATCATCATCAGCAGCAGCAGCAGCAACCGTGGGCTCAGCGCCCGTAGGTGTCCGATGCCTTCTTCACCAGCTCCTTCCATTTTCTCCTATTCAGCGCCGCTCTGCTCAGCTCCTGAAGCGAGGCTCTGCCCCAATCGGAGACGTCGTCAAGCCATTCCCTGTGTGGCCTTCCTCTCTTATTTGTCCCGTCCATTCGAAAATTATAATAAATTATAATTATAATTCGAAAATTATAATAAACCTCTTTCAATTCATACCGTGAATTTTTTTTATTTGCGAGCATAACAGAATCTGACACGTGTTTTAACTCATTCAGCTGCTCCTCACCACGGTTTATTTTCAGCATACTTCATGAAGGCTGTGTTTGGCAAATGGTTAGACACAGCTGCACTGATGGCTCCACCGATTGAGTTAAGCGGATCAGTCTGTCTGCAGTTTCAATATCGACTGAGTCATCCGAAGATCATTCTTAGCATACAGACAACCAGCCTTTCCGACTCCTCCATGTTCAAGCTGATGTACCTGAGTTACAGTCTTCAGACGAACGCATCCGACTGGAGCGATGCGAATGTTACACTGGACAACACCTATGGTCAAGTGCAACAAGTGGAATTTGTGGCAGAGAAAATTGGATTCACTATAGGGCTCGAATACGCAGCCATTCGCAACATAATAATGACTGATTCGCCGTGTATACCTCCAGGTATTTACACTTCTTGGAAACGTTGTTAATTAGTTTCTTATGTGTTTCCCGCAGCAAAGAGTCACCGAAACTTTAAACAAATTGACTAACCTATTGTCGTTATTACTTGATTTCAACCTGCTGACCATCAGATGACCTTGTATTTGGATACCCTGGTCAACGAACGTGTATTATGTCCTTATAAATATTTATAAAGACAGTCCTGATCGGTTGAAGTAAACCGGTCAAAGGTTAAGCAAGCAGAATAACCCTAAATAGAACAACATTCCTCTGATAAATTATTCCTCTGAAATTTACCAGTTTCACCTTAAAGTAAATAACCTTATACTGCACTGCATTTAGGAACCTTGGTTCTTAACACATGCGGTCCTTATCAAAACGAGAACAATTAGAAAAAAATAGTCGACTTAAAAAGTCCATTAAAAAGCCATTTTGTGATATAATGCAGAAGGCTACACTTTGCGGCAAATGCAATGCGTCTACTTCTGTGTCTGATTCAGTTGACTGTTACACAGATACGAACAAAGAGGAGCAAAAAGACAGTAAAAAATACATTGGAGATCGTCTACCAAGCGATGCCTTCCGAGAACTGGTTCTCAACGAGAGCGCTAGTGAGTTGCGAACGCCATCTTTCGCTTTTCGATTTGTTCTTCGTGATTGTGTTGCCTAAGATAATCACCCATCAACCCGGTCCACCCAACACCCGACCCCACGCCAACCAGGTCGCCCGGATCGCCAAAGCCCTACCGCACCCGAAACACCACTCCACGCTAGATAAATGTATATGAATACAACACCCGTAACCCCATTCCGCCTGTATCTACTCGTTGCATTTCGCCTTCGCTGGGTTTCTGCATTTAGACCGCCGTTGATGAATGTCGAGATACGTTAAAAATAATCTGTTGTTATTCTGGTTATGTTTTTCTTACCTTTCATGCGATCTTCAGTTCACACTGGACATCGGTTAATAATTATTATTGCAAATCGGCTTCATACGTGTTAATCAAAATTGTTCACGTGACATGTCCACGGTTAGAAATGATGTAAGACATGACTTCATCAAAAGAAATTAAAATATTGCCAAGCGTCAAAGGCCTTGGACTACTGACGCATGTTACAGCTAACGGCGTCTTAATTTCGCGTTAGCTACTATGCTGAAATTTAAAATGTCCATAACTCGGGACTTAAAGTGAATTGAGAGCTTAAAATAGTCGGGCGGACCTGCAATTTCGCATAAGAGGATTTAAACATGTGTTTCGTCATTCAAATGCATGCGGTTTCATAGCCTTTTCTTGTGACAGACATACATACACACACCGTGAATGACAAAATTCTGAAATATATTTTTAAGATTATTCCCTTGAAATATTCAGCAACAGTGCTATCTCAAGTTGGGATCTGACTTTCACGCTCACTACACAAGAAACATTGCAATGTATCGCTCTGTTACCAATACTCATCACATCTCCATTAAATCGCTCGGCGTTTTAATCTAGAATTGCATTTCTACAGAAATTGGTAATGCTTGCGATCCGCACATATTTATAAAGATATGGTGTCGCTGCTTTTTTGCATGCTAAGTTGAATTCATTAGAGCTTCAATGATTTCTACTTAAATATTCAGCATTAGTCATTCCAAGTGGAGCGCGGCCATTAGGTAAGTTCCTAAAAACATTGTAGTTAAGTTTTTGATCTTATGATGATGTAATGCTTCTATAGTGAATTCTGGATTAAGAGCACATAATCTACTCGTAAAATTTCTACTGTGACTGTTCTGTTTTACCAATATGCATCAATCTTTTTGTTCCATCTGTCGACTTATTTGTTAATAATTCGTTCTGTGGGATTGCAATCCATTTGCGCATCCATTTGTAGTTAATTTCTCATAAGTGTTTTGTGTGGAATTGGTTGCAATAGAAATTACTTCACTTGTCTTGAGATTTAAAATTCAAAGCCAGATCCACTAGTTCGAGGATGGCATTGGCTACAGCAAGCATAGTTTGACGTTATCATCTTGACCCGTTGCTCATCACTGATTCCCTTTCATTCTTTGCAGATAGCAACATGAAGAACTTGGTAGCAACGCTTTGTCATCGGAGGGATCGTCTCATTTACACGTAACTTTCTCAGCTTCTAGAACAGTATTATTTTCGCTTTAAAGCGTCATAAGCTGGGCGAAATATGCCAGTTGCTTAACAACAGCCTCTCACTCTTCTATTGGCTCATTTTCATATAGGACCTACCGCTAATAGTTAGCAGGACAATAATTTATTACCCGCGGACAATTACCTTCAGGACAATTACCCCCGGATAATAACCCCGAACAAATACCCCGTGCCAATAACCCCTGGACAATAGTTACCGCCAGACAATGACCACCGTGCTGAAAGAATGACCGAACAACAACAACTAAGTGTTAGACATGAAATACTTGCCACACATCAAAGACTAATTATTAAAAACGAGTTATTAGACAACTATTTTTAAAAGCCATAACTGATGCAGTGCATACATGGACATTAAAAGCGTGAAATAATGCGAAAGATTGACACCAAACAACAACAACTTAATTTTAATTCGTTCGATTTATTAAGCGTGAACAAACCTTACAGTAAATAATTCACTGCAGTCATTCTCCACGGAAGAAGCATGCAACTTTAACGCAAGGATTCCTGCCATCGTTCCCAACGCAATGCTGTGTTGTTGATTAGCCATCTTCGTGGAGTAGGCTAAACTTAGCTCACAATCTTTTTTTATTTATAATTTGCTCATTACACTAATCAACATTTTCTTTAGCGCAGTTCATTCTGCACTATGGCGTTGCATGGTTCTCTAATGAGATAAGATAAGATAAGACTATTATTTATTTAACCAATTGTTATCCGCATTTTGGTGTACATAGCCTACATGGTAATAAACATTACATAGTTCATAGAATTTATAAAAATGCTATCAAATGTTAAAAAAACACAATGTTAGGCTAAATCCAGAATTATAGTTAATTTCGACTATTATTATAGTTGATTTCAATAAAGAAATACAAAAATATGAGGGAGATGCACCTTTAATAATGGAAATGTAGCATGCACAGGAATAGGATTGTGCAAAAAGGGCATTTAACGCATTGCTGGTTGAACACATTGCTGGTAATTTTATGAAATGTCGACTGAAAATGGAGCATTTGAGTACCGGTAGCCTAACACTTGTGCGCAATGATACAATGCAATTGCGTGTACAATAACAATCAATACTTACAATAATTATAATTTGACAATTTTGTTGAGTTTCCACATGTATTGTGATGGCAGCATTTAAAGATGTTGATCTTGACAAAAATACTCCAGTCGTAACCTAGAAGCACTGTAAGCCAAGTAGGCCATTCCTGGAAGTGCGCTAGTAGCCCAGCTATTGTTCTAGTGAATAGGTAGGCTAGTAGCCCTACAAGCCGAGTGGGAGGAACCTAGAAGGCCGCAGCCCGTAAGCCAGCAGCCAGGGGCGTGGCCCGGTTCTAGATCAGAAGCCCAGGGAGAGCGTGATCCGGTTCTAGACCGTTCCTAGAAGTTCCTAGAAGGTCACGTGGGTGGGCTGTCAGACGCCTTTCTGTAATACAGGGGATGCTTCTTCCTCCCCGCACATTCTGCTCGTCCTTCGGTCACTCTTTCTCCCCGCCATAACCAGGGTCAAGTTTGAGAAAAAGGAGGGCTTAGGGCTACATCCTCAAAACATGAATTCATGAAATCCTGGCGCCCCGCTGGTGAACAGACCAACCCATTTTGAATACAATCTACAAGTCTGGTGTGAATAAGTAGTTATGATAGTGTTCAAGGATAGACCTTACCTTAGACCTTAGTCCTTCCCGTGCAGCTCTGCACATCGGGCAATGCAGTTTCTCCATTCCACTCTGTTTCAGGGATAGGGATAAATGATTTTAAATTCGTTGTAACTAATTGATGTGTTTATTTTCAGCTGCTCTTGGAATGGTGAAGAGTGCAATGAAACTGACATTCACAGTGAACTCACAGACATCGGTCTCTGCTACACTTTCAACGGAGACGAAAGCCGCATCCTGTCATCCGACAAACCGGGTACGTCGTTTACATCATCGTCATCGGTGACTCTGTCACATTCATTTCCTCATTGTGGGGATTTGTATAACGCATCTTCATAGAAGCTATCCTCACGCAACTCAGGCTAAGATAATTATAGTTTCAAGAATGCGAAAATTCGCATTTAAACAAATCCTAGGTATAGAGAAACTGAGAGTCCCTTCCAAACCACGGGGCCAATAACAGAGAATGACCGATTATATCCAACAGCAGTTCAAATAGCCAGTTCAGATCACGACGCCTCTGTATATCCAGAGTGGAGTAACACAGCTCTTACAAAATGTACAGGAGCGGCACCTAGGAGGCACAGCCACACCGCAGCAGAGACCCGCTGCGGGACAGGGAGCCAATGCAGGAAATCCTGCATGAAAAATTGAAAATCCTAGACTCGACGAAATTTTTGGACACGGCCAATAAGACCCCGGCCTTGCACCTGACCAGCTCCAAGGACCCTCGCCAGGACGGGAGACCAGCGTAGAGCGTGCAACAGTAGGCAAGGCATGTATGCACGTTTGCATGCACGTTTGTCTATTATGACTGTAGATATGTATTCATGAGTGCAGTCCTGTATGCATACATGTATATGAGCTCTTAGGACGCTCAATGCATAGGCCTACATGGAAGAGCAAGAACACAACTGACATGCGAGGAAGGCCGTACATGTAAGTGACTACTAAACAGTTACTCCGAGCACAACCATGGGGTCCACCCTCTCGAGGCTTGCCAGCGGATGAGGAGAGTACACACCGCTTCAACAGCGGATGAACTTCACACAACAGTCGAGGGGCCTGCTACAGGTCCCACGGTCAGCCACGAGGTTCGGCGAAAGATCTTTCTCTGTGTCGGGACCCACTGCATGGAACAGTCTTCCTGACCATGTGAAGCATTCACCTTCTCTAGAGGGATTCAAATCCAAACTCAAGACTTTTTTGTTTAAGCAACCGTATAATTGACAGTGACATGTGATCCCTTTCCTTCGGCCTCGGCTGAGCTACGGCGCTATATAAATCGTCATATTATTATTATTATTATTAACACGATTTAGAGAGCCAACAAATCAAGCAACGGTTCATTCTGACATGCCAAGATGAGACCGATTCGATCTGACTGTCTCCGAATTACCAGAAAATATTTAGATATAAATTATAATATAATTATATGTGCATTTTAAGTCTCTCTTGTGCTTTTTTCAGGTGCGACCTTTGGTCTTCGTCTCATGCTGAACGTGGAAGAGTACGAAAATATTCCCGTATACAAGAAGAACACAGGCATCAAGGTAACAACGCTAATCTTTGTTTCTTATGAATGCTTCAGATGAGCAATTAGTTGTTGTTAATTTCAATTGATTTCTGCGTTCGATGAAATATGTTTCTTTTTTATTTTCAGATTCATCTTCACAGCCATGACGACATTCCTCAAGTTGCAGATTCTGGCTTTACCGTTGCCCCTGGTTACCAGACATTGGCTCCAATCGACCACCAGATGGTTATACTATAAATACATTTTATACAGCTATAATAGGCCTACATGATTTTATGAATTATACTCGATTTTTAATTTCTCACTTATAGTCGTGATCTGACACATGAGATTCTGTTGCCTCAAGACAACGACACCAAAGCCGATTTTAATTATTTTGATTTTAGATAATACAGGGTGACTGTTGAGCATAAACAATTTAAAGCTGTGATTGATCGTTGATTTCTGTGCAGGTTCATCAAGTACTTCACTCTTTGTCCGCTGTCTACAAAATTGTATAAAGTAGGTGGATCGGGGCAATAAACAGGCGCATTTTGGAACACGCATCATACTTTTTAAATGACAAAACTTGAACCTAAAGCCACAATGTTTCATAGACGTATGATTGCTTTTATGTACATAGAATTTAGGACCTATAGATCTAGATCTCATATCTTGCGTTTAGCTTAACAATCTGGATCCTCCTTGGGGAAAATGTTCTTCGAGGGACTACGAGTTTTTCAACTCAACCGACCGATTCACAACGGCCAAGTGTCATCTGGAATGCAAAACGAATTCCGTTTTTGCCAAGTGTGGCTGCAAAGACGTCTACATGCCAGGTCGGTTGATGCCAGGCGGCAGGCGCGGATCCAGGGGGGGTGGGCAATCCGGCCATGACCACCCATTTAGAATTTTTTTTAAATTTTCGACCAGTTATTCTGGATCGGAATGTTGACGTCCCCCCGTGAGTAGTTTTGTAGGCCCCTCCCCACGAGGTCCATATTTATTTTGGGGGGGAAAATGTACGGTTTTTCTGAGAAATTGTATCATTTTGCCCTACGAGATTTCGACTTAATGACTAAATAAAATAAGGCCACCAACTATATTGTTGAAAAAAGTCATCAGATTTTTGGGCGACCAAAGACGAAATTTTCTCCCTGTCCAAAGACCGAAACATTTGCACCCCCTTCGAAAATTTATGTATCCGCCCCTGGTTTGATGCAGCCCAGTTTAGCATTTTCTTAATCCACCAACCAGGTGATCTCTTTCTAATATTTAAGTATATTCTTTATCAATCATTTGCCTGTCACACATTGATAAACGTAGGCCTACGTCTAATAAACAGGTTTACTATAAAAACCGTGCACATCCGCGATAAGATCTTTAAAATAAGGCATTTCAAAGCATTGCAACTTTGCTATGGAAAGCCCAGGTACGTAACTAGGATTTTTCGTTTGGAGGGGGCTTAAGCCTTGAGCATGACCAGTGGCGGCGCCCGGATTTTCGTTTTTTGTTGGGGCTGGATTTTCGTGAAAAATTTTCCGTTTGGGCCGCGAAAATTTCTGACGACTTTTATTTTTAGTCGTCGACCAAAAATCCGACGAAAATTTTCTATTTCCGCCACCAAAGTTTCTGACGACTTTTTTTAGTCGTCGACCAAAAATCCGACGAAAATTTCTTATTTCCGCCGCCAAAATGTTTGACGATTTTTTTTTTAGTCGTCGACTAAAAATCCGACGAAAATTTGGGAGGCTTCAGCTTCGTTTTGGGGCTTAAGCCCCCCAAGCCCAACGCTAGTTACGTCACTGGGTAAGCCAGCGGCCAGCATTGCCAGAAACGACCCCAGTAACTCTTTCCAAATAGTTTTTCAATTTTAAATATACTTTATATATGTTTTTCTTTCTTAGGACCCGTTAATGTTTGTTCATTGGAAGATTACCTATCCTGTGTCGATCACTGGAATGGTGAGAAAAGCGTTTCAGTCTATTTTCATCGTTTTAGCTGCTTTTCAGTTGTAACGATGCAACGTTTGTAGTCTTGCAAAACGTCTTTTCACGTGAGAAATATAGGTCTAATAAAGCAGTGGTTCCCAACCCATGGCCAGCGGGCCAAAAGTGGCCCGTCAGGCCTCCAAAAATGGCTCTCATCTCTCAAAGAATTAACAAAAATATTTTAGAAAATTGACAATTTGGACAGGATATAACTGTTATAACACATAATTATTTTCTATTACACGTTATTTTATTTTGACGTCTATAAATAACATCAAACATTACAATTTGATTCAATTATTAACATTTTATATGCTTCTAATTAATTAAAGTCTAGCCTTGTGGCCCCTAATGTCCTTCAATTAAGAAAAAGTGACCCTCGTGTCCTTACACTTAGAAGAAGTGACCCGAAAGTCAAAAAAGGTTGGGAACCACTGTAATATAGCCTACCGCTGTGAAGTGAGAAGTGAACCTTTCGGTGCACTGTTCAGGACCCTAGAATTCGGCAACTGCTGTCTCAAGAATCGAGGGGCAGAAGATGACATACATACATACATATGCAAAGAGATTGCGACATAACTTTAAGAGGCGACATGGAAACAAAAAGCTAAGTCAACGAAAGATTCCAGTGACATTGTTCTCAGGTCACGTGGGGTCAGTTGTGTCTGGGTTTGAAAGCACTCACGGACAAACTCCAAGATATTCAAGAGTGATTGAGTAATGAGTATTGATAAGTTTTTAGCTAAGACTTAATTGAAATTCTCGACATTGCCTACAGTGGTACAGCGACGTGTCCACCAAGAACGATCACTCCAATTTTTTCTCAGGTAGGCTACGGTACGATGTGTTATCGTCGTCATTAAACCAATAAAAAATAAATAATATCTTGGTCAAAATAACGGATGAGAAATTATTCATCATTAGCTTCATTCTTTCTGATGTTAAACATTGTGACTAACCTACTTTATATGTTCTGCTTTTTCTTATTGCATTGATGCACTGTGTTTTTTATCAGTTAATATTAATAATCAATATAATAATCTTCACAGTGCAAAGGCTCTGCAATTGTCCGGACGAGTGTCTTGTCCTTTCATACGCAACTGCATTGTCAGAATCCCAACTCTCTGGAGTCGGTTTGGCGAATATCCTGCAAAATACAGACAGCATACGGGAGAGTTACTGGCACAGCCTGGAAATCGCTAATAGAGTAGACGACGTAGAACTGACGCAAACCATCTCTGATCTGGAGTCAGTGATTTTCAGTCATGGACAGGTGAAGACTCTGATCTTTCAGAACATTCTAAATCCGGCAACTTCTGTGACGAACTTCGTCTTGAGGTTAGTCGGCAAATTAATGGAGGTTGTGAGAACCGATACCGACTCCAATCAGCGTTTCTTAAACAATTTCCAAGACTGCATCAGCGGTAACGTCAGCTTCTTGCTTCAAAGTATTTCAGATCAGTTAAGTTACATGAGTCAAGATATTCTAAGGTTGACGAACTCTGCGAACGTGACAACTGAGCAATATGCGAACCTAATAGTTGGACTTGAGCAGATGAATGCAACGATATCAGCAGTGAATGATTTTCTAAACAGATTGTGTCCAGACAATTTCAATCCAAAGAAATGTTCAAGCGTTGTTGACAATATAAACGATATGATAAATGACGCGCTTGCTCTGATGTCCTTGCCAATATGCCCCCCTACTGTAAAAACGACCAGATCCACTACTCCAGCTTTCGTTTTCAGTTCGAGTTCTCCTGCATCTTCAGCATCTACGCCATCCACCACAAGATCCACAAAATCTCCCACCACCAAAAGCCCAGCACCATCCTGCGATAAACGCAACGAAGAAGATCGATTATCCTCAATGACTCAAAACCTGACGGATATCCAACTGAGCATTTCTGAATTCCTGAGCTGCATGACAAAATACTCAGACGGGTTGGAATCTTTTCAGTCCTTCCTCAATTCTATCGATCAGACTGTGGCAACGGTCGACATGGCGGGTACAACACGTTCTCTGAACATTCTTTTGGAGGATGCAATCTGGTTAGAGGATCTGATGGTTGCATATCAAAACGGAAGTCTAACGAAACGCAAGCTTTCGAATGAATTTCTACTTCAGTCGAACAGCAGATTGTTACTTCACATCAACGATGCTTTGTCTGGTATCGAGACTTCAGTTCTATCGGATGTGACGTCCGTCATAAACGTCATCGAATCGAGGATCATTTCTGTCTATCCTCAGCTAATCGCGTACTTCTATAATCTGCGGACATTTATGGCATACAATGACACAACTATCGATAGTTTTGCCAGGGAAATTCTTTTGTGGAGAAGTCCGATTCCGATGCTTCATGATAAAACAGTGAGTTAATGTTGATTTAATCTATCCATGTCCATTTTGTCGCTTCATTATCTCACAAAAGAGTCTGCTGCTAAAATTTAATGATCATACTGCTTGTAATTCCAACAATTTAACGACATCTTCATTTCATTTCGAGAATTTATATAGCGCCTCTTCAATAAAGCTGCTCAGAGGTGCTCCCAGCCCAGCCACAGCTAAAAAAGTAGAAATTGAGCGACATATGAAAGGTAGGTGAATTTAGCCTAGGCATAAGTCGCAAGGTTAGTGGGAGGTCATTCCAGATATCGGGACCCCCAACAGAAAAGGTTCGGCGTTGTCTGATAGAAGTGCGAGCTCGAGGAACCAAAGGCTCCCCCTTTGTCGCAGTGGGGCGCGATGGTGCAGTGGTGGCGTTCTGTGCCTTGGAGCTGGAGGTTCCAGGTTCAAATCCTACTCAAGTCGCCTCGTAGGGACCTTGGCAAGTCCTGCACTCGACATTTCTCAGTGCATCGGCGGGAACTAAGATTCAGGCCCGCGCTGTGGTCAGAAGCGACTCTGAGGAGAGAGCTTTAAAGGGCGCAATATAAATGCGTGAAATATTACTGTGGAGCCGACGTGCAGATAAGTTCATTAAGTTTTAGTAAATGCGAACTTCCGCGAACTTTGTCTTTCAGTTGGAGCAGAGAATCAAAATTGTTATAGAATTGGTGCGGTTATAACTTATTAAAATATGAAAAAACTTGAGAGTCTCTAGATTGAACATAATTCTTTGCCAAATGACAATCGGTCATCCTACAATTTCAGCTATGCTTGAAAGATGGACTAAGTCCATAATTTATTTGTTCCATCTTCTGTTTGTTATCATTCGCTTGCATTTGCCTTAATACTTGTGGTACGTGTTTGCAGTGAAGACCTTTGCTACCGTGATTAACAAATGAGTTTTTATGCCTGTGTCTTTGTGCAGATGGTTGAGTTTCAGTTTACATCCGATCAACTCGAACAGGTGCTCGGAGTTGAAATGATTATTGCTTCGCTTGTCAGCCCATCTGCAACTATCGTTCCGATGCTTGTTCGTGCTTACAATGCGCCTCTGAAGCAATCGCTGACCAATGTCCAGGCAGAGCTGCGCGCAACACAACAGGAGGTCATCGATAGCGTCAATACTCTTAACCAGCAGCTGACCATATTCAACGATTCTACTTTCATCGAAGATGGCTTTGTCATGTACGAATACAACATGGAAAACACCAATACGTATTCAAAGAAAATTTCTATAACGCTGAGAACTTCAGACGCTACAGAATCATTGCAGTTATTTCTGACTTAATTTAAACTGATCTTTGCAATAATTATGAGAATATTCGTTAGTCATGAGTCTAATAATAATAATTGTTTCCTGTCGTAAAATTTAATGTCGGTCTATGGATTTGTTTAGGAGGAATTTCCTGGAAGTCGACATATTTTACGGAGAACTGAGATATCGAACCATTGAACAGACGACTGGATATGACATGGTTCAGTTCCTAAGTGAGTCCATTAATTAAATCTATTTATACTATTTGGATGACTCAATGTTTCAGTTTCCACAGCACAGCTTCACCAACTTAAGATAATTGTTTGTATGCGCACTTGTTATAGCGCCCCTTCAAGCTCCTTCTACTCAGAGGCGCTCCCGAATGCAGAGCGGACACTGCATCGGAGTTTCACGCCGAAGCGCTGAGCAATTGTGAGTGAAGGACTTGCCCAAGGTCCTTACGCGGCGAGGTGGATTCGAACCTCGAACCTTCCGGCTTCAAGGCAACGACGCCACCACTACACCACCGCGCCCCATAATGGGAGGGAGGGCGATAGGAAGAAGGGAGGAAAGGGGAGGGTGTGGTAGGAAGCGGGGGCGTGGGAGGGGAGGGAGGACAGGGAGTGGGAGGGAGTGGAGTGAGAGGGGGCAGGGGAGGGGGTGGAAGTGGGTAGCAGGTGGTGAAGGGAGGGGGTGGGGAGGAGTGGAGGGAGGGAATGTGGCGAAGTGAGGGTGGGGAATTAGGGGATTGGCCGGGAACGCGGCGAATCCTAAAATTCCCGGGCAATGCCGGGTAGCACGTTTCCATTTGCTAGGGTCGTAACGGCGTAGACTGAGTTAATGCCCAAACATTCCATGTGACTCATCATTAATATTCATGATCTATAGTCTCGGGAGAAGTCACGGGCGTAGTCAATGCATAAACATACCACGTGACCAGCATCAATATTGGTAGCCTTTTGAGCAGACGATGTTTTCCGTATATCGGAGTATCTCAAGTATCGCTTTCTTTCCGCATATAAGAATTTGTTAAATAGAAGTTATTTTTGGTAAAACATCAAAATCATGGCCTGCAAGTGTATTTTGACAATCGTTCGAGATGTACTACCATTATTTTCCTGCAACTTTTTACAAGAATTTAACGAAAAGCGATACTTTATTATATATCGGGTATAAACAAAACTAGATGTTTATGCATTAGCCTCCCCGACCATAGATCATGAATATTAATGATGAGTCACATGAAAAGTTTGGGCATTAACTCAGTGTATGCCGTTACGACCCTAGCAAATGGAAACGTGCTGCCCGGTAGGCCTACCCCAGCTAGTATATTAATAAAACAACGCTTCCGTTTGATGCATACCGCCGTGTACAATCTCTACACCGTGCTACCCTTTCTTAGACAGGAAGGAAAATATGACAATGGTCAGAGTTTAAGGTAGCGAACATTCATAGGCAATATATTAAATGTTTGTTGAATTTCTTCAGGTGATTTCGGCGGATGTTTTGGACTGTTCCTCGGAGGAAGCATTCTTTCCTTCTTTGAGATTCTGGATCTAATCATCTACAACCTCATCGGCAAGTTATCAAGAAAGAAGATTAGCATGACGAAAAGGATCAATGTTGATCCTACGTCAGAAGTCCAAGATTCCCGTCCACTTTCTGCAGCTAAAGTTCATCCTCTTCCGGTTTACGGCGGTCCACCTGTGGACTCAGGTCAATTTGAATGAACACTTTGCTAGAACATCATGTTTTTAAAACTCAACTTTCAATTTATTAATGCTTAATTGCACTTGAACTTTATTTTAGACATTGCTCTCGACATTATTTTCTAGTCTTTTGTGATTTAAATGCATAAATGCTTATCCACATTGTATCGGCCGTGGCTATGTAAACATGCGTATCGATGTCGCTTTTCCACAGTGTTCATTTCTTATTCTAGTCTTTTGTGATTTAAATGCATAAATGCTTATCCGCATTGTATCGGCCGTGGCTATGTAAACATGCATATCGATGTCGCTTTTCCATAGTGTTCATTTCTTATTTTAGAACTTTTATGTGTAGCATACGTGCATGAGAGCGTCTTAATTTTCCTTGTGCGCCGCCTTTTGACAGCTATTTACAGTTTGCCGTTCCCCAAATGAATACTTTTAATCTAAAGCAGAATCGATTAGACTTTGATTTTTGTCCGGGGAAATAATCTTACGGCTGGATAAATATTAGTCCAAAGAGTAGATACAGGAATGGAGCGAATTTACGAATTGTCATCAATCTCTGGATGACAACTTGACCCAAAAAATTCATCGGTTTGAACGCATTGATGTTGTGAAACTTTTAAATAAATTTGCTTGATTTCTGCTTTTAAAGTAGTTTACTATCACTAGGCAACTTGATAGACAGATCGAATGGTTTCCTGAATCAACGGTCGACAGTGCCTGTTGACCCCGCACTGCGTGCATAACAACGACGCGTACACATCACATCTTACTATCTCTTGCATTGAACCATTCTCCTGGAACCATCAATCTTTAGCAACTCTAGAAATGCTTTGTTACAGATCTTAAGTCGCAGAGTTTGAAATCTGTGCGATTGTCTTCCTGAATGCTCTTCGAGTTTCTTTAATGTGCTTGAAGTAGTTATGTGACAGATGCATAAATAGCTTCAACCGAGTATAAATAATTATCTACCTACATAGGCTAGGTACTATCTGGATTTCTACGGACTACAGATTGGTTTCATTATTATTCGCTTATTATTTATTGCGCACAATCAATAATTATTCTGTTGATACAATCATGAACAAGTCATTTCAACTCCGAGCACCTGTTCGAGTTGATCGGAGGAAAACTGAAACTCAACCATCTGCACAAACACACAAGCAGGAAACGCATTTGGTTATCACTGCAAACATGTATTAAATTAAATGCACAGTAATGATATCAAACAGAAAATGGAACAAATAGGCCTAGTTTAATTGACCTATTTATCGGCTACAGTGTTTAACCCTCGGGCTACCAAGGGGGGTGCGGTTCTCCTAGGTTTTTTCAATCAAACTTGTTTCGTATGGAATAATTTTTTGGTAGACGGTTCATTTACACATATTTTGAGGTAAAATTTGGGATGGTACCCCATACATTTATTATTATTATTATTATTATTATTATTATTATTATTATTATTATTATACAGTTCAAAAGTTACACCCGATATACCCAAGGTACCGGGGTGCATACCACGCGCACCCCTTAGCTTTTTGACTATATCTTTTCCGTCATTTATATGGTGGAGAAACAAAATATACCATTCTATAGAGGGAATGTAGGACTGCATTAGCATGCTAAACAATTTGTCTTTTGATAACCGGATGTACTCAAGATAAATTAAAATGTATGAAAATAGGTACTTTTCATAAAATGTTTATGTTTTTAGACTATAACGTATACAAAACTTATCTTTAAAGAGCAATAAATTATTCTATTCTGAAGTAGGAATGTAGGGCTATTTTTTCCATGCTAATTAAATGCGTATTTTGCTAACAGGATATACTAACAATATAAAAAATGTGAAAAATTATTTATATTACAACACTAATCGATAATTTTGCGTAAACGTTTGCATGCAGCTAATAAATTTATATTAGCTGAAATAGATATTGAAGATGAATAGCCTACATACATACATACATACATACATACATACATACATACATACATACATACATACATACATACATACATACATACATACATACATACATACATACATACATACATACATATAAACACACATGTTCAAAACACACACAATCTGTTAGTTTGTTCATGCATAAGTACACGTTTGTGAAATCGAAGGGTCTCCTTGTAAGAAATTGTATAACTTCGAGCTACATTCATATAATTATTTTAAACTTTAAAATACCATTTTGTGCAGAAATGAATGCTCTACCATTGGTGTATTACAAGTTATGATATCTCAAACCAAACCCAAAATCCAGTGGGCTGGTAACCGTCCTCTTGGTAGTCCATGCCACAACAAGCTCGGTAACTTTAGGATTAAAGTAAATGACCTATCCTTCAGAAATACTCGGGCCAACCATGATCATTTGGAAATTTTCGGAATTCATCGAATGACACGATAATCATACAAGAATGGGATTCACTATTCACGCGAATCGAGTAAATAAAGTATGTTGTTCTTTTCACTCGCAACATATGTCGCTTTAATAGCTTCCTAAATTTGAACATGGAATTCGCTATCGGGAGATGCTGAGATTGAAAAAAGTCCCTATGCTTTCCTGAAAAATATTAAATAAAAGTTTTTAATCAAGGAAGACGGTTTATGGTAATAATAAAAGCTATTAGCTTTTCCTGGCTTTCAACATAATAACTAGTAGTGCCTCAATTGTTGCTCATCCATCTGATTATGGTCTAGACGCGTACAACTAAATTAATCTACCGATTCAACCTATAATATTCCTTTTAATGCTTCAATCTGACACACCGCAGAACGATTACAAGTACATGTTATACGAAATACGGCCCACTGTATAGCACGACACGCAGTTCGGCTTTACAGCAGTGGGTTCGGTAACTTAACTAATGGCCTAAGTACCGGATCACTTCTTATCGGCCAAGCCAGAAGTGGGAGGGGCTATCTTTATTTTTAGCAGAACCCGAGTCAAGCAACACAACAGCAAAGCGCCATGCGGCAGCTAACATAAATTTTAATAAATTAATGCCCTGAGCGAGGCTTGAACCCGGGTCGCGCGGACGACTCTCAGCTTAACGGCCAGCGCTCTCTCCACTGAGCTACGGGACCCCCAAAAACCTTCTCCTTGTGCCTCGAAGATCAGCCGGACGTGAGTCATCTCCCACCAGTGGTGGCGCTGCTCATCGGTCTCGTCAACGTGTTGGCGCACGCTGTCAGATCTGTCTGTCTGTCTGTCTCTGTATGTCTGTCTCTGTCTGTCTGTCTGTCTGTCTGTCTGTCTGTCTGTCTCTCTCTCTCTCTCCCCCTACACTATCGACGCAACTTGGTTCCAGATACTCTGAACATCGATCCATGTCATTCGTCAGCAGCAGCTGCTGTCGACGAGTGTGCTCGCGCCCGTCAATGTGCCCGCCAATGATGACTCTTTCAGTTTGAACTGTGTGCATTATTTTGTTAGATGATGTAATCCTGTATTGTAATTGCATTTAACATTGTTAACCACCGCATAGAGAGCCTCTGAGTGTACAGACCCTAGCTATAATTATTGAAGAGATACAATACATGTATATATATACATTCAGAATGAATGAGAATGAATGCCGTATTTAAAGAGCATTAATTTAGGAAAGGACATTTAGACATGTTTTCTGGCTATGCATTTATTTGATCAGCAGGAGACTCGATTAAATGTTTAATGACCAGTACGAAAACATGACAATAATAATTCGGTGCCGCAGACAATGGCTTTGACGATTAAACTACGTTTAGGGCCTACCTGCTACCGACCAATGCTTCTAACCCAATGTTAAAATTGTTATATTGTCAAATTATGAAATATACTTTATTTTGACAATAGCATTTAATTTAACGATATGTTCAATCATTCTGCGTTATTCTGTCTGTCCGCCATTGATAGTTCTTTCTCGAATCTCCTTCTGACTCCGACTGTTTCCCTACTCTATATTCCAACAGACTGGTTCCCTACTATACTACAAAAATATGATGTTATATTGATTCCGAGTAGACCTTTAATAATTTTACTAAATGCCGCAGGCCAGCAGGCTCTGGAGCTAGAAACGCCGTTCATGAATGGATGTCGTAAAGCAGGGACCGATCAACTCGGCAACCGCTCGTCATTACCAGTGTCAGTCCAAAGCCTGGGAAAAAGAAGAGGGCGACATTAATCATCTTTGATACGACACAGTGCCGTCAAGCAGCAACAAGCAGAGGCTGGTCTGTGTCCGTCTAACGTCTCTCTGTGTTTTGTTGATCGCTCTTTGCGGGCATATATACATTGCGATTTGATTTGAATTGATAATCGAATCGATGTTTCGGGTGCCACGACAACGGCGCTATAGAAGAATGATTTCAAGAACCTGGAAATTCATTATTACGATATTTTATGAAAACTGACTATTATGAAGATGACGTAATTCGTTGCGTCGCTAATAATTATAGTTTCGAATAATTTGTTCAGAGATATTTGCTCATTTTTGCTAGTGGCAACGTTGAAGCAATAATTATCCATTTGCATGTGGGCCCTGTGGGGCCCCTTAAAGTGCGGTATCCTGTTTGTTGAACGTGCCTTTATCCGCCTCGGTGTATGCATATAAAGTGAAGCTCAGAAATTCAGACTTAGGCTAGTGCATTATTAAAAAATAGGCATACCCATTTTCTCAATTTCCTGTTTTGCATTTTCCAAGCTCTTTCTTACAAAAATGCAACCAACAGGATTGTGTTCACCTATACTGCACTTCCGTATGTGTTAGTCGTTTCAAATTAACTTCTATTTGCTTTGCTTTGAACATTGACACTACATGTAGCAGGTATGTTTATTTCTACTAGATGATTTTCTTTGTTTTGGTTTCAGTGCACTAAGAACATTTAGAACACAAAAGAACATGTAGAGTCATTAACTAAAGTCGAGTTACTTTGCTTTGAACATTGCTCAGGACACTTGATAAGAACTAGAATCACTTTACTGTTTGGTCATATCATAAATGTTTCAATTATTATATGCTTTTTTCCACGATTGGGATAGAATGGTTTTTTCACCCGGATACTTTATAGGGACCCAGTATATTCCATACCCCAGATAGCTTTAAAAGGTATAGACTTGCATGCACCATTCAGGTCCATTACCGGTATATCGATGTTATGAAGCGAGTGGAGGAGAAAGCAAACGACGACTACAGCTCTCAAAATCAATATAGCCTACATACTGTAGCATATATAGGCTACTCAATAAAATTTTGATGAGAGGACCAGATCCATTGTTTGGCATTTATAGCATTATACGGACACTAAAGTGGAATAAATAGAGACATTGTCAGAGTCGTTCTCTGCGACATCGATGAACAGAACGCATCAATCTAATATTATGGTCAGCACGCTGTCAATGCGTTGGTAGGCCTACTGGCAAAAGAGTTGATTAAAACAAATTAACTTCTATTTAATGCTTCATGTTAAATGCTATAAAAAAAATGTCGTTGCAGGCCTATAATAATTTATGACAGACCTCTGCATGACAGCGCACAAAATGCTAATCGTAAGCACATAATAATTATGATAATGCAGATGATATGCCTTCGTTGGTTGCAGTTCTACGAGCTATAATATTATTTTTAGCGACGCAACGAATTACGTCATCTTCATAATAATCAGTTTCCATAAAATATATCGTCCTAATGAATTTCCAGGTTCTTGAAATTATTCTTCTATAGCGCCGTTGTCATGACACCCGACACATCGATTCGATTATCAATTCAAGTAAAAAATGGCAATGGATTCCAGCAAAGAGCGATCAGCAAAACACAGAGAGACGTTAGACGGACACAGACCAGCCTCTAGATGTCGCCTCCTCTTTTTCGCAGGCTTTGGACTGACACTGGTAAATTGGTAATGTTAGAAACTACTGATCTTAATATTCGCAGCTTTCCACATGCTCCCATTCGAATGCATTGATGTTGTCTCATTTTCGCTAGGAAAATGCAACACTTCCGGAAAATGCGGTATCCTCGAAACTGTGGGCCCGGTTGCTGTATCACTCGTAGCACACTAATGTCTTAATGCGTAGATGCATGTAGATGCATATGCACATGTGTATAATTATGCATAGGCCTAATATGTGTATACGCTGGTCTCCGGTTTGTGCGGTTCGGGTGCTTGGAGCGGGTTCTACGCACGGCTACACGCTTTATTGGTCGTATCCCGTAATTTGATCATGTAACTGATTACATGCGGGATGCCCTGCCAGGGCTGTTTTTAAGGAAATTTTAGAACTGCACAACTTCTTCTTTCCTTTTCTATATTCCATAGTAAATTACTTCTAATCGGAGGACAATGACTTCTTTGCTAGTTTCAACTCTAGTACAGAAGTGCTTCTACAACAGCGCGCATCCATTTAGATCTGCACATTTGTGCACAGCTGGACATTAAAAAGAACCATATGTCCTGCATTGGCTTCCTACCTCACGGCGAATAATATGCCGGGTCTCTGATTTCGTATGGCAGTGCCTCGGTTCCTGCATAGGCTATTAGCAAGAGCTCTGTGTTCCTACTTTGGTTGTGCAGGGACGTTGAGATCTACGTTCTTCCACTCTGGTTGAATTCCTCATATCTCAAAGCGAACCGATCTTAGACAGCTTTCTCTGCGATTAGCCCCATGGAATGGAATGGGCTTCCAGTCTATGCGTCTTATGCCAAGGGTTTGCTGAGATGCGTTTTATTGCAGCCTTAAAACACTTATTTTCGGTCGATGTTGGGTCGGGAGCGCTCCTGAGTAGTAACCTTTCAGGGCGCTATATAAATAATATGCAGACATGTACAGGCCGGTCAGGAGAGACCGGTGGAGAGAGTCGGAGGAGAGAGCGTGGGACACATACGGGCATTGACCCAGGTTGTTCTTCATGCCTCTCTCCCAATATTCTCTTCAATCAGACAAGGTGGTCTAGTTGCTCCAAGATGTTAATGGTATGGAGCAGACCAGCTGATCGAACCTGTTGAAGCTGGGCAACATGGCGCGAGACAGACTCAGACAGAGTGGCGTCGGACTCCTACGGGCATTGAGCCTAAGGATATTGATATACCTAATAAATATCCATAATGAATGAATTAATGTGCGTATGTGCATGGACATGCATACGGATAATCTTATATATATATTTCAGTAAGTCTGTGTGTTTATTTGTTGGTTTGATTGCTTGATTGTTTGTATGTTTGATTGTTTGTTCGCGATGCACGGCCACAGTTTTGAAGCAATCGACTCCAATCCTTCGCAGGGGGTCGGGGTCGACCCGACACAGGTTATTGGGGGGTCGGCGAATCTCTGTCACCATAGGGGGCCAGGGTGGGGGTGGCAAAACCCCTCATTTTCCCTACTTTTTCAGCCGTTGCCATGCATAGTTTCACACTTATTCACCTGAAACGTTGCAACTGCACAGATTTTTATACGGGCCACCAAACACACACCTAGGCCCGAAGGGCCGAGGTGTGTGTTTGGGGTGAAGGGGGTGAGGGGGGGGTGGGGGAAGAAAGTTTTTTCCCGAAAACCTAAATTTCACGGGTGGCTTACCGGTGGAGGTCGTAGTGTGGAGGGTGTCGTGGGCTGTGGTGGGGGGGGGGGGTGAGGGCTGGGTGGGGGTGGTTGGAGTGGGGGTGGTTTGGGGGTGAATTTTTTCCCCGAAAACTAAAATTTCCCGAGTGGCGTACCGGTGGAGGTTGGAGTGTGGTGGGTGTCGTGGGGTGTGGTGTGGGTAGGGTGGGGGGAAGGGGTGGAAAGTGGAGGGTGGTAGGGAGGGGAGAAATTGGGGTGGGGCGGGGAAGAAAATGCCAGCGCTTTTGCCAGTCCGGATTTCACGGGTCGCGTACCGGTTGAGGTCGGAGTGTGGTTGGGTGTGGTGGAATTTTGTGGGGGAGGGTGGGGTGGTGAGGAATGGGGGAGTGGGGGTGATTGGGGGGTGAAATTTTTTCCTGAAAACCAAAATTTCACGGGTGGCTTACCGGTGGAGGTTGGAGCACGGTGGGTGTCGTGGGCTGATGTGGTGTGGGGTGGGGGCTGGGGTGGGAAGTGGAGGGTGGTAGGGGTGGAATTTTTTCCCCCGAAAACCAAAATTTCACGGGTGGCGTATCGGTGGAGGTTGGAGTGTGGTGGGTGTCGTGTGGGGAATGGTGATGTGGGGGTAGGGGGTGAAGGTGTGGGGGTTGGGGAAGAATTTTTTTACCCAAAACCAAAATTTCACGGGTGGCGTACCGGTGGAGGTTGGAGTGTGGTGGGTGTCGTGCGGTGTCGTGTAGGGGGTGGGAGGATGTGGGGGTAGGGGGTGGGGAGTGGGGTGGGGAAGAAAACTTTTCCCGAAAATCTAAATTTCACGGGTGGCGTACCGGTGAAGGTCGGAGTGTGGTGAGGTGTCGTGTGGTGGTCGTGGTGGGGATGGAAGGATTGGAGAGGGGAAGAAAATTTTTTTGGGGTATGAGGAAGGGAGGGATTGGCCGGGAACGACCGAATCCCGAAATTCCCGGGCAACGCCGGGTGCCCCAGCTAGTCATTAATACAACTCTGGGTGTGGTCGACAACTAATTTTATGTTTAATCTATATCTATAAAGAAGGACTTGACTATGTATGTATGTATGTATGTATGTATGTATGTATGTATGTATGCATGTATGTATGTATGTGACTTTGTCCAGAATGCACGCTCACAGTTTTTGAGCTTTTCACTCCAAACCCTCACTACTGTGTAGGTCTCGGCACGAGACGCTAAGTCGAGGGGTTGGCGATTCTCTACCACCATAGGGGCCAGGGTGGGGGGCGAAACCCCCAATTTTTTTTCAAAAAAACGCAGCTTTTTTTAGAAATGTTTTTTTCTAGATAGAGGGCCATCAGAACCACCCGGATCAGTGGTTTGTTAATCTCTACCACCATGGGGGCCAGGGTGCGGGGGGTCAAAAACACCAATTTTTGCTATAAATTTGCATTCGCTTGCAACGTATAAAAGCAGTGATTTTATCCGTTTAAAAGGTGTCTAAGGTCAACTCTGTTGCCAGGACGGATTTCACGGTTCGCGTACCGGTGGAGGCGAGGTGGGGAAGGGGGTGGGATGGTGGTGTGGAGGAGTGGGGTGGAGTGGGGGGTTGGCGAAGTGGGGTGTCGAGGGGTGGGGTGGAGGGGGTCGGGGGTGGGTGGGGTGGAGGGGTGGGATGGGGTGGGGGTGGTGGGGTGGGGGTGGCGGGGGGGTCGAGGGGTGGGGGTTGGGGTGGAAGAGTGAGGTGAGAGTGAAGTGTGATGGGGTAGAGGGATGGAGTGGGAGGTGGGGTTGGGTGGAGTGGGGGTAGGAGGGTGGAGGGGGTGGGGTGGAGGTGGAATGGGGTGGAAATTTTCGTCAAACCCAAGTTTCTCCGGTGGTGTAGGCTACCGGCAGAGGTCGGAGTGTGGTGGGGTTGCGGCCGAAGCGGATCGAATCCTAAATTTCCCGGGCAACGCCGGGTACCCCAGCTAGTATAATATAACGAAGTAAAATTTAACGATATTTGCTTCTCTGAATAATAATTATGTCGTAATTCTCTAAATCACTTGAAACCCAATTAAAGCGCAACGTTTTTTCAGACGATAGACTGATAGCAGTGTTTTATAGGCCAATAGCATTTATCTACAAAAATAAAGAGAAGATTCTGTATGTGTATGTGTGTCTGTCACTCTGTGTGTCTGTCTGTATGTGTGTCTGTTTGACCGGGATGCATTTCCACGGTTTTTGAGCTTTTCACTACAAATCTTCACTACTGTGTTGGTCTCGGCATGAGGGGTTGGCGAATCTACGCCAATGTTAGGACCATGGTGAAGGGAAGCAAAACCCCAAAATATTTCCTTTAAAACGCAGCCATTGATCTCAAACTTTCCACCTAGACAGAGCGCCTTCAGGACGACCCAGTGGATGGTTTGGCGAATCTCTCCCACCATGGTGGCCAGGGAGGTGCGAAAACACTCATTTTCTTTGTTTCACCGGGATGCATTTCAACAGTTTTTGAGCTTTTCACTCCAAACTTTCATTACTGTGTCGGTTTCGGCATGGCACACCCGGTGGACGGGTTGACAAAGCTCTACAACCATGGAGGCCAAGGTGGGGGCGAAACCCCTAATTTTCGCTATTTCCCTGGCATGCATTTCAACGGTTTTCCAAAAAAACTTTTCACTCAAAACCTTCTCTACTGTGTCGAAGTAGGGTGGAGTGAGTGGGCGTAAGGGTGGGTCTGATGGGCCGTGTGGGTTGGGTGGATTGGGGTGGGGTGGGGACAGGTGATTGTGGTGGGGTGGGTGGGGTTGGGTGGGGTGGGGAGCGGGCCGTTGGGGAGCCGGCAATGAGGGTGGAAAGTAAGGAATTGGCCGGGAGTGGGGCGAATCCTAAATTTCCCGGGCAACGCCGGGTACCCCACCTAGTTCATAATAATTATGCAGAGGATGCCTGTCTTTGCAGAGGACATTAATATTTATGATTCTGTTGATGATTGGCATCAACCCGCAGGAGAGTCGATTAACCGTTGGATGACGAAAACGGAGAAACAAAGCAATTCGATGTCGCGGACAATTAATGGCTTTGACAATTTAATTATTTACACAGACAAGGACCGAACCCCTTCCCTAAAATTCTACACAAAATTGCTTCAAAGGATTGTCATATCCTGGAGTAGGCTTTGTTGGTTGAAAGCTGTTCAGAAGTTGACGTCGTTAGGCAGGGACACAAATCTTTCGAATTCTATGCAAGAGAGACAAAGAAGAGAATCATGAGCGTCGCAGTCTTGCAACAAGAAAGCACTCTTGAAGAGAAGAGGATCTTGAAGAAGAAAGGTGTATAACATTTCTACAGTCATATTTATAAGAAACATCGATTAAGATTCACTGGACAGATAGAATCGTGTTGAACTAGAAAGTAAATACGATCTATTTATAGGTTTTCATGCCAGTGTTTCGAAAAATGTTTGGTGACTTCTTTGTGGTAGCCTATAGAACGCTCCTCAATCAACAATCCTCAATCAACAATACTCAATAAAGAGTTGTCAATCGACAATACCCAATCAACAATACTCAATCAACAACACTCAATCAACAATACTCATTCAACAATACTCAATCAACAATACTCAATCAACAATACTCAATCAACAATACTCAATCAACAATACTCATTCAACAATACTCAATAAAGAGTTGTCAATCGACAATACTCAATCAACAATACTCAATCAACAACACTCAATCAACAATACTCAATCAACAACACTCAATCAACAATACTCAATCAACAATACTCATTCAACAATACTCAATCAACAATACTCAATCAACAATACTCAATCAACAATACTCAATCAACAATACTCAATCAACAATACTCATTCAAAAATACTCAATCAACAATACTCAATCAACAATACTCATTCAACAATACTCAATCAACAATACTAAATCAACAATGCTATTGCAGGCTCCTCACTACACGGACCCTAACAACGGTTGGTTGTCACAGAGTCAAATATAATCTTTTACATGACAATCAAGTGGTTGGCAACATTATTAGATTACAACACTGCTTGTGGTGCAAAACTTATGATTATTGTTGAAGAGTGTTTTTTTACAGAGGAACTTGATGAGCGAACGGAAGAAACTGATTACGGTCGTCCGTGGCTGATCCTGTTGTCTGAATTCGCCACAGGTACAACCGTCCACGGACTCAAATTCCTTGCTGAACCATCGAAGTTTCTCTGCAGGAAGTAAGTCTCTTTGATCGGCAACTATATAGTATATAATCCCATCTTGAACTGACACAGAACTCGGTATTGTAGCTGCCAGTTAATGCAGAGATACTTTACGAGAAAATGAGTCAGACGCTTACAGTTGCCGGAAAAAAACTTTAAAAAAACATCTCTAGAACCCGAAATGCACTCGATTTGGCATCAAATGCACAAAATTGCATCGGTTTCTGGGGCTCCGCCCCGGACACCGCTGGGGGAGCTTATGTCGCCACACTATTAGTCGTTGGGGTTTCTTGCCTTGGGCTATCGCGGCTTCGCGCGTTTCGTGCGCGCTATCATTAGCCTACTCCAACTCAGAATTTCTAGTAGGTCCACAGCTTTTAGGACGTGGTTGCGCGTATGCTAAAGCCGAAAACCCCTGCAAATGAAAACCCGCGGAAGTGATTCGATCGCAAATGAGCGTTCGAAGACTAGAACCGACAGCACCAGTTTCTAGCCTCTCTGGGCTAACTCAAAGTGCATAACTGAGACGTGAGTCAGTTATCTGACCCAATTCTAATCTGACATGATTGGTTAAACTGAAATAATTTATCTTAAATGATGATAATTTCTTAGGTTTGTTTGGATCGCTCTACTTCTCATTTCTCTCGGTCTCTTCCTTTACATGATCATCACCAAAGTTAACTTGATGACATCTTATCAGAAGAACGTCAACATCGATGTTCTCTTCAGCGAAACCATTCAGTTTCCCACAGTTACAATCTGCAATCAAAATCCATTCAGGTAAAGTCTTTGGCTTGTTTCACTTTATTTCTTGAAGTGCTTGTCTCATGCGCCTCGGTTCGTATGCCAGCTACGATTTATTAGCCTATTAGAGAATGATGTAAATCCGCAGCTTTCGGATTCGTATTGACCCCATTCAACGGGCAGCGGTGGTGAATCATCTCACCCGATGAATTTATTGGAAACTGATTAGAACTGGGATCATGTGATCCATTATCGGGTAGTTGCTTCTTTCTATTTTTAGGCTCTTCATAGTCTTCAAACATGTCTTCAAGAGTTTTACATAATGGACTTCTTCATAATAATTATTCTCCTCAATCTTAAATCATAATTCTCCTGTCTACTTCCATCTGCTGCTCCTCTTTACCTTCAACATCTCCTTCACATTTCTTATCTTTTCATTTCTTACTTTACTTCTCCTGCTGCTCTGTCTCTTCTGGTCCTTTATTGACGTCCTAACCTTCTCGGAGGAAGAGTGCTAAAATGAAGAGATAAAGCGGAGGAGGAGGAGGATGGGGGACACACGATTTAAAAGAATATCATAGCATATTGTACGTCTCAATCTTATTAGAACAGCAAACATTAAAATTGATCCTATACCGTGTTTTCAGACTGACAACCTTGCATGAAAATGGTCTCCATGACTTGATTATGTCCAACTACGGTGGCAAGCCACCGCCGACAAATGACACTGGTAAGAAAGTTTTACATTAGAAAAACACAACACTACAGACACTCTCGAGTAAGCTTACTTTATTCTGTTTTTGCAATGCACGGATTTTACAGTATATCGTTCCACTTTCTAAATATCCGAAAGGAGCTGCTTTCTCAATCCAATTCATGTTTAGTGATGTGATGGCTCACTAGGATCAGCCAGTTAGTTATCTGTTTATAAAGTTACAATGATGAAGTGAAGGCAAATGCAATCCACATTAATCCTTTTATTTCTGCTTACAGTTAATTGCGACGAATATCTTCTCTATTCTGGGATCTGCGTCATTCCGGATACATTCGCTGCGAGCAACATTCTCGTGGGAGAAGCGACGCGATCTGTCTGTCGGAATCTGTGTTCGGACATGTTTGATACACAATGCAGCTCGTTCCGATTCAACCGAATCGATCGCACTTGTATCATTAGCTCCTACACGGGCGAATGGCTGCCACGCTCCACTGCATCAGTTAACAGTGCTGGCAACTGCTCAGCCAACAACAGTGGAGTCGAATTCTATAGACGAAAACGATGCCTCAGTAAGATAAATTCATTCAGTTGCTTCATCCGTCATCCCACTTCGTGGTCTGTTATGAATATTTTCATCTGTAACTGAAATCCTAATCGCCGTTGAAGTCACATGAAGAAACGGTTTCGAGGCTATTATTTTTTCGGATCAAAATATTGATAAGAAATCACGAAGTGGGACGACCGATGAAAATCTTCTGAGCAAAACAAGAAGCGGGATCTTTTCTTAATTTTTTAGCGCAATCGAGGCGATGAATGATACAAATCTAGTGTGCAGGGGTAATCTGAAACCTGGGGTAATTTGAGACCTTTTCACCCGGACCATCTAGTAGCATAATTATGTAAGGTAGGCTTATACCTTTTTAGCAGTGCACACGGCTACAAGAAATAGTCCCGACCAGCTTATGAACACTCAGTCGCTATGGCTATTTGTAACTTTGAAAGCATGCCCATTGAGATATTGATTCAAAGCACATCCTGACACTATACTGCGCTAAAAGTCTTTTTTTCACCACTTCAACATTTGGATTCAGCATTTTTAATTGTAGATATTGAAAGAAATCATATTTTAAAATGATAATACTCCGTAAACAATTTTCCATATGTTTGACCCATCTCGCCCAATTTTAGCGCAGGATTGAGTTAGAAACAAGCGACGGGTTTTGAGCCCCGGCGTCACAAATGACTTGCCTACGCAATTCTATATTTAGGCGAGAGGAGTTGAGGCGAAGAAGAGCTTGGAACCCCATTAGGGTTGTCCAGAAAAACAAAAGTTTCAGAAAACACCCATACTCAAGTTTTTCCATGATTTTATTCATGTGTGGCCTACAGATATTTTTTACAGAATTTTAAAATGTCATCCTTGGGTCCTTCATGGCCCCTGAACTTAGGATCTGATGTTGGTAGAAATCGCACTGTATTTTCAATACGAACAACTGATAGCGAAGCAGATAGGACTCACAGTTGAAATATTAGACACCAAACTGATATAATTTTAATTACTCTTGACTAATCAGCAATAAAACAAGTTGAAATGTACTATCTGAGCAATATAAGGGGCCATCCATAAATGACCTCACGCAATTTAGGACGATTTTTGACCCCGAACCCCCTCGTTACACATCGTCACAAAATTCATACGATATCTAGTAAGAAACTGTCACAAAATAGTCACAGATGTGTGACCCGGTCCCTCCCCCGGGGTGCGTGAATTCTATTAGTGCTTCCCTTGTTTGTTTATTCTAGAGCTACCTGAATTCTTCTGCAATTTCGAGGACGACCTTTGTCCTCTGGTTAACGATACAACGACAGCCACTGAAACCTGGACTGTCGCACAACCCTCGATGCTGACAACGATCGCCGTCGACAACACTCTCAACTTAGGTACATTCAACGAGATAGAAATTCCGATGAAATGCAACACAAGAAAACTCTATTAATAAGTGTTTTTTTTTATCATTTTTCTTTCTAAGAACAGTGTGTCAAGACTTCGATTCCTCATGCTTAGTCAAGAGTGAATGAATTTGAAGACGCATCCTCTCTTTTGCGATCGAACCCTTATAGAAATCGTAATTTCTTTTAATCATGTTACAAGTGTTAAATCTCAGGTTATTTTCTGTGATTCAACTTTATGCGAAAGGGTTTTCTCCGGAAGGCCTGCTTATTGGAACTTTCTTATGGTGATTCTGACTAGTTAAATTTTTTTCTTACAGAAAGCGGTCATTTTCAGCTGATGCTAACGACCGACCAGCGTCTCGGTTACTTTGGTCGCCTTCAGTCGCCTTACATGAACACAACCGGTCAGTGCGTTGAACTCTTCTGCTGGATGGATGCGTCCGTTGATGTGTCTGTCCTCTCAATCATCGTCGTCTCTGAAGAGAAGGACGAACAGACGGTCGCAAGAACCTTCGGACAACCAGTGGCCGGATGGAATCGCATGTTCACTCAGTTGCCCAGCGGAGTCTATCAGATTGTCATTGAGGGAAAGAGGGGAGACGTCAGCTACACCGGATTGGCTGTCGATGACATCATCGTACAACGATGCGATGAATTCAGTAACGACTACGTTAATTTTATTCATCCTTAGCTTTCCTTGCATGTAACAGTGTTAAGTTAACACTGTTCAAGAGACTCGTCACAGAGTCTCGGTATTGAAGATCACGAAGAGGTAGAGAATCTCGGAAGAATAAATGATATATCATCCGAAGTTTTGATGATGGAAATCGATGCGCGATGAGGTAGGACGGGGAGGTGGTGGGAGAATGGTTTCAGATTGGGACGAGCGTGCGTCAGGAATGTGTGTCGTCACCAATTAGGTGCAAGGCTGAAGTTCAGAGTTATGATAAGAAAAATAGTTGCCAATATAGAAGCTCAGGAGTGAATTAAGGATTAAGGTTTGTCTAAATATTATTGGAATTTAAAATGTTTGTTTGGTTAAGTACATAAAAAGCACCGCTGGGATGAAATGTTTTTCGTCTCCGGCCAGCAAGATATAAAACCAAGGGGGTGGGGTTGCAGGTTATGATGTGGGATGACTTTAAGTGGAAACTGAAATCGTAGAACGTGGAACTCATTCTTTATTACAGCACTCAGTAGGTTGGTATCAGCATTACGCACCATCTGATCTACCCCAGGCGAATGAGGTGGAAGAATAAGAGAAAATGATGTGGCAGCACATCATAGATGATTGACGGTCTAAGAGTATCATGTCGTGACAGGGTAACTGAAAAGACCGTAGGAGAGAGGACGAGACAAGAGTGCATGGAAAACATCCGAAGCAGAAGGAGACTGGGGTGATGTCTTGGAATACTGGTGGGAAAAGGATGAGAGAAGGATCACGGAAGAACTGGCAGACCACTATCAGAGACGACTTGGGGCATTTTAGGGATATCATTGGACGAGGCCAGGTAGCTGGTAATGGACAGAGACGAGTGGTGGAGATGTGTTGCCCGATGTGCACACCTGCATGGTGAGGACTAAGTAGGCTACTAAGTAAGTGCAAGATGATCGGGACACAGATCCAGTCTGAACCATTAAACGGTACTTGTAGGCTGGTGCTGTTGAGTTGTCGATGTTTGACAGACCAATTAGAGCACTGTTGCGAGGATACGTTTCCACAATAAGCCCATAATGAGATATGAAATCTGATTTCAGAACGAGTGAATTTGTGCAATTTTATTCGTTGTCTAGAGAAACGTTAAGATCTCCTTGGACATTTAATTTTCATGTGTAAATGCAATAAACACAAACGATGATAGCAAAGCCAATCTGTTGCTGCTAGATTCTGAGCGCGAATGTCGTGTAAATCCGATGGGCAGCGGTTACTTTGGGATGATGAGTCGATCTGCTTCCGGTGAGTCTTGTCTGATGTGGGCGGAATACGGAAGCGATTATGGACCCCAAATGCCAGAGCTCAACATCAAAGAGAGTCGAAACCTCTGCAGGAACATCCTCGGACTCTCGGCCTGGTCTCAGCCTTCCTGTCTCGTCGCTACCACAGTCGCATCTTCAGCCACAGAAATCCGATTGGCATTCTGCAATATCAAATACTGCGGTCAGTATGACAATCACTGACTGGTTGTACATGTCCAAAGTTTCGCTCTGCCAAAAAGTTATTGTAGCTGTCGTCACTTTTAAACTCCACTTTTAAGAGTTGGACCATATCGGTATAATAAAATTACATAAACATTCATTGCGCAGTAGGCTAATCCGAGCGAATAGAATGATCTTATTGTAGCATGAAGAAAGCATTGCAGAGCGAAGAGGTTTATAACCAAGCAATGGTGCAGATGGAATGCATTTCTATCTAATAACAGTCTGCGTTACATCCGGACATGTTGCGATGATGAACTGAAACTCAAAAAGTCTTCACTAATAGCCTAGAGCCTACAGCTTGACCAGGGGACACCCGCATGTCACCAAAGGTTACTTTAGAATTAAACTACATGTACGAATTAACTTAGCAGCAGATCTATAACGGACGTCCTTAGGTGATAATTTCGAGACAAAACGAGCAGAAGAGCATAAGCATTGTACGAGAATGCATAAATTTAATATCATTCCATCAGAACCATGATCTTAAACTCATGCTCATGCACCGATAGTTATACACTTTGTCCCGCCGACTCCAGAATGTGTTTCGATTTAATAATATAACATTATGTATGTAGACCATAATAGTGTGCACTTGCTGTATCACCATACGTCGGAATCCCACCAGCTACCTGGTTTAAAACTGGACTTAATATGTCGATAAATGCGACGGAGAATGAAGAATGCAAAAATGTAACTGTACTCAGCATCGCACACGAATTCGTGTCTCTGGGTCGTTATAGCATTGGCAGTTGGCGAGTTGCGTATGAACGGAATCGAACGTAGATGGTAAAAGCATGTTTGACATCGCATCAGTTGTTCATCGGTTCTTTAACTTCCTCCTGGCTATATAAATAGCGAAGGTCGCCGGCAGGCAGCAAGAGTAGAACGGCCAACTACCTCGATCTTTTCAATCATTACACCTACCGTTAATAAATAATTTTGATGTTGGCAGTCTAGTTAAACAAAGATATTTTGAAAATGAGGCATATTCTAAATTTCAACGCAGATAATCGGTTTTGAAATAGTCCTCTTGCCATGACGTCAAAACATCTTCGCAAAAAATTCAATTAGAGCGTTACCGTAAAGCACTGGCTAACTCACAAGGTTTTGCCAAAAAAGAAATCTAGAAGATACCTGGATGGATGGCATAGCAACTTGCAAATTTTATTCCTATCCAAATAATAAAAAGTCAAATTTTATCATTAACAATATTAATAATGATAGTCTATTTATTTAGTTGTCTACCCTATTCTTGCTAACTTCATCCTGTTCATTCAACTGGTCGTATATTCAATCAAGGTCTTTCTGTTGTTCTCGTCAGAGTGTCGAGTGAGGAGTCACTTTCGATGTTTGGTTGGGATGTGTCTTCCAATGCAACTGACGTGTAACGGGGTTTCTGAATGCAGCGACGGAAGCGACGAAAACCAAGAACTTTGCGGTATCTTGGATTTTTAAACTGAATAATAGAAATGGTCAACTCTGTTTTAGCAAAATTTAATAGTTGAATAGGGGAGGAAAATTGTGTGTGAAATGTGGTTGCGTTGGAGCTAAAGTTAGAGTATGAACTGTTGTATTCAATTGACCGCTGGTAAATATTCTGTCAACTGAAAGCTGTTTCGATTTTTTCCTCTCTTAATCTCAAATATGACTTCGCGTAGCTATGACCGTAAATATAATGACTCGTTATCAACTTCCATTTTTAGACTTTAATGGCAGCAAATGTCACAAATGAATCCGTTTAGGAGTTGCTTGTAGCCCACATGTGCACTTTATGATATTATACAGTGTATAATATAATAGTCGTCTATTGGAAGAATTGAACTGATTTCAGCGAAGAAGAGAAGCGTTAGCTGTGGCTTTGAAGACCCTTACTTGTGCGGATATGAAACCCTTGGTCCAAGTTCTCTGTCGTGGAGTCGTAGAAAAGCCAGCGACACAAATGACATCAGCTTCCAGGGACCAATAACAGATGCCAGTGGATCTCTCAATGGTTTGTCCTTTCTACGTGCTTTGGTCGATATTTCGGTGTCGCACGTTGCATTGCTTATTTCAATTTCGCTTTCAGAACGGAACAAAGTAGATTTGTTAGACACTTTCTCTCATGATTTGAAAGTTTTTTAGTTTTTTTTTCATTTGAGTTGATATAATCTGTTCGTAATAGAAATGGACGGCTGGATATTCAGCAGAACATCAAAAGCGGTAGCCATATAATAATTCACACTCGTTCAGTAGTCAGAACTAAGCAATTTTCGAGGGTCATATCTGTTCCAGTCACTCAGGCGGCTGTTGATGGTGTATAGATTTGTAACGGGTATGGAGGTGAGGGAAGTTGAAGTAGAGGAACCATTATAGTTTTGTGAATAGCAGCGTTTTCAGTTTCAAGTGAAAGGCTTGTAGAGACACAGCCAGAGATGAGGTTTGATGGGTTCTTAAATCAATCAGTGCAATTATCTACGACCATGCTGGTGGGAATTTGTTCCAGAAAGGCGGAGCAGCTATAGTGATGAGGAGATGGATGGACGGAGAATTGTTAGAGAGGAAAAGGAGCTGGTTAAATCAGTGGGGCTCAACCGTGAACAGTTGTGTGAGATTGGGAGCTGACAGGATTGAAGTGTATCATAGGAAAGTGGTATGACTTAATAATTATTGGAATCGTTCAAGTATTCTGAGCAAGCCGAGTGGTGTGGTCCGAAGGTTTCGGTTACATCAAGGGCGGCGTCATTTTGAATGGCTTTGAGGGGATTTGCTTGAGTACGGGTGGTATCCGTTTTTACAAAAAGAGAATTACAATTTGAAACTGGTAGAACTGGATGAGGGGTCTCTATTTTTCGAAGTTGTGCACTCGATATTCCATAGAGCTATAATTCGCCTTGTCACCTTCTGCTTTCAGCTTTCTGAGCTCTAGCGACCGACATGATCCATTTTCTCCATTGCTTTCTTTCTGATGTCGCCTCTCTTAGTTCTACCAAGTTCATTCCTGTTGTTTCGTGAACCTCGTCCATCCACCTTTTCCTTGGCCGCCCTTGTTTTC
This sequence comes from Lumbricus terrestris, assembly GCA_949752735.1. Classification (NCBI taxonomy): domain Eukaryota; kingdom Metazoa; phylum Annelida; class Clitellata; order Crassiclitellata; family Lumbricidae; genus Lumbricus; species Lumbricus terrestris. The sequence goes on from OX457044.1 coordinate 1,736,160, forward strand.
TTCTTCCCTCTCCGCATGCGAGCATCATATCTTTTTCTAGTTCATTTGAACGCATAACAGGTCGTCACCCAGAGAAAACCTTGTAAAGAGAGCATAAGAGTAGGAACATGGAATATAAGAACGATGATGAGACCAGGAAAGCAGCTGGCGAACGTGATTAGAGATGATGCTGAGGTGGATGATGGCCAACGGATACAGCAAACTGAAGGAAAAGGCACAGCACAGAGAGGAGTGGCGTCATTGGAGGTTGGAACCTGCTGAAGGGCAGAGAACCTAAAGAAGAACATGACCAAAGAAACCCAACTTTCTTCTTAGCACTGTTTGTTGTAGCGACTCATCGTTTTCAATACTATTCTCTATGCGTATCCATTCATTTGTCCTTTTTCCTATCCGAGATAATTCTATAATTACCATAAAGAACTCTACATGTAGGCCTAATACGCTGCATAAATTTAGAATCTGCATGTTCAACTATTCAACTAATGTTTGCATTCTAAATAGATAAGATTACTTAGAGACTCATAGACGCTCTGTTTTCTGTGTCGATGGTAGGGTATTACATGGTCCTGAACTCTCGCCTTGGTCAGATGGGTGACAGGGTAAAACTGACCTCTGTTCTTATAACCATCTCTCAGTCAACCAAAGTGAAGTTTTCTTACTACATGTTTCGTAAGCAATCCGACGGAGGGTCCCTGCTTCAGCTGTTCCAGGTGTCAAAGTTAGGAATTCAGGATTAACTGCTGTTCGAAAACACTGTGAGTGCAGACCCTTCATGGCAACAAGCAATCGTCTGTCTTCCGTCCGGTTCGTACCACCTGGCGTTTCAGGCAACGATAGGAAATCCACTCGTGTCGCATATGGTCATCGACAGTATCCAAGTTTTGTCAACTGAGCCGTGCTCGGTTGCCCCCAAACTAAAGACCAAGAGGAAGAATGGTAAGCTCAGACTTTGTATCTCTTTGTATTCTAAATAGATATAAAGTGGACCCAGCACAAAACCCAGGGGCAGGCCAAAGGGGTGGGAACCCAAGGAGTTTGGTAGACCCGTAGACAACAGAGAAGGAACGGTCATGGATGAAAGAGCCAAGATAGTTTAGAAAGTTTGCAGAAAAACCGAACGAAGTTGATAGACGCCATTTATACATATTCGTGAAATTTTCGAATCGTGATCGACGGTGTTGAACGCCGCGCTCACATCAAATAGCGCTAAAATGGCGACCTGTGATCTATCAATTTCTCCATAGATATCAGAAAGGAGGCAAAATGACAGGGTTTCCGTTGAGTGTCCCTTACGAAGACCAAATTGAAAAATCGGGAACAAACTATTCACATCAAAATGAGCCACCGCTGCTGTTAGTCGAGAAGCATAAATCTTCTCGTTAACTTCAGAAAGAAAAGAAACGCTCGCAATTGGCGTGCAATTGGCAGGATCAGACAAGTCCAGTCTTTCACGCTTCGGAACAGGAACAAAGATGGACTTCTTCAGCGACGAAGGAAGAACTCCCCTTGAAGAGAGCGGTTACAGAGAACTGTAAGAAAAGAAAGGAAGATGTCGACGAACTTTTGCAGAAGGAATCATGGAAGAGGATCGAGGTCGCGAGTTTCCAAGGCAATTATGTGTAAAAAGGAGATTCCTGTGAGAACTGTTGTGAATATTATTCCTAATTCAAATTTTCTGCATAGTTCTAAAACCTCTTTCGCAAAAATATACTTCTCTGCTGTGTTGACCTAAAAAAACTAGTGGTTTCGCAATATGCATTAATCACACGTGGGACAGTAAAGTAATGAAATTCATCTGACTTCAGGTGAATAAAAATGTTTGCACATCCAAATGAGGTCGGCCTAATAATTAATGGTTTGTGATGAAGAGGGTGTACTAAGGACGAGATTGGAATAAATGCAATTCTTTAGCTTATTCAAATGCTAAGAATTTGAGGTGAATTAAAATCCTTAGCATTAAAAATGCATTTTTTTGATTAAATAACGTCTTCTGTCGTCTTCCAAGTCAGCAGAGTAACTGAAATTTCACAAATGCAGTTGCCATCTATAGCCTACAAGATTCTCCCATGAACCATGAAGGCTGGAACCCACACTATTTGTCCTTCAAAATATCCTACATGCCTAAATTCATGTATATAAGACGATTATTTGACGACATGTAGCCCAAAATTCCAAGTAGTGCTTTAGAGTGCTGCAATGAATGTAGATCAATTCTATAATTATTATTATTATTATAATTATTATTATTATTTTTTCTAAACTTTTTTTATTATATTTTTATTTATTTTATTATTATTATTATTATTATTATTATTATTATTATTATTATTATTATTATTATTATTATTATTATTATTTATTATTATTATTATTATTATTATTATTATTTGTGATTACACACGCTTAGGAAAGACGTCTGTCAGCTGCACTTTTGTGGGAAGCGACTCTTGCGGCTATAGTCTGGCTTCGACTTCATTCAACTTCGAGACTACATTCGATTACATTTACAAAGAATCACCAAGTAGGTGCCACTTTGCGTAACTAATGAAGATTATTAGTTGTTTTGGATTCTTAATTATCATAACTAATTCAGTTGTCTGAGCATGGCATAAATGATGATAAATGATCTTGTAGATTCTCGTTCAAAAGTCATAGGCCTACAGTTTTAACAGGTAGCCTAGGCTAGATAGCTCAAAGGAGTGCGGTTTTCCTTTGAATTTAGGAGTCGATGTTTTTGATTGTGCTTACGGTCATTATGGACAGTGCAGGATAAAATACTCTTCGATTATTTTTGTCGTTTTAGGGCAGTGCCACCGCCAGTCCTGCAGCTTTGTATATTATAAGAAATCACTGAATGACACTTTCTACTCTTGTAGTCTGGTTCACTGGATTCATGATGAGTCCATGGCTTATTAGTAAAAGCAAAATGCGGTCACAAACATTATTGTCTTCGCTATTATTGTGCCGGTGACACGAAACGGAGTAGGCTATCTCCCTGAAAGCTATTCGGGGCAGGGCTGTAATCAGGGCTGTACTGGTAAATTTAGAGGTGAGTATACGCTGGTTTCCGGAAAATTTCGTCCATTTCGCCTTTCGCCGTCTGAAAAATCTGATGACCTTTTTTTTTTAGTCATCCGACCAAAATCTCGGGAAAAGTCGTCCATTTCGCCGTCTGAAAAATTTGATGACCTTTTTTTTTAGTCATCCGACTAAAAAAAAAAGAAAAAGGAAAAGGAGATGAGCGCCTCCCTATGTTCCAGGTGTGCGACCTGGTGGCAGACCGGTAACGCGTCCGCTCTCGGAGCGGCAGGTTGCGGGTTCGACTCCGGGTAACGACCTTGGGCAAGTTGTTTACGCACACGTGCCTCTGTCACCAAGCAGTATAATTTGGTACCGGCGTAAGCTGGGAAGTAAACAGCATGTCCTGCGATACACTGGCCTCGTGTCCAGGACCTTGGGATTCGTCCATTGCTGGCTCAGGGCCATGGAAAAGGAGATGAGCGCCTCCCTATGTTCCTCATGGGACGGGATAGGACTTTACTTTATTTATACCTTTACTTACGACCAAAATCTCGGGAAAAGTCGTCCATTTCGCCGTCTTTTTCGTCATCCGGTCCCCAAAAACCGTCTTAAACAGCCGAGTGCGCGTGATTTACTAGCGTATACCCGTATACCCTGCTTTTTTCAGCGTATACCCTACTTTTCGGGAGGTGAGTATACGCTGCCGTTTTTCCCCGGAGGTAAGTATACGCCGTATACCCGCGTATACCCTTGATTACAGCCCTGGCTGTAATCAAGGGTATGCGCGGGTATACGGCGAATACTCACCTCCGGGAAAAACGGCATCGTATACTCACCGCGAAAAACCAGGGTATACGCGGGTCTACAGCGTATACTCACCTCACAAAGGGCGTGTGGGTATACGCGCGAGAAAGGCAAAGGTTATTTAGGAATTTTAGGTGTATTTTTCACCAAATTCCACAGCGAATGACTAAAAAAAGGTCATCAGATTTTTCGGACGGAAAAATGGTGAAATTTTTTTGCCGGATGACAGCCGCCAGAAATTTTTTGCCGAAAAAGTCGATTTTTCTCCCGGTCAGCGTGTACTCACCTCAAAATTTACCAGAACAGCCCTGAATCGGGGGGGATTAATTAATCTATCTCCCGGATGGAACTAACCGGTATATACTATGCGGTGGGATAAACAATTCAACAATTCTATCCCCTTGTTTGAAAAATGCGTATAATCTAAATTTTTATGCTCTAATAAAATGGTTACTACAAGCTTTCCTTTGTTTTTTCTATTTAAGTGGATAAATAACCTTTAAAAAAACTTTTTCCCAAGGCCAATGGGGGGGTTAACCCCCGAAACCCTCTTGGCTACGCCACTGGTGACTCTGAGTGTTCTTAAGTGTTTTAAATGTTTTAAGTGCTCTAAAACCAAAGCAAAACAAAATATCTAGTATGAATAAACATACCTGTTAGTGTCATTGTTGAAAACAAAGCAGATGAAAATTATTTTGAAAAAGATAAATACACGCGGAAGTGGCTTTTTCGACTTTTTTCATTTGGGGGATACGATCAATACGAGGGATAGGCCTACTCTATTTCGTGACACCGTCAATCTTTTAATATGGAGCTTGGTCTTTTTTAGGTCAAGTACCAATTGATAAATATACCCCTACGCAAGTATATGAAAGTTCGTCAGGTGTTGTCGCCTTCACGCCCGATCCCAAAGCTGAGAACTGTGATTACTGCGCAGTGCTGATTCGAGCTCCCATTGGATGTGCTATCACCATCGTCTTCGATTTCGTAAATCTCACCAAGATCGACGGAATGTCAGAGTTTTTCTCGGTTGGTTAATTATTTTACTTTGTAAATCGGGCCTAAATTATGATTGTCAATTTGCCGATCTACCGATTAGGGCGTGCACCATCCACCATCACTCCCTCCCCAATCGGTAGAAAATGACAAATGAGCAGGAAGACAATAGAACAGGTGACTCTAAAGCAGGTCGTAATTACCGGGCCGACTAATTCGCAAGCTGCGACGTTGTGGCCTACATTAAGCGCGTAGGCCTAATTTGAGTTTTGACTGCATGTTTAGTGCAACGTTGCTTTTGCGAGGTTGACTTTTAGAGCGACATGGTGCATTTTATAGTTACATGTGAGACTTAGAAATAACTCTAGAGTGGTTTTACCAAATTTGATGATCTTATTTCTGCCTGCATAGGTTTTTTGCACAGATAATTAGAGAAATATAATATTTGTTATTATATGTCGTATGATTTGAGCGGAGTGAAATATCAAGTACATCATATTCAATTTAATATTCAAACTTGAAAATTATCAGCATTGTGCAAGGCATATATGAAAATATTGATCATATGATGATATGAGCAATATCTTCATATAAAATTAGTCGTTGTCGTGTTGTGTATTTGTTTGTTTCTGTTGGATTTTGAAGGGAAAACATACAAGAAACTTGTCTTTGATTTGTGTGGAAAAGTGAAAGAACTGTAGATACCTATAATTAGTCATTAGCTACCAGTAAAGTTAATTTAGAACAGGTTTAGGCAACGTTGAAGTTTGAAGAGACTGGAAAGGCGTGAGGGAATAAGCTCACAGTCACGCTATGTATCGCCCGCTTTCAAATTCGGACGTCTAAACCTTGAACCCGTATCAATGTGTGATCTACGAATCCGCGGCCGGGAAGGCATAGATTAAGGGTATACGGTCAATACCGCGCACACAATACCGCGCACACAATACCGCGCACACAATACCGCGATTTTCAATACCGCGCACCTTCAATACCGCGCACGATCGTCACCGCGTTTGTTTGCAAATTTGTTCAATTTCCGTATTTTACCGTACGAGGGTGTTCGGTTCATCAAGCTTCTATTTCTCGCTCGTTATTCTCGTCAATCCAGTTTCTATTTCATATTTAAAATACCCTCATCCAGCTTCCATTTCTCATGCTTTATTTTCGTCAATCCAGCTTCTATTTCATATATAAAAATACCTTCATCCGGCTTCCATTTTTCATGCTTTATTTTAGTCAATCCAGCTTATATTTCATATATAAAAATACCCTCATCTAGCTTTTATTTATCATGCGTTATTTTCGTCAATCCGATTGTGACGCGTTGAGAAATGGAATCTGGATGATGGTTTTTTACAGGTGAAATAGAAGCTCGAATGACGAAAATAAAGCATGAGAAATAAGAGCTGGATGAAGGCATTTCTATGTATGAAATAGAAGCTGGATTGACGAAAAGAACGAGCGAGAAATAGAAGCTGGATGAGGGTATTTATAGGTATGAAATAGAAGTTGGATTGAACAAATTCGCAAACAAACGCGGTAACGATCGTGCGCGGTAACGATCGTGCGCGGTATTGAAGGTGCGCGGTATTGAAAATCGCGGTATTGTGTGCGCGGTATTGTGTGCGCGGTATTGACAGTAAACCTAGATTAAGTCCGCGATGGTGGTCATTCGTGTGACCTCATGTAGGCCTCGAGCATAAGGTGGAAGTGTCGTTCGTTCTTTAACGGTACCGTAGCATACGCTTAAAAAATTATGTCAGTGAACCCGATTCGTTAAGTTTAGGCCTACTAAGGGGGGTAGCTCAGTTGATAGAGCGCTCGTTGATAAACTGAGTAGCTTAGTCATTATCGCGGTCTGGGTTCAAGCCTCACACAGGGCAAATTTGTTTGGAATTTTCTGTTAATAAACGAAGCTTATTATTATACTCCGTTTGGTTAGGATAAGGTTTGTAAAGATATGTTTGTTTTCAGGTTAGTCAATATGATGATCTGGCAAAGACCTGGAAATCAGGAGGTCCTCTGTATACCGGGGTCATGGAACGGTACACACCGCCGCCAATCACACTTGGTACGACCGCCATGAGAGTGTTATTTCATGATGACGATATATTCTCTGCCAAGGATCTCAAATACAGACTCACTTACAAAATCTCCATGCCTTTAAATACAGGTAGGATGTGCTTGAAACTGTGGTACAATTTATTCCGTCTATGTTGTGTTATCGACGTTTATTAGACCAACATTATTTTATTTCTTAAGTGCTCAAGAAAGTAATAATCTCAGTCACTGATCTCTCCTGGCCAGACGAGAACAACTCTCTCGCTTTCACCATCCATTTTGGTCAACAAATAAACAAGAGTGCCGGTGTCACGAAATAGAGTATCCCCCGTATTAATTGTATCCCCCAAATTTAAAAAAGTTGAAAAAATCGCTTCCGCGTGTATTTTTCTTTGCAAATTAATTTTCACCTGCTTTGTTTTGAACAATAACACTAACAGGTATGTTTATTCCTACTAGATAATTTGTTTTACCCTGTTTTAGAGCACTTAAAACATTTAAAACACTTAAGAACACTCAGAGTCACTAAATAAATTCGAGTTGCCATTTTCTGAGCATTGCTTAGGACACTTAAAACAATTAGAGTCACTTTAAATTTTGATTACAGCATAAATGTTTTTACTATGCGCATTTTTCAAAAAATGGGATAGAATGGTTTATCCCACCGGATAGTATAGACCGGTTAATTCCATCCGGGAGATAGATTTATTCATCCCCCCGGATAGCTTTCAGAGGGGATACTCCGTTTCGTGTCACCGGACTCCTTATTCGGTGTATGGACATTTGAACGGTGGTCATTTGTACGGACGACACTTGGCCGGTGTCACGAAATAGAGTATCCTCCATATTAATTGTATCCCCCAAATTAAAAAAGTTTAAAAAAAACGCTTCCTCTTGTTTGTTTTTTTTGCAAATTAATTTTCATCTTCTTTGGTTTGAACAATGACACTAACAGGTATGTTTTTTCCTACAGGATAATTTGTTTTGCCCTGTTTTTGCAGCACTTAAAACATCAAAAACACTTAAAAACACTCAGAGTCACTAAATAAATTCAAGTTGCCTTTCTCTGAGCATTGCTTAGGACACTTAAAACAATTAGAGCCACTTTAAATTTTGATTACAGCACACAAAAAAATTTTATGCGCATTTTTCAAAAAAAGGGATATAATGGTTTATCCCCCCGGATAGTATAGACCGGTTAATTCCATCCGGGGGATGGATTAATTCATCCCCCCGGATAGCTTTCAGGGGGTATACTCCGTTTCGTGTCACCGGCGATACTTTAACAGGACATATTAAAATGGGCCGACAGTAGAAATAGGCGACCCTTAACCGGAACGTTATACTTATTATTATTATTATCACCGGGCCGATTAATGAAAAATTATTCATGATTTTTATGATTCTTATCACGGTTACTAAACGTGACATGCTCGCTAAAATTCACGAAAATTCAAGGAGAGGGTGCCAGTTTCTCGATAGATCTCAACCAGAGGATGGGTGTTAGGGCAGCTAATAGCAGTCTGTCGTGAATACAGGAAGGTATTTGCCTTTACACATTGTCAAGTACATACTTTGTAAACGAACGAGATCGCATGTGGTGTTTTTTTTGTAGATTTGCTGCTAGTCTTGCGTATGAAATCACCGAACGGAGGACAGAATCTGGGCGTCGGTGAACAGATGGCCAGACTAATGTCTCCTGTATTCCAGTTGAGCAAAGAGAAGACGTCTTGTCTCGTCCTTCAGTTCAAAGCCCTGTCTGAGCTCAGAGTCATGCTCGGATACGTGAAGAGCGACGGTAGATACGAGGAGAGATTGGTCCATCGCAATCTGAAGCCAATGTCTTCCGTCGATTTCTTTACTCTTCAAAGAAACGTTGGTGGTTTTATGGTCGAAGGACAACAGTTCGTCCTCGTCTTTGAGTCGAAAAGTCAACAACTGAACGGAGATTTGCTCATCATCAGCAAAATTGAACTTCAGGAGAACCAGTGTAACTGTAAGAATCGTTCATCTGTTTATCGATTCAGCGCTTTATCGCAACGACAGCCAGAATATCGGTGGGCTATACTAGAATTGACTAAGACTGAAGTAGTAGAAGAATTAAGCGGCTGGGACATTAACCCATAACCATGCTTCAAAAAAATGTGTCGACCCATAACCATGGTTCAAAAAATGTGTCGACCCATAACCATGGTTCAAAAAATATTTCGACCCATAACCATGGTTCAAAAATGTGTCGACCCATAACCATGGTTCAAAAAATATGCTGACTCATCAAAAAATGTGTCGACCCATAACCATGGTTCAAAAAATATTTCGACCCATAACCATGGTTCAAAAATGTGTCGACCCATAACCATGGTTCAAAAAATATGCTGACTCATCAAAAAATGTGTCGACCCATAACCATGGTTCAAAAATATTTCGACCCATAACCATGGTTCAAAAAATGTGTCGACCCATAACCATGGTTCAACTTTTTCCAACACACAAATTTATTTTTTTCCTATTTTATAAAATAACCAAAAAAAATATTTTCTTGCGATCCGCCGTACTTTAACCCAAAACATGGTTAAACTTTTCCCAACCAACCCAAACCACGCCTATGACTCATCACGCCAGGAATTCACGGTAGTTTCGATGATGAGTCATAGGGTGGGAATTTCCTATGGTATCGATGAGTCACTTAATCATAATATTTTTTCTCTTGTGTATATAAAATAACTGAAAAATGGAATATACAACTCGACTTAAAGACAAGAAATTCCAATATAAAATGGACTACTCAACGAAAACTGTTAAACAATTGCAACAAATTCCAAAACAAAGAGGACAAAAAGGATACTCGAAACTACCAAAAGAGGAACTTATCGCGTTCATATCGCATGGAGATCGGCTAGGCGCACGGCCCCCAGTCATCAAGACTCCAACGCGTACTCCGGGTACTGTACGAGAATTGCGAAAAATTGCAAAACAGAGAGGACAAAGAGGATATTCAAGATTAGGAAAAGCGGAACTTACGGCATTATTGTCTAATCATCCTTGGAAATTTTTGAAGACGAAAAATCAATCTTTCCCAGATTGGTTGACTAGTGAGATTAGTCAGTTACCCCCTCAAGTAAAACCACCCGTTCACAGGTTCAAACTTCGAGAGACTGCGACGGCTATCAAAGGATTTACAAAAAGATACACGATCGAAGGAACCAGCGGTATCGATGCCACATCTTTTCTCAAGGCTGTAAGACCGCATGTAGTTAGGCTGCTAGCGAAAAATCGAGGAGTAAAAGTTCAACTCAATCTCATGTGCGTAATGGAGAAAGTAGACATGAAATCCGGTGAAATAGCAACAGCCGAACCTAATTTCAAATCAAAGACTGATATCATTTTAGAAGCAACCGATGTGAAGGAAATATATACCAACGCAGCGGATAAAATTAAGGAGAGCATGGCAAGTTTTCAGATGCGGGGTAGTAATTGGCGATTCAGTGCTGTTGCGAAGTTGGATATCGATACAGTGGTATACAAGCCATTGAAAGGCAGTTCATATATTCTACTTCCTGAATATTTAGCTAATAAAAAGGCTATTGTTAACATGAAAAATGATGACGACGAATGTTTCAAATGGTGTATTACTAGAGCGTTGAATCCAGTTGATGAACACCCTGAAAGAATCACTAAAGATCTGAAAGAACAATCTGAGAAACTCGATTGGAGTGGTATTGAATTCCCGGTTGCAGTCAATGCTAATATTATACAAAAGTTTGAGCGTCATAATAACATTAGCGTCAGTGTATTCGGTTATGAGGGGGAAGTATACCCGCTACATATATCGAAGCATGAAAGCGATACCCGCGTAGATCTATTAATCATTTCCGAGGAAGAAAAGAAGCATTATTGTTGGATCAAGAACTTTAATAAGTTGTTAGCGCATCGAACAGAAAAATCCCATAATTCAATGCACTATTGCAGAAGATGTTTAATCGGCTACAGAACGATAGAATCGCTTAATAAACACAGCGAGTACTGTTCACAGCAGGACGCCCAACGAATAGAATTGCCTCCACCAGGAACTATGCTAAGTTTTGATCATCATTTTAAATCGATGGAAGTGCCTTTTGTCATCTACGCGGATTTCGAGTCCTTCATCAAACCGATCGATACTTGCCAACCCGATCCTAGCACTTCTTACACTAATAAATATCAGAAACATACGCCTAGCTCGTTTTGCTACTACGTAAAATGTTTCGACGACAGCGTCTATTCTCAAGATCCGGTGACGTATACGGCTGAAAACGAAGACGACGATGTTGCTCAGAAATTCATAGATTCTCTTGTAGAAAATATAAAACGAATATATAATCAGTTCAAGTTCCCGAAGGATATGATATTCGGTAAAACTGAGAAGAAATGTTACGAAGAAGCCATCAATTGTCATATCTGCGGAAAAGCGCTATATGATCCAGAAAATCCAGACAATATCCGAGTCCGAGATCATTGTCATTTGACTGGCAAATTCCGGGGTGCCGCTCATAACATTTGTAACCTGAAATATAAAGTCCCCAAGTTTTTTCCAGTAGTATTCCATAATCTAACCGGCTACGATAGTCATCTTTTCGTGAAGAAATTACGAGGCGGTGATAATGAAAAGATTAATTGCATTCCCTGCAACGAAGAGAAGTATATATCGTTTAGCCGAGAGATCGTAGTCGGTAAGTTTATTAACAAAGAAGGGGAAGAGAAAGAGGTCAAGCGCGAACTCCGTTTCATAGACAGTTTTAGATTCATGCCTGCGAGTCTCGACGCGTTATCGAAGAACCTTCGTAAAGATCAGTGTAAAATTATAAGCAAGTACTATTCCGGTAATAAGCTTGATCTCTTGCTTAGAAAAGGCGTTTACCCATACGATTACGTCGATGGCGTTGAAAGATTAAACGAAACCGAATTACCCCCGAAGCATAACTTCTATTCAAAACTAAACGATTCAGGGATCGACGATGAAGATTACGAACACGCGAGAACGGTGTGGAACGAATTTGGCTGTAAAACGCTACGAGATTATCACAACTTGTATAATATTTCAGATGTTCTATTGCTAGCCGATGTTTTCGAAAACTTTAGGGGCGTGTGCAACGAACATTATAAGCTTGACCCCGCATGGTATTTTACTTCCCCCGGACTTGCATGGGATGCGGCGCTAAAGTTGACGGGTGTACAGTTGGAGTTATTGAGCGACTACGATATGTTACTGATGATTAAGCAAGGAATAAGAGGAGGAGTCAGCACGATTTCGAATCGATACGCGAAAGCGAACAACAAGTACATGGGAGAAGCATTTGATCCCACTCAGCCTTCGACATTCATTCCGTACTTAGACGCGAACAACTTGTACGGATGGGCCATGTGCAAACCGCTACCGACTCACGACTTCAAATGGATGACTGATACTGAGCTGAAAGATTGGAAAAGCATTACCGAACGAGACGGGGAGGGGTGTATACTAGAAGTCGATTTAGAATATCCAGAAGAATTACACGACCTGCACAACGATTATCCGCTGGCTCCTGAGAGTGTAAAACCCCCAGGATCGGTTGTAGCGAAACTAATTCCAAATTTGAACGACAAAAAGAAATATGTAGTTCATTACGCTAATTTACAGTTGTACGAAAGTCTCGGGTTGAAAATCGTTAAAATTCATCGCGGGTTAAAATTCAAAGAAAGCGCTTGGCTGAAAAAGTATATCGAGTTGAATACGAAATTGAGAACGAAAGCTAATACTGATTTCGAGAAGGACTTTTTCAAGCTGATGAATAATAGCGTGTTTGGCAAAACGATGGAAGCTATCGAGAATCGAGTCGACATACGATTGGTAGCTGATGAAAAGGAAGCTATAAAACTAGCGGCAAAAACTAATTACGACAGTCGGACTATTTTTGACGAAAACCTAATCGCTGTTCACATGAAGAAGACCAAGCTGTTCTACAACAAGCCTATATATCTAGGAATGTGCATCCTAGACTTGAGCAAAACGCTCATGTATGATTTTCATTACAATTACATCAAGGATAAGTATGGAGATAGAGCTAAACTGTTATTCACAGATACGGATTCGTTAGCCTATGAAATAAGAACCGATGATTTCTATGCCGATATAGCTCCTGATGTTCGAAGCCGGTTCGATACGAGCGAGTATGCAAAGGATCATCCGTCCGGTATTGAAACTGGAGTGAATAAGAAAGTCATAGGCATGTTCAAGGACGAAGCTTCAGGTAAACAGATTGAAGAATTCGTAGGACTTAGATCCAAGTTGTACTCTTACAAAATAGCAGGCATAGACCACAAGAAATGCAAAGGTGTTAAAAAATACGTTGTTAAGAAATCAATTACTCATGAAGACTACAAAGATTGCTTATTCACCAAACGAGAACAATCGAGACGTATGAATGTTATTAGGTCTCATCATCACGATATCTACACTGAAGAGATTAATAAAGTCGCGCTGTCCGCTGACGATGATAAGCGAGTGATTCAACAAGATGGGATACATACCCTTGCCTATGGTCACTATTTGTTGAAAACTTGAGCTAAAGACTAAACATAATTATAAAATGGAAGACTCGAAAGTGTGTACCAAATGTGAAATGGAAAAAAGCTTAAATGAATTTCATAAAGATAAATGTAATAAGAGCGGTTATCATTATTGGTGTAAAATGTGTAAAAATACCCAAGTGAAGTAACTTACACAAAAATACTCAAGACAAGAGTCAAAGGAAACAAAAGATAAAAAAGTTTGCTGCTACTGTAAGAAAGAAAAGATCATCTCAGAGTTTGTAAAAAATAGATGTCGTAAAGACGGGTTTGATAGAGAATGCAAAGAATGTAAATATGCGAATTCAAAAGCCCGCAAGCTTTTTGATCCTGAGTTTAAACTACTCGGAAATTTGAGGTGCAGACTTTATGAAGCATTAAAACGCAAGTCAAAATCACAAACGACGCGGCAACTTATCGGCATTGACTTTGACATATTCACTAAATGGATCGAATTCCAATTAGATGAAGGGATGACTATGGAGAATTACGGCTCGGTTTGGCATCTCGATCATGTTTTACCTATATCATCATTTAACATACTAGATGAAGGAGAGCTTCAAAAAGGTATGAATTGGTTGAATTTACGCCCGTTGCTAGCACTAAAAAATAAGCAAAAATCGAACAAAATAGATCCCTGGCTATATGTTATGCAGGAAGTGAAGGTGTATTATTTTATAAAACATTTAGATGAAAACGACTTAGGCTAAAGAAAAAAAAATCCTAATATAAAATGGAAGTTTCAAAAGTGTGTTCCAAATGCAAAATTGAAAAAAGTTTGGACGAATTTCATAAAGATAAATCAAAAAGGAACGGAAGTTATTCGAGCTGCAAAACGTGTCATAATACCAAAGCAAAGGAACGTGCACATAAATATGCAATGCTAGAGAACAGAGAAACAAAGGATAGAAAAGTGTGCAGCCGGTGCAAAATAGAGAAGAACATATCGGAATACGATAAAAATCGATTCCAAAAAGATGGATATGCTAATGTTTGCAAAAATTGTAGACATAAATATTATCTCACCCGCGTAGAAGCCCAACGGCGTGATAAAATGACAGACCTAAAATGTGAAATGGAAATCCCAATATGTCTCAAAAGTAAAATCGGCATCGGCCTTAAAACATTTACGAAATGGATTGAATATCAGTTTGAGGAGGGTATGAGTATGGACAATTACGGCTCGGTATGGCATCTCGATTTTGTTTTACCAATATCATCGTTCGATGAAAAAGAACTTCATAAAGCTGTGAATTGGCTGAATATACGCCCGGTGCTATTGGAAAAAAATATACAAAAAGCGAACAAAATAGGGGAGATGGAAAAAGCGTATTTTTTTATAAAATATTTAGGCGAAATGTAAAATGAGTTTTGAGGTATACAAAGATATCAGCGTCGAGGGTGTAGTATTACCCAATACTCCTCTTTCCAACATCCAGTTGATCGATGCAGCGAAAAAACTAAATATCCCAAACTTCAGGGGCGTTTTCTTACGAGACGAGCTACCGAAGAAACCTAAACGGAACGAGTGCGGGATATTGAACTTAGACGATTCTACTGGGTCTGGAACTCACTGGGCCGGTTTTTTAAAGAACGGCAACCATAAAATATATTTCGATAGCTACGGCCTTCCTCCACCCACAGAGCTCGTCAAATATTTACAAAGTCCCGTGTACTACAATAGTGAACGTGTTCAACCTGATGGTGAAGTCTTTTGCGGTCATCTATGTCTTTACGTCCTAAAAAAGACTATGTCAGACGGTTGTAAATTTCAGGAAGTTATAAATAATTTATACTAATAAAATGCCTGTAAACATATTTGGACAAATGGCTAGCGAATCAGCGCAGCGAGTAATATCGGGCGGTGTCACATTAACTCAAGCAAACAGTACTTTTCTAAGACGAGATGGAGCAAACCCTGTTACTGGAGATCTAGATATGAATGGCCTCGTGATAAAAGGTCTACCTACAACGAATACTTCAGAAGCGGGAAAAGACGAGGCACTAAGTCGAGGACAGGCTATAGATTTAATAACGAAACATGATGACTCGAATAAGAAATACGTCGATGCAACGGCTGAAAAATATGTCAACACGAAAGCAATCGGACCCCTGATTAGCATGTACTCTTCAACTACGCGAGCCATACGCGCCGAAACTCACACAAAAGTTTTTTTCGATATAATAAGACTCAACAAAGAGATCGAGGTTAGAATGGTGGGTGAGATCCACCCCCGTAAAGCCGGTTGCTATATCGTTTCAACGCACATAGAATTTCGTACATACGGTGCTGCTACTTTTGGTTTCGTTTACCTGTTTAAAAATGGAGGGGTGCATATGCAAATTGCGGGCGGAGAGGGTGCGTCAGGTTCAACTATCAATGCAACAGGTAGTACCATAGTTTATCTAAACGAACAAGATTACCTCGAGATAGGCGTTTATTCAACCGCCGCTGTAGGTGTAGTAGCTAAGGACTTTTACCTCGCATTCTTACGACAATAGCGACTGGGAAAAAATATTAATTTAATAAAATGCCTGTAAACATATTTGGTCAAATGGATGGTGGATCAACACCACGAGTAATAGCAGGTGGTATCACATTATCCCAAGTCAACAATACTTTTCTAAGACGAGATGGAGCGAATGCGGCTACTGGAGATCTAAATATGAATGGCCGCGTGATAAAAGGTCTACCTTTAACGAATAATCCAGATGCAGGAATGGATGAGGCTCTAAGTTATGGACAAGGTGTAGATTTGGTAACGAATCACCCTTACATTCCGTCTAACGATAATCATTTGACTAATAAAAAATATGTCGACGAACAAATTGCTTCGACCAACCGATTCTTTGGCCCGGCGTTTTGTGGCTACTCCCGCGCTGTTCAGACTATCCCCGCTAGCGTTACGACGCAAGTAAATTTTCCGAGAAAAAGATTCGATCAGGATAATTGTTTCATGGATACGAAACGTTTCTTTCCTCAGAAAGCCGGATGTTAAATAGTTACGGTGTTTGTGGAATTTCATGCTAATAGTGCTAGAACTTACGGTAATGTTTCCTTGACCAAAAATGGAACAACGTACATGAAGATGCCCGGTGGTGGTGGTGACTTTGGTGGTGGAGGTACGCCCGCAGCGAATAATAATGTATCGGGTACTTGCCTAGTTAGATTAGATAATACCGACTACCTCGAGATAGCTGTTTTGTCAGACGTTGACAGAAACATTATGGCCCATGAGTTTTCAGCAGCCTTCATACGACCTTAAAATTCGAAACCACATTTAGTTTTGAATTTAATTTGTTACAAAATCATCACCCTCCTTTCTCTCATGGACTTTAATTTCGTATCTGTTTCTCCATACTCGGCCATTGAAAAATAAGATTGTCCGCGCGCTTTCCCCGTGTGCTTTACCTGCTTTGTAAAGCGATGAATACGAGCTTACTTCACCCGTTTCACGGTCTAATATATCTACTCGTCTGGGTTGGTTTCTGATATGTTTCAATCTGTTATATTTTTCATCCGTGCTTGGCGCCTTAGGTTCTCGCCGCTGTTTCTCTTTTTCAGCGATATCGCGAGAGAGTACACCCTTCTCGAACAATAGATCGATAAGTTCAGGCTTGTTGAGATGAGTCCATCTTTTGATACCGTGCTTTTTCACCAGCATTTTCAATTCTGTCAGTTTCATTTTTATAGTACAAGATATTTTTTTAATACACCATGGTAAATTTTGTACCATCCGATTGAAAATTGAGTAACTTGTCGGAAATCACCACCACGTACACGTCCGTACCAATCGGCGGAGCAACACTAAAAGTACCTTTGATCAGGATATTGAATACCGAGGACTTTAGACGCTCAGATTGCTTGCTTACATCAAACACCATAATCGGGAACAGGTCTTTGAAGTCTGACGGTGTGATATTGCTTTGCGATACCAGTTCGTCCGTTCCGTAGAATTTTTCACCAAACAAGGCTGCTTCTCGGTAAGCTCGTGAGAATTGCTGATTCGGGAATGATAGGTTGTAGTCGACGGCTGGGTATCGTTCCTGGTTCATCGTGACGTACATGTTCGTTATATTGCAATGATCGAAAATCGATGGATTTTTTTCTTGATCACCGCCACGATTGATTTGAAATCCAACGATGATGTACCTTGGTTTCTCATCCGATGACATGGCGCCAAGTGAATACTCGAATTTAGTCGACCTAGGGACGCCTATAGTTACGCATTGACGACCCCTGTATGCGACTGGTAGCGATACTTTCGATTCGATCGTTTTGTTCAATTCATGCTTCTCCACAAAGGACGGAAGGACGTGCGGCATGAACCACGAGATTCTGTCTAGCCTAACTTTCCCAGCACCCGCAGCGGCGAGTCTAAAAATTGCGTCATCGTCGGCTTGACGAACAAGAGTTAGCTTGTGGCTCATTCCAAAAATAACCTTGTCGTAATCATCACAAAATCCGAAAATATGGTTCAATGGAACGATAAAACTAAACGTGCCTTTGTCTCCCGGTTTTTGAATTAGATACGACTGTCTAACGGCGAAACCTAGATTATCTGCGATAACAGCCGTAGCGCCACTGTCCTTATACCACAGCTGATTCAAACCTTGAGCTAGTTGAAAATCATTTGGGTATTTGAGTAAACCAAGCATCGTAGTCGCTTGACCTGGGTTAGATAATGATTCAATATCTTGAGGTCCTATTTTGTATGTAATATTGTTGAAAAGATGCATGAGTCCATTATTCGTAAGAGCTGCGGCATCGGCATTAACGTAGAAGGTGCCGTCCGCCTTCGTCAATCTACCCTCGAATAATAGGTAAGATTCCGCTGGATGGTTGTAAACATCTTGAGAATAAATGTCGATTACTATATTCCCTGGGGTGTTTAGATTCGATCCCGATATCGGATCATACTGGTACCATTCGTAGCGCTCGATACACTCGTCAATCAGAGGTTGTTCGGTAATTCTTAGAATATCTGATTTCATTTTATTATACGATATTTTTTTTTTTTACGCAACCTTCATTCCCGCGCCGTTTTGCACACGCACTAAATCTTGAATCGATATCTTCTTCAAACCATTCCCCATCATCAGATTAATGATATTCTCCGGATTCACCCCGACGCTACTTAGTCGAGCAAGAATATCTCTACTTTCTTGAGTAACCTGTTTCTTAGGAGCGGCCGACAGTTTTGCCGCCACTTTTTCCACTAATTTTTTACCGGCATCGATTGCGGTGGTTTTTCCAACATCGATAGCCTTTTTCTCAATTTCTGTTGCCACGTCTTTACCCGCACTAAGAGCTCTCGTTGCTAGCTGATTGACGGCGGGCGAAGTAACAAGTCTTTTGAAAAATTCTGAAAACTTGTCAAATATTCCAGATCCACCGATAACGTATTGCTTCCTGTAACTCCTTCTTTTAATGTCCAGCATTTTATAATATCGACATTATATTTTTGTAACCATCTTTACTCAGCGCTTCTTGCCGTAGTAACTCGTCGCATATCGCCACGATCTCGTTTCTTACTCCGGTACCACCCGCCCTGTAGCTCTGAATTCTTAGCTCTAACTGTTTCGCTAATACATTTGGATCTTCGGAGATGACGATTACGCCAACGCCTTCACCTACCGTACCTAGGGTTATCTTTTCCCATATCGGTTTGACAATTTGTTTGTATTTGGCGCTTGAAGATGATTTAGGTTTGTTCGGATTTTTTTCCTGTCTTATAGCATTCGTTGTGGTGAGAATCTCGGCGTAATCAGCCATGTCATTATCATCGTATATCGTGGCGTTCGGTTGTTTCAGCGTCAACAACTCCCAAAGTCCCGGTGTTTCTGTGTAAGTCTTATTTCCAACCGTCACGTCGTCTCCTTGAATCGAAATCGGAGTGTCGCCGATGTAGCGTTGGTCATTTTTGTTTTTTATTCCGAACGTTGTGTCGGTGATTTTTTTATCGGAGAGGTATTGACTAAGGTAATTAGTCGCCATATTTCCAAAATACAGGGTTCTGATATCCTTAGTCGGATCGGAGCTATTCGCTTCTATCGAAGGACGCTGAGTAAATTGAAGACCCTGTAACGAAGGAAGTGCTTGTAACGCATTTGAAGTAGCTACCGAATTTTCTTTGATGGCGGACAATAAGACATTTTGTTCTTTGGAAATTGCGGATTGGGAATCGACGAAAGGTTTGAACAACTTGGTTAAATCTTGTTGAAGCCCTGAATCACCTAATTTCTCCGATAAAAAGTTTTGTTTAATATTCTCCCTGGTCTTCTGATATTCTGCAACGAAATCGTCTCTTTTCGCGGGGTCGGTGATTTTTACAAACGGCATTTTAAAATTAGAAACATAATGTTTTCAGACATGATTTCACGTATGTTAGTATTTTTTCCCAAAAACGAATTGCAAGAACTGCCTGTCTTCTTCATCTTCTTCTCTTTCTCGAGCGATGAGTGATTTTTTCCCAAAAATGAATCGTAAGAACCGCCTGTCTTCTTCTGTTCCACGATCGATGAGTGATTGTATTGCCTCCTCCTCCTTCTCGTCTATCGCAACTTTCTTCTTTCTCCTAATTTCTCCTTTCTCAAACATGGATTGTAAGCACTGTCTGTCTTCTTCTATTCCTCGATTGAGGAGTGATTCTTTCGCTTCCATCCCGTCTATCGCGACTTTCTTCTTTCTCCTAATTTCTTCGTTCATGTCATTGAATTTTTCAATCTCGTTCAGCATTGACTCAATCTCAACTGAAATGATATCACTTATGAAATCTTGTGAAATATAATCGTTATTCGGGTCGAGTTTCACGTAAGCTAGCGTTTTGATCTCTTTTTGCATCTCAGATTTCATAATCTGCTTTTTACTGATATAGCTGTCGATTATACTTTCCATCTCCGAATCATCTAATATCTTCAATAAAAAGTTTTGTTGGATATTCGCTGATTTCTGAAGTTCCGCAACTATAAACTTTCTTTTCGGGGGTCGGTGATTTTTTTTTGATACGGCATTTTAAGTAAGAAAAAATATAATGTTTTCAGACATGTTTTTTGACATGTTTCAAAACATAAGTTGGACGTATTTCCCGACGTAACGACATACGTCTACATGTTTTCACGTATGTTCGTGTATGTTAGACGTATTTCCAGACGTAACGACATACGTCTACATGTTTTCACGTATGTTCGCGTTAGTCGTTTTTTTGATGGATTCGTTATTTTTTTCAAACATAGATTGAAAGTACTGCCGGGCTTCATCTTTTCCACGATCGATGAGTGATTGTTTCGTCACCTCGTCCATCGCGTCTATCGCAACTTTAATATTACTCCTAATTTCTTCTTTCATGCCGTTGAATTTTTCAATCTCGCTCAGAATCAACGAATATTCCCCGTCTGAAATGTTATCATCCATGAGAGCTTTTGAAATATGGTCGCTGATCGTGTTGAGTTTCACGTCGGCTAGCGTTTTGATTTTTTCATGCTTCTCCGCCTTCAACGCAAGCTTCTTACTGATGTAGATACCTATTATACTTAGCAGCCCCACACCTAATGCCGCTCCTTCCAAAGCCATAGCAATGGGTGCTGCGATTATAGTAGATAATACTCCGATTCCTGAAATTCCGAGCCCCATCGTGACCGCTGAGAGGACACCACCTACCGCGCCGATTACGCTTACACTTCTATGGTACTTTTTCCTCAAAGCCGCTCTTTTGTCTCGTACTTGCTCGATTTCCTTTTTAATTTCACCGATCTTTTGAAGACGATACGTTTGCGCCGACCCTGTGACGATATGTATTTCTCCTTCCGGTGCTGACGGTAGCTTCGGATAGAGTGAATGTGTTATTTTAATGCCTTCGTATTCCATTCGTTTTATTTACGCGATATATTTTTTATAACAGATAATTTACACGACATAACGAATCTCCCGCGTTGATAGTTACCACTGAATCGGAGTTGTTTTGAATAGTGACTATGATATCATCAACCACATCATCCGAAACCACTTCGTTTTGTAGACTGCATCTTAGTTCTTTGATACTCTGTTTGAGGGAAATGAGACAAAGTCCCGCAGACATTTCTACCCCGAGTCCAAGAGTTAGCGTAGTTGTCGTCTTTGGTTGTATCGTTATAACATTTTGCGCAAAAATCTCCCACCTTACGCCTCCTAGTAGTCTAATTGGAGCGTGGGTAATACCCCTCGTTATCTTCCAATGGACTTGCACGGGTTGCGTTCTAACCTCGGCCTGCCTAGTTGGTTTAGTTCCAAATTTGTGTAATGGTCTCGACATTTTATAAACATTAAATTATAATAAAATGTTGAGAAACGGAATGTTTGCAAACGGAGAATTAGGGCCTAGTAAAAGTCCTTTACCTATAGGCGCGTACCCCGACCCTGTTTTCATGAACAAACCAGACCCAACTATCGAGCCGCCTTTTCGCCAAGGGGACATGTACAAACCAGATCCAGCTGCTCTTATCTTACACGTCATATCGTTTTCCTTCACGTACACTACTCCAGATCCGCTGATTTTATCGACAATCTTTGACGTGGCTGCAGAACCTAAGCCACTCATAGCCCCCATAGCTAAACTAGGCAGAAGGAATTTAGCCGCTGTTGCTAGAAACGGAAGAATGGCGCTTATGAATCCTCCTTCGACTTTTCTATTGTGTTCCAATTGCGTTTTACTCATTTTAATGGTCACACCTGTTCCTTTTTGGTACGCCTTGGTCATTTTATTGATTTGAGCCTGCGTGAAAGCTAACATATGGTTGCCGTTAAAATCATCGTGCGTCAGTTTGATATTCACGCCAGTTCCCGCTTGATGAGATTTTTTAATTTTGTCTTGTTGCGCTTCCGAAATATTAACTTTATAGTCTATATACCGACTCATTTTAGTTTACAAAAAAAAACTTTCAAACTTCTCTGATGTGAAAACGAATCGTCACGTCTTCTCCTCTAAGATTTACCTCTTTCCCATTTTGGTCTGTGAGCATCGTTGTCATCGTTGAAATGGTAGATAGCGTAATGGGGAGATAAATTAAATTATGCGGCACTTCGATAATTTTGTACCCCGGGGCTACGTTCGGGAAAAAAGAATGTATTACGTTTATCGTCGTTCCGTTAATGTACGAAGACCCGATAATGTCGTTGGTCAGTAGTAAATTGCTGATACTCATTATATCTACTATGTTCTTCGATTCGTTATATCTTCCAAGATAGATATATTTTATAAAACCTAGAACCTTTCCAATCGAATTCTTAGACGTAAAGTCAACCGCATAGTGCTCTGCTATATTTAACACAGTCTTCAACGTATTGGTGTTTGGTTCTATTGAGATACAGTACTCTGAATTTACCCTGTCGTAATGCCCATTCTCCTTCATGATTCTCTGTATGTGGTCGTTGATATCTGTTATTTCATAGCTTCCCTCCGGTATTTCTATGTTAAACCAAGGGCTCACACCAGTCGGTGAATACCTAAAGTTGTTGTTTGTAGCGTCGATATTTGGAAAAGAATAGTATGTTGCGAGATTTATGAAGGCCATTTCGTATTTTTTATTTTTGTCTAGTTCAATAGGTGGATTAAACTTTGTTCTGATTTTTGTGCTCTTTTCACTTAGCAGAATGTAAAATGACGTTTTTGGTTCCGTCTTACGAGCCGTCTTTTCCGTATTATCAGCTATCTGTTTGAGAAGCGATGATTCCATTTTGATTATACAATAATTTTACGACAATGGATCCTCGATTACATAAAATAGGTCGAATCCGCAGCGGTATTTGCCATTGTACTTTTCGCTACTTAGATCGATGACGAGGAATCCGTGCGGTTGTTCCCATACCGATTTGCATAGTTTTCTAAATTCATCTTTGTGCATGTCTACACTAACATGATCGTTGTAAATATGGTTAAGGTTTTTCAGGTCCTGCTTGAACAGACAAATAAAGTTTGCATTCTCTCTGATCGATTTCCGCGGCAGTTTGAAATAATTCTGAGCGAGGTAAAAACAGTCCACATTACTATGTCTTCCCCGAATATAATATGTTTCACACTTGTTTTGTTTTTCTAATTGTAAATCGTCAAAAATCATCAGATTCTTCTTTTCGCTACTCAAGTCTCTCGGGTCCGGCACATCTTCAGCGCTTTCAAAAAACTTGGCATTGATATCGGATTTGGCTTCCGAATTTAATTCTTTTGCTATATATTCCATAATAAGGGCCGGTGACTCATTTTGTTCCACGATTTCATCTCGGTGCTCGAATAACCAAACGATCGCTTCTTTCGGTAATTTTTCTTCGAATGCTTTTTTAATAATGCGATATTCCGGTTGAAACAGAGAAGTACCGAATACCTGGAGGTTATTATAGTCCAACCAGTTCGGCCTTAGTAATAGATTAAGAAGAAGTGTTGTTTTGCCGCACGCTGATTTCCCTACTATCAACCCCCGTATACTTCTAGGTAAAAGAGGATTATTAAATCTTTTCGAAAGCGCAGTGCCCCAACTCAGATCTTTGATAGGCCTATGCATATCCATTTTATATATTTGTACTAAAAAAAAGCGAGATGTATTGCGTAAAGTGTAAAAAACAGACTGAAACGAGAGATGTGCAGAACACCGTCGCTAATAACGGAAGATCCATGCTTAGGGGCGTTTGCGTTGTATGCGGGAAAACAAAAACTCAATTCGTAAAAGCTTCCGCCACTAAAGGAGGAGATCTGGTTAGTTCATTGAATGCAGCCACTAGTACCATAAAGTTACCTTGGGCTAAGTTCCCTGGTGAGATGCATTTACCAGGGCATCAGTTTCTCGGTCCCGGTACTAGGCTAGATTTGAGGCTTAATCCTGACGGGACTCCTAAAGATTGGAGTAAACCTATTAATCGGGTCGACAGCGCGGCATATATCCACGATCTAGCTTACGATCAACACACCGATACTACTTCTAGAAATATTGCGGATAGAGCCATGATTAATAATTTGAATAACATTTCTAATCCTAGCTTGCGAGAACGAGTGGAGAGGGCTATAGTTAAGCCTATATTATCTACTAAAGCGAGCCTGGGGTTGGGTTTAAAAAAAGCTCTGAAGTGAAATGGACTGATCAATTAGCCGATGAATTGCATAGACCGGATGGGCTGCCGATTTGGTGGATATGCAGGCCTTTGCTAAAGATAACGATGGGGCGAAATACCTGTTAACCGTTATAGATGTGTTTTCTAAATACGGGTGGATTGTACCATTGAATGACAAGACTGGGAAATCTACGGCTGCCGGTTTTATGAAGATACTCGAGGGTGGACGAAAGCCTGTGAAATTATGGGTTGACAAAGGGAAAGAATTTTATAACAAGGACGTCAAGAATTTGGTTGAGTTGTACTCTACTGAGAATGAGGAAAAATCTTGCGTTGTTGAGAGATGGAACCGAACGATGAAAGAAAAGATGTACAAATATTTTTCAGCTAACTCGACGAGAAGATATATCAACGTTTTGGATGAAATGGTGGGTAATTATAACAATACCAGGCACGGTTCGATTAAAATGACTCCCGCCAAGGCTAGTATGAAAGTGAATGAAAAAACTGTATTTATGAATTTATACGGTAAAGAGATTTCGCAACCTATTGTACTAAAGTTTTCAATTGGTGATAAGGTTAGAATAACAAAGAAGAAGAATATTTTTGAGAAGGGATACACACCTAGATGGACGGAAGAAGTTTTTACAGTATCCCAGATTCAATACACGGTTCCACCAACTTATAAAATTACCGATTCAAATGGAGAGGAAATACAGGGCTCATTTTATGAACAGGAGCTACAGAAAACGACTCAAGAAATATTTAGAATAGAAAAGATTATCAGGAAACGTGGAAAGAAATCGCTTGTGAAGTGGTTAGGATATCCAGAGTCTTTTAATTCGTGGGTAGATAATGAAGACTTAGTAGTCATGTGATGAGTCATAGGGGTGGTTTGGATTGGTTTGGGTAGTTGGCAGAAGTTGAACCATGGTTTGGGTTGAATGCACGACGGATCGCAAGAAAATGTTTTTTTTGTTATTTTATAAACATAGGAAAAAAAATAAATTTGTGTGTTGGAAAAAGTTGAACCATGGTTATGGGTCGACACATTTTTGAACCATGGTTATGGGGTGGCATATTTTTGAACCATGGTTATGGGTCGACATATTTTTGAACCATGGTTATGGGGTGGCATATTTTTGAACCATGGTTATGGGGCGACACATTTATGAAGCATGGTTATGGGTCGACACATTTTTGAAGCATGGTTATGGGTCGACACATTTTTTTGAACCATGGTTATGGGTTAATGTCCCAGCCGTTTAATTCTTCTACTACTGACTGATAAAATCTGGCAGACAGGTTACTTTATAAATATTTGTACCTCGCAGTCGATCGAGTCGTGCGCTACGATCGACTTGACTCGGCCGACGATCGACCGGCTCGACAGCCTCAGCTTGACTGTTGTCTCTTGGCAAACATGGATAGAGACTGACGCATGCTTAAGCTTATAATTATCTCAGTACAAAAATCATGCCTACTCGTGAATTTAACTTTCATGCATATGCTACAATACGCATGCTAAAATTATAAGTATTATTACAAAAATCCATAATGGTACTACTTGCATATCATTTTGTGGCATTTCGCTCCCGGAAGGCAACACTGTATGCATTTTTGGGTTTTGCAAAAAGTAGGGCGACTAGGTCAATTAGGCTGTACAGGAATCGTGTGCGGCAGCTGCTTCATCTATTTCTGACTTCTTCATAATATGGTTGGCAGACAACGGACTATTGATCATCGTCGAGTGGTCTGATACAAGTTCCATCGACATTTACGAGGTTTCACTCCCCCCTCCCAAGTTACTGTCTCTCATACTTCTGCCAAATATTCTTCGCAGCCGGTTCATCTTGGCCACCAGTAATCTTCTCTCTGCGCATGCACCAGCATTCGGAACCACACAGCAGCACCGGTATGATAAGCGCTCCAAATAGCTTCATCTGCTCTCCGAAAATCACTCCCACAAGACCGATTGTACGTATGATGACCCCTGTGCATCGCCTGTCTTTCGCCAGGTACACAAACTGGATTACCTCTTCCAATGCCCTGTACTCCAGTCTTAACACCAGCTCTTCATGCTTAACAGTCATTGGTTATGTTTTCTGCATTCGAGTACGAAGAGCCCATGAAATCAGTAAGATTATAGGAGTGGAAGGTTACAATTTATACACTTTTTATTTGCTAAGTGATTAATTGCCCGCAGATTAAATTCTAGATTTCGTAGATGACGTCGTTTGGAACGGATTCTGTGACTTTTCGTCAACAGTTAATGGCTCGTGTCCGATGGTTGACCATTCACAGCTCGGATACAGCTGGTCATCTGCGCCTCTGATCTTCTCCAACTCGGGTAATGAGTGGAATTATAATTATGGGCAGGCAGTGGCGGATCCAGAACGTTTCGATGGGGGGGCAAAATTTTCGATCTTGTTGGTCCCTCCGCCAATTTCCATGGAGAAAGAAGATACCAACTCATCCGCCAAAAATTTGATGTCCTTTTTTTAGTCATCCGCTAAATTTTTCCCAGGGAAAAGACTACGATAATTCAAAGGGGGAGGCCACATACCATGCGATTTTTTTTATGGGGGCCTGGTATACTATTATTCTCTCTCGTTGCATTTATGTAATGGTTTGTTGAAACCAAATGCTGGGCCACGTCCCATGCAATTTTTAAATGGGGCATAGCCATTTTGGCCCCCTGGATCCGCCCATGTGGACAGGTTTGTAGTAAGTAGAGTGACAGTTAGAGTAGCCTACATTCGTCGCTAGGAAGCGTTGTGTAAGTGTTACAATTAAAAAACGTGTTTTGGTGGTGAACATACGGTTTTAGAGTGTGGGCTTCATGTGCGAACGTCACCCCACCATTGGTGACTTTCTATTTTTGTTTCACATTAGCTTTGCTTACAAACATGGCATCTGTTGACGATGACGGCTAAAATCGTTAACGCTGGAGCGGAGACTGTCTGATTTTAACGTTTTTTTAAAATTAAAATTGAATAGAATCGACGACAGGTCTTCGCAGTGAATTCGACGGCTATACCATGGGAGAAGTGTCTAGATTACTTTCTCCTCCGTACACTTCGACCACAGAGGATCCATGTCTTCTGCTCTCAGCCACATTCAACTCCACCAATATCCGTCTTAGTTTCTCTCTACTATCAACAGACAACACGGATCCTCTGCCTCCGCCAGAGGTCGTCCAGACAGCTTCCCCGAACGGATCCAATATCCAGCTGTACTACATCCATCTACCGGTTGGAGTTCCAGTTATGTTGGAGATCAAAGCGTCTCAGTTCTACTCTGGATCGATGGAGTATTCGGCTGTCTTCATTCGACGCATTGAACCGAATTCGTGTAAAGTTATCCAACCAGGTAAGGTTAGGCTAGGACCGTTTGACAGCACTAAACATCCTGAAGAATGATTGTCATAAACTCTGCATTAGATGTATGCATTTGGAAGATTGTATGTAATAGTCCGTCCACTTATGATTACGAAACTCTGTTGCTATGTTTCTACTCTTATCTAGCATGAAAAAAACTATAAAATCCTGACCTCATTATGTTAACAGTTTTGGGATCACATTTTATGAATAACTCTTATACACGGACAGCTCCGTTGCTTTATTACTTTGATCATCGCAAGGTTCTGCAGGAACTGGCTTTTAAGAGTGGCGCTCCAATGCATCGTGTCTCGCAGGACACGGTGGTGTAGGGCTATGTTAGGTGCATTTGAGCCGAAAGGTTGTGGGTTCGAAGTCACCTTAAGCCGTCGCTTAGAGACCCTGAGCGAGTCTTTCACTCGCAATTGCTCAAGTACTTTCACTTTGAACGACGAATCAGTGTCCGCGCTGTAGTTGGGAGGGTCTCTGAGTAGTAGCCTTGGCGGAGGCGCTATTGCAAGTGCTCATTTATACATTCATGCATTCATACATGCATATATACATACATGCATACACACATAGATACATACACGGCCTACATTGTATTATTTTAGCATGCCCATCTTTGCCAGCCTGCGTGTCTCAGTACTGTTTGCTGTGCCAGCATTCATGCATAGTTTTGCAACAGCAGGCTTGTAGTTGACATCGTTATGCATACGTATACATGTATATTTATTACAAATGTTGTAATACGTCCGTCTGCTAACACTTGAATAATGGATTTGAAATTTTCGGTAGAAATTTCTACGGAGTCAGTCAACTGCACGGAGTCGTTCAGTTCGTGTGGCTACCAACTTGAAGGAGATTGGACGGATCAACATTCGACCAATGATAGCCAACAATGTGAGATTGACTTTGCAATTTCTTTTAACATTGAATTGTGCTGTCTGATCATCCGAAATTACTATATAGAGAGCCTTCGTCTACTGATGACCAGATCTAGAAATGAGAACGAGTTTGTTTGTATCAGAGTGGAACTGATTGCAGTTCCATACACGAATATGTTGATGTTGCTTTTTAATCAGTATTATAATAATTATTATTTATATCTAAGTTTACTAAACTTCGTCTGAATTTACTTGTCTTTATCGTTACCTCCCCACGGAAATCAAACGTTTCATTTACTGTTTCCTTTCCTCAAATCTTATGCCAACGTCTACTAAAAAATCTTGTAGCAGTCTATATATTATAGCAACTTTGAAAGTCCAATACGTGAGAGCATCATTGTATCAATTGATTATTGTCTCCGAAGTCTAAAAGTTGGAAGGGAATTCCCGCCCCTTCTCCCTAGGATTTATGGAACTGATCGTATCCGCACTGCCTTATTGTTCAGGCTGAGAAAAATGTGCCTTTGGGGCAAGGAGTAAGATATTGACTTAGCAGCACCGAAGATCCATATCCTGATGCAATATCGAGTTTTATTATTGTTGTTGTTGTTGTTGTTGTTGTTGTATAGAATGATTGATGCACATCATCGGTGACAATCACTGTGTGACTGTTATGACCAGAACTATTCCTTATGTTTTAGATCTGTTGTGGGGTCTTTCAACGGGAAATATTCAATCAACCTACAAAGACAAGCAAAATATGGCGCTGACTCCCTTCATCAACACCAACCGATCTGTTTTGCTAACATTTTCACTAAATTTCACAGAAGCATCTCGATCCAGGACTAATCTCAGTTTGGAAATATATAAGACGTCTTCACTTGGTCTCCTTACATCAAAACTGGCCAGTTACCCTGGTGTTCAGAATGCAACTGTTCAACTGTGTCTTCCAACTGGACGATTCCGTTTGGCGTTTCTGGCATACACCAACGATTACTCTCTCTCCACACGAATTCAATTGTCAGAATTTATATTAACTGGAACGGTGTGTGGTACGCCAACACAAGTCGGTTACTGTGAGTATCTGACTGTAACATGAACGCGATGATCTTAGTAGGTTTGAATGAATTTTAGGCCCATAATGTTATCTCCGACCTTAGTTTTTTTCAGCATCATTTCACTAAATGGCCGAGGAATGACTTAAGGATTGAAACCTATAGCAATGAAATGACTATTCAGGTAAAGACACAATTATAATAACTTTGGTATGACATCTTGATCATCTCTGGCTGGTGAGATGAAATCACTAGGACTGGTTCTTGTCTGCATCCTTACATTTTCCGCATAATGTGCAATATTCTCACTAAAAACATCAGTATTATGCGTTCTTATTGTTGACATTTTATCATTAATTTTATGAAGGCAAAAAACTTGTCTGAAATTATTTTATAAGCTTACTGAACTTATGATTCTGATTCTGTCTGCTTTGGTTTGATTGACTGTGTTAGTATGTGCTGACGACAACGTTTGTCTGTCTCGGGTGATGAGTCCGTCTCCACAGTTAGTCTGGAAATATTCAAAGGGGAAATCGGTTCGAATTGAAGGCGACAAAGGTAAGAATCTGTTTGGATCACAAGAACCGAATGTAATATTTATTTGTTTTGCTACTTGTTGATTCCAATAATAAACAGCGTATTGCGTTCTGATCAGGCCGAGAAATTCACTCAGTAATTCGTATTGCACCCTGATATGGGAGCGCTACTGAATGGCCTTGGTTGTGAGCGGCGCTATAGAAATTCCTAATTACATTACATTCCTAATTACATTACATTACATTACATTAATTACATTACATGATATGGCCGATTTATACGAGGAACTCATTCTTATTCTAAAAATTTAGCTCGACTCCGAATTATAATTAGTAGGGGACTAACGTTAAATACTCATCCCCTTAAGCTCTTGAATGTCGCCCTTCCTTTGCGTTTAGTGGCACTCACGGATACGGCTATCGGAAAATATTGAAAGTTCACGCATTTATTGAAACTCATAACAGTTTGACAAGCAGGACAATAGTTTTCTGTGTGTTTAATTAATATTGTCTATAATTATGTGCAAATTTATTCATCTATATTGTTCGGGTTTTTTTCAGATGTCTTGATTCTCTTGTATGATCTTTACGGCCCACTCAACTTGGCAAAATTTAACGGTACCGTCACAATTTATTTGAATGCAGATGGAGTTTTCCGGGGAACTCTGCGTCTTGTAAATGATCGCATGGGAGATTGCCTTCATGGTATCATGGCCTGTGTAAGTCTTTATCTAGCGCTTTGTCTAAATTGAAAAAAACTTAATTATGAATTTAGAAGGAATCGGTTGGCTTAACTTATCTCATGACTGGAAATTAGGTGCCTATGATGTACGATACATATAATTAGGCCTATATCTAGAATAAAAGGGAAGGTGGCTTTGAACTGCCTAGCAGGGTTTTTTAACGTGCATTTCTACACAACATGTGCACTGTTTTGTGCAGCTGTAGCCTAAATGCATTTGTGGAGCTGTAGAAGCAGTTATGTGCAGTGGAAATCACATTAGAATAGGTAATTGCAGACCGGTTTGCCACGAAAAAGAAGGACGTGTGCAGTGAAAAATAAGCAGCAAGGTGAAATAACAAATTTTTTAAAAGTTGATGAGTAAAAAGAGGTCATCAGTTTTTTGTCGCCGACTTGCGAGACATTTTCAGAAACGACGAGAAATTTTCGCCAAACAAAGCCGCGCTAAAAATGTCCTGGTTGTGCAGTTCTACGCATTTCTTAAAAACCCTGCTGCCTAGAAAAGATGACTTTAATTTCATCTCTCGAGTAGCCTACTTTTTAAGACTGTTCGCAGTGTTAACCCTAGAAATAAATCTTTCGCATGCCTCCAACCTGAATTTCTGCAGACACTGTTATTTTACTCCATTTCTTTTCTTATATTTTCTTCATGTATTAAGCATGGGTGGAGACTTGGTCTAAAAGTTGCGGGGGACGAACGACTGGCCGAAGGATGGACGAGATTTTTGGCGGACGAATGGCTGAGTCGCCGACGAAATTTTC
This sequence comes from Lumbricus terrestris, assembly GCA_949752735.1. Taxonomy (NCBI): domain Eukaryota; kingdom Metazoa; phylum Annelida; class Clitellata; order Crassiclitellata; family Lumbricidae; genus Lumbricus; species Lumbricus terrestris. Next base: position 1,768,066 of record OX457044.1, read on the forward strand.
CTCTCTTCGCCGATCAAAATGTCTGACGACTTGTAATTTTTTTAAATTATTTCTTAGTGTGTTGCAATTTGCAAAAAAAGTTAAAAATCACATGCATTGGAACGTGATTCTGCGGAAATTTGAAAAAATGGAAAAATATTTTTAAATTGCTGTAACTTCGGAAGTAACGCAAATTCATTATTGAAATTTTCAGGAATTGTTGCTATATCTTTCCTCTATAAATTCTGCTATTTTCAGAAGAACAATCTAGATTGGTTGCGGAAAAATTGCATTTTTCGGGTGGTACATTTTTTAACCACCCTGTATGTGCGCTTATAAGAGCTCCTGTAGTGGATAATAGGGCAGCATAAACGCAAGACAGTGACGGCGTAAAAAATATTGAGTTAGAGCGCTTTTGTCGTTTGGTGACGTGACTCAATAACTGACGTCACCACGTGCGCTAAGATTATCCTATTAATTTTCGTAGCGCAATGACAGGCGGCTGACCAATTGCGGCACTCCATTCATAGAGCACCCAATGCGGCGACTGGCCGATTTAATTGCTGCTGACCAATAGCAAGCGTCTATTCATACCGTGCCAGACCCCCATGGCACACCAAGAGTGCCTAAAGTGTGGAAAAATAAGTGTCAGGACGCCCCTTAACTCTCCAAAAGGAGTGCCTGGACGCCCCATACCTTTCCAGTCTGTGTTCACCAATAAGTGGCTGGACGGTGTTCAAATTTTAAAGCAAGTGCATGGACGCCGTCCATGACCGTCCAGGCGCACTTTACGCCCTAACACATTAAATTCAACGCCTGCAGATAACCCCATAGTCACGCACCGCCCGCTGAGAACTATGATTAAAATCAACCGACGCAGCGACGTAATGTAAGTAGTTGAATAAGTGTATGTGTTGGCACATATACATATGCAAGCACGTTTAAGCCCAGTTTAAAGTTCTTCAAGCAATTTGCGAGTGAAGGACTTGCCCAAGGTCCTTAGTATGCGACTTGGATGAATTTGAGCCTGCAACCCTCCGGCTTCAAGGTAACGATCATACCCACTACACCAAGGAGGGAGGTAGGGAACGTGGGAGTAAGGGGAGGGAAGAATGTAGAGACGGAGGGAGGGAGGGACAGAGGTAGAGACGGAGGTATGGACTGAGGGACGGAGGGAGGAGGGACCGAAGGACGGCGGGAGGAGAGGGAGGGTGGAAGGTAGGGAAGGGGGAGGGGAAGTGAGAGAGGGGAAAGTGAGGGTAGAGAAGGAGGAAGTTGGCCGGGAACGGGTAAGGATGGTGGGAGAGATAGAGGTTCGGAGGGAGGGAGGAGGGAGGAGGGAGGGAAGGAGCGAATGGGGCGAAGTGAGGGTTGGGAAGTAGGGGATTGACCGGAAACGGGGCGAATCCTGAAATTCCCGGGCAACGCCGGGTACCCCAGCTAGTAAGAAATAAGTGTATGAGTGCGAAAGTAAGAAGTTGAAGGTTAGCGGTAATAAAGTGATTGAGTAAGTAAGTAATTGCTGAATGATAGAATTGTGCTATTGTGGAACTCAGACATGTACTGGTAATTATCCGTGCCTCGCATTCATGCAGCAAACTGCTGAACACGCAGGTTTTCAGTTCTTCTAATTTTGTTTGTAGATCTATGGATTTGCTCTTCCAGACTTTATCCGATGTCTTTAGGGCCTTCGTTGCCTTCGATTTTCTCGCCCCCACCTCTTTCTTGTTGTCTGTTTACGCCCTACATACAATTATAATTATGTAAGAAGCAAATAGCCCAAAGCAGAACAGAGAAATTGTGCAAAGGCTTCAGCCTGCAGCAAAAGAAAAATGGACAAAAAAATCAAACGTTAATGTGGTTACAACTGTTACATCCGGTATTAACCATATAAACCATAACGATAAATTTTATTGAAACCCAAGTGAGATTAATGACACCGAGAAAAACAAGTACCGTAGAAAACAGAATAACGACAAGGGATCAAAACGACCTTGACCCTAAGGAACCAGGGCTCCACTAGTTGGCCACCTGTAACAGCTAAATAAATTTTGGCAGACGCAGTATTGAACAAAATGTGCACAATAAAACAATTTTTACAAGTTGACTAAGTTTAATCCAATTAGCTAGCACTGGATAACCTGAGTGATGAGATGAGATGGAAATCTAATTTTAAAGAGCGAGATATAAGCGCCACTATATAGGCCTACAATTATTATACATGTAATTACCAAGCGACTGTCGAATGTGAGCAATTGACTGCGAAGGTCTTTTCTCCAGTTCCATATCAAGCACCGTCCAAGTGAAGTTACGCTCTAAAAATTGTATTCCATACTCTATTTTCCTACTGGAGGTCGCCATACTCTAACGGACGCGTTCACATAACAGGTCTATATATAGCTTGCAGATAACTCCTCTATTTGCACCGATATTCAATCATGCGGTTTCCATTCCATTTTCCCAAGCTTCATTGCATAAAGTTTACCGTGACTACATTTTAAATATAAATTGATGTCATTCCGCAGGTAACCTCAAGAATAAATGATGTTGAGCGTAACGACATGTACCAGGTTACTTTCCCCGGCGGTAGAGCTCCTAGTTTTCCCTCATATGATACGGTTCAGTATTATTTCCTTCCATACACGGCTCGTTGTGTGAATATGTCGAACTATACCATCTATGTGGAAGATCCACCGAAGGGTAGGTGTCATCTCTTTAATCGTTTATAACCTGTTGAACCCGAGCCATTAATTAATCCAAGTTGTATTGATTCCGTGCAATATTTGATGTTTTATTTATGCTATATCATATGCTCGATGTTGAAGAGAAAGAGATATTTGTTTCAAACCTCACATCGAATGTTGAAAGTATTTAATATTTTCTGTTAAATACTAGTGTATCTAAATGTTGGAGAAGCCATAATTATTTTTCTTCCGTCACTTCTTATACGTCGAGATTTAAACAGATCTGATGTTGCACTGGGCCAGTGTGCACCATAGTCAAACATTTTCGATGATTCGATTCTGACGCATTGAGGAGTGCCTCATAATTTGCTTGTATATTATTTAACTTGGTTGTCCAGGTTACTCTCTGCATTTGACAAACGATCTTGGAGAATCCGAAGGTTTAACAGCTCAGTGGACATCGGATGTCCACCGTGTAGCTGCTTGGATCGTCCGCATATCACTGGATTTGGTTCTGCCGTCTAGCGTCCAGGTGACACTCTTTCAGGAATCGCAGAACGGCACAGTGTGGAACCGAAGTGTGTTTACGAGTGGCAGCGTTACTGGTGACCGAATTCGTGGAATATTTCAAGTGTCAATCGACAGAGACGCTTCTCATATTCAGCTCGTTGTTTGCTTCACTGAAGATGCCATCATAAACAACATCAGCTTGGAATTCGGATCTTGTCACCAGAATGGTAATCATAATACGAGAAAACTTCAGACTGTATGAAATTCGCAGCAAAAAAGTCATGATGGATAAAATTTGTGTTTATGAATATATCTCTAGTCTGTAATCAATTCATGGATTTTTCGTGGACGATTTTAACATATGATATGTACTATGTTTTCAAAGTAAAATGACCGGTTAAATTTTTTTGAAATATTCAAAAATAAAAAAATATAGCAAAATAAGCGTCGTCTTTTTAAAAGGACGCCATGCGTTACAGGGTACGTGTTAATTAATTATTTTTTATTTCTGTTGTGATATTATTGAAACAGAATTTGAAATTCAGACAACACACACTGACTGACCGACAGATAATCTTTCCAAATGACAAAGTGTTCTAATAATATATAATCTAAAGGCTTCTATAGGGCCCTTTACCAATGCAAAATGCATAAAAATGAATTCAGCGACTAGTGAAAGTTTGTTTACCAAAAGAAACCATTGTTACGTTATAGACTTGATGACTTGGTAAGGATAAGTCTACAATGTTCACAAAATGGATACCGGTACCACATTTGAAGTTCAATGAAAATTTGGCTATGTCTGAAATCACTTGCCTGCATAACGCCACTGTACGTTGGTAATGGACCCTATATTTGCCGGAATTTCGGAAGAATCTCCAAACACGGGACAACGTGTGAACTGTCTTTTTTTGCGCTTATTTATTTTTAGCCTTATATTCATTTCTTTCTAACACTGGACCTACTTGCTGCCATTAAGATTAAAGTAGACACTTTTCTTTTTAAGAAAGTTAGCAAACAATTATTATTTTTTTCCAAATTTCAGTAGCAGCGTGTTTCTTGTTATTGTGCGTTAATATGTTGGTACAATGCTACACATAGGTCTACCATTTTACGATGGTTACAGAACATAGCAAAATAATATAAAGAAATTGCTTGGAAAAATTGTTGGCCTAATAGAAATTTTAATATTAATTGAAATTGAAGTTTGAATTGAATATTTTAATTAAATTTTCAGTCACAAGCATTACAATTGAAACTATAGATTAAAACACTTGAGAATGTGTACTCGTAAACATTATGGAGCGGCTGAAAATAACAATAATACACATTAGGTATAGGCCATATTAGACTTGCAAGTTTCGAAAAAAATTTGATTTTCATGATAGGTCTGGAATCACTGGAATATGGCAATAAAAAGAAATTCCATATGAATACCCTTGAAAAGTGTTATTCTTAGTTGAAAACATGTCTTGCAACTATAGTAGATACGGTAGTTCACAAGCATTATCAGGACAACACATACTGCACTTTTACTGCAATTTTTTTACAAATTACAGCATATTTATGAAATCTTTGGGCCACCTCAGAAAAAGATAAATTAAAATATTTGCCTTTCAACCATCTAGAATCCTAAACCTTCCACCTAGACATAGGGCCACTGTAACTTTCCTGCCCCAATCCGTCCCTGTCCTGATCATGGAGGCGGTGTTGGGGGCGATAACCCGAAATTTTTCGGTCAAAGCCGGACGAGGCAGTAGATTCGCACCTTTTAACCTAAAACCCCCCAGCTAAACAGATAACCACCAAGACCACCACCTCGCCCCACCCGGCCCCACCCCTTAACTTAGAGTCGCGAAATGAGGCAAAAACCGAAATTTTTCTAGCAAGCCAGAAGACCCCATATAATTGTAGGCCTATGTAAATATTTGCATATAAATATAAAAATTATATAATTTAGAGTCGAGAAGCTATTTGAAAATTTACACTAGAATCCATGGGCGGAGACTTAGTGAGGCAGGGCAGGGCGGCCCCTCAATGTATGTGGGGCGGGGGGATTGTCCATGCATTTGTCCCCTCAATCGTTAAGTGCTAGGACATGTACACTTCACGAACACACTGGTGACGTACTGACGTTATAACGTTAGAAAACGTTAGAAGAGGAGATCGTGGAACAGATGACTATGTTTTTGAGGAAATTTCGACCAAATGACTAAAAAAGGTTGTAATAAAAGGAAAAAAATGGAAAATTTCGTCGACGACTCAGTCATACGTCTGCCCAAAATCTCGCGTCCTAGTCCTTCCTTTGGCCACTCTTTCGTCCCTCGCAAGTCTCCGCCCATGGTAGAATCTTGACGAACTCTAACACCAAACCGTTGACGATCTGACGCCTGTATTTCCATATCTACTACGACATGATTATATATCTATTACTATATCAACAGCTTCTCAGACAGAACTAGAAGGTGATGCTTCATCAACGGCTTCACAGACAGAACAAGAAGCTGATGTTCCATCAGCGGCTTCACAGACAGAACAAGAAGGTGATGTTCCATCAACGGCTTCACAGACAGCACAAGAAGGTGATGTTCCATCAACGGCTTCACAGACAGCACAAGAAGGTGATGTTCCATCAACGACTTCACAGACAGAACAAGAAGGTGATGCTCCATCAACGGCTTCACAGACAGAACAAGAGACAGAACAAGAAGGTGATGTTCCATCAACGGCTTCACAGACAGAACAAGAAGGTGATGTTCCATCAACAACTTCACAGACAGAACAAGAAGGTGATGTTCCATCAACGACTTCACAGACAGGTGATGTTCCATCGGGATGCTGCTGCTGCTGCTGCTGCTGCTGATGATGATGATGATGTTGACGAAGATGATGATGACGACGACAACGATGATGATGATGATGATGATGATGATGATGATGATGATGATCCTGATGATGATCCTGATGATGATCCTGTTGAATCTGACGCCTGTTGTAAATGTTTGGTTTCTGCAGAATCTGGACCAACGACAAATCTGTCGTGCGACTTCACGAACTTCGACAGCTGCGGATACCACGACGCATCAGAGAAAGAGTCGCGTTGGGTGACAGCAACTTCACAGACAGAACAAGCAGGTGATGTAACATGCTCATCATTATCAAAATTGCGACCTTTTTCAAATTAACACAACTGTGCGATTTAAAAAAATGGACCGAAGAAGTATTATTGCTATTACGAGTAGGGTTTCTTGAACATAGTTTTATAGTGATTAAGGCAATCAACGTTGGCATTGTTGTTGTTGATGATGATGATGGTGATGATGATCATGATGATGATGATGATGATGATGATGATCATCATATGTAGCTGATGATAATGTAATTATTCTTACAATATAATATTTATATTCATGTAATTATACAGGGTGGCCCAGCATAAATGTCCCGACTTTGCACGCGTATAACTTCGCCAAATGTTAACATTTATTTATGCTTAATGCATCAAATTAAAGGTATTTCACTCTAGTATTAGCTCTAAAAAAGTCGAACTGATATTAGTTTAGGTTTTAATTATGTACTTGGAGCAGCGCTAGCTACCAATTTGTTTCATTACTGACGCAATATGACGCCATTTCCCCGGGAATTTCTATCTTTTTTTGCTAAAACGCGCGTTGGCACGATCATTTTGGGTGTTTGTAGGGTCCCTACCATAAATATCTTCTCATCGAAAAGCCACGTCCTTTCAATTTTGCCAACAGCCATGCACTGCCATGCATGCGCTGCTTCAGACGCTTGACGCTGCCAGACGCTTCTTTGCTTAAGAGTTGGAGAGCTCGTTGGACTTCTCGTCGACGAATTACTTTAACTTTAGGCCTATAATCTTCTCCAATACGTTATGCAGTGCTTATAAGACTGCCTGTTCTGCGCTAAATTTCCCTGGGAGATTTGCATGTAGGGCCTGCCCTGGTCATTGTCTTGGCTGCAAATTTACTCGGACACACGAGCAATGTTAGCGGATGTGAGCGCCGTGCGCACCGATTCCCATGGTTTGCGAGTAGAAAGCCCTATTTTATCAAGTTTCCGTAGCAGATAATTCAAGGTAATGTTTATTCCATCCTTTGCTAGAAAATTCGTTAATTATTTCAAACGAATTAAATCCCTTATCAGTTCGTAAAATTAAGAACGAAACGCGATCATCGTCTGTCAACGACGCCAGATTGCGTGACAAATAACAGCAAAATAAGGTAGCTAGCGCTGTTCCGGGCATATAATTAAAACCTAAACTAGTATGAGTTCGACTTTTTTAGAGCTAATACTTGAGTGAAATGCCTTTAATTTGATGCATGAAGTATAAATAAATGTTAAAAATTGGCGAAGTTATACGCGTGCAAATTCGGGACATTTATGCTGGGCCACCCTGTATATATATATATATATATATATATTAGTGTGGTCCTTAGCTCCATGTAAAAATATTTTTTGGAGAATTTTAAACGGGGCACCCGCCTAACTTATACCTTTAGGCTAAAAAATATTAAGACTGAAAAATTTGGCAGATTTTTTTGAGTTTTAGGGGTCGCTACCGGACGTAACATATATCAATGTAAAGACACAGGCGAAACATGGAATATCGTAGGCTATATTGTATACTATTACTAGTGTATATATATGGCTGAATGCACAAATTTAAATAAATTCTGGTGGGCAATGGACCGTGCTGGAGGTGGACTAGTGGCCTGTGGACTGGTTTACTATTTTGGACAAAACGCATACACGGACATAAAAATGTTTTTCCAGTTAATGTTTCCATTATTGCATCAGTCTTTTGCGGCGATAGGTATACCGTATATTTCTTCACAATCAATATAGCAGACTCTGCATCTGATCCTCATTATTTGTTTGAAGCTTGTTATACATGTTCATGAGTGTCACTCCACACTTTGTAATGTCATTCACAACTTTCACTGAGCTCGCAGTGGCCTAATCTAACTTGAAGTTCTCGTTGTTTGACCATATATATCAACGTCTTGTTGGAGAAAACTTGAAAAATCTCGTGTTTTCCGTGACAAAATCTTCCAGTTGCATTGAGCGTATTACAGCAGGTTCCAAGGTTCTTCTTTGAAGTGGATGATCGATCCAAGTTTTGTCCAGAGTAGTAATCATTTGACGCTTGGTATAAATGGAAGCCCCATAAATCAAAGAACGCAAAGGTCACCAATTCCACTGAAAGATACCAAAGGTCACCCAAACATTTCTTCATTGCAACGCCTGCAACTGCACTATTTATCTCCCTGTATTTTGTCAATGTCCTTAAAGATCTGCTCTCTACAGGTCAAGTTGAGGAGGATAGATGGTGCATACGGTTCTTGAAACCAGACTTTGACGTATAGCAGGCAGATGTCAGCCATACCCTTTATTCTCTTCTTGTTGACTTGAATTATTTCTTGAACATCCATATCTTAACACTGTAAATGCTCTTGCCGATCAACCTCGCTCTGTGCAGCCCAGCGGAAAAATCATTGTCTTTACCCTGCGGTGAACTAAGAAAAAACATAACCATTGCCTCCAACATAATTTAGGTAGCCTATATGTGATAGCGGCATGCACTCTACAACAAATCCTTGTCCAGCTTCTGTTCCAACAGGATGCAGGCACCATTTATAAGTCCACTGTTCACTGATGTGGTGTCAAAGCACATAGATTTGATTTGATCAGTAATGCCCCAAGTCACAACCGCTTCATATACTGCAGACACTGAAGATTTTCTTGTCCCGATGATAACTTCTGTAAACCGAGGATCTGGTCAACACTCTAGAAACGAGGGCATGAAGACGGCCTACTATTTCTTTACTGCAGTCTGCAGATGTCTTCCAACAACTTTCCATCCCAGTGAATTATTAGAGGAACATTTGGTTTGGCATTCAGCCTTCAGGTTTTCATAAATTTGTTGCCGATTCTCTATTCACTCCTTAAGCATTGAAAAATAATAGAGATTGAACTCTGCGGGATCATTGCCAAGACATTGTAGTGCGAAAGAAAGTAGGCCTACAAGTGTTGCATTTCTGTTACTCGCTTTCACCGTGGCATTGTCAAGACTTAGGTCTATTGCCAATTTTGTGTTCTCTTTGACAATAGCGAAATTATGCAATATACACGAAAAAACCAAAATGAAGCGAAATTGCCGCCAAAAGATGCAATGGTTGTGAATGCATTATAGAAAAATGTCAATAAAATAAGTAAGTAGGTGGCAATCATGATGTCGGAGATGTTAATAAATATGTGAGTATAGTTGTCTATCAAATTCTATCATAGCGATTAACATGGTTGGAAAGCATATTAATGGAAATTGTGCATAGTGGACCACAAAGCCCAAATTAATTCTAACCTTGAACTTTAACCTCTGGTAGCGACCCCTAAATATCCTCAGATTCTCTCCAAACATTTTCCCAATTTTTTTCTCATCAATAGAAACCAACTTAGAGGGTGCCCCGTTATAAAATCAAACTTTTAAAAATAAGGACCACCCTAATATATATATATATATATATATCTGTTGTAACCTTTTACGTATAAAGGAGGAGAAGGAACGGTCTCAGGTTTAAAATATAGAATACTTTTTTTCGCTCTGTCGCAGTTGCTATTTACAAGCAAAAACACAACATAAGTAATGATGATCATGACTGTAATGATGAACGGAGATGATAGGAAAGTCGAGATAACAATGAGATAAAATAGAGAACAAGCACAAGATGCTAAAAAGGAAGACGGCGGCGATGTGAAAGTGTGCGTATAATTTATTGCTGTAGGTATTGTGCGTGGGCGTGAGTGTGTGTCAAATGCAGATGGCAGACGCTACGTAGGGACACAGAACGTGACGTTCAGTGGAAGACCTTGTCAGCCTTGGAACGAACAGAAACCCGTCATTCATCCTTACAACGACATCTCTTACTTCGCAGATTCATATGTTGATGTTAATGAGACTGGAAGAGAAGTTCTTCTAGAGGACGTCAGCAACTTCTGTCGCAACCCGTCTGTCGATGGAACTTACGACATCTGGCCTTTTTGCATCAGCAGAGATTGGGCTATATCGAGGGAATACTGTCCTATTCCGTTTTGTCAAGGTTCCTCTGGATATCTTTATTCTCATAAAATGAATACTCATAAATATTCAATTAAACGTTCTGACCCTATAGGACCTGGAGCAATATACCCTTATGTGTCCGGAATTCTCCATGCGTCTTAAAATGCAAGTCCAAACTCCGCTGATAATTATTTGCTGACAAACCATCCCAAATAACATCCCATCTTTCTCCAACACCCATGCCTTACTATAAATCTATACAAATAAGGAGAAGATTCTGACTGTTTGACCGAGATGCATTTCCAAAGTGTTTGAGCTTGTCAGTCCAAACATTCACTACTGTGTCGGTCTCGGCATGGGGCACCCGATGGAGGGTTGGCGAATCTTTACCACCATGGGACCATGGTGGTGGAACCCTAATTTTCGCTATAAATTTTCATTCCCATCCCATAGTTTCACAGTTGTTCACCTTAAACGTTGCAGCCAGAAGCCATAGTGCTACAGGGGCCACCTCGCCCCACCCAACACACACCTCGCCCCGCATGGGCCGGGTAGAGGCAGAGTTTTGTTGAGGGAGGGGAGAAAAACAATTTGTCCGTATACGGAAATATCACAACAGTCGTACCGGTTAGGAGGTCGGAGTCTGATGAGGTTGGGTTTTGGTGGGGTGGAGTGGGTTGGGGTCAGTGGGGGTAGCTGGCGGCTGGGGAGCCGGTGGTTGGGGCGGGTTGACTGAAACTAGTACAATCTTTCACTGTAAATATCTTTATTGTACATAAGCATTCGATTGTATGTATAAACATATGATACAAATTAGGTCTAAATCAATAGTTCTTGTCAAGCAAATCAGACCCCATAAAAAGACGCGTCAAGTCCTTAAAACTCATATGATTTGTTCGATGAATCGTACAATGTGCGAGAAATTCTTAATCCTTGATGAGTAGTCATTTGTTGAGTTAATGAGTAGGCCATTGATGAGTACTCCTTTGATGAGTGGTCCCTTGATGAATTATTGACGTTGAATAGTCAGCGCAACCAATTTTATATGTTAAATAATAATAGATGATGGTTCCATGATAGTTGTTATGTACTACCGGGGTAACAATTTCTACTATGATCCAAAATATTTACCCGTATCACATAAGTTTATCTGTTGCTGATTTATACTGCCAGTGCTGTACAAGATGTCGATTGATAGGAATATTTCTTCAAATAACAGACCTCTGCCAATTCAGATTGTTAATAAATTTATTGTTGCGAATATAACAGAATTTTACACGTGTTTGTTTTAACTCACTCGGCTCTTACTGTCTGAGTTTTACTTTCAGAATACTTCATGAGTGTTGTGTTTGGCAAGTGGTTGGACACAGCTGTTTTGATGGCTCCACCGATTCAGCTCAACGGAACAATCTGTCTGCACTTTGAATATCGACTAAGTCATCCGAAGATCATACTTCGCATACAGACAACCAGTCTCTCCAACCCATCCTCCATTTTGAAGCTCATGGACCTGAGTTATGGTCTTCAGACGAACGCATCCGAATGGAACGATGCGAACGTTACACTAAACAGCACCTATGGGCAAGTGCAACAAGTGACATTTGTGGCAGAGAAAATTGGATTCACTTTAGGGCTCGAATACGCAGCCGTTCGCAACATAATCATGAATGATTCACCCTGTATTCATGAAGGTATTTTCACTCTTTGGAAGCGTTGCTAGTTTCTTATGATTGGCCGCAACTGACAGTCACGCAGAATAATAATGCTATGACGACATTAATTTTGTCTGACCTATTGTCTGTTTGTATGCGCACTTGTTATAGCGCCTCTTCAAGCTCACTACTCAGAGGCGCTCCCGACTGCATAGCGGACACTGAATCGGAGTTTCACGCTGAAGCGCTTAGCAATTGCGAGTGAAGGACTTGCCCAAGGTCCCTACGCGGCGACTTGAGGTGGATTCAAACCTCGAACCTCCCGGCTTCAAGGCGGCGACGCCACCACTACACCACCGCGCCTCACAATAGTCGTTAGACTATTACTTGATTTAGACCTTTTGACCATCAGATGACATTTTATTTGGCTACCCTGTATGCAGGGATGCCACTCAGCTTTTTCCACCTAGATCTAAGTATTTTCCGTCTTGTCTAGGTTTCTAGGTTTTTGTCAGGATTTTTTCGACTTTTTACATAGGCCTACAAATTTATTTTTTTAGCTGAAAATGCACAAAAAACGTGAAAAAATCAAAATAAATTGTGAATTTGGACCACAAATTGCAAATTTTGAAGCGAAACACTAAAAAAGCAGGTCATCAGAAATTTTGGGGGAAGGAAAAGAGAGCAATTTTTAATCATCGGACAAATATACAGGGTGGGCCAGCATAAATGTCCCGACTTTGCAGGCGTATAACTTCGCCAATTTTTAACATTTATTTATACTTGATGCATCAAATTAAAGGTATTTCACTCTAGTATTAACTCTAAAAAAGTCGAACTGATACTAGTTTAGGTTTTAATTATATACTTGGATCAGCGCTAGCTACCGTTTTTTGTCATTACTGACGCATTATGACGCCGTTTCCCGGAAAAATTCTATCGTTTTTTGCTAAAACGCGCGTAGACACAATCATTTTGAGTGTTTGTAGGGTCCCTACCATGAATATATTCTAATCGCAAAACCGCGTCCTTTCAATTTTGCCAACAGCCGTGCACTGCCATGCGCTACTTCAGACGCTTGCACGCTGCCAGTCGTTTCTTTGCGTAAGAGCTGGAGAGTTCGTGGGACTTCTCGTCGACAAATTACTTTAACTTTAGGTCTATAATCTTTTCCAATACGCTATTCAGTGCTTCTAAGACGGCCTGTTTTGCGCTGAATTTGCATGCAGGGCCTGCCCTGGTAATTGTCTTGACTGCAAATGTACGCGGACACACGAGCAATGTTAGCGGATGTGAGCGCCGTGCGCTCCGATTCCCATGGTTTGCAAGTAGAAAGTCCTGTTTTATTAATTTTCCGTAGCAGATAATACAAGGTATTGTTTATTCCATCCTCTGTTAGAATATTCGTTAATCATTTCAAACGAATTAAATCCCTTACCAGTTCGTAAAATTAAGATCGAAACGCGATCATCGTCTGTCAACGGCGCCAGGTTGCGTCACAAATGACAGCAAAATATGGTAGCTAGCGCTGTTCCGGGCATATAATTAAAACCGAGACTAGTATCAGTTTGACCTTTTTAGAGATAATACTAGAGTGAAATACCTTTAATTTGATGCATAAAGTATAAATAAATGTTAAAAATTGGCGAAGTTATACGCGTGCAAAGTCGGGACATTTATGCTGGCCCACCCTGTATGTATTTACTGGGAAATCGTCAATCTAGCCTTTTCTAGCCTTTTTTATCGACCGGATCTGATCTTTTTTCAAAATCCAAAGTGGCATCCCTGTATGTAGTATGTCTTTCCAATTATTATAGCCCTGCAGGCTCGAGTAAACAGCTAGGGCATAACAGTCATGGGGTAGCCCGAATAAAACAACCCAAAACAGAACAGTTCACTTGATTTTCCTCTGAAATGAACCTTTTTCATCTTAAAGTGCCTTAACCTTAATAGCACTGCATTTAGAAACCTTGTCACTTACTAGGGGTAAAAATGATATGCGTTGTATAGAAGGAGCAGCGAGTTTCAGGGACGGAGTCTTGAGTGACGCCGCAGACTACAGTGAGAAAAACGACGACAGAACCCCACCGTAAGCACCGTCAGACGGCGACCGTCGAGTGGTGGGCCTAAAGCGGATAGCGTAGGTCCCACCAATCAATCAAGAACGGTAGCGCATCATGGTCCACGTACCTTGTCGATCGCACCATATAACCACTGCATATGATGTCAAGAAGACCAAGCAGAGCATGATCTCGCACATCAATCGCCTGGATTAGGTCGGCGACGACCACGACGCTTATTTCTCGCCAGACTCCTGAACTCTAAACATTATTGGGGCTTCAGTCCTTTTGTGATATACTGCAGTAGGCCACAGTTTTGCGACATATGCAGCACATTTAATACCCTGCACACACTTAGATGACTGTTTAACAGGTCCGATCAGTATGCAGCAAGAAGACAGTGAAAAATACACTGGAGATCGTCTACCAAGCGATGCCTTCCGAGGACTGGTTCTAAACGAGAGTGCTAGTGAGTTGCCAACTTCATCTTCAGCTATTAATTTTTTTTAGTAATAATAATAATAATAATAATAATAATGATAATAATAATAATAGTAGTAGTAGTAGTAGTAACAGAACATCATAGAATCTGAGTGCAGTACCGCATTCAGATAAGTTCCTAGTTAAGATCGTAGTTAAGTTTTTAACATGATAATGTAATGCTTCAACAGTCAATTCTGGATAATGAACTTGATCTACTCATGTCTGCATGTTTTGTTTTGTTTTACCAATGTGCATCATTTTTTGCTCCATCTTTCGATTTATTTGTTAATAATTCGTTCCGTGGGTGGCCCTTCCACTGATTCTCTTTTGTTATTTGCAGATAGCAACATGAAGAACTTGGTAGCAACGCTTGGTCATCGGAGGGATCGTCTCATTTACACGTAACTTTCTCAGCTTCTGGAACATTATTTTTCTCTCTAAATCGTCATGAGCTGCGCAAAATATACTGGTCAGCAACCTCTCACGCTTCTATTTGCTCATTTTCATTTATAGGTCTCTATAGGACCTAAGCTTGCTGCCAATACCAGCTTAGTGCTGACGATAAGTTGTTTAAAATCGGTCAATAATTATATTGAAAAATCAGGTCTTCCAAGATGCGTATGTAGAGCTGGAAAAAACTGTCTTAATAGTTATTCGACCACATTAGCTGTCTTGCACGTTTTCAAAATGTCCGATGTGGTCTACTGACCTCCTATGAAGACTTATGGAAACAGATGTTCGCTAAAATGCACCTATATAGGCATAAAAGGAATCTGGGACAAGAACACTTTTTAAGGGATGCCGTTTCCCGGCATGGATGGTAAGTTGTAGGAGCAAAAAAAGAATTAAAAATGAGTGCAAACCTGGATCTGGGAATGGAAAAGTCGGCGCGAGAAGAAGAAGGGAGAAAGTACGAGAGAGGGAAGGTAAGACTATGAAGGGAAGGAGTGTGAAGAACAAGGGAGGAAAAGCACAGGAAGCTTGGACGCAGATTTAGGGGACCTCCCTCCCTCGCTCTCTCCCTCCCTCCTTCCCTCCCTGCGAAGGACTGGGGTCGATTGCTTCAAAATTGTGGCCGTGCATAACTAACAAAGCCACAAACAAACAAAACACAGACTTACCAAAAGTAAATTAGATTTGGCTGAAAAGGCTGAAGTCTTTTAAAACAATAGTGAATATTACTGTGAATATTGTTTTTACAGAATTTAACCTTTTGTAAAATGCTATATTACTTTCGTGGTATTAAGTGTCGCGGTATCAAACGTCGCGGGATTAATAACACTGGACAACAGTGATTTTGCTTCCTGAACACTATCAGTTGTTTCTTATGCAGTTTCTGCTGCTGATCACGAAAATCACCTTGAAATTGTCCCATCACGTAACGTTTTTGAGAAATCTTCAAATTTTTTATTTATTTCCATATTTTTCAGCTATAACGTTGTAATATGCTTCGTGTAACTGAGGTATATCCAGACCTGCACTTAGGACAGTTTGCATAAAAAATGTTCGTCTTTGCTTAATAAATAAACTTATGTCTGCATATGCATTAATACTGGGTAGAATCTGCCTGCAAAAGTTTTAAGCACAATTAAAGCCGATTTTCAGCATAGTTCTCTACATGCATATCCCACTAAGGAAGTTGACATCAGCTTGTCTGTAGTTTGATGTCTCAGGTCCAAAGTTTAGTTTTGTCTATATGCTTGTAAATGCATAACAGATAAGCCAGCTTATTTTCAGATAAGCTTTAAACTATAATATATTTTTAGACGGTTAGAAGTAAAAAAAAATTATAGTATATTGTAAATATATGCAATCTATGAGCATTTAAATTAAAATCTTAAATGTTGTTTTACTCAAAAACCTTACGTGATACAACAATTCTGAGCACACCATCGTGTTCAGCACGTCAAATTCTATAGAAAACGGTCAAAGATTTTTTGGAAGTAAAAATTTTTAATTTATAGTATATTGTAAATATATGCAATATATGAGCATTTAAATTAAAATCTTAAATTTTGTTTTTCTCAAAAACCTTACGTGATACAACAATTCTGAGCATACCATCGTGTTCAGCACGTCAAATTCTATAGAAAACAGTCAAAGATTTTTCGGAAGTAAAAAAATTTAATTTATAGTATATTGTAAATATATGCATTATGAGCATTTAAATTAAAATCTTAAATCTTGTTTTTCTCAAAAACCTTACGTGATACAACAATTCTGAGCACACCATCGTGTTCAGCACGTCAAATTCTATAGAAAACAGTCAAAGATTTTTCGGAAGCAAAAAAAAAGTTAAAATTTGTTGTCCAGTGTATAATCTGACAGATGATCGCAAATTTTGGATCAAAATAAGGCAGGGATTAATTTCCACTGGGATTAACTGTCGCGGGATTAACTGGCACGGGATTAAATGTCGGCGGGACCAAGTGTCCTGTATTATCTGTCTCGGTATTAAGTGTCGCGAGATTGAGTGTCATGGAATTTTATTTTCAGCTGCCATTGGAATGGTGAAGAGTGTAATGAAACTGACATTCGCAGTGAAATCACAGACATCGGTCTCTGCTACACTTTCAACGGAGACGAAAACCGCATCCTTTCATCCGACAAACCAGGTTCGACATCTTAGAGCAAATTTAATTTTCGATGGTTACAAAAATCCAGTTATTGGTATATCCTTATGATTAATTTATGGATTTTATGGATCTATGGATGACACAGAATCATATCCTTAGTTGGAATATCAATCAATCAATCACATAAATTTATATAGCGCCCCTTCAAGATCTCTACTCAGAGGCGCCCCCAACCCAGGCCTGGTCAAAGAGAAAGGTCTTGAGAAGACGGTAGAAAGAGCCAGCAGAGTCGCGGGGAAGCGAACGGAGAGCCGCAGGGAGGTCATTCCAGATAGCTGGACCCACCACGGAAAATGCTCTTCGCTGCATAGTAGCGGTACGACAAAAAGGAACAAGATAGTCACCGCGGGCAGCTGACCGCAGCGAACGACGGCCCAGAGAAATCGAGACTGGAGTAAAAAGCTCACATAGGTAGGATGGAGCTTGAGACAGAATGCAGCGCCAAGCTATAGACGAAACTCTATAAGCAATGCGTTGCTGCAGTGGGAGCCAGTGAAGGTCGTTCCTCATGAAGGCAGATACGTGAGCAAACCGGGAGATGCCACCAACCAAGCGTGCTGCAGATCGAAGGACCCTAACCAAGGAGTTCAGACGGACCTGTGGGAGGCCAACATAAAGAGAGGAGCAGTAATCTAAGCGGCTGCAAACAAAGGCATGGACAAGAGTAGAAGATGCAGTGAATTAGAGAGAGCGAGCAACAACACGCAGCTGTCGAATTTGGTAATAGCAGGCAAGTGACAGGGAAGAGATGTGCTTAGAGAAGGAGAGTTCTTGGTCCAAGATGACCCCAAGGTCTCGAACAGAGGTAAAGAAGGTTACAAGGGGAACTCGTGTGCGAGAGCAGCCAAGTCAATCTTGGCCAGCTGCTGGCGAGTTCCCAGCCATATGAATTGCGTCTTCAAAGAGTTGAGTTGCAGTCGATTTGACGAAAGCCAAGAAGTAAGGGTGTCAGAAGCGCAGAAAATAAGGCGGACAGTTTTGGCTGCGTCCACAGCAAAGCAATGGGCATATGATTGGACATCATCAGCGTAAGAGTGGCTTCGCACTGAGCAAGAAGCGAGCAAAGAGCCAATGTCTGCAGTGAAAAGGATATAGAGCAAGGGCCCTAGGACAGAGCCCTGCGGAAGGCCCACTGGAACAGGGATCCAAGGGGAACGAGTGGAGTGAAAGACAGCGGAAGAGGAGCGGTCAGCTAGATAGGATGTGAGCCGGTCAAGGGGCAGAGCAGAGATGCCAAAAGAAATAGAAAGCCGATGAATAAGAATGCTATGATCGACAGTGTCGAAAGCAGCACTAACGTCGCAGAGAGCCAGTAGAGTTACCTGTGATTTGTCAATCGCGTTGTAAACATCAGAAAGAAGATGAAGAAGAAGAGTCTCAGTGGAGTGCCCCTTGCGAAAGCCAGATTGGTATGGAGGGAGGAGCAAATTCGAGTCCAAGTACCTAAAAAGCTGAATAGCAACAAGTTTTTCAACAATTTTAGAAATGAAAGTAACATTAGCTATTGGCCTATAGCTAGACGGCAGAAGAGTGTCAAGTCCCGGCTGCTTCAGGATCGGCGTGATGATCGACCGTTTCTGGGATGCCGGTAGAATGCCGTCACGAAGCGAGGCATTACACATGAGAGTCAGGAAAGGAAGGAAGATGCTGATGGTTTCCTGGGAACGGTGGCAGTGTCCAATTCAGAGTACTTTGGCGGAGAGGAGAGAATGAGGCGACGTAGGTCGAGCTCAGTGACGAGGTCGAAGCTGGAGAGACGGCAATTGGTAGGAGCGCATTCAGGAGGTGGAAATCCATCTGTTTCCCGACGCACTGTGTCGATCTTGGAGGCAAAATGGCTGGCGAAGTCAGCTGCTGTAAACGGTGGAGGCGTTGCGGTAGAGGACGGTTGAGGTCGCCCCAGGAGATCCTTGAAGGTGGACCATAATCGTCTCGCATCTCCAGCGTTGGAAGAGATCTTACGCTCCCAATACTGACCCTCTATCTCCCTGAAGCGACTGTGAATGGAGCGCACGGATCGGACCCACTTCAGATGATCGGTTGGTAAACGTGTGCAGTGGTAGGTTCGCTCAAGCCGACGGGTGTGACGGCGAAGTGAGTGGCATTCTCCGTCGAACCAAGGAGAAAGAGGACGTGTTCGAAGCTTCGCTGGACGCGATGGAAGTAGACGATCGATAATCTCCGTGGTCGATCGCTCGAAGATTTCGAATAGTTCCTCGGCCGACGAGTCGCGCAGTTGACTTGAGTTTGAGTTTGAGTTTATTGATCCCAACATCAACTTAAATCACACAAGAATCAATGATAACACACAAGGTAATACATCATGCATGGCTAAGAACAATGGTGCAGTAAGTAGATTAGGTAAGAAATTAAAAAAGAACAGGTAGCCAGCAGAGTAATCAAACGAAATGAATTCAAATATAAAATTAGGGAACAACAGGCCCACCAAAGGGACGACGTCCCGCTAAGAGGGGGCCTATTTAGCTAAGTGGCATTAAGAGGTTAAAGATGACATGGGCTTACAGGAGGAAAAGACCCAGGGATCCTAGGCTACATTGAGAACAATAACAGTTTGAGAAAACACAAACGTACAATTTATAACAAACTTAACTAACTTAACTAACAGCTATGATACATGCTCAAGTGTGTGTGCTCTTAAAGTACGTTTAAAGCAAGAGATATTATTGGAGGTACGGATTTTGAGAGGTAGGTTATTCCAAAGTAGAGGGCCCTGAAATTTAATAGATAATTTGCGAGTATTAGTTCGTGTGGAAATTAGTTTATAGTCCGGTTTATTTCTTAAGCCAGCTTTGAATTGGGTAGGGGGAAAATAAGAAAGGAAAGCAGATGGCAGGAGTTTGGTGTGGTATTTGTACATAAATTCACAAGTTTGAATGAAGTTGATCTGAGTGATAGTTAATAGTTTAAGTGTTGAGAATAAAGGTTGAGTATGGGAGTTAAAGGGAGATTTAGTTATAATACGAATGGCCCTTTTTTGAGCAATTTGAAGTTTTCTTAAGTGAGTAGAATAGGTGGAGGTCCAGATGATATTACAATAAGTAAGATATGGATAAACAAGAGTATAGTATAAGTTGGTTAGAGTGGGGGAGGGCAATAAGTAAGAGATTCGAGTGAGGATGCCAATACTTTTGGTGATTTTCTTATTGATTTCTTCAATATGTGTGTTCCATTTTAGATGTTGGTCCATGTACACGCCTAGAAATTTAGATGAGGTAACTTGAGGAATAGTTATGCCATCAATGACTATGTCTTTAGAAAGTATGGGTGTTTGCTTTTTATTAGATCTAAATAATATAAAATTGGTCTTGGAGAGATTAAGGGACAGTTTGTTGGCTTTGAACCAGGTACTAGTAGCCCTTAGTTCATCATTAGCAATCTGAAACAATTGGTCGTATGAGGCATGCGATAAAAAGACGTTGGTATCATCAGCGAACAGGATATAGTGAAGTAAAGAAGAGGAGTTAGGTAAGTCATTTATATATATAATGAAGAGAAGGGGACCAAGAATGGAGCCCTGTGGAACTCCAAATCGCATGGGCAAAAAGTCAGATAGTGAATTGTTACATAAAACCTGCTGCTGGCGAAAAGTTAAATAACTTGACAACCAATCCAGAGCAAGACCCCTGATTCCGTAATGATTAAGTTTGGATAGTAGAATTTTATGGTCGACCGTATCAAAAGCTTTTGCTAGGTCAAGGAAGATGCCTAACGAATATTGGTTCGTGTCAAAGGCCGCAGAAATTTTATCTTGGATATCAAGTAGGGACATAGAAGTGGAGTGAGCCGGTTGGAACCCATGTTGCAGAGGGTACAGAACGTTCTTCTGCTTAAAGTAAGAGAATAGGCGGTCATACAATACTCTTTCATAGAATTTTGAAAAGAAGGGTAGTATAGAGATTGGTCTATAATTAGATAGTTCAGATTTCGTGCCTTGCTTATATATTGGCAGCACCCTGGCCCTTTTAATTGCTAGTGGTACAATGCCCTTCCTCAGGGAGCAATTTATTACTGCAGAAAGTGGGTCGGCCAGCAGGTCAATGACTTGCGAAGTTATCAAAGGATCAATATCATCAAAGCCTGAGCTATGAGTAGTTTTAAGGGTTTTATTTATGTTGATCACTTCAACTTCGACTTGGGTCCGAGAAGGCAGGAACAGCGAGCAGAGCCGAGTTGAAGGCATCCCGGTCCAGGCGCCGCCATCCTCTGATCTGTCTGACAGCGTAGATCGGCGTCTCATGAAGGAATGGGATGGTGGCGATGACTATGCCGTGGTCCGAGATGATTGGTGGATGAACGTCGACTGAAGCAACGCAGTCGTCCCTTGTGATGACCACATCCTACCAACCGCCATAACGATGCGTCGGGGTAGAAACGTTCTGCGCCAACCCGAATTGCTCCATTGTTGACAGGAATTCAATAGTCCATGGTATTGAAGAGTCCTTAAGATGGAGGTTTAGGTCGCCAAGTACAACCAGTTGGGTGTTGTACAAGGCGAACTGTTCCAGAAGAGTGGAAAATTCAGTGAAGAAGGTAGCCGATGGATGTGCAGAGCCAGGACGGTATATGCCGATAACAGTGAGAGGACCGCATGGCGAAGATATGGAGGCAGCCCAGACCTCGAAGGTTGTAGGTGAAGATGAGATGGCGATCTTCTTAAGGCGGAGAGTGTCCTTGTGGTAGATTATGATCCCACCATCACACGAGGCGTCGCTCGACATGGTTGGGCGCGGACGATCGACGATCGAGTAACCCGGCGGGGTCGAGCGAAGAATGGAGACGTCAGTCAGCGACTGATGCCACGATTCTGTTAGTACGAGTAAGTCCAAGTCAAGGGAGAGAAGGCTGTCAGCGACGGCGACATATTTCTCCCGTATGGAGCGGGCGTTCCACGTAGCCGTTTGGAGTCCTTGTGGAAGAGTTGCAGGAGGTACCGGTTGTGAAGGCGGCGGAATCAGACCGGATGGTGGCAACGACATGGAAACATCGGGGATCGATCGATCCCCGATTGAGTCGCAGCATCCTTGCCAGAAAGAACTTGTTGACGGTCGCCACATTCCAGCACCAAATAAAGCCTTACGTGACGGTCGGTTAATTCGGAGCGCAGTCGCAGTCAAAGTAGGTCACTGGAGTAATTTGCGTGGGGCGTATCCATTACAAAACAAAACTGAGCGAAAGAACGAAAACGTAGCTGCAAAATCCGTCGAAGATATCGTGGACGAGCAGATAACGAGTATAATAATGTATTCTTTTCCAAAAATTAATTTCGCCGCGCCTGATAATAAGAAAATGTGTAACGGACAGTACGCAAAACGACAGACTTCGCACATTTCAAAAATATTTCTGAATCTGAATGATGATTTATATCGCTGTGATTTATAAATATTTGGATAACAGATCATTTTCCTAGTTGGAATAATGAAATCTTTAAACAAATTTATTGCTCCAAACCTGAAACTTACATGTTTGTGAGAGAAAGTAAGCAAAATTATAACTTTAAGACGGGAGACAGCCTAGGCCTAGAGACTGCACCTGCAAAATATTTTTTGATCTGAAGATAGATGGTTTTATAACAACTCAATTAAGCGGTTCAAAATATCTTTTAAATTAGTATCAACTATTACATTAAAATAATGCGGTTTCAGCATTTCTCCCTCCCTCCGTCCGTCCGTCCGTCCGTCCGTCCGTCCGTCCGTCCCTCCTTCCATCTCTCCCTCCCTCTCTCCCTCCCAGAGCGACACCGACACAGTTGTGAATGTTTCAAGTTAAAGGCTCAGAAAGTATGGAAAAACCGAAAATTGTGGAAATGACAGTGAAACAACACCAATTTTTTTTATAGATATGCATTTCATATCTTTTCAGGTGCGACCTTTGGTCTTCGTCTCATGCTGAACGTGGAAGAATACGAAAATATTCCCGTATATAAACGAAACACAGGCATCAAGGTAACAACGCTTATGTTTGTTTCTTATGAATGCTTCAGATGATACCTACGTGGGAGTTATTGAATTCAGTTGATTTACTGCGTTTGTTTCTACTTTATATTTTAGATTCATCTTCACAGCCATGACGACATTCCTCAAGTTGAAGATTCCGGTTTCACCGTTTCTCCTGGCTACCAGACGCTGGCACCAATTGACCACCAGATGGTAGTACTGCAAATGCATTTTCTTAGTATAGGGCCTACATGATTTTATGTATTCTAGGCCTACATGATTTTTAGTTTCTCACTTATAGTCGTAATCTGACATATCTTTTGCATTAAGACAACGACACCAAAAACAGATTTTAATTATTTAAATTTAAAATAATACAAGTCAACCGTAGAGCATAAACATTTTACAGCCGCGCGTGTTCGTTGATTTCTTCACAGGTTCATCAAGCACTTTAGTCTTTATCCGCCTTCTACATAGTTATATAAGGAAGAGCGGGGAATAGAGGCACTTCTTTAGAACACGCGTTATAGGCCTACGTTGAAAATATAATACATGGGTCTAACGCCACAATTTTTCATAAACATGTTGGCTACTCACAACGCTTCGAGAAAAACATTTAAATTTGACTATGGTAGATAAGATATTCTGCAAAGAATCAAAACACAAACTGAACCTTTCGACACTCTTGCCCCAGTGGGCCTACGTTGGGCCATGGTGGCATGTGCTGCCTCCATAGCTATATGGTGGGTTAAAGGTGACACTGTAGCAGAGTCATGACCAGTGGTAACCAGGCTAATTTCGCAATTTTTATCAGTCGTATTTTTATTGTAAGTAAGAAAAAATTTGTTGTTGACAGCGGATATAGGCTTAGAATAGAAATTGCTTGTCGCCGGGATCAGAAAGAGCTCAGATTTCATGGCAAGTCGGAACCCACGACCCCAACTCCATTAAACGTCTGACTGAACAAAGGAACCAAGTGGTGTATTCAATGAACATTCTGTGTAGGCCACCAGGCTTGGTTGCAGTCTGAGAATGGTTGTTAGGAAGAATCAACTGAATTGACATCCTGACTAATCCAGGCTTGGGATCCATGTAACAACTCATCCATATAAGTGTGAATCAGAACAAAAGCCGGGTGTTGTATTCAACGACCATGCCATGTAGCTGTAACCAATCTATTCTATTCTATTCTATTCTATTCTATTTTGGGATTTATAAAGCGCCTCTCATAGTACAACCTAATCAGAGGCGCTCCCCAGAGCGAAGAACTCCTGGAAAAAGAAAAGTCTTAAGACAACGAGCAGAAAAAGTAAAGCCTCCAGATAGAATCTGAGCACGAATAGTTGTAGGAACGCCATTCCACAGTAAAGGGCAGACAGAGGCGAAGGCGCGATGTTGGGCTGTGGCAGTTCGAGATCGTGGTACAAGAAGATCATGACGGTCTAAAGAGCGGAGAGGACGTCCAACAGTAGCTGAGAAAGGCTTCCTAATAAGATCACAAAGGTAGCGAGGTGCTTGACCCAAAAACATCTTATAGGTAAGAAAAAGAATTTTATATTGAATCCGGGCAGTCAAAGGAAGCCAGTGAAGGTGCTCAGTCATGAAAGTCGAAATGTGAGAGAAACGAGGGAGGCGGGCAATCAAACGTGCAGATGCATTAAGTACCGATTGGAGAGGAGCCAGGCGGACTTTAGGTAGGCCAATGAGTAACGAGTTACAGTAGTCAATGCGGGAACAGATGAAGGCATGGACCATAGAAGAAAAAATCGATGAAGAGACAGATCGCCTAATGGCACGTAAACGTCGCAGATGATAGAAGCTGGACCGAGAAATATTAGCAATATGTGTAGAGAAGGAAAGAGTATTGTCAATAGTAACACCCAGGTCACGGACATTTGTCACAAAAGTGAATTGAGGAAAGTGATTGGCAAGTAAAACGTAATCAAGCTTGTTAAGCTGTTGACGAGTGCCCAACCAGATCAACTGAGTCTTGGAAGAGTTGAGCGAAAGACGATTTGAGGACATCCAACAATTGAGATCAGCAGAAAGAGATTCAATAGACTGACAGAGAGCAAGTTGCTGGGAAGAGGAGCCATGAACAAAAGTTTGAACATCATCAGCATAAAGGTGACCAGAGGCTGAGTGTTTAGCAAAGAGAAGAGGGATATCAGCTGTAAACAAGATATAAAGAAAGCGGATCCTTGAGGAACTCCAAATTTAACAGGAACCCATGAGGTGCGAGAGTCATCTAATATAACCATTTGGGTACGGTCAGTAAGATATGAACGAAACCAAAGAAGAGGAAGGCCACTAAGACCAAAAGAAGTTTCAAGACGATGAAGTAGAATATCATGGTCTACCATATCAAATGCTGAAGATGCATCAAAGAGAGCCAGAAGAGTAATCTGTGATTTATCCATAGCAGAATAGATGTCAGAAAGAAGAGAAAGAAGAGCAGTTTCAGTCGAGTGATGAGCTCTAAAGCCAGATTGTCTGGGAGGTAGAAGGATCTCCACCCATGAACCAATGTGCTGAATGTCAGTCATAGTATAGGATA
This sequence comes from Lumbricus terrestris, assembly GCA_949752735.1. Taxonomy (NCBI): domain Eukaryota; kingdom Metazoa; phylum Annelida; class Clitellata; order Crassiclitellata; family Lumbricidae; genus Lumbricus; species Lumbricus terrestris. The sequence continues at coordinate 1,793,662 of OX457044.1, forward strand.
CCACTGACTAGTCATTAGGCCTACCTGAAATTGTAGTAGGCCTAACTAGAAAATGTTACAGGAAAGTGACATTCAGTTCAATGCACAATGAAATTTCTTGATCTTTGTCTGATACCTTGAAAAAAATGACAATTAGGCCTACATAACGCTGATATTTGTTCTGATTTATTTTTACTGAATTATAAAAAATTAAAGTATTGAATTTAATTTTCTAGCAACTGCATACAACAGAATAAGCGCATTTTGATTATTATCTTTGCACTAGATTGCTTAGTAGTCTCAGCTCTGGACCAGTGCCGGCGTTAGCACCCCCAAACCCCCCGGTCGGGGGCCTCGAGTTTGAAGGGGCCCCCAAATTTAGCTGGTCAATATGCCTAGTTGGGACTGCACAGATCCGGTCTGTCTGGTGCACGCCTCAACTAACCATATGGCACTGCCATAGCAGACCTAATGCAAATATCATACTAATTTGGGCGTAAGTATAAAGCCATTTAAACCACCTCGATCAGGCAATTTAGTCCACATTCTCAAACACAACTTTTGTAAATTTTAACTTATTCTAATTGCTAATTGGACGAGGCCTCAAAATAAAACCTGCGTAAGGTCCAAACATTAAAGCATGTGTAGGGTCCCAGATGTCCTTGGTATGTATCTGATCTCAACTTTGCAATGGGCCTCAAATGTAGCTGGTAATTATACATTTCATTACTGTTCATTCCTGAAACCACGCACCGAATTATGTTTTAACGCAAATCATACAAAATAATAGTACGCAAACCAATAGAGCATTGTCCTTCAACCAAAGAGGAGACTTGGAATGTGGACAGGGGCACGGTCCCACAATTTGTGGTTGGGACAGAATCCTTGCATCTCCAATATTTCAGAAATATTTCATAAGTATCATCCACTGCCCATCAATAATAGATCTAATCATTTTGTTAAGATAACAGCCTATAAATGCTACCATTACAGCAAATCGGACAAATTTAAACAATGGAGAGGGGACACAATGAAGTCCTAAAACACGACTAACAGCATTTAAAAATGAGCAATTTTTGTAAAGACGACAGCTTAAAATTCTACCATTACAGCATGGAAATTCGAAAAAAACTTAACAATTTGGAGGGGACATTTATTGAAGTCTTTCAGCACTTATATTATGAGAAATTTTGCTGAGGGGACAGCTCAAGGTATGGGGGCCTCAAGTTTTTTTGGGGCCTCCGGTACCCTAGCGCCGGCACTGCTCTGGACGATTTCTATCCATGTGAAATATTCACGTAGGCATATGCTTGTATGAGCCTAGGCCAGTTGCAGCCTATAGTTTAAGTTTACCAGAAATTTGTGAGTCAAGTACCATTATATAGGCCAAATGTTAAGGCTCATTGTGAGCGATTCTTATTCCTACAAATCGCCGTTTATTCTTGTTATTCTTGTTATCAAACATTGTCTGACTAAAACGCTACACAAAACGCAAAAAATCGTGTCTTGAACTTGATGCACCTCTCGTGCCTTGCGTCCTCAAAAATGGGACAGTGTATCGGTGATCAAATGAATGTGTTAAATAAATTTCATAAAAAGTAATCTAATAGTACTATTTGTGCAGCATTGTATAACAACCTTTGAGAAACCAAAGACAGATCTGTACAAAAGATCTATGAACAATGCGCACACATTTAGTAGTAAGACGCGGAATGTCCGAAATGTTTGCTTTTGCTAAAATAGGTAAATGTAGTGATCAAAAACACAATATTCTGTCGATAAAGAATTTTTGGTGTGCATTTGGAGTCAGAATCACAAGATCAGCATGTTGGCATGACGGCTAATACATTAATTGCAACTTTGCTTGCATATTAGGCCTACGTCCTAAAATCTAGGACTTGGTTCTAAATCTCAGGTTTTGCTTTTAGCTTCAAAACCTCGGTCCTCCTTGGGGAAGATGTTCTTCAAGGGACTACGAGTTTTTCAACTCAACCGACCGATACACAACGGCCAAGTGTCAACTGGAATGTAAAACGAAATCTGTTTTTGCTAAATGCGGCTGCAAAGACGTCTACATGCCAGGTCAGTTCAAGCCGTCCTGTTTAGCGCTTTCTCTACCCAGCATACAAATACCTAAGTCAATTCCTTATCATCCATTTACGAGTCGCACATTGATATACAGGGTGGGACATAAATATACACGTAAGCTTTTTGCAAAGATCACGGTCAGAAGCAAGAAATGGTTAAATTACATTTTACAGTCTTATCGGCAATTCATATTTACGAACAATGGCCTAATTTCGCTAAAATATTTAAAACAGAAGATTTATATTCATTGTTTTCAAATGAACTTGATAGTACTTCACAACTTCTGTTCAGTGTGTCCACCTACAGTGCCAAAACTTGTTATGGGTCTCTTTGTAAAGATCTAGATGGTCTTGTTGGTGTGTTCCAGAGAGGCAAGACTTCGCATAATTATGCGACCATCAATTCCTTTATCCGATCTTTGTTTGGCCGCAGATTGTGATATTTGTCCACATTGATTATCCATGTGATTCAATTTTTTTCTTTTACTGACTTGATCGCCATCTTCCTAAGTGACTTCACGCTGACGCGGAGCAACGCTGGAACCCTGTCTCTTTTCTAAGTATTAATAATAAGGATTATCTGGCAATATCAAGGCTACTTGATAACAACTATATTTTGAGATGAGATTTAATAAAATCTGTTTTTTGTTGCTTTGTGTTTTTGATTCGTTAAAAAATTCTGGGGGTACTCACTAAAAGTGAAATTTTACGTTTGTTGTGCCTGAAATATTTTTGTGAAATATGGCTATTTCACGAAGATAGGGATTGCCTTTAAACCTGCAAAAAGTGATTAATAAAGTGTTACTTCTGGCCAAGATACTGGCAACAACCGTCGGTGGATTTTTATGGCCCACCCTGTACAAGTGTCCATAGATCTAGTAAACATAACTAAATGGTATGCAGCTATAGATATAGACATAGGCGTACGAGGCGGGGTCCAGAGGGGGCAAATGCCCCCAAATTTCGGGCAAATGTGTTTTTCGGGCAAAAGAGGCATGGACGGGCAAACAAATTTAGGAATTTTTTCGGGCAAATCAGGTACGAGAGGATTTTTCGGGCACGCACAGGGTAAAAAGTCGTTAGATTTTTCGGATGGGAAAATCGAAAAAAAATTCTGGAAGACAACAAAAAAAGGTCGTCAGATTTTTTGCTCGAAGAAATCCTAAGAATTTTGGGCGGACGACTAAAAAAAAGTCGTCAGATTTTTCGGGCAAACAAAATTTTCTTGCCCCCCCACTGCCGAAATGTCCCGTACGCCTATGGATATAGAAGTATATTACATTCTCCGCTTACTGCATGGATAAACGTTTCTGTCAAAATTAGCTATTAGGTGTGATACCCTGTCTTAGTAAGTGAAAGCAAAGGTTAATGCTGACATTTAGTAGGCGAGAAGACTTTTAAAATGAGGCATCCCAAAGCCTTGCAACTTTTCTATGTTAAACCTGAGATCAGCTTCGCAAAAAACGACCCCAACAACTCACTTTTAGTTTTAAACTCTTATAAATACATTACATAATTGTTTTCCCTTTTTTAGGACCCGTTAATATTTGTTCATTGGAAGATTACCTATTCTGTGTCGAACATTGGAATGGTAAGATATGAGTTTCAGTCTGTTTCCATCGCTTTAGCTGGTAACGATTCACATGAGAAATATAGGTCTAATAGGTCTATGCCGTTGTAAAGTGAGGAGTAGGCCTAAACGGCAACCTGCCAGTGCTTGACCAGGACATTATAGAATTCGGCTACTGCTGTCTCAAGAATCGGGGCAGAAGATGACAACATGTAATATACAAAGAGATTGCGACCTAACTCTAAGAGGCAAAATGGAAAAAAAAGCTAAGTCAAAGAACGTTGCTAAGTCAAAGAACGATCCCAGTGATATTGTTCTCAGGTCATGTCTAGTGAGTTGTGTCTGGATTTGACAGCTGCACTCACGGTCAAACTCCAAGATATTCTTGGATTGAAAATTGATCAGTTTTTAGTTCAGATTCTTAATTTAATTGGACTAAATTTTCAAGCATGCAATCAGTGGTGTAACGACGTTACAGCAACGATGTGTTGACCAAGAACGATCACATTGGCTAATACTTGCTATCACACCCAATTTTTGCCCATGTGCAGTTCATCACCTGGGGCCGGATGCATAATTATGAGAGTTCAATTCGCGAGTCAGTTATTAAAGGTCACGAACTGTGGACATTATTGTATGACTAGATAATCTCAGTAAAGTTGATTTATTTAGCTTAGGCTTAGGCAGCGCTGAGCGTTCAATGAAAAACATAAGAAACTGAAAGAAGATTTGCGCGTGAGGAAATAATCTCACACAAAGATTCATCATCAGCATCAATCTTTCTTATATTAACCACCAGATGGCACACTGTTAACCCAAGGCAACATGACAGCATCGGGGCGTTGATCGTTTTCGTCTTTGCGACTAACCTTGTTTCTGCTTTTTTCTTACTGCATAGATGTGTAATGTGTTTTTTTAATCGGTCAAAATTAATAATCGATAATAATATCTTCACAGTGCAGTCGCTCTGCAAATGTCCGGACGAGTGTCTTGTCCTTTCATACGCAACTGCATTGTCTACATCTCAACTTTCTGGTGTTGGCTTGGCGATTGTCCTGCAAAATACGGACAGCATACTGGAAAGCTACTGGCACAGCCTGGAAGTCGCTCACAGAGTAGATGAAGCAGTACTGATGCAAACCATATTAGGCATGGAGTCTGTGATTCTCAACCATGGACAGGTGAAGACTCTGATCTACAAGAACATTCTAAATCCTGCTACTTCTGTGACAGACTTTGTGTTGAGGTTGGTCGACAAATTAATGGAGATTGTGAAAAACGATACCGACTCTAGTCAGCGTTTCTTAAACAAGTTCCAAGATTGCATCAGCGATAACGTCAGCTTCTTGCTTCAGATGACTTCAGATCAGTTAAATTACATGAGTCAGGATATTTTATGGTTGAAGAACTCTATGAACGTGACTACTGAGCAATATGCGAACCTCAAATTCGACCTTGATCTTCTGAATACAACGATGTTAGAGGCAAATGATTTTCTGAACAGGTTCTGCCCAGACAATTTTAATGCAAAGAAATGTTCAAGCAAACTTGGCAATATAAATGATATGATAAATGACGCTCTTGTTCTGATGACCATGCAAATATGCCCCCCTACTACCACTGCGGATCCGACTAGTTCCACTACAGCTTTGACTACAGTTTGGGAACTATTTACGTCACCCACCACAATATCCGCATCTCCCGCCACCAATAGCCAATCACCACCCTGCGATCAGCGTAGCGAAGTAGATCGATTATCCTCAATGACTCAAGATCTGACTGATATCCAATTGAGCATTTCCGAATTTCTGACCTGCATGACAGAATACTCAGACGGGTTAAAATCTTTTCAGTCCTTCCTCGATTCTATCGATCAAACCGTTTCGACGGTCGACATGGCAGGTGCAACACGTTCTCTAAACATTGTCTTGGAGGATGCAAGCTGGTTAGAGGCTCTCATGGTTGCATATCAAAATGGGAGTTTAACGAAACGCAAGCTTTCGAATGAGTTTCTGCTTCAGTCGAACAGCAGATTGTTACTTCATGTCAACGATGCATTGTCTGGTATCGAGACTTCAGTTCTATCGGATGTGACGTCCGTCATAAACGTCATCGAATCGATGATCATTTCTGTCTATCCTCAGCTAATCGCAAACTTGTATAATCTGCAGACATTTATGGCATACAATGACACAACTATAGATAGTTTTGCCAAAGAAATGCTTTTGTGGAGAAGTCCAATTCCGATGCTTCAAGACAAAACAGTAAGTTAATGTTGATTGATTGATTCATGTCCGCGTTGTGGCTTCATTATCTCACAAAAGAGTCTGCTGCTAAAAATTGATAATCATACTGCTTTTAATTCCAAATGTCTAGCGACATATTCATACCATTTTATTTCGAGAATGTATAGGCTATAGCGCCTCTTCAATAAAACTGCTCAGAGGTGTTCCCAGCCCATCCACAACTAAAAAGTGGGATTTGGGCGACATATAAAAGGTAGGTGAATTTAGCCTAGGCATAAGTCGCAAGATTTGTGGGAGGCCATTCCAGACAGCGGGACCCCAAACAGTAATGACTCGGCGTTGTCTGATAGAAGTGCGAACTCGAGGAACCAAAAGCTCCCCGTGGTCGCAGTGGGGCGCGGTGGAGTAGTGGTGACGTTCTGTGCTTTGGAGCCACAGGGTTCCAGATTAAAATCCTACTCAAGTCAGTCGCCTTGCATGGACCTTTGGCAAGTCTTTCACTCGACATTTCACAGCGCTTCGGTGTGAACTAAGATTCAGCCCCGAGCCTCTGAGTAGAGAGAGTTTGGAAGGGCGCAATACAAATGCGAGAAATATTACTCTGGAGCTGACGTGCAGACTAGTTTATTAAGCTTTAGTAAGTGCGAACTTCCGCGTGCTTTGTCTTTCAGTTGGAGCAGAAAATCAAAATTCTTATAGAATTGTTGCGGTTATAGGCCTAAACTATTAAATATGAAAAAAGTTGATAGGCTGTCTTGGTCTCTAGCTTGAACTTAATTTTTACCAAATGACAATGGGTCATCCTACAATTTCAGCTATCCGTGAAAGATGCGTCCATAATTTAGTTGTTCCATCTTCTGTTGTTTTCATCCGTAAGCATTTGCCTTAATACTTATGGTACGCGTTTGCAGTGATTAACCAAAAGCGTTTCCTGTTTGTGTGTTTGTGCAGATGGTTGAGTTTCAGTTTGCCTCCGATCAACTCGAACAGGTGCTCGGAGTTGAAATGATTATCGCTTCGCTTGTCAGCCCATCTGCAACTATTGTTCCAATGCTTGTTCGTGCTTACAATGCGCGTCTAAAGCAATCGCTGACCAATGTCCAGGCAGAGTTGCGCGCAGCACAACAGATGGTCATCGAAAGCGTCAATATTCTCAACCAACAGCTGACCATATTCAACGATTCTACTTTCATTGAAGATAGCTTTGTCATGTACGAAAACATCATGGCAATCACAAATACGTATTACAAGAAAATTTCTATATCGCTGAGAACATCAGACGCTGCAGATTCAGTGCAGTTATTTCTCACTTAGGCATAATTGAATCTGATCTTTGCAATATGGGAATATTCGTTATTTGTGGATCTAATTATAGTTTCCTGCTGTAAAATTTAATTTCTGCCTTTGCATTTGTTTATTTGTTTAGGAGGAATTTCCTGGAAGTCGACATTTTCTACGGAGAACTGAGATATCGAACCATTGAACAGACGACTGGATATGACATGGTCCAGTTCCTAAGTAAGTCCATGTAATAAATTATTAATCTAATTAAATCTATTGATTCTATATATTTGGATGATTCAGTGTTTCAGTTTCCACAGCACAGTTTCACCAACTTAAGATACTGGGAGGAAGTGAGGGAGGTGGGAAGGAGGATGGGAGGGAGTGGGAGGGAGAGAAAGGAGGGTTGAGGGGAGGGGAGGGGGAGAGAGTGGGGAGGTGGGGAGCAGGTTGAGGGAGGGAGGGGAGGGAAGGGTGTGAGTGAAAGATGGAGCGATGGGAGGAGAGGGGAAGGAGGGAGGGAATGGGGCTAAGTGAGGGTGGGGAAGTAGGGGATTGGCATGGAACGCGGCGAATCCTAAAATTCCCAGGCAACGCCGGGTACCCCAGCTAGCATATTAATAAAACAGCGCTTCCGTTTGATCTACCGTTGTGTACAATCTCTACACTGTGCAATCCTTTCATAGACATGAAGGAAAATATAATATTGATCAGAGTTTAAAGTAGCGAACATTCATAGGTCATTATTAAGTGCATGCTCGTGGAATTTATTCAGGTGATTTTGGCGGATGTTTCGGGCTGTTCCTCGGAGGAAGCATTCTTTCTTTCTTCGAGATTCTGGATCTAATCGTCTACAACCTCATCGGCAAGTTATCAAGCAGGAAGAGTAGCATGACGAAACAGGTCAATGTTCTTCCAACGTCAGAAGTCCACGATCCTCGTCCACTTTCCGGAGTTAAAATTCATCCTCTTCCGGTTTACGGCAGTCTGCCTGTGGACTCGGGTCGAATTGAATGAACACTGCTAGAACATCAAATTTTTAAAACTTAACTTTCAATTTTTTTAAACTTAACTTTCAATTGATACTTAATTGCCCTTGAACTTTATCTTGGATTTTGCTCTCGACATTATTTCTTAGTCTTTTGTGATTTAAATGTATAAATGATTATCCACATTGTATCTGCCGGTGTCAAGTAAACATGCACGTCGATGTCGCTTTTCCATATTGTTGATTCATTTCTTATTATATGACTTTTATGTGTAGCATACGTGCGTGAGAGCGTCTTAACTTCTTTTGTGCATCGCCTTTTGACAGTTATTTACAGTTTACGGTTCTCCATGCAGATGAATGCTTTTAATCTCAAGCAGAATCGAGTAGACTTCGATTGTTGTCCGGGGAAATAGTCTTACGGCTAGCTAAATATTTGTCCAATAAGTAGATACGGGAATGGGGCGAATGAACGGATTGTCATCGATCTCTGGATGACAATTTGACCCAAAACGTTCATCGGTTTGAACGCATTGATGTTGTGAAACGTTTTAATAAATTTACTTGATTTCTGCTTTTAAAGTAGTTTATTTTCACTAGGCAACTTGATTGATCGAATGGTTTCCTGGATCAACATTTGACAGCGACTGCGTGCATAAAAACGATGCGTACACACATCACATCTTACTATCTCATGCATTGAAATGATTGAACCATTCTCATGGAACCGTCAATCTTTAATAACTATAGAAATGTTTTGTTACAGATCTTAAGTCGCAGATTTCTAAACCAGCTCGATTGCCTTCCGGAATGCTTTTCGAGTTTTTTAAGGCGCATGAATTATGTGACAGATGCATACATAGCTTACATCGGCTGCCTATCTTCCTACAAATCTACTAGGCTGGAATTCTACGGACAACAGATGGTTTCATTATTATTCGTTTATTGTTTATTGCACACAATCAATTCTGTCGATACAATCATGAACAACTAAGTAGGCCTACAGTGCAGCAGGAGCCAGCGAAATCTAATAACTTATGCCTTCATGACCCATTTTCCTTCAAATATTATTCACGAATTTTTTATAGCATACTTAATACTTAATACTTGGATAGAACTTGTTAATATTAGCAATGCAACAGTGATAATCAAAATCATAATAATTTACTATGCATCAATAACGATTGTGATAATAATAATAATGATGATGATAATAATAATAATAATAATAATAATAATAATAATAATAAATAAAATTTTAAAAAAATTATACAAGAACTGAAATCGATGTTCCAGTGGATACTTCCTAACGTGTACAGGAAACAACTTCGTCAAAGCGAAGGAGAACACTTTAGCGTCTAAAGTATGAGTTTATTATGGCCAAACAACTCTAGGTAAGAGCAGAGCAGATAATGAGGAATATAGTTTTAACTGGTTAGATTAGCTTCCATAGATCTGGGGTCAACGACAAGACATGCACGGGGTACAGAATACTTTAGAAGATAGGCCTACCACTAGTGGCTATACTCCAACTAATGCTACTACTACTGACGTCTACGCTACTACTGCTAATTCTACTACTGTACTTGCACCAGTAGTCGTATACTTGCATAAATTATGTACTTGGTGCTTGCAGTACCTACGCTTGGTGCTCGTGTACTTGTTTTAATTGCAGTACTTGTGATTGCAGTACTGATATCTTTGTCCTTGTAGTACTTGTACTTTTAATTGTACTTGTGTCTGCGGTACTTGTAGTGCTTGTAGATCTTGCTATTGTACTAGAAGTAGGCTACTTGTACTAGTTGCAGCAGCAGTAGTAGTATTTGATGTTGTAGTATTTGAAGAGATAGCAGTATCAATAGTAGTATTAGTCTTTTTATGGTAGTAAGGGCAGCTTTCCTTTCCAAATATTATGTCGAACAATATTTATTACCCTGAGTAGTAGTTTCAGATTAATGACACTGTTTAATAACCTAGATGTAACAGTTCGTGGTGTGCGCACTTGCTGTAATAATTATGTGGCTTATAATATTATGTTCGCTAGATGGCGATGTCGTGCAACAATTGACGGACCACACTCAAAGCCTAATAATTATAATTTCATGATATTTGTTGTATGAAACACATACTTAAACTCCTTCACTGTAGTCCGTTCTTTAGTGCCAGTCTCACGCCTGGATGAAGGAGGAGGGCGACACAAATTATCTTTGTTATGACACAGTGTCATTAAACTGAAACTACAGGGTCGAAGCCATAACACAGCCGCTATATAAATATGCGATTACATTACATTACATTACATTCAAACCGACAAGAGAGAAGAGACACTGGAGAGGATACATCACGACTGTCGCCAGAGCTCCAAGAGATGACGGCACAAGGTGAGGTGACCAGGTGATTCAAGCCGAATACCAAAATAATATTACTGATACAAAATCAAATCTGTCCAAGCACGCTCCCTAATAAAAAAAAAACTACGGAAATCGTTGCCACTTTCAAGAATGTGTTCAGCTACGGTGAGGTTTCGACGGCTTGAGAAAAATCGTTTATCATCAATACATTATTTAGTTTAAAAAACACATCGGCTAGCTAAGATTCGTATAGTTTTTTGGGACTCGGAAAAGTTAAATTTATATTTTGGAGCTTTTTTGAAAAGTAATTGTGGTGCCACCTGGCTTAAATGAGTAATGGCAACGCATGGTCACTGTTTCCAACTTATCATGCATGACATCACCCGAGCAATGGCGCCATCTGGGGAAACATTTCGTGACGCCTACGACAAAATGTTGCTTTTGGCGCCGCCTTTCGAATGCTTAAGAAATTGTTACCCCATACAATTTTGTATCGGGAGGATGGTCAATACAATGTATAAGGAAATGCAATGTAATGTAATGTAAATCTTCGAGAATTTCTCAGCGCCCACAAAAGCCACGTCAGGGAGACCAGCTTATTCACCGGCGCTATATCAAATAAAGTTCGCAACAGCCAGAGCTGTCGTTTTTGTTCCGGTGCCAGGTAAAAATCTGGGGAGGTCAAGCCGAGGAGACAGCGTGATGCTGCGGTGCTACGCAATGACTGTCGACGGTTGATTCAAACAACGACTCAATCAGTTTAAACAAGTTGCCTAATTAAAATCGCCTTTTTAACATCAAGAAATCAAGCAATTTATTGAAGAGTTTCACAGCATCAATGCACTCAAACCGATGAATGTTTTCTATATCAAGTTGTCACAGAGAAATTGATCTGCAAATTTGTTCCATATCCATTTATGTCTTTCGAACTAATATTTACTTAACCAATCTTATGATTAATCTCCGAACTATGACCAAAGTCTTAGCAAACAACATTCATGTGACGAACCGCAGATTGGAAAAAACTGTCAAAAATTGACACAACGGTTAATTATTCAAAGAAATTAATCAACTGCGAAGGTGTTCGACACTATGGAAAAGTATTGTATTGTATCTTACCATAATTATGTAAGGCGGGGCACAAGGGAAATAAAGACGATCTCATGCACGTATGCTACAAAATAATAGTCCTCATAAGAAACGAATCTATGGAAAAGCGACATCGAAATACATGTTCACATGACATCGGTCGATACAAGTTTATATATACAATGTGGATAAGCATTTCTACATTTATACATTTAAATCACAAAAGACTAAGAAATAATGTCGAGAGCAACGTCTAAGAAAAAGTTAAAGTGCAATTAAGTAACGATAATGAAGGTTGAGTTTTAAAAGCATGATGATCTAGAGGCCAAGAGTTCATTCAATTCGACCCGAGTCCACAGGCAGACTGCCGTAAGCCGGAAGAGGATCAACTTTAACCCCGGAAAGTGGACGAGGATCTTGGACTTCTTACGCAGGATGAACGTTGATCCTTTTTGTGATGCTACTCTTCCTGCTTGATATCTTGCCGATGAGGTTGTAGATGATTAGATCCAGAATCTCGAAGAAGGAAAGAATGCTTCCTCCTAGGAACAGTCCGAAACATCCGCCGAAATCACCTGAATAAATTCAACAAACACTTTATATATTCATTCATTCATTTCGATAATTTAAATAGCGCCTAGGAATAAGTCTCAAGGTTATTGTGAAGCCATTCCAGATAGCGGGACCCACAGAAGAAAAGTCTCTGCGCTGTCTGATAGAAGTGCGAGCTCGGGAACCAAAATCTCCCCCCTTGTCGCAGAGCGAGGAGCTCGAGGGCTGCAAGGTCTGAGACAGGTCGACAAAGGCTAGACAAGTATGATGGACCACAATCAAGATGGCATGGTCAAACGAGTGCCTATGAATGTTCGCTACTTAATGCTAATGTCATATTTTCTTTCAAGTCTAAGAAACGATTGCACAGTGTAGAGATTGTACACGGCGGTAGATCAAAAGGAAGCTCTGTTTTATTAATATATTACCTTAAGTTGGTGAAGTTGTGTTGTGGAAACAGAAACATTGAACCATCCAAATAGCATAGATATATATATAATTAGTTAATTTATTAAATGTAGACACCATTGACTTACTTAGGAACTGGACCATGTCATATCCAGTCGTCTGTTCAATGGTTCGATATCTCAGTTCTCCGTAGAAAATGTCGACTTCCAGGAAATTTCTCCTAAACAAATCCATAGACAGACATTAAATTTTACAACAGGAAACTATAATTAGACCCATGAATAACGAATATTCTCATATTGCAAAGATCAGATTCAATTTTAAGTGAAAAATAACTGCACTAATTCTGCAGCGTCTGGTGTTCTCAGCGCTATATAAATTTTCTTTGAATACGCATTGGTGATTGCCATGATGTATTCGTACATGACAAAGCTATATTCGATGAAAGTAGAATCGTTGAAGTTGGTCAGCTGTTGGTTGAGAACATTGACGCTTTCGATGACCACCTGTTGTGCTGCACGCAACTCTGCCTGGACATTGGTCAGCGATTGCTTGAGACGCGCGTTGTAAGCACGAACAAGCATCGGGACAATAGCTGTAGATCGGCTGAAGAGCGCAGCGATAGTCATCTCAACCCCGAGCACCTGTTCGAGTTGATCGGAGGTGAATTGAAACTCAACCATCTGCACAGCCGCACAAGCAGTAAACGCTTTGGTTAATCACGGTATAAAGAATCTTCACTGCAAGTACGTAAGTAATAAAATAAATAAAATAAATATGGAAGACGACAAACAAAAAATGGACCAAGTATAGATAAATTGACTTCTTAGAGCCATAGTCGTAGGGGAGATTTCAGCAGTGGGGAGTCAAGATTTTACTATCTCCCGAAAAAATCGAAGTAAATGACGTCGCACACTGATAGGCCTATGCAGTGATGTATTCAAAAAGTTTCGAAGAGGGCGGAATGCGAGGGGAATTGCTGTAAGACATGAAGAAGATTAAACTCAGTGACCTTGACCATGACCTCATAACCTTAAAATAATATTAGAAATGAAGTATACATACCTCAATCAGTACCAATAGAGGTATTACACATGCATTATGGCAAGAAATAAAAAAGTATTTTCCAACATAGCCGGCGGCGGTCATATTGAATTTGTCAATTACGTCATTCGTGGCGTCGCGGCGGAAAGGTGATTTTTCATTCCATGGACCGACTGACTGATTGGAAGCGAAAAACTCCCCTGACACCATTTTGCAAACGAGACCTCATGGCATATAATGGACTATTTAGCAGCAGACTCTAATATCTGAAATAATGAACAAAGCCACAAAGTGAACATGGATATTTTAGATCAGCTTAACTTACTGTTTTGTCTTGGAGCATCGGAATCGGACTTCTCCACAAAAGCATTTCCTTGGCAAAACTATCGATAGTTGTGTCATTGAATGCCATAAATTTCTTCAGATTATACAAGTACGCGATCAGCTGAGGATAGACAGAAATGATCCTCGTTTCGATGACGTTTATAACGGACGTCACATCCGATAGAACTGAAGTCTCGATACCAGACAATGCATCGTTGATGTGAAGTAACAATCTGCTGCTCGACTGAAGCAGAAATTCATTCGAAAGCTTGCGTTTCGTTAGACTTCCGTTTTGATATGCAACCATGAGAGCCTCCAACCAGCTTGCATCTGCCAAGAGAATGTTCTGAGAACGTGTTGCACCTGCCATGTCGACCGTTGCCACAGTCTGGTCGATGGAATTGAAGAAGGACTGAAAAGATTTTAACCCGTCTGAGTATTCTGTCATGCAGCTCAGGAATTCGGAAATGCTGAGTTGGATATCAGTCAGGTCTTGAGTCATTGAGGATAATCGATCTACTTCGCTACGCTGATCGCAGGGTGGTGATTGGCTATTGGTGGCGGGAGATGCGGATATTGTGGTGGGTGACGTAAATAGTTCCCAAACTGTAGTCAAAGCTGTAGTGGAACTAGTCGGATCCGCAGTGGTAGTAGGGGGGCATATTTGCATGGTCATCAGAACAAGAGCGTCATTTATCATATCATTTATATTGCCAAGTTTGCTTGAACATTTCTTTGCATTAAAATTGTCTGGGCAGAACCTGTTCAGAAAATCATTTGCCTCTAACATCGTTGTATTCAACAGATCAAGGTCGAATTTGAGGTTCGCATATTGCTCAGTAGTCACGTTCATAGAGTTCGTCAACCATAAAATATCCTGACTCATGTAACTTAACTGATCTGAAGTCATCTGAAGCAAGAAGCTGACGTTATCGCTGATGCAATCTTGGAACTTGTTTAAGAAACGCTGACTAGAGTCGGTATCGTTTTTCACAATCTCCATTAATTTGTCGACCAACCTCAACACAAAGTCTGTCACAGAAGTTGCTGGATTTAGAATGTTCTTCAAGATGAGAGTCTTCACCTGTCCATGGTTGAGAATCACAGACTCCAGGCCTAATATGGTTTGCATCAGTGCTGCTTCATCTACTCTGTGAGCGACTTCCAGGCTGTGCCAGTAGCTTTCCAGTATGCTGTCCGTATTTTGCAGGACAATCGCCAAGCCAACACCAGAAAGTTGAGATGTAGACAATGCAGTTGCGTATGAAAGGACAAGACACTCGTCCGGACATTTACAGGGCGACTGCACTGTGAAGATATTATATTGATTATTAATTTTGACCGATTAAAAAACACATTAAACATCAAATCAAATCAAATCACATCTATGCAGTAAGAAAAAAGCAGAAGCAAGGTTAGTCGCAAAGACGAAAACGATCTGCCATGTTGCCCTGGGTTAACAGTGTGCCATCTGGGATTTATATAAGAAAGATTTATGCTAATGATGCATCATTGTGTGAGCTTATTCCCTCGCGCGTAAATCTTCTTTCAGTATGCGGACTACTGATCACAGGTCAACTGATCTAGGGATTACTTATCAAAGGACTACTGATCAAGGGACTACTGATCAGAGGCAACTCGTCAAGGTACTATTGATCACAAAATATACAACGCACATCGCACATCGAACATAGAACGAGTCATCAAACGACTTGTTGGGGTCCAATTTGTTTGCCAAGAAATTTTAATTGAAACTTCACGGCCCAACAAAAAGTCCCAAAAATATTTGGAGAGTTTTGCATTTCATTTCAACAGCGTTCAAAGTTTAGACCTACACTTCTGTAGTGGTTAATAATTATGTCAGACAGTAAGATTTCAAAGTTCATATTGGGCTTAAATAACTATTATAAAGAACTATTATGTTGGGTGTCCAGCCATTACCACGCAGGACATTTGCGCGCCGTCGTTTGCGCGCAACGTCATTTGCGCGCAGGACATTTGCGCGCCGTCATTTGCGCGCAGCGAAAGTGTTTAGACCTACTCTCAAAATAGCACGATCTTTACCGCGTTTGTTTGCGAATTTGTTAAATCCAGCTTCTATTTCATACCTATAAATATCTTCATCCAGCTTCTATTTCTCGCTCGTTATTTTCGTCAATCCAGCTTCTATTTCAGACATAGAAATACCTTCATCCAGCTTCTATTTTTCGCTCGTTATTTTCGTCAATCCAGCTTCTATTTCAGACATAGAAATACCTTCATCCAGCTTCTATTTCTCGCTCGTTATTTTCGTCAATCCAGCTTCTATTTCAGACATAGAAATACCTTCATCCAGCTTCTATTTCTCGCTCGTTATTTTCGTCAATCCAGCTTCTATTTCAGACATAGAAATACCTTCATCCAGCTTCTATTTCTCGCTCATTATTTTCGTCAATCCAGCTTCTATTTCACCTGTGAAGAACCATCATTCAGATTCCATTTATCTTGCGTTTTTTCATCAATCCAACCTCCATTCCACCTGTAAAAAAACATTCATCCAGCTTCCATTTCTCAATGCGTCACAATAGGATTGACGAAAATAAGGTATGAGAAATAAAAGCTGGATGAAGGTGTTTATAGGTCTGAAATAGAAGCTGGACTGACGAAAATAAAGCATGAGAAATGGAAGCTAGATAAGAGTATTTTTATATATGAAATAGAAGCTGGATTGACGAGAATTACTAGCGAGAAATAGAAGCAGGATGAACCGAACATGTGCACCCTCGTACAATAAAACACGGAAATTGAACACACGCGCGCAAATGACGGCGCGCAAATGACGGGCATTTTTTGCTGCGCGCAAACGACGGCGCGCAAATGACGGCGCGCAAATGACGGCGCGGTAAAGACAGGGTGCCATTATGTTGCTTGTTAAATACGACCGTATGCTATTACACTCGGCAAGACACTAACCAAGTGTTTCGAGTTATACAATGGACTTCGATGTATGTTACTTTGTGTTCGACCAGTCGTAAATTTAGTAATTTTACTGAAATCGTTTGCTAATAACTAATTTTCGATAGTATAATAAACTGTAGTTGCCAACGCTACTGCAAATTTCTGCAGTAAACCAACTCCGGTATTGAGTTTCGTTGTTCTTTGATTTCATTGATTGTGTTCGTTCTTAGACAACTCGGACTGTGATCAATAGTAGCGTATACCTTGATCAGTTTCCTCTGATCAGTAGTCCCTAGATCAGTTGACCTGTGATCAGTAGGCCTAGTCCTAGAACCCAGTCTCTTACGTTTTTCATTGAACGTTCAGCGCTGCCTAAGCCCGGGCTACCTAAATTAACTTTACTGAGATTATCTAAGTTCTAATTAAAACTCGTCTGTTTAGAGTGCAAAGGTGTTAACTACAAATTCTTCAAAAAAGTTTTTATTGTTTTAAACTATTGCTACTCATGTGATGCTTGACTTGTGCAAAGATCATATTGTTCTGAGTAAAAATAATAAAAAGGCAACTATGTGAATGTTAGAGCCATCTTTTCGTACCTATCTTTGAAATGTGCAATGGTTCTATCTACGCGCCTTGCGTTTAAGAAATTTGCGTATAGAATAGGGTAACCGTTTTCTCGCCATCAAAAACCAATGTAAAGGTTTCAAATTACCCCCTCCTAAACATTACCCCCTTGCAAAATGTATTTTGCATCAATCATCGCATTTACTGCACTAACATATAAAAATCATCCCGCTTCTTGTTTTTTAAAAAGATTTTCATCCGTCATCCAACTTTGTGGTTTCTTGTCAATATTTTTAGTCTGTAACTAAAATACTAATCCCCGCTGAAGTTACAATGGAGAAATGGCTTCGAGGCTATTATTTTTTCGATAAAAAAATTGATAACATACCACGAAGTGGGATGACGGATGAAATTCTTCAGACCAAAACAAGAAGCGGGATGATTTTTCTGACTTTTTCTAGTGCAATAAATGCGATGATTGATGCAAATCTAGTTTTCGGGGGTAATCTGAAACCGGTTTCAAGTTACCGGGGGGCAATGTCTAGGACGGGGTTATTTGAAACCTTTACACTGGTGTAAAGGTTTCAGATTACCCTCTCCTAAACATTACCCCCATGCAAACTGTAAATTGCATCAATCATTGCATTTATTGCACTGAAAATATCAAAAAATTGTTTTGGTCTGAAGATTTTCATCCGTTATCCCACTACGTGGTTTGTTATCAATATTTTCATCTGTAACTAAAATACTATTCGCCGCTGAAGTTTACATGGAGAAAGTGGCTTCGAGGCTATTATTTTTTCGGATTAAAATATTGATAGCAAACCACGAAGTGGGATGACGGATGAAAATCTTCAGACCAAAACAAGAAGCGGGATGATTTTTCTGATTTTTTTAGTGCAATAAATGCGATGATTGATGCAAATCTAGTTTCCAGGGGGTAATCTGAAACCGGTTTCAAGTTACCGGTGGGTAATGTTTAGGAGGGGGTAATTTGAAACCTTTACACCGGGACACTTTTTTGGTAAAGTAAAAAATTGCAATTCCTCAACTACATGACAACAGGAGAATCAAAAAATCAGATTGGCGAAATCAAACTGGTACTATCAAGAGAGGGATAATGAATGGATATCGGATGTTCAAAAAGGCACAAAAGAAGAGAATTCTACTACTTTCGTTTTCATGAAGTGTTTCGTAAAATCGAAATTTTAAGAGCGCTACTCGAAAGCCAACGCGGGGCACCAGCTTATTCACGAGCGCTGCGTTGAGTTAGAAGGGTTGTCCGTGAGTGGTGGTCCGGGTCGAGTGTTTAATCTATTCCCCACTGCTTTGGGAAAGGGAAGAATTCGGGTTTCTGGGGCTGGGTTGTGGGAGATGAAACCAAAATGTGCGAGGTGAATCCAGAGGCGGAGCTAGGAGGTCTAGGGGGCTAAGCCCTCCTATAAAAGGCTAAGCCCCCCCCTAAAAAGGTCAACCGGGTTTTTTGACATGCAAAACTGCCTATATTTCTACGATTTTCGACCGCATTACTAAAAAACGGTCGTCAGAAATTTTGGCGGATGAAAATGGAAAATTTCCTCCGCGAGGACTCAGCCCCGAACAGGGGCGCAACCAGAACATTTTCCTGGGGGTGCTCATAATTATTATTGTAAGCGCCGAAGGTGCGAAGCAGCGATCGAGTGCCGAAGGCACGAAGCCAATGCTAATTAGAGGGTCTGGGGGCGTCGTAAGCTCCCGTAGCGGGGTTTGGGCCCTAGAACCAGCGCATTTTTACTTTTGACATCAACTAGAGCACGTTTCAGGCTCTTGTTTGCCAGCTGCATGTCTTCAGAAAAAAATATTTTGCATGTGCAGAGACTCAATGCTCAGGCTATCTCCCGTCATAAGGTTATCGTTTTGCGTACTTTCTCTCATATAGCCTATAACTGGTTCGGAGACAAAATTTTAAAAAATTTCATCTTTCCTGTTAAGGAAATGATCTGTTATATAAATACCCATAAATCACAATGATATAATTTATAAATAATTACCTTCAGATCCGAAAATATTTTGAAATGTGTGAAGGTTCTAGGCTGTCATTTTGCGTACTGTCCGTCACAAACTTTCTTATTTCAGGCGCGGCGAAATTAAATATTGAAACATAATACATAATTCCAACTAAGGATATGAC
This sequence comes from Lumbricus terrestris, assembly GCA_949752735.1. NCBI lineage: Eukaryota > Metazoa > Annelida > Clitellata > Crassiclitellata > Lumbricidae > Lumbricus > Lumbricus terrestris. The sequence continues at coordinate 1,813,252 of OX457044.1, forward strand.
CTGTTAATTAAATATCCATAAATCACAATGATATAGCAATAACTAGATATTTGGTAGCCATCGACAGTTCAGATTTGCTCTCCTGAACAATGTCAATAAGTGGAGTTAGCACCGTTGCACTCTAAACAGACGAAATGTCTACAGTTCGTAACCTTTAAAAACTCTGACTCCGTTACTTAATTCAACGGCAAGTTTCTTGTATTTTTGCTCTTCAATCCAGAAGTAGCAATCGTTAAAAAAATGCACAGTGAACGACAGTTTCACGCCTATCAATAAACTTAACGTTATAACTCCATAATAATTAAACCGCCACGTTTCTTTACTCTCCTACAGCAACAATCCTACACACCAGGGCTTTTTTTAACGTGCAGTTGTACACAAAATGTGCAGTTCTAAGTTCTAAGTTCTTGTGCAGTTGTATAAACATGTAGAAGCACTTCTGTGCAGTTAAAACTAGTTGAAAAAGGCCACTTTCCTCCGATTGGAAGTAATTTACCATGGAGTATAAGAAAGGAAAGAAGAGTTTGTGCAGTTCTAAAAATTCTTTAAAAACAGCCCTGCTACACACTGGTCGCTCGTACTCGCTCAGCTCTCGTTCTAATGTACGCCAAGCGCCCGACGTTGTCGTTCCCGCCACTCAGCCACCTGACCTACGTTACCTGTACTCGATCGTATCCGACGCTTGTACATAATATTTAGCCAATCATTAAATCTATCTAAATAAAGAGAAAATTCTGTGTGTGTGTGTGTGTGTGTGTTTGTCCGTCTGTTTTAACGTAATGCATTTCTACAGTTTTTTTAGCTTTCCACTCCAACCCTTCACTACTCTGTCGGTTTGTGCATGAGACATCCGGTGTAGGGGGTTGACGAGTATCTCCCATCATGGGGCCAGTGTGGGTGAGAAAACCCAAATTTGTTCGATAATACGCAGCTATTGATCTGAAACGTTGTACCTAGACAGAGAGCCATCAGGACAACCCAGGGGAGGGGTTGGCGAATCTTTCCACCGTGGGACCAGGGTGGGGCGAAAACCCTCATTTGCTCTGATTCGCCGGGATGCAATTTTCGCATATTTTCTTGCTTTTCACTTCAAAGCTCAAAACTTTGAAAATACATTCCGTTCAAACAGACAGACAGACAGCCAGACAGACAGACAGACACACACATAATCTTCTCTTTATTTATATAGATGTGATCGTTCTTGGTCAACACATCGTCGCCGTAACGTCACTATACCACTGATTATATCCTTTAAAATTTAGTCCAATTCAATTAAGAGTCTCAACTAAAACTTATCAATATTCAATCATTCTTGAATATCTTGGAGTTTGTCGGTGAGTGCAGCTATCAAATCCAGACACAACTGACTCGACATGACCTGAGAAAAATGTCACTGGGATCTTTCATTGACTTAGCTTTTTGTTTCCATTTTGCCGCCTCTTAAAGTTAGGTCGCAATCTCTTTGGACATGCTACGTGTGCTATCTTCTAACCGATTCTTGAGACAGCAGTAGCCAAATTCTAAGGTCCTGGTCAGTGCACCGAAAGGTTTTCTCCTAACTTCACAGCGGTATATTAGGCCAATTATATTTCTAATGTGAATCGATACCAGCTAACGCGATGGAAACAGACTAAAACTCATATCTTACCATTCCAGTGTTCAACACACGACAAATAATCCTCCAATGAACAAATTTTAACGGGTCCTAAGAAAGAAAAACATAATTATGTGATGCAGTTTTGACAGTTTAAAATTAAAACATGAGTTGTTGGGGTCGTTTTGGGGGAAACCGATATCAGGTTTAACCCATAAAAATTGCAATACTTTGGGATGCCTTATTTTAAAAGTCCTCTCGCCTAATAAGTGTCAGCATTAACCTTTGCTTTCAACAAGAGTCAGTTACTATGCTAGGGTATCAAACCTAAAAGCTAAATTCGACAAAAACTTTATCCATGCAGTAAGCGGAGATTGTAAAATACTTCTATATCTGATTTTGCATACCATAAAATATAGTTATTAACTTATTATGTTCACTAGACGTATGTACAGAGTGGGCCATAAAAAAATAATCCCGACGGGTGTTGCCAATATCTTGGCCAGAAGGGAAACCTTATTAATCACTTTTTACACGCTTAAAGGCAATTTCTATCTTCTTTAAATGACCAGATTTCACCAAAAAATTTCTTTTTATTATTATTTAGAAAAGAGACAGGATTCCAGCGATGCCCCACGTCAGTGTGCAGTCACTCACGAAGATGAGGATCAAGTTAGTAAATAAAAAAATTTGAATACCATGGATAATCAAGTGTGGACAGCTTTGCTGGAGAAAATAATATTACAATGTGCAGTCAAAACAAAGAGCGGATAAAAGAATTGATGGTCGCATTGATTATGATGATGAAGATGATGATGATGATGATGATGATGATGATGATGATGATGATGATGATGATGATGATGATGATGATGATGATGATGATGATGATGATGATGATGCCTTTGACGCCTTGTGACTCAGGCGACGAACATTCCGTTACACCACCGCGTCCCACTGATGGTCGCATTAGAGTTCATAATAAATTATGGGAAGATTTACCTCTAGAACACACCAACAAGGCCATATAAATCTTTACAAAAAGACTCGTAACAAGTTTGGGCATTGGTGGTGGACACATCGAGCAAAAGTTGTGAAGCCCTATCAAGTTCATTTGAAAACAATGAATAAGCTTACAAATCTTCTATTTTTAATATTTTGGTGAATTTAGGCCATTGTTCGTAAATATGAATTGCCTTTAAGCCTGTAAAATGTGTTTTAAAAATTGTTACTCAATCAAGTTGAGTCGACGAAATTCTTAGGTGTGCATATAGATCAACATTTGACCTGGAAAGTTCACATTAATCAAATTGCAGCTAAAATTGCTAAGAATATTGGTATTATTTCCCGCATTGCTTATATCTTACCAAAGACAATTAGAATGAATTTATATTATACCCTCGTCTACCCTTACCTCACGTATTGCAACCTGGTTTGGGCATCGACATACGAATCTAGGCTTCATAAACTAATTATCTTACAGAAGAAGGCTGTTCGTTTAATAGCGGGTATTCGTAAATGGGAACACACTGGCCCTTTCTTTAGTGAGCTTCATCTCCTAAAAATAGACCAGATAAAGGATCTCCAAATTTGCGAGTTCTTCTTTCGACTTGAACATGGTCTCCTTCCTTCGGTATTCCAAGGGTACCTCTCACACACCTCTGACATCCATTCGCATTTCACTAGGAATTCATCTGCATATCGCCCTGTCAGAGATAAATCTAACACTAGGCGTTTTACTGTTAAATCTTATTTCGCTCAAGTGTGGAATACAATACCAATTGATATTCGTCAATCCAGTAGTCTGCAGGTTTTTAAAAAGAGAATTCGTGTTTTTCTTTCTAGAAGTGCACATGACCATATGTAGTTAAGGTTTTACTTAAGTAGTTAAATTGGTTTCTATACATGCTATTTACAATTTAAACTTTTTGCAATCTGTCATAACCTAATTTGATTATTTTTTTCTTTTTTGCTATTTTGCATAATATTTCTTGGAATTTTTTCTTACTTGGGTGACCATCCCTTCAGGGCCCCCCTTTGTAGCCAATGCACGCATATTTCCTGCTTTTGATGTCATCGTCATCTTCTTTCTGGTTGCAATAAAGCGAATTGATTCATTGATTGATTAATTGATTGATTGATTGATTACTTCTGGCCGTGATATTGGCTAGAAGCTTACGTGTATTTTTTTATGCCCCACCTTGTATATCAATATGCGACAAGCAAATGGATGATACGGAATTCACTTAAGTATTTGCAAGCTTCGAAGGAGATCACCTGGTTGATGGGTGGAGAAATTGTTAAACAGGGCGGCTTGAACTGACCTGGCATGTGGACGTCTTTGCAGCCACACTTGGCAAAAAGAGATTTCGTTTTACATTCTAGTTGACACTTGGCCGTTGTGTATCGGTCGGTTGAGTTGAAAAACTCGTAGTCCCTAGAAGAACATCTTCCCCAAGGAGGACCGAGGTTTTGAAGCTAAAAGCAACATCTGGGATCTAGATTCTAGAGTTTAGGACATAAAGGACAGTAAGATCTCAAATCAGGTCTCTATCGAAATGTAAATAATGTAAACAGAACCGCGACGTTACCATAACAGAGGCAACAACAGAATACATGGCCTATTAATAATATATAATCCAGAGTACAGAGTGACGCCAGTTTCTATTGTATTTCTTGCAGAGAGCGTTGCCCTGACCCACCCTAAGAAGCAAGTAAGTGCTTAACCCATTAGTCTAGTGTCTAGCGTCCCCCAAAATAGGACACTTTTTCAAAAATTCACACAAAATCAAATAATGCACTAAAGATGCAATTGAAGACCTTGGTGCAAAAACCAGGTAGGCCTAAGTGAAATTTCATAGTTTTCGGCAAATCGAGTTTATACTTTGATATGAATTTGAAAAATCATCCACAAATGGGTTAATAATTATAATTATTTGTGCCATGAAATCTGAGGTCTTACTAATCCCGGTGACAAGTAATTTCTATGTTAAGCTTATATCCGTTGTAAACAAAAGATTTTGATTTTTCTTACTTCCGGAAAAAAATACGACAGGTAAAAATTGCGAAATTAGCCTGGTTACCATTGGTCATGTTACAGTGTCACGTTTACTCCACCATTTAAGCATGAGGCAGCATATGCCACTTTTGCCCAACGAAGGCCCATTGGGGCAAGAGTGTCGAAAATTTCAGTTTGTGTTTTGCTTTTCCCCCAACATATCTTATCTACCATAGTCAAATTTAAATGTTTTTCTCGAAGCCTTGTGAGTTGCCAACATGTTTATGAAAAATTGTGGCGTTATGCACATGTATTATAATTTCAAAGTAGGCCTATGAGTTACGCGTGTTCTAAAGAAGCGCCTCTATTGCCCCGCTCTTCCTTATATAATTATGTTAAAGGCGGACAAAGACTGAAGTGCTTGATGAACCTGTGAAGAAATCAACGAACATCTGTAAATTGTTCTACAGCTGCCTTTCATTATTTTAAATTGAAATGATTAAAATCTGCTTTGGTGTAGTTGTCTTGATGCAAAAGATAATATGTCAGATTACGACTACAAGTGAAAAAGTAAAAATCACGTGCAACACATAAAATCCTGTATACTGAGAAAATGCATTTACAGTACTACCATCTGGTGGTCAATTGGAGCCAGTGTCTGGTAACCAGGAGAAACAGTAAAACCGGAATCTGCAACTTGAGGAATATCGTCATAGCTATGAAGATGAATCTGAAAAATAAAGAAGAAACAGACGCTGTAAATCAACTGAATTCAATAACTCCTATGTAATTGATCATCTGAAGCATTCATAAGAAAGAGAAACACGAACGTTGTTACGGTACCTTAATGCCTGTGTTTCGTTTATATACGGGAATGTTTTCGTACTCTTCTACGTTCAGCATGAGACGAAGACCAAAGGTCGCACCTGAGAAGACATAAAATACATAATACATATGCACATAATTATATTATATTTTATATATAAAAATAATTTTATATATATTATATAATTATGGTACCACACCGAAACAACCATTAACGTGATTTTGCAACAGAGGCTTGTTGCGTTTGATACATCCATTTCAAGGTCTTGTTCTAGGTTCGAATCCACCTCAAGTCGCCGCGTTGGGACCTTGAGCAAGTCCTTCACTCGCAATTGCTCAGCGCTTCGGCCTGAAACTCCGATGCAGAGTCCGCGCTGTAGTCGGGAGCGCCTCTGAGTAGCGAGCTTGAAGAGGCGCTATGGAAATGGAGAAATAAATAAATAAATGCATTAACGAATAAGGCGAAATCTCCGACGATGATTATGATGATGATTGTTCCATAAATGACGATGATGGAAATGATAAAAATCGACAACGACGATGATAACTACGAACCTGGTTTGTCGGATGACAGGATGCGGCTTTCGTCTCCGTTGAAAGTGTAGCAGAGACCGAGATCTGTGAGTTCACTGCGAATGTCAGTTTCATTGCACGCAACACCATTCCAATAGCAGCTGAAAATAAGGTTCCATGACACTTTCCCGCGACACTTAATACCGCGACAGATAATACCGGACACTTAGACTTGTCCCGGCGACATTTAATCTCGTGGCAGTTAATCCCGCGACAGTTAATCCCGGCGGCAATTAATACAGGCAACTGCTAATCCCGATTTTTCGATGACTATTAATCCCGCGAATGTTTGATACTTCGACACTTAATACCACGAAAGTAGAATAGCATTTGACAAAAAGTTAATTTCCATCAAAGCAATATTAACAGCAATATTCACTATTGTTTAAAAGACTTCAGCCTTTGCAGTCAAATAGCACTATAAAACCATTAAAATTCTGTTGACTTTAAATGTTTAAAGACCTCGTGTGGTAAGACGAGTTTTGCAGTGACACTGAACCACTTTGCTACATCGCCAAGCTATAGTTTCGTTGGCTTTGTCCGGATGTTTAGTGTAGGCCTATTCGTAATTTCCACGTATCACAGTTCGTATGCCTTTGCTACTCCAGCCGAATCTCGCCTCCATGTCACTGCTTTACCGTAGACTAAACTTCGCAAATCCTGTTTAAAACCATTTATAATGATATTTTTATCTAATCTAGTAAAACATTTGTAAAGCGCTTCACACAGCAGAACTATTCAGAAGCGCTCTCAGCGTGACAGGCCCATGAAAAAAGAAAAGTCTTCAAGCAGCGAAAAGATGCAGGTGAATTTCCTACAAGAATCCTGCCACGAATTTCAGAAGGAAGGTGATTCCAAATTAAAGGACCAGCAATAGCAAAAGCACGATGTTGGGTTAATGAGGTTCGTGATCTGGGTACAAATAGATCAAAGTGGTCAGCAGAACGAAGAGGACGTGAAGATCTTGCAGAAAGAGGCTTACACATTAAGTCGCACAGGTATTTAGGCGCTAAGCCCTGCAGGGACTTAGTAACCAGAAGCAAGACTTTGTATCTGATTCGGGCAAAGATCGGAAGCCAGTTAAGGTCATGAGTCACGAATGTAGAGATGTGCGAGTATCGAGGAAGTCATGCAATAAGTCTAGCGGCAGAATTTAAGACAGATTGCACAGATGACAAGCGAACCTTAGGAAGTCCAATTAGTAAGGACTACAGACGTACAACAGAAAACCTAAGTGGCGCGATACCAAACTTCGCGTGATCAATGATTATGTGTCGTAAGAATTAAATGTCGCCGGGATTAACTGTCGCGGGATTTAACTGGCACGGGATTAAATGTCGCCGGGACTACATGCAAGTGTCCGGTGTTAACTGTCGTGGTATTGACTCTCGCGGGGGTAAAATGTCGTGCTGTCGAAAATAAACATATCAAGTTAAAACGATTCTAAAATCATTAAGTCCTATGCTTAAACATTATCATAACTAATTATAACTATTTGTTCACGCCTTACTTGTAGTTTGTATTCAACAGAGGTTAGGCTGTTCACCAGTGGGGACGCCAAGATTCCATGTTTTGAGGTTGCTTTTCTAAGCACATCTTTCACCTTATAAACCTTTCAACCTACATGGCTTTTTTGGACCTTCAAAATAATATAATTGATTCAATGGATGACAAATTTTTTCACTGGGTATATTTTTTGACCTCTCGAAAGCTTTCGATACTGTCGATCACCACGTTCTAGTAAAAAAAACTTGAACATTATGGCTTTCGAGGTATTAATAATCAGTGGTTTTCGGACTACATAAATAACAGATCTCAATAACAGTTACTATTAAGACAGTTTATGCATCTCTACACAAATATTTGCAAACGACTTTGGAATCTCGTGTAAATAATTATGGTCATTGTTGCTGTGTTTAAAGTTTCAGACAAATCCTAAAAGTTTTGACCGAGTTACGACACTTTTTTGTGAGGGCTACTTTTAACCGGACACAGTGTACATACGCATCTTGGACGCGTGATTTTTCACAATAATTATTGACAGATTTTAAACAGCTTATCGTCGGCATTAAGATGGTACTGGCGGCAAGAGTAGGTCCTAGAGAGACCTATAAATGAAAATGAGCAGATAGAAGAGTGAGAGGATGCTGACCAGCATATTATTTTCGCACAGCTTATGACGCTTTATAAAAGCGACAAGAATTCTAGTAGCTACGCAAGTTACGTGTAAATGAGACGATCCCTCCGATGACCAAGCGTTGTAGCCAAGTTCTTCATGTTGTTATCTGCAAAGAATGAAAGAGAATAATAGGGTCAGTGGGATGGACACCCTCAGAACGAATTATTAACAAATAAATCGATTGATGGAGCAAAAACTGATGCACAGTGGCAAAACAAAACAAAGCATGCAGTCATGAGTAGTTCAAGTTCATTATCCAGAATTGACTGTTGAAGCATTACATAGTGATACTGGAGATGCTTTGTGTAACTTTTGTACCTGACTTGGTGTGCTTGTTGCTGTTACAAACGGACCAATAAAATTATTAATTATCAAAATTAATAAAATTATTTGATTTGATTTTGATTTACATTATCATATTAATTAAAAACTTAACTAGAATCAGCTTCTTAACTAGGAACTAAACTGAATGCGGCACTACATTTAGATTCTATGATCTTCTGCTATTATCATCATCGTCGTCGTCGTCGTCGTCATCGTCATCGTCGTCGTCGTCGTCGTCATCGTCATCGTCATCGTCATCATCATCATCATCATCATCATCATCATCATCATCATCATCATCATCATCATCATCATCATCATTATTGTCATAGTGTCCAGAAGGATGTGTCAACGCATTCACAGCTCGGGGAATAGTGGCAATATTCCCGAGAGTCAGATGGCATTCCCACGTTGTAGAGAAACCGAGATCCGCTGGAACAGGTATATGATGTCTCCATTGGATCGTGGGTTGCGGCAGTTATTCGGCTCCCCAACTCGGAAATAAATTTCTGTCCTTCAGAACACCAAGCTCCGCCGGTCTCCAGAGCGACCGCCACAAAAGCGTGGGTTCTGGTGATGGTGGCATATTTGATCAACTTGGACGTCGCTGCTCATTCGGCGGCTTCGCCAGCTACGAAGGATGTATGACATTGGTATGCGGAAGATGGGACATGGCGTAAGAATCGGGCACTGTCACATCCCATGCCAGACATTGACCACGTGACCACGGAATGAGAGTTACGCCGTCTGGGCGCTTTCCGTCTTCTCTGAGTAGCCCGAGCGGTTCTTTGTGAGCAGGGACTTTCGCTCTGCAGAGGGCTCTCCAGATGAAACAATTATGAATAATGTATTATTAATAATTTATTATTATTATTATTATTATTATTATTATTATTATTATTATTATTATTATTGATAGTATCGCTGATTATTATTATTATTAAGCTAACTCCTAGCGCCGATTAGCTATCTCAGTAAAGTGAAGTTTAGGCCTAGTTTAGGTTGATGGGCAGCGCTGGACATTGAAGAAAATCCGAAGAAACTGGAAAGGATTATTGTGTCGATCCATGTGTGAGAAAGTAAGCTCACAAATATACTAGGCCTACAATAAAATAAAATAAGCAGAAGCTCATCTCAGCGCAGAACCAATGTTCTTAGGAAGTTTACACGTTCACAAAATTAATAGCTGAAGATGAAGTTGGCAACTCACTAGCGCCCTCGTTTAGAACCAGTTCTCGGAAGGCATCGCTTGGAAGACGATCTCCAGTGTATTTATTTCTGTCTTCTTGCTGCATGCTGATCGGACCTGTGAAACAGTCATCTAAGTGTGTGCAGAGTATTAAATGTGCTGCATTTGTCGCAAAACTGTGCTGCAGTAGGGTCTATATCACAAAAGGGCTGAAGCTACAATAAAAGCAAGTGTCTACAGTTCAAGAGTCGGGCGAGAGATAAGCGTCGTGGTCGTCGCCGACCTAATCTAGACGATTGATGTGCGAGATCATGCTCTGCTTTGTCTTCTTGACATAATAATATTTATGCAGAAGTTATAATTACGGTGCGATCGACAAGATGGACCACATGATGCGCTACCGTTCTTGATTGATTGGTGGGACCTACGCTAGGCCTATCGGCCCTTAGGCCTACCACCCCTCAACGGTCGCCGTCTGATGGTGCTTACGATGGGGTTCTATCGTCGGTTCTCTCACTAGTCTGCGGTGTCACTCAAGACTCCGACCCTGACACTCGTTGTTCCTTCTCTACAACAGAGGTTCTCAACCTTTTTCCGCTCGCGACACATCTAAACTTGCAACAAAATTTTGCGACACACCATGCAATCGTCACAAATGATGTCAATCTCTTCAAAATTAAAATGGTCCTATGTCAAAGTTAAAAGTTTCTATATTTTAAATTTGTATAAATTCTAATGAATGAAAATGTTGACACTGGATACTTTCTCTTTCTAATTATTTTAAAATTCAAAATCCCACTGCCCTAAATCTATAATTCCACGTCTTTTATGTCACTAACCCTGACCTTACCTCCGATTTCTTCACTGAATTTTCTTTGCATCGTATAAATATATAGAATCTATAAAATTATACGATGAAATCGGAAGTAAGGTATGGGTTAGTGTCACTAAAAGCCACTTTCAAACTCTTGCACGTGCACACACACACACACACACACACACACACACACACACACACACACACACACACACACACACACACACAATCACACACTATTTTATATTACTTAATATTTGCTCTGTGTTTGTTAGTTAACCCAATGACGCACACCTTCCGCGCCAACTCATTTTGCACACCTGGGGTGCAATGGATCCCACCGATAACATGGGTCGAAATTATACAAATTAAATAGAACTTGAGAATGAATGACTGAAATTTATGTTGTACCTAGCACATGCATCCTCAGTGGCCGAGTGGGTTGGTAGCCCGCTCGCCACGCCGGCGGCCCGGGTTCGATTCCCGGTCGGTCGGTTTATCAGAGATTAATTTCTCGGATCTTTACTGCGGGTGGCTCGGTCGCAATATAAACGTGGAGTAGCGGTGGTGAAGGATCTCACCCTCAGGGTCGAGGCCATAAGACAGCCGCTATATAAATATGCGATTACATTTACATTTACATTCATGTAATATGTTGTGGGCCAATAAATAAGCCTAATATTAACCCTAGGGTTACCAAGAGGGTCGGTATCCACTCATCCCCTTAGGTTTTCCAAAAGCAAACTTGTTTTGTATGGAATAAACTTTTTGACATTATCCGTAGCTGCAGGGGGTTCATTTACACACAATTTCAGGTAAGATTTTGTCAAGATACTCCACACCGTTCAAAAGTTATACCCGGTTATAACCTATAGGTACCAATGAGGTTGTGGAAACTACCCACTTAGATTATCGACTATAGTATCTTAGCAGTCGTCTGCTATGAAGAGAAAAATGCCATTCTATATAGGGAATGTGGGCTACATTGCCATGCTAAAGAATTTGTCTTGTCATAACCGGAAGTGCTCAAAATAAATTAAAATAATTTTATGTGAAAATGGTGATTTTTCATAAAAGGTTGCAAATGTATGGATTCTGGGTCTTTGAGAGTTATTGGTTATAGTGCATCGCAGCAGCTTTGCTACATGCGACTCACAAAGAGCAATGTTAAGGCAACACAGCCATGTACTGTGCCTTGAGTAGAGCACCAGATATTCTAAAGGTCATTTCACTTTTCAAAGCAGACAAAATAAACAAGTGATAGCTAAGCAAACTCATGATAATTGTCAGATAGAAATTCAACTTGGGGGCCGTCCATAAAGTACGTCACGCTATTTTTGACCATTTTTACCCCCCCTCCCCCCCCTGTCACAAACTGTCACAAATCTCGGACCCCCCCTAAAGTACGTCACACTTTGGAACAAATTTTTTTCTTAATTAACACCTATTTGAAATTTAATCTAAAACACACTTCACTATTAAACTGTATTGCTCCTAGTAGCGAGAAGAATCGTGAACAACACATTCAGGAGATACGCATTTCATGCTATTTTGACATAAAACTAATTCAAAGTTTCACAACATTTCTGAAAATTATTTTTCAAGCTATTAAATTCTACTAAAAAAAGTAATTAGAAATAAAATTTTAAAAATAAATGTGTGACGTCACACATGGCCTGACCCCCTCCCCCTGTCACAAACTGTCACACTTTCCTACACCCCCTCCCCCCCTGGAGCGTGACGTACTTTATGGACGGCCCCTTGCTTACTGGCTAAGGTGATCACTTGTTTAGGTAGACCTACTTACTTGGCTGTTGAAAATCTTGGTGTTGGCACAATAGATCATGGGCTCTCACTTTGTGCTGCTAGCTAGATTGCAATGCATTTTAAAACCTGCTTGCAGGTGAGCAACTGAGTACCTCTGATTGTTGCATCATAAAACCAGATTGCATCCTGTCAGGCAATGCATGTGGTATAAGCTTAACGATCCAAATGAGACAAAATAGTAAATTAATTACTTGAGCCAATGATGTTATACTCTGATAAATTATCTTGTAAAATGTAAATCAATGAAAAGTCCTTTTCTTATCATATGTGACCTTTCACCACAAATACGGTCGCAAGTACAAAATTACATTTTTTCACTTTTTAGCAATTTCCTGTAGATGCTTCATTTTCCTTTCCAAAACTATTTGCGGTTTTTCTATATCTAAAATATATCCGGAGTTATAGAATTTAAAAACCGGTGGGGTACACAAACTGTTAGATGAGAAAATCGCGTGCGAAGTTTAGCGATATAAATATTGACATTCTCCTATGAAACGGCTATTTCTATTGGACCGATCTAAATACAATTTAGCCGCCGCGTAGCTTCGACAATTGCACAAATACTCTACAGATTTACAAAATATTCTCCATTTCGAAGATTGAGTTATTTAAGTGAAAAGCGAAGAAAATAAACGATTCATCCCGTTACGGCAGCCGAGGCCATGCGGCCTTCAACCGCTCAACCAACCACGGCTCAAGATTTGGTCACGTGCCTGTTTTATAGCGCTATTCTGAATTTGTCTCTGTTAGTCGATCTATTTCGGGCCACTCTCTAGGTGTACTAAATACAAGGCGGTCATGTTTTATTAATAGAACAGAAAAAGGGGATTTCCTTGTTCAAAACGAGACCAATCACGCTTTTCGATTCGACCTGTAACCTAATTTAATATCGCAACAAAAGTAGCTAATTTTGACTGAAATTCTGACTTTCGATCTCGATTAACAGATTTAGGGCTCTTAGTAAAAATTAATTTTCACGCATTTAGATACGTCTAAACAAGCATTTTATACGTCATTTGTGCTAAATATATATTTTAAAACTTGTTTTTGCATTCAAGTCAATTACGACCAGTTTGAGGTTCCCATCGTTTTTGGTAATTTTCTACCTGATGACATAACCCGACAAGCGACTGGTTTGGTCAAAAAAGGTCACATATTTGCAATGCATGAAAATGTATAAATTGAGCAAACAATCGCAGCAGCATAGATGATTTGACACTGCTGTCATCAGTCTCTCAGCTCCCGCTACCTTGTCTTCAAAAACCCAGGACTCTGCATCGGGGCCCGGTCCAAAAAGAAACCACAGACTCGTCTGAGTATGGAGTTATTCGAATTGGGTCCTAATGGCAGGCAATTTAATGCATGTGAAATGGCTTTGATAATCAAGTACAAGCAATGAACCGAATCCATAATAAAGCAATAGATCCCATTGATTTCTAACCCTATATCAAATGTTCTTATTGATGAATTAAATATTGAATATTTAGCCGTCTCACCTTACAGATAGTATTGTTTTAAGTGAAATAAAATGAACTCCATTTCAGTTTAAAAGTATTTTATATGTTTATTTTACTAATGCAAATTAGAAATGACTACTGACTGAAAAAACGGCATGTCTTCCACGATACAAGCAATGGAAACCAAACAAAACTTCAAAGGGCCGGGGGGACCTCTAACTATTTTTCAATAAAATTTTCTTTCTCACCACAATGTTTCTCTAAGGTAATGTAACATAATTAAATGCCAGACAACTGAAATTTCGCAAAAATTTTTTGGGGATGCACCCTAACATACATACATACATACATACGTACATACATACATACATACATACATACATACATACATACATACATACATACATACATACATACATACACTTTACTTAATGTAAACAGACGGACGGGGAATAATGGCAGGGGCGGGGTAATGTCGCACTGGGGCAATGGTGGGGGTAATGACAGCAGTAATGGACCGGGGTATGTCCTGCTCCCATTATGCTATAGTCGATGCACAATGGACCTATCAATGCTAAAGGGTCCTTTGGACCCCAGGCATGCTAAATGTGCCCTAGGTGTCTTACCCAATTTTTACCCATTGAACCAAGGATGCTACAGTCTTCCAACTTTTGTACATTTAGGTGGATGAATTGTTGAAGAATTTGAATTATTTCAGGTTTTTACTATTTTATCAATAGAGATATTCAAGGTAGTTGCACCTTTGGGGTTCAATGGACCCCAGGTGTGCGTCATAGGGTTGAATTGTTGAGGAATTTGAATTAAGTTAGGTTAAGTTAAGTTTTAGTTAAGACTTTAAACCTGTATCCATTTGTTATTCCTACTGTATAAATGTTATTTATGTATTATACCAACGTCTATTTTGTCCTGCCTAATCATACCACCACCATCTTTCTTAAACTCATCGTAGTATATAGGTTCCTACTAAGCGGGACTTGTCCTTTCTGGAGTGCCTAAATTGCTCCTTACTCTATTTCTAAAGTTTCTGCCGAATGTATTACTACGTTAACTATCACTTTTGTTACATCATGTTCTGTATCTTACCTTTTATTGTGGTCGAACAATAAACGAGTTGATTTGATTTTAGTCTAGTGACAATAGGTTTGTCAAAATTAATGTCTCATAGTATTATTATATTGTGTGACTCTCAGTTGCGGTCAAACATAAGAAACTAACAACGTTTCCAAAGAGTGAAAATACCTTCATGAATACACGGTGACTCATTCATATTTATGTTGCGAACGGCTGCGTGTTCATGCCCTAATATGAATCCAATTTTCTCTGCCACAAATGCCACCTGTTGCAATTGACCATAGGTGCTGTTCAGTGTAACATTCGCATCGCTCCAGTCGGACGCGTTCGTCTGAAGACCATAACTCAGGTCCATCAGCTTCAAAATGGAAGAGGGGTTGGAGAGACTGGTTGTCTGTATGCTCAGAGTGATCTTCGGATGGCTTAGTCGATATTGAAACTTCAGACAGATTGTTCCGTTGAACTGAATCGGTGGAGCTTGTAGCACAGCTGTGTCCAACCACTTGCCAAACACAACTTTCATGAAGTATTCTGAAAGTAAAACAAACCCAGACACGAAGAACCGAGTGAGTTAAGGAAAACACGTGTCAAATTCTGTTATCTTCGAAATAAAAAATTTCTTCACATTCTGAATTGATATAGAGGTTTACTATTTAAAGAAATATTTTTATCACTCGACATATTGTACAGAAGTGGTCGAATAAATAAGCAACAGACAAATTTATGTAAAACGGGTATATATAGATTATCTTAGAAATTGTTACCCCGGTACCGGTATAGTATACAGGAACCATTATCGACTTAAACGTTTCCTAACACATAAAATTAAATGTCCGGAAATGTGAAGCTCGTCGGTCTCCTGGCATGCAAAAGTGCACCAGAAACCTCTGTATTATAATAGTGCTCCATCAGCAAGATGCTTTGGACGCGGTGTCCAGGTTTTGTCCCCGGACCACAAGGAAAGTCAAGTCTTCGAAGTCGACTGGGTTAACGATACAGTATTAATATTATCGTTATTATTATTATTATTTTATTTTTTATTTTTTGTTCTGATGTATTATGAACTTTTTACTTTACCGCACCATTAACGTCTTTGGCTTCGAATCGTGTGAACAGGAACGTTTGTATTTGATTCCATTGAAATTCCTGCCCTTAACTATGTATGCGTAGACACCAAGATGACAATTCTATGTAAACTGAAAGCTGAGCTACTGAAATATCCTTTCTAGGTCGGCCATTTTGAAAAATGGCTACCATTGAAGCCCTGGTGAACATTTGCAATGGTTCTGTTGGAATCCTCGCCCCAAACTATGTATGTTTAGACACCAGGATGACGATTCTAAGTGTACTGGAGGCTGAGATATTGAAGTATCCTTTTTCTAGGTCGGCCATATTCCAACACCTTGAAGCCCTTGGGAACATTTGCAGTGCTCTGTTCGAATGCCTGCCCTTAACTATGTGTGTTTAGACACCAATATGACGATTCTAAATGTACTGAAGGCTGAGATAATGAAAATCCGTATTTTGGTCGGCCATTTTGGAAAATGGCCGCCATTGAAGCCCTGGGAGCATTTGTAGTGGCTCTTTTGGATTCTTCGCCCCAAACTATGTATGCTTAGACACCAAGATGACGATTCTAAGTGCACTGGAAGCTGAGATAATTTAAAATCTGTAAACTGGTCGGCCATTTTGAAAAAAGGCTGGCATTGGGGCCAGGGGTCAAATCTGCGATGGCCCTATGGCCAAATCTTTTTCTTATGAAATTGTCGTAGTGTGTACCAAATTTCATGCTTGTACCACAAAGTGAACAATTCCTTCACATCTTTGTTCCTGGCCCCTCCACTATAATTGAGAAGCATGGAGAATTACGGACA